>JAIFGZ020000160.1:1200000-2400000 GCA_019925245.2 Oryza australiensis | reverse complement strand
AAAAATTCAAAATTTTCTTTTTCCTTTTCTTATTTTTTATTTAGGAGCACACAAGAAGTAACCACAAAAATTGAGCTTAAACAAGTAAAAGACATGGTCGGTGAAAAATTAAGAAGACGTGCTTGGAATTGACAAAAAGATTTCGGGCCAAAAAGGTAATCTTCTGACCAGTTTTTGGGGAAAATCAAATCGCCGAACCCGTCAAAGCTGGGACGAACGGATCTGAAATTTTTTTCTAATTGATTTTCATATATGGAATGTCTTAATCGGAGTCCGTATACGTAAGTTATGCCTGTTTTAAAAATCGACTCCAAATATAGAGGATAAAACGGGAATAATGCAAAAAAAACTTGTTACACGTGTATAAACTAGACGCGACAGCTAGAGTTTGATAGAAACAAAGGAGAAAAACACACTAACTAGACTCTACACGATCTTTTGTCCCGAATGATGTTATCAGCATGGACTACAGAACTGGACTCTACGACCTCCCCATTGCCACCGACCTCGACCTGCTCCTCGACCCCTCGATGACGGTCTCAGCGGTCGCCTTCTACTCCCGGCGTCAGCCGTCCCGCAGCCCCTCCCCACGCAACCTCCTCGTCACCTCTGACGACTATACCCCGCGTGCGTGCCGTGTCAGCCCGTGGGTCGTGTCGTACCCGTGCCGACATACACAGAAACCGTGTCGCCAGTCCACGGGCTCGGACGGCCGCGCAAACACGACAGGCCCGACCAGGCTGGCCGACCAAACCTTTCAGTGTCGGGCCAAGCTATAATGTTCGTGTGTCTTGATCGACACGAAAAGACCTGGCCCATCTGACCAGCACTATCGGAGCTCACGCCTGTCGCGTCGTGAGCGAACGGCCGCCGCCACCGGCGAATTGATCGCTCGATCGATGGGACCAAGTTTGGATGGATAGGATATGGGCTCAGTTTTTTTTGCAAGGACAAAACTGCCCCTCCCTAATAGGGATTACTCTGTTAATCTACTTTTGATCCTCACCATTGATGCGCTTTAATTTCCGTGTTGATTTTTATTTTAGAAGCATAGAAGCACTTCTCCGGGTTTTTTTCTTTGTTACCACTGCCTGATTCCTGATTGCGACCTGTTGGTTGCTAAGGCTTTGAACTGAGACGTTTATAATAAAAATCCGCGATGGTATAATCGCCCGAAGAACCACTAAGACATACTCCGTAACCGAGGTGGAGTTAATTTTTCAGTGTTACTCATACGTGTTGTGTTTTTGTATTAACCCGTAACCGAGGTGGAAAAGACGTAGTTTACCAGTCGCGGGTCAAGCCGCCACGCATTTTGTTTGGCCTAGCTGAGCTGCTGCGTCGGCCGCACGCGCGCCATATCGGTTTCTTTCTTTTGATTTCCACACGCATGGAGCTATAAAATTTTAAAACTTAATTTTAAAATTGATTTTATAGTTTATTTTATATTTTAACTTTTAAGATTTGTTTTGAATCGCTAAGTTTTACTTTATAATATATAGAAGTTTTACTTATAAATTATTTTAAATTAATAACAAATTGTTCGATATGAGCAAAAAATGGATCCGTTTCTATTTTGTTTGGCCTAGCTGCTGTATTTGACCGCACGCGCCCCACATCTCTATCTGTTTTTGATTTCGACATGCATGGAGCTATATAAACTGTATCCCATGCTCCTGTAGTCGATAGCAACTGTTGCCAAACCCTGTAAACCCTGTAAAGCTCTACTTTGGCCAGACCGATCAGTTCTCCGTTTCCCTTTGGTGCTTTCGAAGCACACCCAGTGATGACATTTAAGTGACAAGATTTATTCATTTATTTCTTTATCCCAAACAAGTGATTCATTCAGTGCGAGGTTTTATTTTCCACAATATACAAATAGGAAGATTAGTCGCTGTCCCCTGTACGGCAAGCAAGCTGCCACGACACCAAGCTCATCATGGGCAGAAGACGATCTGGTAGTCGGTGCCGGCGGGGCAAGTGAAGGTGGTGCCACGGTCGTCCATGGCGTAGGTGACCGTCTCCGGGCACAGCTTCTTGAAGAACTCCGTGTCCTTGGTCGGCCCGCACGTGCTGTTCCCCCTGCACGGGTTGCTGCACCCGGCCTTGGCGCGCAGCTCGCCGGGGCACTGCAGCGTGATCTCCGCCGCGCACCGCGGCCCACCCCTGGGGCACCGCCGCCCGCCTGCCGGCACGATGGCCATCGGCGCGTTGAACCCGTCCACGAGCGAGATGTCGAAGTAGTCCTCGCCGCCGCCGCTCCCGCTCGCCTGGCCCAGAGAGAACTCGGCCACCGTGACGGGCGGCGCCCCGACGGCCGTGCACCGCAGCGTGCCGCCGCAGTCGCCCGTCTGGCACTGCCCTAGGTTACCGCCGGAGATGAAGCCGCAGCCCGTGCGCGCCCACACCCGCGCGCCCTTGGTGCCCACCGGCACGTACACGCCCCAGCTCTGCCCCGGGTCGAGCTGATTGCCATCGCCCGATGGCAGCGCCGCCGGCCACACGGTGTACCCGCACTTGTTGATGATGGTGAACGTCACCGCATCAGCGGCGGCGAGCACCACGAGGAGGAGGAGGAGGACAGAAGAGTTGGCGAGGGACGCCATTATTGGTGACGTGTTAGTGTTTCTGTTGCTCAAATTGAGCTGAGGAAGAATTTGAGCTAGGGGTGTCGATTTTATAGCGGTTGGCTAATGGATAATGTGCAATGGAATTCAACTTTTGCAGCTTTGCCTATGCGATTACAAAATTCCAAGGGAGTTTGGTGGGGAAACCAGATGATGGATTGATGGGAGTCCAGCTGGACAGCTGGTTGTATTTGGCAGAATTGTCTAGAAACGGATGTGAATGATTTGGTCAAATATTGTGCCGAGATTTTGCGGGAAAATATAAAGTTGTACTATCTTAATTTATATCCGAGTTGTCAATTGATCTTGACTGGTTGACTTGGATGATATAAAATCCAAAAATCTGGTAGAGAAATTTTAATCGTAATATTCTAGAGATATATAATAAAGAGGTCCGCGAAGAACAAAGACTGTTCAACCCAGGATAAGAAAGGACACAATTAACAAGCACGGTTCATAAGATCTGGAACGAATAGAGAACGTGTCATCCAAGCATACTACTCCCTCAGCTCCTTCCCTTTTTATATGATATGTTTAAAAATAAACTAACCAATGTCAAACAAAACAAATCGGAGGGAGTAAAAAAATATTCTTCAGTTTAATTTGTGCTGATGGTAGTGTGCTAGATTGCCACTCAAAACCAGGACCGAAATTTCGGTAATTTCGGACTCCCGGCAAGCAACTATCTCGTTCAAAAATTTCATGTTTTCCTTTTTTAAATTTAATCAAATTTATTCAAATCCAGTAACACCGGTGTTAAATTTTCAAATAATTTCGTTCAAAAAAGTTCCGTAATTCACGAAATTTTGGTGACCATCGAAATTACCAAAATTGTCGGTGGTTTTCGAAAGTGAGCCCTGGTCAAAACATCCCTGGAAAAGGATAGAATTTGAAAGACATTCGTTCATGCCTGTGTAATCAAACTGCAAGTGAAAAATCAGGTCAGTTCTGAACGAATTACTTTATTATAACAGAGTAATTTTTATCTTATTCTGATACAAACTCCGCATAGATAGTTTGCATGCTTGTTTATACATCTAACCAAGATCACATCGATCGATCAGATGCTAGCTAGCAATTCATAGTCCGGCTTGGGTCGGCTCCGGCGGTCCGGCCTCATGGGCAGAAGACGACCTGGTAGTTGGTGCCGGCCGGGCAAGTGAAGGTGCTCGTCTGGTCGTCCTTGGGGTAGCTGTAGGCGTCGGGGCAGAGCCCCTTGAAGAACTGCGAGTAGTTGGTCGGGCCGCAGTTGTTCGCCGCCGAGCCGGTGCAGCAGTACTGGTCCTGCTTGAACACCGTGCACGCGTTGTTGCACCCGCCAGGCGCCCTCAGCTCGCTCGGGCACTGCCCCGCCACGTCCGCCTCGCACCGCGGCCCGCCCTTGGCGCACCCGGCGCCGTCGCCGGCGGGGAGGAAGTCCATGGGCACGTTGAACCCGTCGATGAGGGAGATGTCGAAGAAGTCGAGGTTGCTGAACTGGTTCAGCGCGAACTCGGCCAGCGTGTTCGGCGGCTGCCCGTACCCCGTGCACTGCAGCACGCCGCCGCAGTCCCCCGTCTGGCACTGCCCGTTGCCGTTGCCGTCGAAGCTGCAACCCGTACGCGCCCACACGCGCCCGCCCGTCGTGCCGGCCGGCACGTCGATCACCCACTGCTGGCCCGGGTCCAGCTGCTGCCCGCCACCGGACGGCACGGCCGCCGCCCACACGGTGATCTGGCATTTGTTAGTGATGGTGAAAGTGGCGCCGTTCGCGGCAGCGGCGAGGAGGAGAAGAGGGAGGAGGCGGAGTATGGCGGGAGCTGCCATTGTGTTAACCTGTAGTGGAATGCGTGGTTGTGGCGACTGATCGATCGAGGCCGATATTTATAGTCTGGGTAACGTGGAAATCCAGTGCTCCCATGCACAAATTTCTCACAGAAATTCCACAAGTTTGGCGCGAAAACTAAGGATGTTCTGGCGGTCGGTCTGAGGCTTAATGGTCTGAGAGAGAGAGAGAGAAAGAGAGAGAGGGGGGCTTAATGGTCTTGAATACCGACAAAATACCAACGCACGAGTGTGCATACATGGGGCCGCGCGGGTTTATGCCGTCTACAAAACGGTGTAGACGTTTATAACTTAAAGCCTACTAGTACAAGCTCTTGTTTCAAGGATGACACTCAAATAGTTCAGAACAATCGAAAATTTTGTTATGCAGATCATGGTTTAGTACGCCTAGCAATATGTTTTTTCGATTGTTTTGGTAATGAAACCAATTAAGCACTCTAATATTTAGGATGTGATAAAAAATATATAATAATTATGTATTAAGTTTGGCGAGGCTCATCATGTAAGGTGTTCCAGATAAAAGAATAATAAAGTACTACTTGGACACTACAAGAAATATTCGAATCATATTCATACTTGGTTATACCTCTAGTTTTACTTGAAAATAAAATACCCGAGGATTTATAAATACAAGGCCCTCCAGGTGAAGAAGGGGGAGGGAACGAAGACAAGCAACACACACCGAGGCAATCTTAGACAAACCCAATATAAAACCACAAAAGTCGACAAAAGATATCTATAGCTACCTTCGATATTGTCGAGTTCATATTTGAGGGAGTAGACTACACTAGCCGTCGATCACATATAAGAGTTTTACTCCGTTAGGTTGATAGAGACTAGATTAAGTCATCCATGATATATAAAGGCAACACAGACTTTGGCACATATGAGTATGGCTATTAACCGTAAGTTATGGGACCGAACTTGTATAAAAATCTCTTTCCAGTCTTTCTTATTTTATCTTGCGTATATCTTGATATCAACGATCCTCATACTTTCTAAATACCGTAGATAGGTATAACCCATCGACAAAATGTCTTCGTATATTTGTTTTCAATTGCTATCTAGATTATAATCCAATTATTGCTGATTCAACATGCAAGGCAATTTCTAATCCAGTTGTTCATAGCCATGCACTACGACATGGCTATCACTGCCGGCAGTGCTGCTTTTGGGCAACAATACTAGTTTTATCAATGTTGGTGATTCATGAGATGAAGTGGCAGTGATACTAGCTTCGAGGAAGAAAAAGGTACACAATCCAGACGGTTTGCCCCTAACCACAGATAGGTTAACGGTTCGATAGTCCAATCTTATTGTTTGGACCATTTAAGAGATTGAGCTGTTTGGCTATCTGTCCGGACAGTCCGGCCCTTTAATTACACGGGGGGCCCAGTAACCTCAACCAGGTCATTCTTTATTTGTAACATCTGGTATAATGGTCTGGTTCATTCATGATATACAATATCATCCACACATGCATATATTATCTCACAAAATTCATTGTAATAAATGTTGACTACAAGAAATTTTTTTTGAACAAATGTATATATAATTGAAAAGCCTTGGCACAAAATAAATGCACTATAGTTCAATGTTTAGGCTACCTGCACGGACTATTTTTTCGTCCCAAAATAAATAAATTTAGAAAACGTAATAATTACAATGAATTTAAAAAAACTGTCAATACCAAGTTTTTTTTTAAGGAGGGGTACCTATTACAAGTCCATATATAACAAGTTATTTGGCTCATTCTCGCTAAAATGCAACACACACCTTTTTTTTATGAAATAGAGCTTCTAAGGAACAAAAAAATCAGTTTCGCTTGCCTCTAACACAAGCAAAATTATTTAAACTAATATAATAAATTATAAATGATATGTAATGTTTGTATTAGTTTTAATATATACTCTAGATTAATAGTTGCTAATAGTGATGACGTGACATATTTATATGTTGAGCTTTGGAATTGTAGAATTGCTGTTAGGTAAGGTAGAAATAAATGATTTTATGACACTTGAGAAGGTAAAGAGGGCTATCATATTTTTTCATGTAAAATTTGGTATCTCTTATTATCTTATATAACTAGAGATAAAATTTGGTATATCTCATTATCTCATGTAAAATTTAAGATTTCTCTATTAAAATACAACTCAATAGTTACACCTATACAAATTGCTCCAACTTTAAAGTGCCCAAGAAAGTTTACATCAATCCTTTTAACTAGAAGCCAGACACATACACGAGTGTGCGCGCACCCACGCGGATAATGCGTCCTAACACATGTCTAAACGAGATTAGAGGCATAACCTCACATTACCCATGCTTTACCACTAAATCCACACCCGTATATGTCCATGTTACTGTCTCCCAAAATTAAATCACAGAAAATGTGAACGTAAGTGTGAGGTATATCAATATCTTCTTCCTGTCTACACTACTAAAAAACCATTTTCGATTGAACACTACTGAAGAAAGCCACACTAGTCCCGGTTCGTAACCCTCAGTAGTCCCGTTGTCAAACCAGAACTACGAATCCGGGACTAGAGATGGGTGATCTCTAGGCCCGGTTAAATAACCGGGACTAGAGATGCATCTTTAGTCCCGGTTAAAGCCACCAACCGGGACTAAAGATGGCGATACCACGTGGCTGGCTCCGCCATCTTTAGTCCTGGTTGATGGCTTCAACCGATATTAAAGATTTTTTTTATTTTTTTTAATTCCTCCTCCTCTTGTTAGATTGCTGCCTGCTTACACACATATATATACATATATAGATTTGCATATATATGTCTAAATACATAACACACATAACATATATATATGCAAACAACATCGAAATCAAATACAATAAAATGCAACAACAAAATTTAAACATGTATATAACAAATTGTCCACAAATTTGTTCACACATATATACAACAAAATCCACTATATATAATAAAATACAACAACATCAATTTTCTGCTCGGCTCGTCGCTGCCACCGGCTCCCGCTCGTCGCCGCCGTCGGCTCTCGCTCCCGCTCACTGTTGGCTCCCGCTCCCGCTCGTCGCTGGTGAGAAGATAGTGCCCCGCTGCCGCCACCTCCTCCTCCGCCGCCGCCATTTCCTCCCCTCCCCATGCTTGCCGAGGGGAGAGGGAGAGAGAGAGGGAGAGGGAGAGAGCTAGGGAGAGGGAGAGAGAGATCTGAAAAATGTGCTAAGTGTTGGATCGGTGGAAAAGACGATGCGAGCCAGAGACATATATAGCCAATTCATCTTTAGTCCCGATTGGTGTCACCAACCGAGACTAAAAATAATTTTTCGCTATTTTCAATTCATCTTTAGTCCCGGTTGGTGGCACTAACCGAGACTAAAGATAATTTTCCGCTATTTCTAATTCATCTTTAGTCCCGGTTGGTACCACCAACAGGGACAAAAGATAATTTTCCGTAATTTTCCAAATTTATTTGGTCCCACTAGGGTTAACAATTAAATAATCCATTAAATAGGGCCAAATTAAATTTATTAAATATAGGTTTAAAATAATAATATTAAAATTCAATCAAATATAGATAATCCTAGACATTAATGTGCTCCTCTAGATATTGTTCCTCTTTTGCCCCTCGGTTTTCTTTATTTTCATCTGCTGTTGAGCAAGACAGGAAAAATTTTACTTTTTATTTTTCTTTTTTATATTTTTTATGGACTTAGGAGCACACGAGAGGTAACCACATAAAATTTGAGCGTAAACAAGCAAAAGATGTGGCTGTGGAAAATTCGGAAGACATGCTCAAAATCGGAAAAAAGCTTAGGGCTCGAAAAGGCAATCTTCTGAGGCTTTTTTGGACAAAATAAAATCGCCGAACGCAGCAAAGCGGTGAACAAACACATCCAAAAATTTTTTCTCATCGATTTTCATATATGGAACGTCTCGATTGGAGTCCATATGCGAAAGTTATGACCGTTTTAAAAACTGACTCCGAGTTAGAGGACGAAATGGGAACAATGCGCGTAAAACTTGTTAAACGCGCATTAACTAGAAGTGACGGCCAGCCAGGGTTTAAATGTTCTTATCAATATTGTACATCCCTCCGATTCGTATATTATCACCAAAATAATTTTACAAAAGATTTTGTATATTGAGAATCATTAGTTAATAACAATATGATGATATGTAATAACAAAATTAAAGCTTCCTTCTATCTTCAATCACTCACCTCCACACAACACCACACTCTTTGAAATTACACATTCCCTTAAATTAATTTTTGGCCATTTGAATCATGTAGCAAAATTTATATATTTTTATTAGTTCAGTTAAAAAATAAGCACATTCACTTTTGTCACAAAAAATAGCATCTCTAGTCCCGGTTGGTGTTATCAACCGGGACTAAAGATGGTGTCGAGCTCGAACATGTCGAGCGCGCGGACATCTTTAGTCCGGTTGGTAGCACCAACCGGGACTAAAGATAACATCTCTAGTCCCGGTTGGTGTTACCAACCAGGACTAAAGGTGCCGCGCTCCGACGGCTCGACAACATTTGAACCGGGACTAGAGGTGATCTTTAGTCCGGTTCATGACTTGAACAGGACTAATGTTCCTAGAAATCCGTAGACTTTTAAGCGAGACGGGTGCAACTCAAACGGGACTACTTGTGGTTTTGCCACTTCAACCAATGATGGTTTATTCGGTAGTGGAAGTACCAAAATTCACAATAGTCTGGTTTGAGTTGCACCGGACTAAAGAATATCTCTAATCCCGGTTTAAAGGTCTACGGATTTCTAGGAACATTAGTCCGATTCCAGTGATAAGAACCGGACTAAAGATCATCTTTAGTTCCGGTTCAAATATTATCGAACCTCGTCGAGCACGGGCATTTTTAGTCCCGATTGGTAACACCAACCGGGACTAAAGAGGCTATTTTTTGTCTTGGTTGATGTTACCAACCAGGACTAAAGATGTCCGGTGCTCTGACAGGTTCTGACAGCCTTTGGCGCCATCTTTAGTGCCGGTTGGTAACACCAATCGGACTAAAGATGGGGTTTCTTTTTAAACTCCTTCTTCCTCCTCCAGCCCGAGCCAGCTACACTTGTCTTCAAAATTTTTCTCTAGCTAGAGGGGAGGTGCTGCCAAAATTTTTTGTGATTTTGTTTTGGTGATAATACACAAATCTTTGCTATCTACAAGGTTAGCAACTTCTTTCTCTTATGATCTATGATTAGCACTTCGCATTTTACGGTTGTTTTCTATACATTTTCATCTCTAGATTTTTTTGTAAACATGAGGAGAGAGAAAATTTGTTTGGACTAATTATTATGCTAAGCACATTACATTGTGTTGAGAAAAAAGTAAGGGAAAATAAAGAGGAAGAAAAGTATGCTTAGCACGTTACATTTCTAGGAATTTAGTCCGTACAATTTTATCTCAAAAAATATTTATGGAAAATGATGAGAGAGAATCTTTTGGACAAAAAAGTTATAAAATAGATGACAAAGGACCTTTTAAAATAGATACACAATAATTAATTAATTTTATGTTTATCACTTTAAAAGACCTTTTAAAAAAATTCTAATTTTTTAGAACAACACATTACATATGTTGGATTAGTATATAATAATTATCTGATTACACATATATATAATTATTGTAATAATATTTAAATGATTTAAATTTCGTGGAATTTTCTTACGATTTTTGTGCATTCCATGTAGATGGATCGGCAATGGATGTACAACGCGGATCAACGATCGAGAGAGTTTATTCAAGGCGTGTATTATTTTTTGTGTGGCCGATGCCAACAAACAGAAGGGTTTCATACGTTGTCCATGCAGAAAGTGCAAAAATGAGAAGGAGTATTCTACATCAAGAATTATTCATGTCCACTTGTTTCAGTCGGGATTCATGCCTCACTACAATTGCTGGACATCGCACGGAGAGGTGGGGGTTGCAATGGAAGAAGATGAAGAAGACGACGACAACATTCCGGACTGTGGTCAATACGGTGGGTTTGAAGAGAATACAGCGAGCGAGGCGGGTAGGGATGCTGAAGAAAATGACGGTGCCGATGACCTTGGTCAGATGTTGCGCGACGTACAGGGGGACTGCGAAGGCGTAAAGGAGGTGCAGAAATTGGAGCGTATGTTTGCGGACCACAAAAGGTCCTTGTACCCAGGCTGTGAACAGGGGCACAAAAAGTTGGGTACAACGCTGGAATTCTTGCAATGGAAGGCCAAAAATGGTGTCAGTGACAAGGCATTTGACGAGTTACTAAAACTCGTGAAGAACATTCTTCCAGAGGGAAACGAATTACCGAAATCAACGTACGAGGCTAAGAAGTTAGTCTACCCTCTAGGACTGGAGGTATAGAAGATACACGCATGTCCTAACGATTGTATCCTCTACCGCGGTGAGGAGTACGAGAACCTAGAAGCCTGTCCGGTTTGTAAAGCACTTCGATACAAGATCAGACGAGATGATCCAGGCGAAGTTGACGGACGGCCCTCGAAGAAAATGGTTCCTGCTATGCTGATGTGGTATTTTCCTATAATACCACGGCTGAAGCATATGTTCAGGAACAAGGAGCATGCAAGAATGATGCGTTGGCACATTGGCACACGGAAGAACGCCTACAAGACGGCATGCTGAGACATCCCGCCAATGGGTCACAGTGGCGAAACATCGACAGAACATTTGAAGACTTCAGCGACGATGCAAGAAACCTAAGGTTCGGCTTAAGCACGGACGGCATGAATCCTTTTGGAGAGATGAGCAGCGGGCATAGCACTTGGCCTGTGATGATGTGTAACTACAACCTCCCTCCTTGGCTATGCATGAAGTGAAAGTACATTCAGATGTCGGTTATTATTTAAGGTCCGAAGCAACCTGGTAACGACATCGATGTGTACCTGAGACCGCTGATCGAAGATCCAAAACTGCTGTGGAAGAAAGAAGGTGTTCCCGTGTGGGATGAAGATAAACATGAGCAGTTTAACCTACGAGGGTTGCTATTTGTGAAGGGTTGCGCGGAGGCTACGCTAGCCGAAAACAAAAATTTTTTACCGCGCAAACCAGGAACACTTGCAAGTAAGGGCCGATAGATTGTTACCGATTGGAGTAGAGTGTAGCGGAATAGCCAATCAGGGCAATCCGATCCGGAACAGCGTAGCCGATTCCCGGAGACAGTTGATTCGAGTCGTCCGGCCGCGTTCTCACGCCTCGCTCCGATGCGCCCGACCGCAGCCGATTTCACTACAGCCGATCGCTCCGATTGCAGCCGATCAGAAGCCGATCAACAGCGCGCAACGTAGCAGCGCCTCTACCGGTATCCACACGTCCGGGGACAGAACGCCGAACACCCGTGTGCTAGCACGCGATGCAAGGCTAGGGTTTGGCTCGAAAGTGGGGAGGGTTTCCGTGGAGATTGATCTCGGCGACTTCTGTTGCACGCGATGCAATTGACGTATCGCAGCTCTCCACCCCTCCCTCCTTTATATAGAGTTGGCCGACTAGGACTAGTGGCCGATTAGGACTCTATTTTGAATCGGATCTCATCCGTATCTCATAGAGTTGGCCGCCCATACGTCGTAAGCCCATAGGACTCTATCCGATCGGATCCCTATCCGATCGAGCCGTATCCGAGTCCAACTCGAATATCTATTCTATCCCCTTAAGCGTGCGACCACAGTAGGTTCAGGTATACTCGATTTCGGCTATAGTCTAACTTGGCCGATCGTCGGCTCGAGTCCAACTCAGCCAGACCGTCACGCGCGGCGCCTAGCAGCACATATTGACACCATAGTATACAAGAATAATATCGGCTCGAACCTGTAATGTGTACACAAATCCCTTTGCCTCACGATACCGGTTAAGCTATAGGCAAGATGTGTGCCATCCCTTCAATAGCTTAACTATTCACTCAAACCGTATTGGATTATCGTACGTTGATTGACTCCTCAATCAACTTAGCATGGCCATGCATTTCCATAATCCATTACCTCGAGGGGCCAGAGATATCTCTCCAAAGGAGGGGCAAATTCCATCTTGATCACTCACATCCCACTCCATGTTTCATAGCAAACCCGAAAACTACCTTTATAACTACCCGATTACGGAATAGCGTTTGGTAGTCCCAAAGTAGGCTACTACACATGTTGGAATCCATGGTGATCTCGGGTCTAAGGACTTTGTACCAACACTACGAGACCAACTAATGGCACATTAATTCTGTAGTGTCTCATGGTGGGTCTATCCAACAATGTGTTCTCCGACACATATGTCTATGTTTATTGATTTGGTATCTCCATACCCATGATCTATGAGACATGATCATCAATCAATAAACATGCCGATCTTAGAATCATATTTGTTCCAACAATATGACATATGATCAAGGATCGTTTAGAAATAGATTCATACATATCGAGTCTCATAAATAAGTCACGTACTTATTGATCAATACAAGGTGTCTATTTCATGGGCCGAATAACACTTTATTCATAAATACATAAACATTGACGTGATATCCAACATCTCCATGTTGCCTCTAGGGCATATCACTAACAATCTCCCACTTGCACTAGAGTCAATCATGTAAGTATCTAATACCCATTGCTCTTGTGTGCGCCTCATGCTTCGGCGAGGAGAGGTTTTGTCGGCGGATCGGCTATGTTGAGATCCGTGTGCACTTTGCATATCTTGACATCACCTCTGTCCACTATCTCGCGGATGAGATGATATCGCCGAAGTATGTGTTGGACTTCGATGTGACCTCGGCTCCTTGGCTTGCGCAATGGCTCCACTATTGTCACAATAGAGAGACATTGGACCGATCGCACTGTCATCACACCCAGCTCGAAACAAATTTCTTGATCCAAACAGCCTCCTTTGCGGCTTCCGAAGCGGCAATGTACTCGGCCTCCGTTGTAGAATCGGCAACGTATCCGCTTGGAACTCTTCCACGATGCGCCTCCGTTCGGCAGAACACGAACCCAAATTGCGATCTATAATCATCCTTGTCCGTTTGGAAACTAGCATCGGTGTAACCACTTACAACGAGCTCTTCTTCACCTCCATAGACTAGGAACATATCCTTAGTTCTTCTCAAGTACTTAAGGATATTCTTTACTGCGATCCAGTGACCTTCACTGGATCGGACGGTATCTGCTCGTAGCACTCAAAGCGTACGAGACATGCGGGCGTGTACAAAGCATGGCATACATGATGGATCCAATTGCCGAAGCATATGGAACCATACCCATCTTATTCCGCTCATCATGTGTCCGAGGACACCGATTCTTGCTAAGATTAATGCCATGTGACATGGGCAAGAAACCTTTCTTGGAATCATGCATGTTGAACCTTTTCAACACCTTGTCAATGTATGTACTTTGGCTTAATCCAATTAGCCTCTTGGATCTATCTCTATAGATCCGAATGCTAATATGTATGCTGCCTCCCTAAGTCTTTCATGGAAAAACTATTTTTCAATGAAGACTTGACGATTCTAGCATAGGGATATCATTTCCAATCAACAATATGTCATCCACATATAAGATTAGAAATACAATTGCGCTCCCACTCGACCCTTTTGTAAACACAGGCCTCTTCTTCATTTTTGATGAAACCAAACCCTTTGATTACTTCATCAAAACGAATATTCCAACTCCGAGATGCTTGCTTCAATCCATAAATGGATTTCGTAGCTTGCATATCTTTCCGAGCGATTCTCGATCGACAAAACCCGAGGTTGTATCATGTATACATCCTCGCTTAGGTTTCCATTTAGGAAAGTCGTTTTGACATCCATCTGCGCTATATCTCATAATCGAAATATGCAGCAATCGCTAGGATAATCCGAATAGATTTAAGCATTGCGACGGGCGAGAAGGTTTCATCATAATCAACTCCTTGAATCTATTTAAAACCTTTCGCCACCAATCGCGCCTTATAGATGTGAACATTTCCATCCATATCGGCCTTTTCTTAAAAACCCATTTACACTCAATGGTTTTGACACCATCAGTGTGGATCAACCAAGTTCCAAACTTGATTGTCGTACATGGATTCTATTTCGGATTTCATGGCTCCAAGCCACTTGTTGGAATCGGGTCCCACCATCGCTTCCTCATAGGTCTTAGGCTCATCGTTGTCTAACAACAATATATCACGTTGTTCCGAACTGTGTACTCGGGTGCACGACGTGATCTTTCGGACCTCCGTGGGCGTGTGTCTACAAGCGGTGGCGCAACACTTTGCTCCTTCATTTGTGGTTACGTGGTCGCGAAACGTTTTCGGTGTTTCTTGAACTTCTTCAAGATGCACCCTGCTCCCACTAACCCTTCTTGAAAGAAACTCTTTCTCCAAGAAGACACCGTGTCGGGCGACAAACACTTTGCCTTGTTCCCGATTATAAAAGTAATATCCCTTGGTTTCCTTAGGATATCCCACAAAGAAGGACTTGTCGATTTGGGTGTGAGCTTGTCGGGCAAACTTTTTACATAAGCTTCGCATCCCCAAATTTTGAGAAAAGACAAACTAGGGGTTGCCCTGTCCATATCTCATATGGTGTCTTTTCAACCGACTTAGATGGAACTCTATTTAGTGTGAGCGCAGTTTCAAGAGCATATCCCCGAAGGATAACGGAAGATCACTTTGGCTCATCATCGACCGCACCATGTTCAACAAGGTGCGATTTCTCCGTTCGGACACCCCATTCCATTGTGGAGTTCTGGCGGAGTCAGCGTGGAACAATTCCACAATCTTTCGATGATTACCAAACTCTTGGCTCAAGTATTCTCCTCCACGATCTGATCGTAGAAACTTGATTGTTTTCCCTAAATGATTACGTACTTCATTCGGAATTCTTTGAACTTTTCAAAGGATTCGGACTTATGCCTCATTAAGTAGATATAACCATATCTACTAAAGTCATCGTAAAGGTAATGAAGTACGATAACCACCTCGGCCGTTGAGCTCATTGGTCCATATACATCGGTATGTACGAGTGCCAATAAGTCACTTGCTCTCTCACTATGTCCCGTGAAAGGTGCCTTTGTCATCTTACCAAGTAAACAAGACTCACATGTCTCAAATGATTCAAAATCAAAAGAGTGAAGCAATCCATCCTTATGGAGCTTCTCCATGCGTTTCTTATTTATATGGCCTAAGCGACAATGCCGGATAAACGTGGGGTTTATATCATTAGAGAGTTGCCTTTACGTATTAATGTTATAGATGGGAGACGCTTCAAGATTCAAAACGTATAATCCATTCACCAATGGAGCATGAAAATAGAACATATCTCGAGATATATTGAACAACCATTGTTCATTGATCTAAAATCATATCCTTCCGCTTGCAAACATGAAGCGGAAATAACGTTTTGACATAGTGTTGGAACACAATAACAATTATTTAATTCCAAAACTAATCCGAGGTAGATGAAGTGGTACTGTGCCGACAGCAAGCGTAGCAACGCTTGCTCCATTGCCGACGCGCAGTTCACCTCGCCCCTTCTCAATCCTCTACTTCTTCTCATTCCCGCAACGATTTGCAAATATGAGCTACGATCCGGTATCAAATACCCAAGAGTCGTAGGTGAAGTAGCAAGATTAATGTCTATAACATTAATACCAAGCGAAGTCATACTTTGCTTCTTTTTGAGATCCTCCATGTACTTCTTGCGGTTCCTCTTCCAATGGCCTGTCTCCTTGCAATAGAAGCAAACGGCATCGATGCCGCCGACCCCTTCTTGCCCTTCTTTGCATTGGAGGCACTCGCGATCTCATCGGGAGTTAACTTCCTCTTGGTGCAAAGTTTCTTGACGGTGGTTTGCGCTTAGCCTTCGCATCATCATCACATGATGACCATTCTTCCGGATACTCTCCTCACTGTCTTAAGCATCCCATGCAATTCAACCAAGGTTCTATCCATATTGTTCATGTGATAATTCAATATGAATGGCTCGAAGCTCGGAGGGAGCGGCCGGAGAATCACATCGGTAGCCAACTCTTGGCTAAGGGGAAAACCTAGTTTTCCGGACTCTCAATGTAGCCAATCATCTTTATCACATGCGGACGACGGGATTCCCTCAACAAGCCTGCACGCAAACAAGGACTTTGAGGTGTTGAACCTCTCGGCCGAGCTTGGTTCTCAAACATGCCACGCAGTCCCGAATAATAGTGTGAGCATCGCTGCTCTCATATTGCTTCAAGCTCGGGGGACATTGTAGCAAGCATGAGACGCTTATGTCTAGGGCATCATTAGTGTGCTTCTCGTAAGCTCTCCGTGCGTTGCGGTGGCATTATTTGGCAAATCCTCGGGATAGGGTACTTCAAGAACATACTCCTTACGCTCTTGCTTGAGAACAATTCTCAAGTTGCGATACCAATCCATAAAGTTTGTTCCATTTAATTTTTCCTTTTCGAGAATAGATCGCAAATTAAAGGTGCGGGTGTAGTATTAGCCGCCATTTATTCTACAACAGAAAAAGCAAAGTTTAGCACAATGTTTATGCTATGTCTATTGTTAAACAATTTAACATTACACTCCCATTACGTATTTTCCACCTTCCCTCTAGGTTACATATTGGGTCAAGATCCACATGTTAATTAATTTTCTAGTGAGCTTTGGCATCACTTGCTAGAAAATTAGTAACATCGATAAGCAACTCCTTGCTAATCACATCTCTATGTGACTCTTGTTGTTGGTGTGGCATCTCCATGCCCGGCCCCAACCTATGCCCCAAGGCCCAAAACTGCTTTTGATAGCCTTGTTAAGTAAACCAAATGCTCTTCTGTATATGTCCGACATATACCCCTCGTGTTATGATAGAGAATGGCACTCTGCTTTGGCGGACCCACCATTGACGAGCATAACGGTGGCGGTGCAACATTAGGATGGGCATCATTACTACTTAATTTTGTGAGGGATGCTATCCTATCAAACAAACATATCACATATGAAAGCAAGAAGAATAGTAATAAATAGTATGGCCCCCTTCACATGGTGATCTCCATCTCCATGCCGGTGTAGAGGATCTCCATCTTCAACACCGTTCTTTCGAGTGCCGAATGCTTGATTTCTTCAAACTAAGCTACTACTATAGAAGCTCTAATTGAAGATTACATCGACTCGCAGTCGTGAAAGAATATTACAAGCATTGCACGTATGAAAGAATATTACGGGGATTGCACATATGAAAGAATATTACATGCATCACATGCATCTCATACATACAATGGGGCCATACCATCTCAAAGCATTCTCTGCAAAAACAAGTTAGGCGTAGAAACGTTTTCTACTTATCGCGAGCTACGGCATCGAGACGACCTATAAGGGGTACGCACACGGCGGTCCCTCGCGGGCGGGGGTCGAGGGGAAGCCGCCCTCGCGGGCTTCGGCGCGGCAACACCACACGAAATTCATAGATCCAATCTATGAAATCGCTTACGGAAACCATATCGGCATAATCATATTATGCTGTCCCGATACACTATCAAGGGAGATGGTTTGCGTAGGCGCGAGGCAGCACCAAAGTCGGACTACGAGATAGCTTCGGTATAATCACATTATACCGTTCCGATACACACTATCAAGCAACGCTATCTCAAACCCAACTCAAACCGAGTTATTTGGAAATTGCTTCGACGTAATCACATTACGCCGTTCCGATACACTATCAAGGAACGCAATTACCATCAACTCTCCTCAACGGATCCCGTAAAACCGATTGATCTAATCAACCCGTGCGAAAAACTTGTTCCAGATCCAATCTAAAACCCGAACTAAGCAAGATTAGCTCGATACCACCGAAGGGTTGCGCGGAGGCTACGCTAGCCGAAAACAAAATTTTTTACCGCGCAAACCAGGAACACTTGCAAGTAAGGGCCGATAGATCGTTACCGATTGGAGTAGAGTGCAGCGGAATAGCCAATCGGGGCAATCCGATCCGAACAGCGTAGCCGATTCCCGGAGACGCCGATTCGCCAATCGCCGATTCGAGTCGTCCGGCCGCGTTCTCACGCCTCGCTCCGATGCGCCCGACCGCAGCCGATTCCACTACAGCCAATCGCTCCGATTGCGGCCGATCCGAAGCCGATCAACGGCGCGCAACGTAGCAGCGCCTCTACCGGTATCCACACGTCCGGGGACGAACGTCGAACACCCGTGTGCTAGCACGCGATGCAAGGCTAGGGTTTGGCTCGAAAGTGGGGAGGGTTTCCGTGGAGATTGATCTCGGCGACTTCGTTGCACGCGATGCAATTGACGTATCGCAGCTCTCCACCCCTCCCTCCTTTATATAGAGTTGGCCGACTAGGACTAGTGGCCGATTAGGACTCTATTTTGAATCGGATCTCATCCGTATCTCATAGAGTTGGCCGCCCATACGTCGTAAGCCCATAGGACTCTATTCGATCGGATCCCTATCCGATCGAGCCGTATCCGAATCCAACTCGAATATCTATTCTATCCCCTTAAGCGTGCGACCCAGTAGGTTCGGGTATACTCGGTTTCGGCTATAGTCTAACTTGGCCGATCATCGGCTCGAGTCCAACTCAGCCGACCCGTCAACAGCGGCGCCTAGCAGCACATATTGACACCATAGTATACAAGAATAATATCGGCTCGAACCTGTAATGTGTACACAAATCCCTTTGTCTCATGATACCGCTTAAGCTATAGGCAAGATGTGTGCCATCCCTTCAATAGCTTAACCATTCACTCGAACCGTATTGGATTATCCGTCCGTTGATTGACTCCTCAATCAACTTAGCATGGCCATGCATTTCCATAATCCATTACCTCGAGGGCCCAGAGATATCTCTCCAAAGGAGGGGCAAATTCCATCTTGATCACTCACATCCCACTCCATGTTTCATAGCAAACCCGAAAACTACCTTTATAACTACCCGATTACGGAATAGCGTTTGGTAGTCCCAAAGTAGGCTACTACACATGTTGGAATCCATGGTGATCTCAGGTCTAAGGACTTTGTACCAACACTACCGAGACCAACTAATGGCACATTAATTCTGTAGTGTCTCATGGTGGGTCTATCCAACAATGTGTTCTTCAACACATATGTCCATGTTTATTGATTTGGTATCTCCATACCCATGATCTATGAGACATGATCATCAATCAATAAACATGCCGATCTTAGAATCATATTTGTTCCAACAATATGACATATGATCGGGGGATCGTTTAGAAATAGATTCATACATATCGAGTCTCATAAATAAGTCACGTACTTATTGATCAATACAAGGTGTCTATTTCATGGAACTGAATAACACTTTATTCATAAATACATAAACATTGACGTGATATCCAACATCTCCATGTTGCCTCTAGGGCATATCACTAACAATTTGTTACCATCAACGATTGGCCTGCACTTGGCAACCATTCGGACAGTCAAACAAGGGGTACAACGCTTGCACCCACTGTATGGATGAGACTGAGTACTGAAACACTGTAAGAAGGTAGTGTGCATGGACCATCATCGCTTTCTTGCTGCAAGCCACCCTGTCTGGAGAAGAGGCAAATATTTTGATCAACTGGCAGACCATCGTACTAAACCAAAGCCTCGCAACAGAAAGGCCGTGTTTGCCATGGTGAAAGACCTCAAAGTAGTATTTGGAAAGGGACCCGACAACCAATCTATAGCAAGTGAAGGTGGTCACATGCCGATGTGGAAGAAGTCAATTTTTTGAGAGTTGCCCTACTGGGAAGTCTTGGACGTCCGCCACGCAATCAACGTGATGCACCTCACCAAGAACCTTTGCATAAACCTGCTTGGCTTCCTAGGTGTATACGGAAAATCAAAAGATACACTTGAGGCACGTAATGATCTGAAACATATGGCACAACGCGACGACCTTCACCCGCAACCAAATGAGAAAGGAGCCCAATACCTAAGTCTAGCCAGCTACACTCTGAGCAGGGCAGATAAGGAAATAATGTTTGAATGCCTGGAGAGCATCAAGGTACTGTCTGGATACTCCTCAAATATAAAGGGAATAATAAGCACGAAGGATAAGAAGTTCACAAATCTAAAGTCCCATGACTGTCACGTGCTGATGACACAGCTGCTTCCCGTTATAATTCGGGGTATCCTTCCTGATAATGTCCAGGCAACAATAACAAAGCTTTGTGCTTTCCTGAACGCAATTTCACAGAAGATCATCGATCCAGACAGACTAGAAGACTTTCAAAATGATGTGATCCAATGTCTTGTCAGCTTTGAGATGATCTTTCCGCCTTCCTTCTTCAATATCATGACGCATCTCCTATGCCACCTTGTCAAAGAGATCCGTATCCTCGGTCTGGTATTCCTACACAACATGTTCCTCATCGAGAGGTATATGGGCATTCTAAAGAAGTATGTTCATAACCGTTCGCGTCCGGAGGCCAGCATTGCCAATGGATATGGAACAGAGGAGGTGATTGAGTTTTGCATCGACTTTATTGAAGACCTTCGTCCCATCCGGGTGCCTAAATCAAGCCATGAAGGTAGACTATGGGGGAAGGGAACTCTTGGAAGGAAGGTAATAATGAACATAGACAATGACTTGTACAGGAAAGCACATTGGAATGTGTTGCAACAATCTTCCTTAGTGGCTCCTTACATCGAGGAGCACTTGGCGATTGTTCGCTCGGAAAACATCGGTAAGACGGATGCCTAGAATACACGCCATCATATCGATGCATTCTCTGCTTGGCTACGACAACGTCTCATGGGCAACGCGAGCATTGACCAACAACTAGCCTTCTTGGTGAGGGGACCATCTTGCTTGATCACCACATTCTAGTCATATGAAATCAATGGGTACACATTTTACACACGGGCCCAAGACTTAAAGAGCACGAATCGAACAATGCGCTCATGCATCAATGCGTGGGATACGCGGTACGGCTAAGCACATATTACGGCAGCATCGATGACATATGGGAGCTGGACTATGGACCTCGAAGGTCCCTCTGTTTCGGTGCCGTGGGTTAGGCTCGGTGATGGAGGCGTAACCATGGATGCAAGTGGGTTGACAACGGTCGACCTGAGCAAGGTTGGATACTCAGACGAACCCTTCGTCCTTGCCAATGATGTACGGCAAGTTTTCTATGTCAAGGACATGGCTAGCAAATCAAAGAATGGGAAAGGGTCCGACGAGCCAAAGCGCCACGTGGTTCTCCCAGGCAAAAGGAAAATCATGGGAGTGGAGGATAGAACTGACGAAAATTATGATCAGTTTGACAGGCAACCTCCGTTCGCGGTGGTGGTTGACCCGAGTATCCTCTTATCAAATGAGGACACCCCTTACTCACGCAACAATCATAACGAAGGAACAATTGTGCAGAGAAAGTACGTGAGGACAAATGTTACATAGCTAAATTAATGTATGGATGATGTAAATTAAATTGAATCATTGAATATTATTGCTATCATTTGAATTTATTGTAGATTATTGTAAATTATTGAATAGATTGTAAATTATTGAATCTATTGTAAATATATTGAATATATTGAATCTATTATTGAATCACCGCCACCAGCCTCCGCCGGCGGCCACCATAGGAGAGATTTCTTGATTCGATCGTGAACTGCACTGCATATCCATGCTCGATCGTCGTCTCAGCTGGATCCAATGATCCATAGGTAGTAGTAGTATTGGTATAATCACTCAATGTTGGTGTAACAGAGGTTGGTGTAATCACTCAATGTTGCTCACCTAAGAGTCTTCAGAAAGGTGGAAAACAGTATCTTGAACCAACTTCAGCACGTATGAACCTAGCTTCTTGATCATCAGCCTCATCGTCTTCTTCTCCAACCAACTTCAGTTCTTGCGCCTTCCATGGCCATGCCGTTCGTGCAGGAGATGGGGAGCAAGGGGATGTCAGCGACGGCGATGCGGCGGGAGCTGGAGGCACTGGAGAATTTCTGTACGCTGATGGAGCGGAACCCGGCGGTGGAGCTGACGGAGAGGACAAAGAAGCTGAGGCAGGCGTGCTTCAAGGAGAATTAGAAGCGGAGTAGGACGGCGACCGTCGACATGCTCCATACTCACAGAAGATCCTAACTTGTGGTCAGGACAATAATGCTCTAACAGCTAATGCTTATATGGCAATTCACGAAAATAAGACAGAAGGCATTAGCAACGAGAACTTGAACACGAGTACTGTTGTTCCAAGTTTGATGGAGATACACGAGTACTGCTACGCTGCCATCACGGAATGAGGTGGCTGTCAGATTATCTAAGAAAGAGCAAGACAGAAAGATTATAAAGTAAAGGGAGAAGAGCAAGAAAAAAAGCTTTGTATATGTTACACGGAGCGATGAGTAAAAACAGCAAAAAGGCTACTACGATGGATCATGACATGTTGAAGAGACCAAGATCAGTGAAGAAGGTAGGAAGAAGGCGTCAAGGCCTCTCCTACATAGCCGCACTATCCAATCATTATCATATCTCTCGCTATGCCAAGTTTGATGGAGATACACGAGTACTGCTACGCCGCCATCACGAAATGAGGTGGATGTCAGATTTTCTAAGAAAGAGCAAGACAGAAAGATTATGAAGCAAAGGGAGAAGAGCAAGAAAAAAAACTTTGTATATGTTACACGGAGCTTTTTATATGACTCCAGAGGAGCTGCATGAGGCCGTCCAAGCTGAAGTCAAGGCCCACTTCAGAAAGAAGTCTCCTGAGAAGCCTCCTGAAATTCCCCAGGAGACCATGAACTTCTTCAAGAAGACGTACCTAACGCCACAGCCTGAACCGCAACCTCAACCGCAGTCTGACTACGACAGGACTATTCGGAAGGCTGCTGGCAAGGCAAAGAGAACGGGCAAAGATGTACCCAAGCTCGGCATGCAGCCTCAGAAACCTCTGGAGTTCAGCATAGTTCCAAATGTTAGATCAGAGTTAAGACAATTTATGGAATCTACTGAAATTTCAATGGATCAATTACACGGCCGTGCTCCCCTCGCGAAGGCTCCGCTGAAATACAAGTTCAAACTTGGAAAGCCTCTTGTAAAGCCGGATCAAGTGAAAAAGCTACCTACACAGATGTACCGCTTTCACAAGTGGTACATGCAAGAATCCGACAAGGGTGGAGAGATGGTAACGGGCAGATATTCACTGGACTATTTCTTCGATGGAGGTGACGACTTCTATATCCGATTCAAAGACATATTCGACCTGTACCAGCTTGATGCCCTCGACGTCTCACTTCTAGCCACGCGGGTTCTGTAAGTATCATTCTATTATTTTGTTTCTTACCTCCTTGTATTTAGCTGACTAACGTTCTTTTTAACCGTTGTAGAATGGCGATCCAATACTGCAACAAGCACGACTGTACCAAACATGGATTCATGCATCCACACAAAATCAACAGCGTATTGGTTGATCAATTTCCTGATCCAACAGTGGACAACATTTACAATGCGCTGGTGATAAACCACTTACGGTCGTTTATCCTTCTGCCCTAAAACACTGCATAAGTATTTTCTTCCTTCCGTACCGATTTCAATCCCATGTGCATACATAAATTTTCATATTTGTCATCTAAACCAATTTGCAGATTTCACTGGGTTCTGTTAGTAATTGACATGGATAACTCGCGGATCCATGTCTTTGACTCAATGAATAAACCAGAGTCCACGTACGCAAAGATATTTGAATTGCTAAATAGGTAATGCCATCTTACTTGCTATTGCATATATGCGGTTCTTGGATAATTACTAGCTAACTTTCAACTGCACGTAGGGCATGGGAACGGTTTCGGGCTAATGTTCGTGTAAATTGGAAAGATAAGCTCTCCGTGGGGATGAACATTTCAGTGAGTAACATGCTCCAAAGTTATTTTGAATCATTACTTTGTTCTAAAATATGAAATGTATATTAAATTTGTCGTCGTTTCTCCTTTAGTGTGCAAAACAGTCGCAGGGCACCAACTTATGCGGATACTACGTCTGCGACTATATTCACCACTTTGTGACCGATGTCACAACTATCGACGATATAGATGTACGTATAGCATCCATTCATACATTACGTCTCGATTTCTTATTCACTTCATATATTTATTTCTCGTTTAATCGAATTAATGACAACTTATGCGAGTAAGAGACAACCTCCCTTACGAGACTTTCATACAAGCCGCTCAGGAAGAATTGATGGGATTTATAAACGAGCAGATCATTGATCCCGCGGGGGAGTTCTACTTTAATTTAAGTAACTTAACCACCGGATCCACAAAATAAACAATGTTTTGTAACATACGAAATATATGTGGATATTGTACATATGTGTATATGTTTTGGTAATATATTATATGTATAAATTTTTTTTATGTTCATTTATATGTGTGTAACTTATATATTTATAAATATATATTATATAATATATATATGTATAAATATATGTGTGTAAAATATGTAATATATAATATATGTGTGTAATATACAGGCAGTAGCACTGCTGAAGAAAATAACAAATTTAAAAAATAAAAAAACTCTTTAGTCCCGGTTGGTGTCACTAACCGGGACTAAAGATGCATCTTTAGTCCCGGTTATTTCAACCGGACTAGAGATGGTGATCTCTAGTCCCGAATTCGTAGTCCCGGTTTGACAATCGGGACTACTGAGGGTTACCAACCGAGACAATTAAGCCTTTCTCCAGTAGTGCTAACAACTAACAACGCGTGAAAGACGTTAAAAATGGTCAAGTCATCAAAAGCGTGATAGACAACGTGGAGCTCCACTGATTGTGGCAGAGAAGAACACCTCAAGTCTTCAGTTTCTTCTAAAATACGTGAACACCTTAAGTCAGGCATAATTGACAATTTGACACCATGCATGTGCTCTTCGAATCTGGTGCGTCTTTGAACAAGAGAGAAGATTTTGAGTGTTTTTTCCTTTTAAATCTCAGACATGGAAATGCACCTTGGTAAACAAAATGTACAGGTACATGCATGGGGGAGTGCTCACAACTTCGCATGGATGTTACTGGCCACCCCAGGAGAGTGTTTCCCAGCCGCCTCTTCTTATATTTTCCCCAAATTGTACATATGGTAGTGAAGACCTAACACACTTATGTATTTGACAGCTGCCAAATAATCAGTCAATATATAGGATTGTCGCCTACTTTTTTAAATAATAGATATGATTTACTTTTCCGATCTCTGTTAATTGGCACATGACATAAGTCAAGAAAAGATAAATAAAAAACTTGAGGTTATGGAACAAATCCTCATCTCTCTACTGATGATATCTAACTAAAATGCCGAATCGTAGAATCTATAACGATATTCTATAGGAACTATGCCATCTAAAAAAAGACCACTAGCTACCAATTTCAAAAGTGTATCTCTATTTCGCATAGTGTCATGCTTCTCCTATGAAAGAATTAAGGACCAAGAATTGATCTAACCGAAAGATATGAAAATAGCTTCTATGGGGTTAGACAGTTTTTTATTGAAAACTATATCATTACAACAACGTCTAATTGATCAACATAACGCACTAGTTCTAACAAAATCAGTTTTTTAATGGATCTAGCCACTGTTGAGTAATTGGCTTGGCCCATTTAATTAATTCCGAGGTCCATGGAAAATACTGAAAATGGTTTAGTATTATACGAAGAATTTAGGAGAATTTTTACTAGCTTAAATAGGTGGACTCAATTACTATCATTTGAGAAGCCGAGAGGGAATAGAGGAAGGCCACACGCGCGCGGACGTGCTTGCTCGCCCGCTGAGCCGTGGCCTGGGTCCATGGTCAAACAGTTTTACCGTTTTGGTTTTGCGACTGTTCGATTTCTTGATGCCTTTGTCTCTTCCTCTTCCTCCCTAGTTAATGGTGCACATGCACCTTCTCCTCCCTGATGAATGGTGTCCATGCCCCTTCCCCTTCCTGGTTAATGGTGCAGGATTAATGTGTCCCTTCTTCCTCTGTTAATGGTGTCCATGTCTTTCCTTTTCCATGGTGACTCTTCTCCTCTTGCTTTTGTGCCTATATAAGTTGAGGAGTTTTGTCGCATGGGTGTGACATACAACAATGAGAGATCAATGCTACCGGTGTTTTCTTTTCCATCACAAGCTTTGCACGCACAAATCTTACGAGAGCAAGCCTCCGAAACTTCTCCCGTTGAGATACTTGCACGAGTAGATGAGAAATTGAGTTTTTGGGGAGCGCAACCCTGTGCGACTGCTCGCTCTACTTCGACTACTTCTTGGCTACGTATGACTACTTTTCGGTGGCCGGTCAATATGTTTCCCTGTGGTTGGTCGTTTTGCTTTCACTTCTTCACCTTTGTGATGGCTGCTTCTACAACTCCGGTGAACGGCGCGTCTCTGGTGAACAATCCTCCTATTGCACCTGCTCCTCCTGTTGTACCTGTAAATGCTCTTGCTCCAGGGTATATATTCATCTCTAGCGGTCTTCTGTTACTTATGAATACTTTCTTCAATATTTGCTTTGCACCATATTTACTTTATAAAGTTCGGAATTAAAATATGTCGTAAAATACCTAAAATTCTAACGGTCACTCTTCTTAGCCAATTAAAAAAATTAGCACTTCGTGGAGAAGGATGTTGGAAGAAAAAACACACATCGTCAAGCACACTGTGTGACGTAAGATTAAAAAAAGATATTGTATGGTCTTATTTCCATAAAAAACAACAATGCTTTTTTCTCCAATTTCGTTTGTATGGTCGCCTACTGTTTGTGTGGATATAATCAAGAGAACTTTCTTTTTAGAACTATCAAGAGAGAACTTGAGGCATGTTCCTCTAGGACTTGAGGCATGTTCCTCAAGGAAAAGTAAATTAACAAATGTTAGGGTCCGTTTGGTAGGGCTCCGATTCTATGATTCTTTGATTTTAGATTCTGATTATCCAGAATTAGATTCTAGAGAGAATCAGAATTGATATAATAGAGTAATATTAGAACAATATTTTAGGTGATTTTCACGTGATTCTTGGGAGAAACTAGTTTCAGGTGATTCTGGAGAGAAACTGCTTTTTAGGTGATTCTCACTCCCTATATAAAATTGTTGAATCACTTAAAATGATTCTTCTCGAATCGATTACAAAATAACACATTTGGCGGGGATTCTACGGTTTTGAGAATCGGGAGGAGAATCCCTATCAAACGAGGCCTTGGGAACAACTTGGTGAAAAAAAAACCATCCATAGTTAGTTTTAGAGTATCTCTGATTTGTAAGAAAAATAGAAAATCTAGAGAATTCCAATCTTTTCCAAAAATTTCGTAGAAAGGCCCTTGAAACAAGATGATTGAATCCTATGTTTTCTTTGAAAATTCCATGAAATGTATAATCTTATATAGAGAGATTTTGAAAAAAAGTTAACGAGAGTTTTAATCTCTTCAAAAGTTTTTTTAGTCTATCTTTTTCATTCGATTCCTTCTTTTTCATTCGATTCCTTTTGTCTACTCAAATGATCATTACGTATTTTTTCAGTAGTTTACGATCATTTGTTTTATATTTTCATTTTGTCAAAATTATATTTTTTTCTTCTACTCCGTTTTTAATCTTGTGTTTCAAAGGAACCCTTATACATTAAATAGATTTGCCCATGTTCATGTATCATGAGGTCATACTTATCTTGGATACATATTATATATTAAAAAAATCTTGGATGCATTAAGAATATTCTTGTTTCCAGGAAGTACCCTCGTTAAGTCGTTATATAGAATGTGGATAAGAGTTTTGCAACATTTTCCAATGGTGGGGACAATATACAAAACAACGGTTTCAAATATATTAAAACATAAAACACATCCGAGTATGTCGAAGAAAACATCATCGAAAACTCCACAACAACTGCAATATATGAAACAACGGTTACAAATATATTAAAACATAAAACACATCTGAGTATGTCAAAAAAAATAAAACACCATCAAAAACTGCACAGCAACATTTCAATCAAACTGTTGAAACATCAAGATACATAGACCGAACATCAAAACAATTCGAGAGAAAGACATAGATATTTTTTCTCTGCTTTGATGGTTAGCCACCACAATGGTAGGATGCCGCCATGGGTAAGGATGTGACACCGACGTACAGCTGCGAAGATGACGTCATGGCCAAAAAAACCCAGAATCTCTGTCACATCACTACTAGAGTTTTGATTTTTCTGGACGAGGCCCCCAATAGTTTTTAGGCGGGCCATAAGTGGCCGCGCCTGGAGAAACCGGTTCCGAGGGGACCTGTTGTTGGACCGCACGGGAAAATGCATTATCCCGTGCGGTCCACTTAAGCGACCGCACGGAGTATTATCCCGTGCGGCCCACTTAAGAGCCTACACGGGATAATTGCGCATTATCCCGTACAGCCCACTTAAGGGCCCGTACAGGATAATACATTTTCCCGTGTCGGCCGTTAAGTGGGCCGCACGCGATGATGCACCATAAAACAGCTGCCCAGCCCGACAGTGCCACATTTAACACGGTGTTTCTCTCTTTAAAAAAGGCAATTATAGGAGGAAGGTTTTCAACTTGAATTCTTCAATTGAAATCAATACAAAAGGTAACATGCTTGATCTTCTCTTCCATTTGCTTCCATTTTTAAAAATTTTTATTGGTTGAATGCGAAGATATTTGAACTTTTTTAACTCAGTTTCTCTCTTCAAAAATAGACAATTTCTTTTGGTGAGAGGTTTTAGACTTGAAATCTTTGATTGAAATCAATATAAAAGGTAACGTGCTTGATCATCTCTTTCATTTGCTTCCGTTTTGTAAAATTTCATTGGTTGAATGTGAAGATATTTAAACTTGTTTGAATTGTCATTTTGAGCTATTTTTGTAATTTGTAGGTCAAATATTTTATTTTTTTATTGAACCATTTTTTGGTAATTAATATTGTCTCAGTATTATTATTTGCTGTGAATGAGGTTTTAGTTATAAAGTAGGATTTAAGTTTAATTTTTTTATTTAGAAAACACCAACAATATAATATTAATTTATGCTGTGAATTTTTTTAGA
This sequence comes from Oryza australiensis, assembly GCA_019925245.2. NCBI lineage: Eukaryota > Viridiplantae > Streptophyta > Magnoliopsida > Poales > Poaceae > Oryza > Oryza australiensis. Next base: position 2,370,558 of record JAIFGZ020000160.1, on the reverse strand, counting down.
TAGATCGGACATGGATTTATGAGACACGGAGAACTCATCTGGTGTTTATGAGAGAAGCATCAACATTTATTGATAAGGCTAAGGCACACGCTTTGAGGGAGAATAGGAAGGATATTTGTTGTCCTTGCGTGGATTGCAAGAATCAGAAGATGTGAAAAGATCTGAATGTAATTCTGAGACACATAATTCAGCGTGGATTTGTGAAGAAATACACAGTTTGGACTTATCACGGGGAAGTCGCCCCTCCAGAAGAGATTCCTGATATTTGGTTCGATGAGGCAAAGAATTTTATATTGAGGACATGTCTCATGAAATGACGGGTGATTTTGGTGGCTTTGGTTTTGATGATGTAGAGGTTGATATTGATCTTGATCTTGAGGATATGTTGTGGCACGCCGAACCGAGAGGTCCTAAGAGAGAAAGCAAGAGATTTAAACAATTGGGAGGCGTTGCAGAAATCAGCGAAAGATCTTTTATACGATCAATCAAAGGGATGTGACATGAATTATAGAGTGTTACAGTCGGTGCTAGAACTTCTTAGATTGAAAGCCAGGAACGGATGGTTTGATACTAGTTTCAACGACTTGATAGGTCTCCTAAGAGCTATGCTTCCTAAGCCTAACTTGTTTCCACCTAACACCTGTCAAGCCAAGAAACTGATATGTCCATTATCACTTGGTGTGGAAAAGATCCATGCATGTATTAATCACTGTCTACTTTATCGCAAGGAATACGCTGACTTGGACAAGTGTCCAACTTGTGGGGCGAGTAGGTACAAAAAGGATAACAGTGCCGCCGATAGTGATGTTGTCGAACCAAATGCATTGGTCGAGCCAGAAAAAAAGATTTCGGCCATGGTGATGTGATACTTGCCAGTGAAAGATCGCATGAAGTGATTGTTCTTGAACCCCACAGACGCCGAGTTGATGATATGACATCAAGAGGATCGAAAGACGGATGGTATGATTCGACATCCCGTCGATGCTCGACAATGGAGAAACTTTGACTCGAAGCACCCAAAATTTGCAAATGATCCGAGAAATGTCAGGTTTGCGTTGAGCATGGATGGAATGAATCCGTTTGGTGACCTAAGCAGCTCGCATAGCACTTGGCATGTTCTGCTCACCATGTATAACCTTTCGACATGGTTATGTCAGAAGCGAAAGTATATTTTGTTGACTATCCTTATACAAGGGCCAAAATAGTATGGCTTCGACCTAGATGTGTTTCTTGAACCTTTGATGGAGGATATGCAAGAAATGTTGAAAGAGGGTCTACGATTGTTTGATGCATATCGCCGGGAGTATTTTACTCTGCGTGCTATCATATTCGTTACTATAAACGATCTACCAGCCAATTTTTCCCTCTCCGGACAGATTAAAGGAAAGACCGGATGTCTGATATGTCTGGACAACACATCGTACATATACCTGACCTCGTCAAAAAAGTTAGTTTACATGCTTCATCGTCGTTTCTTACCACATAAGCATAGATATCGTGTGATGGCTACCTTTTTTGACAAAACTATTGAGGAAGGTACTGCGCCCAAAGCAAAGGATGGTTCCACGCTGTTCAAGCTGACAAATAACATAAAGGTTGTGTTCGGCAAGGGAAAGACAGCTTCAGGCAAGAGTAAGAAAGAAGTGGTAGAAAACACGCTGCCCTTCAAGAAACATTCAATCTTTTTCAAGTATCTAACTTACTGGAAAGACTTGGAGATTCGTCATGCCATCGATGTCATGCACCTCGAGAAAAACGTGTTCGACAGCACCATCGGGACTTTACTTGACATCCCTAGTAAAACAAAGGATGGGTTGAAGTCACGTAACGACCTGGTCAATTTGGGCATAAGGAAAGATATCCACCCGATAGAGCTACCGAATGGTAAGATTGAGATTCCATCGGCATGCTACTCAATGACACCAAAAGAGAAAAAAACTTTTGTAAAGTTCTTCGTGGTTTGAAAGTACCGACTGGATTTTCATCGGATATCCAGAAACTAGTATCAATGAGAGATTTGTCGATTTCTGGATACAACGCTCACGATTGTCATAAGATGCTTACGGTATTCCTCCTTATCGCTATAAGGGCGGTGAAGCCAGTGCACACCAAGGTAGTGATAACAAAGTTGTGCTATTTTTTTAATCGAGTTTCACAGAAAGTTTTTAATCCAGAAGAATTTGGACCCTTTAGAAATTTACAGTTGAAACAGCTTGCCAGCTAGAGATGTTTTTTCCTCCATCGTACTTCGACATGATGGAACATCTCATTGTTCACACTGTCTCTCAAATTATTGAACTTGGTCCTCTATACCTACATCAAATGTTGGCGTACAAGTGATACATGGCTGTTCTGAAAGGGTATGTCCGTAATCGTGCTCATCCGGAGGGCTCGATGATAGAGGGTTACACAACTGAGGAGGTTGTCGAGTTTTGCCTAGATTATATGAAAGATGCCAACCCCATTGGGATACCGGTGCCTCGATATGATGGAAGGTTATCTGGGAAGTACTGTGGGAAGAAAATGCTTCTACGACACCGATTACAAAGCGGTATCAGATGCACACAGCAGTGCTCTTCAACAACTCGCCATCATTGCGCCCTACATTGAGCAACACACTTCCGAGATCAGAGCATGCAATCCTAGACGATCCGACGATTGAGTTTTGAAAGAACAGAAGCACACTTTTCTCCAATGGCTGAAGGATCAAAAGCTACTGTCTGGTGAATCACTCGAGGAAAAAACGATAGGAAGACTTGCAGCTGGCCCAACAAGCCTTCTGACCTCATGGCAAGGGTATGACATCGACGGATATTCTTTTTACACAAACAACATAGACAGGAAAAGCTCAGTGCAGAACAGTGGGGTTCGTGTCGAAGCGTTGGATGCAACAGGGTAGAAAAAATCTTACTACGAGATCATACAAGAAATATGGGGACTTGATTACGGTTTAAATATTCAGATCCCTGTTTTCAGATGCCAATGGGTGAAAGACAGCATGGTAGATAAATTTGGATTTACGTGTGCTAAACGGAGTAAAATTGGACATAAGGATGATCCATGGGTCCTTGCCGAGCGTGTTGCATAAATTTTTTGTGTGAAGGATCCTTCCGATGAAAAGATGGACATTATTGTATTGGGCAAGCAACACATCATTGGTATTGACAACATTGAAGACGCGTCCGATTATAATCAATACGACGCCATTTCGTTATTCACAGATCTTCCTACGCAGATGAAACGCATTGAGAGTGTCCTCGACGAATCAAAGTTTGCATCAGTGCGGAAAGATGTTAATCCAAAAATTGTAAAACGCTACTTTTTTTGTGTATAATATGTTTTTGCGAGCGAATGTATCAAACTTATGGTGTTACGAGTGAATGTGTATCAAAGTAATATGTGCAATGATAAAATTAATATATACAGTAATTAATAAAATTAATATATGCATTGATATATTTATTAGTTTTTTAGTTTTACATGGGATAATTAATATGTTAGTCAAAGAAATAGTATTTACATTAATTAATAAAATTAATATGTGCATTGATATATTTTATTAGTTTTTAGTTTTACATGGTGTTAACGACCAAATTTGGTGAGGAAATCCCAGAGTTTGAAGCAAGATTGAAGCGAAATCGAAGAAAATGCGCGAGCCTTGGAAACAGAGGACGCATCGGCTGAGTCCGAATCGGCTGTAGGGTCAGTCGGCTAAGTCCGAGTCGGACCAGGATAGCCGATAGCCGATTCTGATTGGGAGCAAGAGATGGAACCAGTCTCGGAAGGAAAGCTTAAAGATAAGTATTGGATTCAGTTTCCAAAGTGCTTCAAAGATATTGCCATCTACGGATAATGTCCTACAACGGCAATTGTATCTTTAACTTATGATATTTTATATAGTTTCCTTTATAGATAATGTCGGTTTGTTTATAAATATTTGTAATCTAATCTGTAATAGGAATCGTGTCTGTTACGAGATCATTGTATATCCGGGTATAAATATGACCCGGGACCTTGTAAAAAATATATATCAACCCAATACAACTTCGACGCCTCGCCACCCTTTCTGTTTTTACTTTTTCGACAAGTTCTTGCCTCGTTCATGGGCTGCATCGGGTTTCGATCTCCAAACAAAGTAATCTCTTGTTACAAGTGGTTTGTGTTGTTGGGGTTAGTGCTTCCATCATCATGATACTCTGATCCTGATGTTACAAATCGCTTAATCTATCATATGTGGCATATAATCTAGATCAATGTCTAGATCTACCTCTCAATCGACCAATGTCTTTCTGAAGGTAGCAGCTGATAAAGTTAGATCCAGGGGTTAATTTAGGTTATATGATGTATCCATCGTCTCGAGGAGTTCTCATTAGTCTAAATAGATTTCATGCTTCTTTTTGTATTTAATGCTGCATCATTCTGATATATTAAGTTGCTCTTAGAATCATATAGATCTATTCGGCTCAATGATTATTATTAGAGATAGCACCAGGGTTTTGGCCGATCTTATCTGTTTCAGCCATCTTTTATGTATTATTACTATTACATGTGTTAAAGCCATCTTTTATATTAAGATCTTAATCTATTTAAATATGCTAAGCCCGGTATCAATCTGTTAAGTCACATTAACAGCCGATTTATCCAGGCTTAGTGTATTTAGTTCATATTAATATCTTCATCTAAAACATATCGGAGTATTAGCCGATTTACATTAGATCTACGACATCGGCTAAGCTATAAATATGTGTAATTAGTATTCTGGTGTGTTTTTAGATATAAGTGATTTATACTGTCTCGATATACTACCAATCTATCCCAATCACTTAATCTAAATGCACTTTAGAATGATAATTATGTATTATAGATATCTATAGCTGATCAAGTAGGATCTAATTATAATTTAATCGCATATTCTTTCTTTCTTGTTGGTTATAGGATCAAACCAACTGACACGCCCTTCAAATCACCAAAGGCGACCAACTTGGACATGCACAGAGCTAAGCAAATCTCTTAGGCTAGTGCATGGAAAACTTTTCTCATCAACACGCTTTTGGCACGCCCGGTGGGACCTCTGCAACTTTTGAGTCCAATACAATGGTTGAAGTCAAGTCTACCGACGTGGATCAAGAAAACATCATACCCGTCATGATGGACAAGCTCACTGCCGATCAACAAGCCGAGTACCGTCAGATGGTAGAACGATTGCAATCACACTATTTGCAGTCCTTTACCCAGACCCGGTCTGGATCAATCGTTCAGAAGTACAAGGTTGAGATCCCTGAGGACTTTGACTCTAGAACCACATCCAGCAAGGACAAGGGGAAGCAGAAGATGGAGGAGGTCAAACAGGAGCAAGATGAATCGGAGTTCCACACACTCTAGGATCGGATTGACTCGGTTGTCCACCACGCGCTCATCAACCAGTCTGGGATTCTGGTGAACACTTTGAACAACATGATCAACATCGTGGTTGATTCAAAGATAGCCGAGCAACTGCCAAGGGGCCCGACCTTTCTTCCTGGTGGCCGATTCCCCAACTACAGGACATTGTCAACACACGGGCTGCCGACCCCTCCACTGGGACAGCTGATTCTCCCCAGGGCGGCCTCCATGCAACTGAATGTGCAGTCATCGGCTATAAAACCACCGCCCAAGCTCTTAACCAGACAACAACCCCTGCATTAGGGCCACGGGGCTCCAATACTCTCCCAAGAACAGGTGAAAAGCATGTTCAGTGCCGATCGGCAACCTCTCTTACACAAAGTGCCGATCGGCAACTATACGCCCGATCTGCCTCAAAACCCCAGCAATATTCGGCCTCCCCCTGAGCAGCAGCCTCCTCTGATGCCTCGGCTGCCTCCTTCCACGAATCAATTCCCACCTCAGTATCCAGGGGGCAACTTTGATCAAATTACCAGCCTCATTCACCACAAATGCAGTATCGACAAGCCCCTATGCAGTATGATCAGTGCGAGACGATACGGCAGGGTCAAGCTCAAGAGGCGTAGCTGAACAAGCCTTGGGACGATTTGATTGCCGACGTTATGCGTGATCAGTTCGGCCTCAAGCCCATGGACTCTGGCAGCATGTACCAATATCCTTATCCAGAATACTTCAAAAGGGCTCCCCTGCCGAACCGGTACAAGGTGCCGGATTTTTCAAAATTTTCTGGGCAGGACAACATTTCAACATACGAACACGTTAGCCGATTTCTAGCCCAATGTGGAGAGGCATCGGCTACAGACAAGCTCAGGGAGCAATTGTTTCCGCTCTCTCTTTCGGGATCGGCCTTTACATGGTTTTCCTCACTACCTTACAACTCCGTACAGAGCTGGGCCGATCTCAAGAAGCAATTCCATAGCTACTTCTACTCCGGCACGCTTCGGCTACATTCAGTGCTTCAGGGACATGAGGAATCAGTGTTATAGCCTAGTGTTATCGAATTCACAGCTAGCCGATTTAGCCTTCCATGGCCTCTTGGCGTCTATCAGGGAAAGGTTTTCGGCTCAAGATTTCGAGAGCCTGGCCCATCTTGCCCAAAAAGTGATGGCGCATGAACAACGTTTTCAAGAGGTCAAGAAGGCATTCAAGAAAGTCAGCCACGTCACCTACGCCTCATATTCAGATTCAAGTGACAACGACGCTGAAGTAGCAGTGGCCGAATGGACCAAGAATAAGAAGGCGATAACATGTCAGTGGTTGAAAAAATCAGCTAGAGAAGAGAGATACGATTTTGATATCACTAAAGCCGGTAAGATTTTTGATCTGCTGCTTCACGAAAAGCAAATCTAACTCCCGACCAATCATGTCATCCCATCGGCCGAGGAATTAAAGAAAAGGAAATACCGCAAAAGGCACAACAGGCTCTCATAGTACCAACAATTGTAAGGTGTTTCGCCAGCAGATTCGATCGTATAGAAGCGAGAAAAATCAAATTTGAAGATTCGGCAAAACCAAGAAGGTCGACGGCAACCCCTTTCCCATCAACACGGACTATGCTAGTCCAAGACAAGCTAATCGGCATCACAGAATGACGGACAACTTAGTCGGGTCCCAGCAGGGATGTGGAGAAGGACTGGCACGGACTACCAGGAGCACCTCGAGAAGCCGACGAAACTTGATTGGTTTCCCATTAACATGGTTTGTGCCAATCGCCGATCGGCCGATCCTCGGCCACGAAAGACGGATGGCCTGGTCAGATTCATGAAGAAGGAGACCGACAGGATTTACAAAGTACATCCGAGGAGGTACGATCGGCAAGAGAGGGCTCATTGGCAGCAGCTTGATGGCTTTGATCCCCATTGGAGCTGTAACTTTTTCAAGTTTTGCTGGGAATAGGGATGAGATTGCCTTCAATCCAAAACTGCCCGGCATGCAGTGTATACGAAAATCAACCAGCCGAGAGCTCCAGTCGATTTATACCCAAGGCGGTTTAGCTCAATCAAAAGAAGGGGTCTGTTCATCAACGGCTGGGCCCCATTCATCAAGATTTCTTTCAAGAAGACTCGGGGGATGACGAAGAGCAAGCCGCCAACCCTCAATGGTGCCCTTCTGACGTTTTCACAAAAACACAAAAGCGGAAGGTGAAATGGCTAAAGAGCGAGGGTCGTCTGAAAGAAGTCCAGGCCAAGATCGACTGTCGGCTGAAAAAGAAAAAGGAACAAAACCGCCCAAGGAGACAATGGCGCGTAAAGAAGGATGTTGCCCCAGCCGATGAGAGTCCAACCGACCAGGCCAAGAGGGCGGCTAAAGGGAAAGGTGTAGCTGCTGCATCGGTCAACATGATGTTCATATTGCCAGCCGAGTTTGAGGCTGCCCAAACTGATGCAGATACCTTCGAAGACACCTTGGCCAAGTTAGTATTGTCCCCAGAACCGGCCATATTCGAAAAACCCGAGGGGACTGAAAATTGGCACCTGAAGCCCCTATACGTTAAAGGGTTTGTGAATGAGAAGCCGATGTCAAAGATGCTAGTTGATGGAGGGGTCGCCGTCAATCTCATGCCTTATGCTACTTTCAGGAAGCTGGGCAAGGGAGCCGATGACTTGATCAAGACCAACATGGTGCTCAAGGACTTCAGCGGGAACCCTATAGGATCGAATACCCAAGACTAAGCCAACCAGAGAGGGTGAATGGTTGATACACCCAAAAATCAAATGTTAGCAGAAATAAGACTTACCCTCGCAATTCGATGCCGCGCGGTCTGACCTTAGGTGACGCCCCGATCTGACCACCTTAACACCACCGGTCTGACCGCTTGTGAAGCTCAGGTCTGACCACCCTTGTAGCCGATCGCCAAAACTTAGCCGATTCGCCTGATGTAGCCGATTGCCGTGAATAGCCGATGAGCACCAGTCTGACCGCAATGTCATGCGCGGTCTGACCGATGAAAGAACGCCGGTCTAACCGTCGATTAGACTGCCGCACCCGAGAAAAACACAAACCGAAGAACTTCCAAAGTAGATTGAAACTTTATTTATTCTCTCTGTGTTTACAAAGTGCAACCAACAGCAGTCCTCACAAAATTTCGACTAAAACTCGAAACCCTAAACTTTTCTCAACTCAATTCTCTCTAAAACTCGATACAAAGAAGCCTAACCTTCCCTCTCTATTTATACACAAGATTTGCAGCCAAAAACCACGAATCCTACTCATACAAGAAGTCCTAATCCTCTAGGAAACCTTCCCGTACAAGAAACGAACTTTACATATTCCAATTTTAACAAAATTGAACTCCTTCCAAATTTAAAACTCTGCATCCCATACGCACACAATATCTCCATCGTATGCCATATGGAAACTCCGCCAATCACGTGCATCAATCCCTACCCTTCAGTATCCCGCATCATCTCCCTCTTGGAAGTCACCTTATGTCCAAGTTGACTCCAATTCTATCACCGGCAACACTTTCCCGAGGCGTAAAGATTACCTACACATAATTAAACAAAGAAACCATATCCGAGCACAAGCTATCTCAACCTTGACTCATTGTCAGCATAAACAACCATACATGCGCATAGAAACACGAAACTTTCATGTATACGCAAGGAAACTACCCGAAACCAAAACCGAAACAAAATTGGCTCGCAATCGGATCGTGTCGACGGCCGACCGGCGATGCACGCCAGTCCGACCGCACAAGGTCCTTCGGCCGACCCACAAGACAAGCCTCGGGCCTCGACTGACCATGCAAACAGCAGAGTACCGCTTCACGTCCGAAAACCAAATATCTCCAAATCCATTTTGCCAATAATCTCCAAATAATAAAACCAATAACCACAGATGTCAATTGTTCATCATCATAAAAAGAATCAAACACACTTTGATTTTACAATCTCCCCCTTGATGAACACATTGGCAAACCAAATAAAAATGTTTTGTTTTGGTGTTTTGAAAACTAAAAACAAAAATGGTAAAAAGCATCGGAGTGCTCAAAAATCCAAAGAAAATTTCTCCCCCTTTTAAAAAGAAGAAAATCCCTTGACATTGAAAAACTTGCACTTTGTTTTGTTTACTTTGTTCTTTGTTCTTTGTTTTCCCCCTTTTGACAATGATTTCATCAAACATAAGAATTATGTACTTTAATATTCAAGAGCTTAGCATCATACATAAAGCAAGTCATGTCATGTGTTGCAATAATAAGAAGATAAACCCATCAATTATATAGCAAATATGTATTAGAGTATAATCATGAATCAAAGATTTGACAATTAAGATTAATAATGCAATCAAAATTCATGTATTCAGACAATTTATAATGCAACATCTTTACAAGCACATAGTTGAAAAATAAACCCAAATATATATACCTATTGCAACCATTACTCTTTCTCAAATTGACTTTTTGCACATAATAATCAAGATAATTTTTTTCATATTTACATGAGCCAAGTTTTGCTCATATTTTTTCTCTCAATTATTCCGGGTACGTCTTTTTCGTCAAGACTGTTTCTAAGGATTCGGCACCCATTATTTTTACTCACTTCGAATACGTCCTTGTCGTCAAGACTGTTTTCAAGGATTCGGTATTCATTTTTTTCTCTCATAGATAATATTTTATTCTCTTACACAATGAGCAATTTTAAAGCAATTTGAGGAATAATAATTCAACACAATATATATAAGTATTTATAATCCAAAACATGCACTAGTATCAACATTGCATATTTTATTAATTCAAGTATGATATTAAAGTGTCATGCATCATATCACTTAAAAGTAAAAATCTAAGCCTCATAAAAAGACTAGAATACATACAAGCTATGCTAGTGACAAATAAACCTTCATAGTATTGCTAGCATGCACATGAAAATATTATATGTATCAACGAAGCTATCTTTTTCAATTGACTTCATTCAAAAATTGCTTGATAAAACCAAGAGCACAAAACTCCCCCTCAAATCATGCCAAAAGGATGAATAATTCCCAACTCTCCACGAAGAAAAGCAAAGAGAGATGAATCCAATGGTTTAGTGAAAATATCCACAAGTTGCAACTTAGTATCCAAAAATTTCAATTTCACATTTCCCTTTTCAACATGATCCCTCAAAAAGTAAAAGCGAATATCAATGTGCTTTGTGTGTAAGTGTTGTACAGGATTCTTAGCAATGTTAATAGCACTTGTATTATCACAAAACAGAGGAACTTTCTCAAAAGCAAGTCCATAATCTTTCAAAGTTGAAATAAGCCAAAGAATCTGATAACAACAACTAGCAGCAGCAACATATTCTGATTCAGCAGTTGATTGAGCTACACTAGATTGTTTCCTAAAAGACCATGCAATTAATGATATACCAAGAAAATGACATGTTCCACTAGTACTTTTCCTATCAATTCTACAACCCACAAAATCAGCATCGGAATAACCACTTAAGCAAATAGAAGATGAAGTAGAATACCAAATTCCAAACTCAAATGTATGATTCAAATACCTCATTATTCGCTTGACCGCTTGACGATGTGAAGCACGAGGAGAAGCTTGAAAGCGTGCACACAAACACACAGCAAATTATATGTCTGACCTAGAAGCAGTTAGATACAACAAAGATCCAATCATACTTCTATATTCTTTTTTATCCACGGCTTCACCATCTTCATCAGGATCCAAAACGGCAGTAGAACCAATGGGTGTAGAGATTGGCTTGCAACTCTCCATCTTGAAGCATCTCAACAGATCTTTGGTATACTTCGTTTGATGCACAAACGTACCTTGAGGTGTTTGCTTAATTTGTAATCCCAAAAAGTATGACAACTCACCCATCATGCTCATCTCAAATTCCCTGCGCATAGTCTCAGCAAATTCTACAACCAAAGCATGAGTTGAACAACCAAAGATGATATCATCCACATAAATCGAACGAAAAGTTGATTTTCACCATGCTTAAGAACAAAAAGCATTTTGTCAATTTTTCTCATTTGAAAACTTTTTTCAAGCAAAAAGTTTTTTAGTCTATCATACCATGCTCTAGGTGCTTGTTTCAAACCATACAAAGCTTTTGACAATTAAAAACATGGTTGGAAAAATCAGAATTTTCAAAACCCGATGGTAGTTTAACATAAACTTTCTCCTGTATGAAGCCATTTAGAAAAGCACTTTTAGAAAAGCACTTTAAAACCTTTTGAAGTAGCAAAAGCTAACAAAAGTCTAATTGCTTCAATCCTAGCAACAGGAGCAAAAGTTTTATCAAAATCCAAACCCTCCACCGAGTAAAACCACGAGCAACAAGTCTAGCTTTATTCTAACAATTAAACGATTCTCACTTTGTTTATTTTTGAAAACCCACTTGGTTTCAATAATATTATGTCCTGAAGAAGGTTCAACCAAAGTCCAAAATTCGTTTCTTTCAAAATTTTCAAGTTCTTCATGCATGGCGTTAATCCACGATTCATCAGTTAATGCATGAGTAACATCTTTGGGTTCAAAAGAAGCAACAAAAGCAGAATTTGCAAAATCATGCGCAGTTATCTTAGATCTTGTAGCTCGCTCATGTAAATTACCTATTATTTGTTTTGGCGGATGTCGTCGTTGAATGTGCAAAGGAGCCGTAATTTCTGAAGTTGATTTACGTTTTGCACCTTCACTAGTCGTAGTTCCCGAGGAATCTCCTTGATTAGAATCGACGGAACCCGAGGTGGACGGTCCCTGCCGGTCTGACTGCGCCTCCTGCCGGTCTGACCGGGCCTCCTCCTTCGGTCTGACGGCAGCACTCGGGCGGTCTGACCGGCGGCACTCGGGCAGTCTTACCGGCCAAGTCGACCTCGTCATCATCGTCATCGGTTTCGTCTTCGAAAATACGACCATCCTCCCCCTGAGCCTGTGACAAAGTACCTGCAAGTTCTGGTCTAGTACCTGGACTAGCCTCATCAAAAGTGACTTCACAAGTCCCAATAATTTTGTTAGTTTCCAAAACAAGTACACGATAGCCACGAGAATGTGCAGGGTATACAAGAAACAATCCATCAGTAGAACGTGATTCAAATTTATCCAAATTCCAGATTTCAAGACAAAGCACTTGCAAACAAAAACACGCAAATGTGAAACTTTGGGTTGACGACTAAATTGAAGCTCATAAGGTGTTTTTCCAAGTTTAGATCTCAAAAAATACGATTGGAAACATAGCATGCAGTGTTAATAGCTTCGGCCCAAAATTTCCTAGGAGTGTGATACTCATTAAGCATTGTTCTAGCCATCTCAACCAAAGAACGATTTTTTCTTTCAACAACACTTTTTGTTGAGGGACACGAGGAGAAGAAAATTGATGTTCAACGCCTTTTTCGTTGCAAAATTGTTCAAAAGAAGCATTTTTAAATTCACCACCATTATCACTTCTAATCCTTTTCAAAGAACCGGGAATTTCACAATTCAATCTAAGAACCAAACTCCGAAAGTGTCCAAAGGCCTCATCCTTAGTTGCCACGAAGAAAACCCAAGAATATCGAGAAAAATTGTCAACAACAACCAGCACATACCATTTTCCTCCAATGGATTGCACTCTAGCTGGACCAACAGTGTCCATGTGTAAAAGTTGTCGCGATGCATCCGTCTTCACGAAAGAATAGGAGTATGTGAAGAAGCAACCATTTACCATGACGACATGGTGCGCAAACCAAATCAAGATCTTTCTTAAGTTTAGGCAACCCACGAACAAGATCCAAACTTGGTCTAGTCAAATGATCGAAACCAACATGCCCAAGTCTGTGATGCCAAAATATTAAATCTTTGTTAAATTTCACAACCAAACATGTAACAACAGGAGAAACATGATTTCTAAAATCAGCTTTAAACACTCTCCCGTTACGAGAAATATTCAACACAGAGTGACCACAAGAATCAAATATTTTACTTAAAATTTTCATCAACAATTTGTGAAACTGAAAGTAAATTATACTTTAAATCCTCAACTAAAGCTACTTCTTTCAATTCAAATTTGTCACTTACCTTGACAGATCTAGTAGCGAGAACGACACTTGTAGAAGCATCTCCAAAGATAATCGATTTAGTCTTGGATGCCATCTTGAGGGAGGAGAACCAATTTTTATCTCCGGTCATATGCCGCGAACAACCGGAATCTACGATCCACACGTTCTCCTTCCTCGCCACCAAAGCCTACGCATAAGAAGATGTCGAAGCCTCAGTACTGGGGTTAGTCAAAAGAAATTTAGGAATCCAGTACTGAGACACACGACCAGTAGATCCAATAGGCATATATCCACGTGCATAAACAGCTTTAGAATTTTCAGAAAAATCCCTTCAGGACCGATCTGACCACAGTAGGTCTGACCGTGGGGGTAATGTCGGTCTGACCACGTGCCACCATCGGTCTGACAGAGGCACCTCCGGTCTGACCGGGTGCCATCGACAATCTAACTGGCTGACCCATTGCGGTCTGACCGGTCTTCCCAAGGGAAAACCAGATTTTTGCCACTTTGATTTTTCAAAAATAGCTTCTCTTTATCTTTTCTATTAACGTGCTAATCTGAAACAAAAACCAACAAGATGACCATCTTTACCACAAAAGGAACAAGTATACTTCTCCCTAGTAGTTGATGATTTTGAAATATTAGTTTTAGTTTCTTTTAATGTGGCAGAAAGAGAAGACATAATTCCAGCAGACTTAAAAACTGTTTGCACATCATTAGGTTTTGTCAAAATTTTACCTTGTTCAGTCATTCTCAAAACATTTGGAGGATTTTTGGTGAAATAGTCATGAACATCAAAACCTATGCCCCTATTGTCACTAGTCACTTTAGATTGATCCAAAATCATGTTAAGTTGTTTCTTACCATCAGAAAATTTTTGCAAAGCACTTTTCAAATAAGAAACCACTTTTTCAAGATTAGCACAATTTTCGCAACCTATCATGACATCTTTGTTTTTACGACATTTGGAGCAAGAAACTACCTCATCTTGTTTAACAATGTCTTCCATGTGCTTAACACGAGCTAAGGCATCTTTTAGTTTCATTTCATTAGCATCACAAGTTAAACAAGGTTTAGTATTCAAATCATGTGAATCATTGATATCTCTAATTTTTGAAATTTCAAGCATTAAAACCTCACAATTCTTGCAATCATCATCATTAGGAATAAAAGATTTTAATCTAGCAATTTCAGCATTTAAAGATTCAATCACAATTTTTTATTTTTTAAACATTTTTTTCACTTTTTTATTTTTAGCACTTAAAACAAGAATAGCTTCCTCAAGAGAGCTTACCTCATTGTCCTCATTTTTAGAATTTTCATCTTCACGCGTCATGAGGCAAATGTCGGAGATGTTCTTGTCCTTCTCCTCCTCACTATCAGAATCTATGTCGCTTAAAGGTTCAAAAGCGGCATAGACTTTGCTTAGCACTCTCTTCATCATCTCCTTGGACCGCTTCCCTTTGGGTTTGTCGTCCTTGGTCTTCTCTCCACCTTTATCTTCCTTCTTGCCTCTCCCGAGCTTGAGGCAGTTGGAGCGGATGTGATCTAGAGCACCACATTCAAAGCAACGAGCTGGCCCACCTCTTTTTCTGAACCTGACTTTATTCATAGCTTGAGAAATCTTGTTAGCAGCCAAAGCCAAATCCTCCTCCTCGAATTGCTCGAGTTGCTCATCGGACATGGCATTAATTAAAGCAAGAGCAGTGGGAGTAGATGAAGAAGCAACGTCTGAAGAAGTTGAAGAAGAAGAAACCAAAGCACTTGACTTAGAATCTGTTTTCCGAGAAAGAATATTCATCTCATGAGTTTTGAGTATTGTATAAAGCGAATCCAAAGTCAAAGCAACCATATTAACATACTCAAGTAACTTTCATCTCCCAAATAGACATGCAAGACCATTCAAAATTGGCGAGAAATCTCAGATTGAGGATAATTTGTATCATAAGCACAATCAATAGATCTAAGATTGCTTAAAATTTTGTTAAACCTACCAAGATAATCATCCAAAGCTTCTACAGGTTTCATCTCAAATTTTGTATTCCTTTTTGAAAAGATCTCGACGAAGTTCTTTTATGTTATTAGTTCCTTGATGAAAGTTTCTTAAAGCAATCCAAATTTCATTGGCAGTTTGAAGATGTGAAACACGATCGAAATAACGAGAAATCCCATTCAATAAAATATTACAAGCTTTGCAATTGTTATTAAACTCAGTTTTCAAAGCCTCAGAATTAATAACCTCAGGGATCTCATAAGGAATAGCTACCTTTTGCCAAACATCGTAATCTTAAGCCATGATATAAGATTGCATCTTACTACACCAATAAGCAAAATCTTTACCATCGAAAACATGTGGCTTAGTTGAAAATTTATCAGACATGGCAAAAAAAACTTTAGATCGATAAAAATCCAAAGAAGAAAAACAAGGCTCTGATACCACTTGTAGGATCGAATACTCAAGACTAAGCCAACCAGAGGGGGATGAATGGTTGCTACACCCAAAAACATATCTTAGCGCAAATAAGACTTACCCTCGCAATTCGATGCCGCGCGATCTGACCGTAGGTGACGCGCCGGTCTGACCGCCTTAACACCACCGGTCTGACCGCCTGTGAAGTTCAGGTCTGACCGCCCTTGTAGCCGATCGCAAAAACTTGGCCGATTCGCCTGATGTAGCCGATCGCCGTGAATAGCCGATGAGCATCGGTCTGACCGCAATGTCCTGCGCGGTCTGACCGATGAAAGAACGTCGGTCTAACCACCGATTAGACCACCGCACCCGAGAAAAACACAAACCGAAGAACTCTCAAAGTAGATTGAAACTTTATTGATTCTCTCTATGTTTACAATGTGCAACCAACAGCAGTCCTCACCAAATTTTGACTAAAACTCTAAACCCTAAACTTTTCTCAACTCAATTCTCTCTAAAACTCGATACAGAGAAGCCTCACATTCCCTCTCTATTTATACACAAGATTTGCAGCCAAAAGCCACGAATCCTACTCATACAAGAAGTCCTAATCCTCTAGGAAACCTTTCCGTACAAGAAACGAACTTTACATATTCCAATTTTAACAAAATTGAACTCCTTCCAAATTTAAAACTCCGCATCCCATACGCACACAATATCTCCATCGTCTGCCATATGGAAACTCCAATCACGTGCATCAATTTCTACCCTTCAGTATCTCGCATGATCTCCCTCTTGGACATCACCTTATCTCCAAGTTGACTCCAATTCTATCACCGTTAATACTTTCCCAAGGCGTAAAGATTACCTACACATAATTAAACAAAGAAACCAAATCCGAGCACAAGCTATCTCCAACTTGACTCATTGTCAGTATAAACAACCATACATGCGCATAGAAACACGAACTTTCATGTATATGCAAGGAAACAACCCGAAACCAAAACCGAATCAAAATCGGCCTGCAGTCGGACTGTGTCGACCGGTCTGACCGGCGGTGCCCGCCCAGTCTGACCGCACAAGGTCCTCCGGTCAGACCGGTAGCACAAGCCCGATCTGACCGGACCATGCAAACAACATAGTACTGTTCATGTCCGAAAACCAAATATCTCCAAATCCATTTTGCCAATAATCTCCGAATAACAAAACCAATAATCACATATGCCAATTGTTCATCACCATAAAAGAATCAAACACACTTTGATTTTACAAACCCATCAGAGGCCAAGAGAGTTCTCAATGTCGAGCTAACCGTCGACAGCAAAACCATGCCCACAACATTTTTCGTCATCGACGGGAAGGGATTTTACAGCCTACTGCTCGGAATGGATTGGATCCACGCCAACTACTGCATCCCTTCTACAATGCACCAAAGCTTAATCCAGTGGCAAGAGGACAAGATAGAAATCGTGCCAGCCGACAGGTCAGTTAACGTAGCAAACGCTGACTTAACATTTTGGGAAGTCGACGGCATTGATTGCCTGTCTGGCAAAGTTTGGCAGGCCGATTTCCTAAAGGTGTCCGATTCTGATATACAGCCAATTGGAGACGAAGAGCCTCAACTATTACTTTGAGGGCGTCGTGGAGGGCTTGAGCGTCTACACCAAGAACATCGTGGACGGCATCGATGGCAAACTCGGGCAAGGTTTTATTTCAGCCGACGAGCTTGAGGAAGTTGACATAGGTCTAGGAGATAGGCCTAGGCCGACATATATTAGCAGAAATTTGTCTTCTCATTTTAGAACCAAGCTTATTGATTTATTAAAAGAATATAAAGATTGCTTTGCTTGGGAGTATTTTGAGATGTCTGGTCTTAGCCGATCGATTGTTGAACATCGGCTCCCTATTAAGCCTGGATATCGGCAATACAAACAACCTACCAGAAGGTTTAAAGCCGATATGTATGATGCTATTAAGGCCGAAATCACTCGGCTATATGATGTTGGTTTCGTTCGGCCCTGCCGGATACGCAGAGTGAGTTTCCAATATAGTTCCAGTAATCAAGAAGAATTGCAAGCTTAGGGTGTGTATTGATTTCAGAGACTTAAATAAGGCTACCCCTAAGGACGAGTACCCTATGCCTATAGCCGACTTGCTGGTGGGTGCAACCTCTGGCCATAAAATAATAAGCTTCATGGACGACAATGCTGGATATAATCAGATCTTTATGGCCGAGGAGGATATCCATAAGACAGCTTTCAGGTGCCCAGGGGCAATCGGCATATACGAGTAGGTTGTCATGACTTTTTGGCTGAAAAATGCCGGAGCTACATATCAAAGGGCCATGAACTATATTTTTCACAACCTAATCGGTTTCTTGGTGGAAATTTACATTGATGATGTTATTGTCAAGTCCAAGGAGGTAGAAGACCACATAGCCGATTTAAGAAGGGTGTTGGAGCGAACTACAAAATACGGCCTGAAGATGAATCCCGCAAAGTGTGCTTTTGGCGTATCGGCTGGCCAATTCCTAGGCTTTCTTGTGCACGAGAGGGGGATTGAGGTGACACAAAGGAGCATCAACACGATCAAAACTATTCAACCTTCATAGGATAAGAAACAGTTGCATTCTTTGATCGGCAAAGTTAACTTCATCAGGCGCTTCATAGTCGATTTATCTGAGAAGATGGAGTCGTTCACACCTTTACTATGGCTGAAAGCTGATCAAGCGTTTACTTGGGGGCAGAGCAGCAAAAAGCTTTGGACAACATCAAGGATTATCTGAGCTCTTCTCCAGTATTGATTCCTCCGCAAAAGGGAGTGTCGTTCAAGCTATATCTATCAGCCGATGAGAAGTCTATCGGCTCAGTTTTGATTCAAGAAGTCGAAGGAAAGGAGAATGCAATTTTCTATCTTAGCAAAAGACTCCTGGATGCAGAAACAAGGTACTCTCCTGTGGAAAAGTTATGCTTATGCCTATATTTTTCATATACAAAGTTGAGGCATTATTTGTTATCCAACGAGTGCATCAGCCCCAGTTCTGAAAGGACGAGTTGGAAAGTGGATATTTGCCTTAACAAAGTTCGATTTGAGGTATCAAACGCCCAAGGTAGTGAAGGGGCAAGCCATAGCCGATTTCATCGTGGAGCACAGAGACGACTCAATCGGCTCAGTTGATATCATGTCTTGGACATTAACTTTCGATGGATCGGTTTGCACGAAAGGATGCAGCATCGGCTTGGTGATAATCTCTCCTAGGGGGGCAAGCTTTGAGTTCGGTTTCGCCATCACGCCCCATGCCACAAACAATCAAGCCGAATATGAAGCCGTTCTCAAAGGATTACAACTGCTAAAAGAAGTCAAAGTCGATGCAATCGAAATAATGGGTGATTCACTATTGGTCATCAGCTAGCTATCAGGAGAATATGAATGCAAGAACGTCACGCTGATGGTCTATTATGAAAAATGCTGAGAGTTGATGGATGGTTTTCGGCTAGTAACCCTAAAGCACATCCCTAGAGAGCAGAATTCGGAAGCAAATGATTTGGCTCAAGGGGCATCTGGCTACAACCCGATGACAAGAGAAATTGAAGTAGAGATTGCAACCATCTCAGCCGACGACTGGAGGTATGACGTCTACAACTATCTACAGAATCCTTCTCAGTCGGTTTAAGGAAATTACGCTACAAGCCTTTGCGATATGTTTTGCTCGATGATGATCTATACTATCAAACGATCGATGGCGTACTACTCAAGTGCCTAAGTATTGATCAAGCCAAAGTGGCCATAGGAGAGGTGCACGAAGGAATTTGTGGTACTCATCAATCAGCTCACAAGATGAAGTGGTTACTTCGGAGAGTTGTATTTTTGGTCGACTATGCTGGAAGATTGCTTCAGGTATTATAAGCGCTGTCAGGATTGTCAGAAGTTTGGAGCTATCCAGAGGGCACCAGCATCGGCTATGAATCCTATCATCAAGCCTTGGCCATTCAGAGGTTGGGGAATTGACATGATCGGCCAGATCAATCCACCCTCGAGCAAGGGACACAAGTTTATATTGGTGGCAACCGATTATTTTACCAAGTGGGTGGAAGCAATTCCCTTGAAGAAGGTTGATTCTGCGGATGCGATCGAGTTTGTCAAAGAGCATATCATTACAGATTCGACGTCCCTCAGACTATTACTACGGATCAAGAGTCTATCTTTGTCTCCGACGAGTTTGTTCAATTTGCCGACAGCACGGGGATCAAGTTGTTAAATTCTTCACCTTATTATGCTCAGGCTAATGGACAAGCTAAAGCTTCAAATAAAAGTTTAATCAAGCTGATAAAAAGGAAGATCGCTGAATACCCAAAGCAATGGCATAAGCGATTGGTCGGATCACTATGGGTTTATCGGATGGCCTGTCATGGATCAATCTAGGTGCCTCCTTACAAGTTGGTCTACAGGCACGAAGCAGTTTTGCCATGAGAAAACATCATCAGCTCAAGAAGGATTCAGTTACAGGACCAATTAACAGCCAATGATTATTATAATTTGATGGTGAACGAATCTGAAGACCTAGTGTTTTCAAGGATGCGTGCCTTGGAGAAGGTGACTAGAGATAAAGAACGAGTGGCTTGTCATTATAACAAAAAAAATTGTGCCTAAGTCTTTAGAAGAAGGTGAGTTAGTCTAGAAATTGATACTGTCGATTGGTACAAGGGATAACAAATTTGGCAAATGGTCACCTAATTCGGAAGGGCCTTTCAAGATCCACAAATGCATCTCTAAAGTAGCCTACATGTTAGAAGGATTAGACGGAGAAGTATTTGGAAGGGCTCTTAATGGCAAATATTTGAAGAAATACTATCCCAGCATCTGGATCAATTCATGATTCGGCTAAGTCCTTGTCGATCCATGTTAGCCGATGTGTTGTGAAACTATACACATCCCCTCTGATTTTTCAAATCGGTTGAGTTTAGCCAACAGGGGTTGGATGGTTTTATCTTATAATTTTATCAATGCTGAAGGCAACATTAAGAAAATTAGGGGGGGGCATATATCATACATAGTCGGAAATCAGAATCAGAGGACTTCAAAATTTTTCGGGATTTAAAAATTTTTTAAGGCATTCAAGATGCGAAGACTAAGTGAATCGGCAGAGGGTATATGATAGATATTTAAAGCGCAGCAAGCCGATTACAAAAGTTATATGTACAAGCCGAGACAAAAAGTTTCAGAGACTAGCCCTATTACATTCCGAGGAAGTCTTGGATAGCTGACGTCGTCGTTTGCTTGATGGCTTTGATCTGATCGATTGTGGCGATATCTTCTGCCTCGGTGCCCGGGATCACCTTAGCCGATTTGTTTAAATCACCCAAGAACATGATGGTGGAGGTCACCTTAGCTATTTGCTCTTCGGTGGCCTTGGGGAGATCGGCTAATACTAGTTTCTTCTCGGCAATCTTGGCCTTGCACTGCTCCAGTTTTGACTCCAGATCAGCTTGTTCTTTTTCCAATTGGTCAATTTCCGTCTGAGTAGCCGATGGGTCAGCCGCCAGCTCATCAAACTTGGCCTTTTCAGCTATGAGGTTTTGTAGAGTGGCATCGATCGTAGCCGTCAAATCGGCCTGGGCTTGTCTGTCGATCATTCTTTGCATGGCCTGTTCCAACTTGAATCGATGTAGATCGATGTATGTAGCCTGGGAAAGTGTTTCGGCCAATTCTTCAGGAAGCTAACTCTGGACGTCGTTCAAGCGTGCTCGGATCGGTCCACACTCTATGACCGTTGGTCCAAATCAATATCTAGCCGACGATGGATGTCTTGAAGCTTTTCTTTGAGATCGTCGGCTATTGGGGCGTGATCCTGGCTTGTTATTTCTTCCTCTCTGCCGATGAATTCTTTGATGTCAAACGGGATCATATCGGCTAGAGTCTGTAGAGGAGATTGGGATCAAAATGTAACATGGATAGCCGATATAAATTCTTGAGAAAGAGAAGTGCGCTTACTTGGACGGCAGGAGCTGGTGTGGGTTCTTCTTCAACGCGGTGGCTGCCCGTAGCCGATGGAGTTCTCTCGCTTGACGCATGGGGGGCAGCCGATGGAGACCGAGGAGGCTACAAAAAGGGACAAGTGTCGACGCAGATCGGCCAGGTAAAAACAAACAAGGAAAAGATAGGATTAAAGATTACCAAAGAAGCTATACGAGGAGGCTGATTGGCTAGCCTTTTGAACTACAAGAAAGAATTTGGTCAGGAATCATGAAGAACAAATTGAAGAAGCGAGGGTACATACCAGTCGTTTTGGGGGTGAGGGGGTCTTCTGAATCTGTTCATCGGCTGGCGGTGTGGTTGTACTTTGATTTGAGCTACTTGATTCCGCTGCCTCTTCAACGGCTTGGGAGATCTCTTTGTCCATGACCTCTTTATTGAGTGCTTCCTCTATGCTGGGGTCGAGAGAAGGTAGGCTATCGGCCGGTGCAGCGGGCTTCGGCTTTTTCTGTTTCTTTGTGGGAGCAGCCGATGGACCTGCAGTTGATGGGGCAGTTCTCTTTTTCCTCGATACGGCCTCGCGGGTTTGACCATAAAGCAGTGTCTTTACCTTCGGCGCGTTGAAGCCGATGGCTGATGGAGCGTAACCGCCACCGTTCGGGATGAGGCCCAGCCGATACTCGATGTCAATGCCCGAATTGCTCACTATGGGAGGATCTGAGTCTGTCGTCTGCAAAGGAAAAAAGTCTTAAAGTATTAGAAGATGATGATAGCCGATTCCTCAAAGGAAAATGTTTAAGGGTGAAGATACTTACAGAAGGGATTTCGTCCGACAAAAGAGTGGTGAGATACATTGAGGCGCGTTGATGGAAGATGTGTTGCTTGATCTCCACCCACCACTTATCATAGGCTGCACTTCTTTTGTGGGCCAGCTCCAAGATCCCAATGCTGCTGAGGGGTGGGCTCTCTATCTCCAATAGTTTGTTCATCATGATCTTTGAGTCAATCACCCCTCGGGTCTCGATCTTATCGGCATAGTAACAGCCGATGGGCAGCTGACCGAGACCAAGTTGCCTTCCAGCCGATGCAGGGTAATAAAATTCATAAGTCTTTACCACGTTTTGGCCCTGATGTATCCCAACCGGCAATATGCAAGGAGTGAGTGCCATGGTGAAGATTTCTCTGCACTTGGGATATTTATCTGAGTTGATTTCATCCAAGTTTAGTTTAATCAGCAACTCAAACTCTACTCAGTCTTTGTAGAGAAACCAAGTCCGATTGTTCTTTGTCAAGCCGTCATAGAAGGAAATGAACCATTCAGCCAACAGCTCACTTGATTGCTTCGATCCGGTGTGAGTAGCTACGGCTTCCCCGAAGGACAAATATCTCCTGGTGGTCATTTCGTTCCCCTCATCATCCTCAGTCGGTTCTAAGAGAGGGAAGTGTGCATCGGCTAGTTTTAGCCGTCCGGAGACTTTCTGAGTTATCAGTACAAGCCACAGCTGTAGAACCACCAGGGGCCTCTAGTGCTGATTGATGCATCAACTGCTATCTTGGCCGCTGCCTGGCTCAATGTATGATAGAGGTAGCCTAGAAGGAATTTGCCCAAGGGAAGTTTCGTCTTGTTGACCAGGGCTTCGCCTACTACTTACCAATTCGTAGTCGGGCTACAACTGGAGCCGCAGAAGATAAACTTCTCTAACCACATCATGAGGAACGATGCATGCTCTCTGGCGCTGATGGGCCCGATCCCCATATTCATGGTAACATATCCATTCCGCCTCCAATTGCCTTAGTCTTAAAAGAAAATTGGCCCTTGTTGTCTAGCCGATTAGGATTAGCCGATGACATAATGTCAAGTCCTATTATCATGAAGACATCGGCTAAGGTTGGGGTCATTGGGCCTTGCTGGAAGAGGAAGGCATTAAGGGTATTGTTCCAGAAGTAGCTGGCAGCCGACACTAATGGTTCGTCTTTGGGCATGTCAGCTACTGAAAGGGCCAAGCACTGCGCTGTGCCGATTTCTTCCCAGTGGCTATGTTTGCTAGGCTGCATCCTCTTGTACCATGTGGGCCAGGATTTATCAGTCGAAGGCGAGGATTTGAAAGTGTCATTCCAGTGGCCTAAATTGGGGTTCCTCATCCTATAGGGCACCCTATCAGTTTCGGCTATGATGAACTCAGCAGGGTCCTTGTTGCCGATAGGCCCTAGGAAGTATCTTTTGTCGTTGATTAAGCCGGGAATCACTATTTGGTGTGCAAGGTGCTACAATGGAAAAAGGGGCATAATCAAGATTCGGAAAACCTAGAATTCAGATCTGCGACTAAGGGCGGAAAAAGAGAGGATTTGGCCGATAGGGCATACCTCGGGGAACTCGGCGAGAGCAGAGCCGGATGGAACAGCAGAGGCCGCCATTGCTGCGATCTTGGTCGCCGGAGGCGAAGGATTGCTGTAGCGGAGCTGAGAGGATCGCCGAAGATCTCGAGAATGTTTGCCGGTTTTGTGGATCGTGAAGATAACGGCGTGAGTTTGTTCGCCGCGGCCGAGGCGTTATTTGAAGAGTTTTCGTAACGGCCAAAACAGACTCAACGTGGGGTTTTTCTGAGGATAAGATTGCACAAATCCGCAACATTACCAATATCGCGGACTTGGGGGCATGTGTTAACGACCAAATTTGGTGAGCAAATCCCGAGTTTGAAGCAAGATTAAAGGGAATTGAAGGAAATGCGCAAGCCTTGGAAAGAGAGGCCGCATTGGCTGAGTCCGAATCGGCTGCGGGGTCAGTGAGTCCGAGTCGGACCAGGATAGCCGATAGCCAATTCCGATTGGGAGCAAGAGACGGAACCAGTTTTGGAAGGAAAGCTTAAAGATAAGTACTGGTTTCGGTTTCCAAAGTGCTTCAAAGATATTGCCATCTACGTATAATGTCCTACAACGGCAATTATATTTTTAAATTAGGATATTTTGTATAGTTTCCTTTATAGATAATGTCGGTTTGTTTAGAAATATTTGTAATCTAATCTATAATAGGAATCGTGTCTGTTACGGGATCGTTGTATATCCGGGTATAAATATGACCCGAGACCTTGTAAAAAATATATATCAACCAAATAACACTTCAGCGCATCGCCACCCTTTCCGTTTCTACTTTTTTGACAAGTTCTTGCCTCGATCTTGGGCTGCATCGGGTTTCGATCTCTAAACAAGGTAATCTCTTGTTACAAGCGGTTTGTGTTGTCGGGGTTAGTGCTTCCATCATCATGATACTCTGATCCTGATGTTACAAATCTCTTAATCTATCATATGCGGCATATAATCTAGATCAATGTCTAGATCTATCTCTCAATCGGCCAATGTCTTTCTGAAGGTAGCGGCCGATAGAGTTAGATTCAGGGGTTGATTTAGGTTGTATGGCGTATCCACCATCTCGAGGAGTTCTCATTAGTCTAAATAGATTTCATGCTTCTTTTTGTACTTAATGTTGTATCATTCTGATATATTAAGTCGCTCTTAGAATCATATAGATCTATTCGGCTCAATGATTATTATTAGAGATAGCACCGGGGTTTCAGCTGGTCTTATATGTTTTAGCCATCCTTTATGTATTATTATGTTAGATGTGTTAAAGCCACCTTTTATATTAAGATCTTAATCTATTTAAATATGCTAAGCCTGGTGTAACGCCCTAAAAATCGGAGAATTTAAAAACCGGAAATTAAAAATCAGAACTTACAAAAACTTTTGCTTGTTGCCTTTTTGCTCGTGTTTGTTGCTTCTTATTTGCCAGCTCGGTTGCATGAATTTCGTTGTGCACAATTCTTCTCGATGTTTGTGAAAACCGAATGATTTGGATTTTCGTCGGAGGGAAAAGTCTCAAAGTCTAAGGCTAGAAATGTAAAATAAAATAGGAAATGAGATGCGGAATCACAAAAAAATACGTATTTGGGAAAATAAAATATTATTTGGTGATTGTGAAATGTTAAT
The DNA here is from genome assembly GCA_019925245.2 of Oryza australiensis. Classification (NCBI taxonomy): domain Eukaryota; kingdom Viridiplantae; phylum Streptophyta; class Magnoliopsida; order Poales; family Poaceae; genus Oryza; species Oryza australiensis. The sequence continues at coordinate 2,344,772 of JAIFGZ020000160.1, read as the reverse complement.
TAGGAAATAAAATGGGTAATAAAATATTTCAAAGATTTATATAAAGTCTAGAAATTTATTTGGAATTAAAAATGGCAATTTATGAAGTTAGGAGAAAAGGATTTAATTAAATATGGAAATATATATTTTAAAATAAATAATGGTGGTGAAAAGTTTGAAAATATATTTATAATTAATTTAGGGAATACTATATTTTTATTTGGAATTTTTAGAGTAAAGAAAAATTGGAATTGAAAAATAGAATTGAAAATCGGGAAAAATAAAAAAAGGCACTGTTCATAGGTCACAACCCGTTTGACGCCGTACGGCCCGCCTCGCGCACGCCGCGCGCGTCGCCGCCGTACAGCGCGCATGCCACGCGCCACGCGCCCACGCCGCGCGCGCGGCCGCCCGGCTTCGCCGCGCACGTCGCGCCTCGGCCCGTTCGCGCGCACGCCGCTCCCGCCACGCGCCAAGCCGCCGTCGCCCGTGCTCGCCGCCGCGCGCCGCCGACGTACCCCGACCTCGCCCGCGCTCACGCCACGCGCCAACGACTCGCGCCGGCCCGCGCGTTGCCCGCGTTCGCCGCGCCGGCCCCGCCAACCCGCGCGCCGCGTGCCTCGTCGCCGACCGCCGCGTCGGTCCCCCTCTCCCCGTTTCCCCGCCCGCGCCTATAAATAAGGGTCAAGCCCCTCTCTTTTCCCCACCTTGCCACCTCTACATTCCCCTCTCTCGCCGGTTTCCTTTCCCCTCCCGCGCCGCCGCCGCCACAAGCCGCCGCGAGCCGCCGAGCGCCGTCGCCACCTTGTGCCGGAGATCCACCACCCTCCCCAAGCGCCGCCGTCACCGTAAGCCGAGCCGCCACCCTCTTCCCCTTCGCTTGCGCGCCGCCGCCGCAATGAGAGAGAGGGTTCGCTCGAGCGGTGACGGATGGGTGAATAGTAAACAAAAAGACAAAGAAAAGAAATGAAAAGAAAAAGGAAAAGAAAAATAGAAAAAATAGGAAAAATGTTTTGAAAAGATTTGAGTGAATTTTTGGGCAAAAATATATTATTTTCTTGTATCTTTTCTCGGAACAAATTCAAAAAATTAAAATCAGAGTTTTCTGGGATTTTGGTTTCGCGTCATTTTAAATCCGGATTTCGTTTAATTCTTTCTCGCCATTTAAATATGTTTTCTTTTGTGCTCGAACCTTCAAAACCTCGAGTACAAAAACCCCTCCTTTGATATTCCTAAATTTATTTTCTCGATAGCTTCGATCGTCGTTTTACGAAAACCGTAGGGCATAGACTCGATTTCAAAAATCGGATTTTACCCTAGCAACCCTCGTGCGAACTCGAGTAGAATTCTAGGCTAAACGTTTGGAGTCGTTTTCATGGTTTTTATGGTTCTTTTCGATCTCTCGGTATTTTATTGAATTCTGATTGAATTCAATTGATCTTTCGCACGTACGGATAGCAACCGAGGAAGAGAGCACTGACTACGTTGAAGACCCCAGCCAACAAGTGTGCGAGCAAGGCAAGTCAAAACATCCCTTAAACATATTGATCCTACTTTGCGAAATGATGTTGTTTTCAATTACAAATTGCATGCTATACACAAATGAGTGCCTATACTTGATGTGCCCTACCTTGAGATTGAATACCCTTAGAAATATTCTTTGTAACCTTTGATGTGATACAACCGGAGGATATCTTCGGTAAAATGCTTAGCCACGCTTATGCTAGATTCTTGCATACTCATGATTTTACAAATAAGCCTCGTGCTTGGGCAACTATCTTTGGGAAGATGGTTGAGACACGGCAAGTGGAGACATGAGCGCCACGTTGCCTTGATCATGTTGGAAATAGCTTTGAGGAAAAATGACAATACAAACCAATGTTTTTAGACTGGGGCGGATGGATGGATTTGGGTGGTTTTCTGGGAAAGGCTAGTACCATCCCTGGTCAATTAAGGACCGAGCCATGAGACTACAACTTAGAACGAGCCAGTACAACCGTACTTCTTGAATGGGTACAGACCTAGCGGAGTAGATAGCCGAGCGGAGGCAGTATCCCTGCATAGTGGTTCAGGTGTAAGTGTTGAGTTAGGGACCTACCAAGGGTAAGGTGCCCATGATTGTGATGAGATGAAAGGCCTTTATGTGAATAGTAACCTGAACCTATTGATGTCTTAAAGATATAGTAAAGTTTCTCTCTTACCTCGGGAACGCCAGAACTCCTCTCACTGCTAGGAAATGACAGCTAGAGTGCATGAGGACTTAAGTTCATGGAGCGGGTACTGCCAAAGTGAGGTTATCGAAAGGCTTTGCCGTGACCGTCCCATATAGAGAGATGTAAGCTCATTCAATGAGTAGTTGCGGAGTACGGGTAAAGTGTACATCCACTGCAGTGTGAGTCAATCAATCTATTCGAATAGCCGTGCTCGCGGTCAATGAGCGACGTGACAAGTTTCTCCCGTGGCTAGACTCTTAAACTTTAAAATGATGGGAATTGGGAATGCATAATGATTTTTGTGCTGATGGACTTAACTTCTCGACCTGCGAGAAGGGATAGACTCCCCAAAAAAACCATGACGAACCAAAGACGGGAAACCATCCTTGGTATCACAATGGATGGCAGACAGAACCGTCACCGAGTTAATATACTCTGAAACTAAAACTTGACTGGCTAGATGTTAGGTTTGTGAAATGATTTGTGAAAATTGGTTTTGTGCAAATAAACCTTAGCCTCCCTTTGAATGGCCCTATCATGTGCATCATTCTGTGATGGCTTGCTGAGTACGTTGGGTACTCACCCTTGCTATACGCACAAACTTCAGATGGAGGAAACGAAGAACTGGAGGACCCCCTATGCTTACTACCAGGAGGAATGAACACAATGAAGCGCGCTAGGTCTTAGTCCCCAGTCGTTGCCTGTGGCAATCGACATGCCGTTGCTTTCAGTCTGCTTATCGCATCTAAACTCTGATTTTGGTTGAATTCGGACCAATAGATCCTATATGTATCGGATATTGCCTTCGGTCCTATTATTGTGATAAGTCGTTGAAATACTATTCGTGCACTTTGCACCTGGTAATTCAGAACTGTATTGGTGGGTACCAAACTACTCGATCCAGGGATATGGTACTATGAACACGAAAGATTCCCGTCCTCAAAAATGGGGGTTGACAGAGCTGGTATCAGAGCAGTGCGATTGTAGGAAAAGACCAACTGGCGCCCTACCCCTGACTAGCTGGATAAAGGGAAATATCCCTACATAGGATCATTTTGCAAACACAAACTATTTTTACAAAACAAGCACACTTTTTCCTATACTCTTATCCCCATTTCTTTTGCTCAAATTGTTTTGGTATTATCCCTCTTTGACCCTAAGTTACCCTCAAAAGTAGATGTCGGACCATGTCGGAGTTTGGGAGATCAAAGTTCCATGGGAAGAAGGATTCGTGTCACAACTCCAGTTATTGCTATGGTGCCTAAGGTACCCAGATGCACCCACCTACCGGATTAGGAGACATGGCACCGAAGGATACCCGGTATGGGAAGCCGCAGTTTCAGTTGAGGCCCGCATAGGGAGCGAGACACCCTATTGCTTCCACACTCGTTACCACAGAGATCTGGTAGAAGCAGCTCTTCAAGACGCAGCCCGCGAAGCATTCCTCCGCCTCAACGCCATTCACCGTGCTGAGCTCACCGTGACTGAGTTTGTACACCACCCCTATCGAGAGGAAGGCAACCCAGTCTGCACCGTGGAGGCCACCCCATGCTGCTATAATCCTATGGTCACCCGTCTATCTCGTTGGGCAAAAACAGCGGATGACTGCTATGAAGAGGCATTGCTCGAGATCGATGACCAGCAGCGACGCCTCAATGATCTGGTCGAGAAACACCAAAGCGCTGGGGATCGGATCAACTGCTTTGCAAAACCAGTGCATTGAGGCTAACGGTGCCCGATACGAGCAGCTCTCGGCCGTTATGTGGCCCGTGGAGAAGCCTTGGTTGAGTTGGAAGAACAGCTCAGGAAGAGCAAGCAGCAGGTCGGCCAGCTAGAAGAGAAACTTCGCTCCAACCCTGTCCCTGTTTCCACTGATGTTGCACCAACACCCCCTGCCCCTATGCCCGACCACTACTACCTCATGACTCCAGCATGCTTGAACACTTTTCAAGCCATGATGGAGCAGGCCTTCATGTTGAGCACTGAATCAGGACCATACCTGATAGACCCTACTACTGCTACCTCAATGGAACCCACCTCAAACTCCATGGTTGTACCATCCGAGCCTGGTTCGGGAGAGGAGAACCCCATCCAGATCAACACTGACTCCGAGTCCGAGACAGAACCTAGGGAGATCAAGTGGGAGTTCAGCGATACTGATCCATCAGAGGAGGAAGCTCCTACTCGTCGCATGACTCTCACCGGAGGTCCTATCACCCTCAGGACTGCCCGGAAGAGTACCAGGCCGCCCAGCAGAAAGGTCAGACGTGACTCTAAGGCCACTACCTCTGAGCCATGGGGACTTCAGTTCGCTTTGGCCAAGGATCACCCCCTGCCAGCACCTGGATCATGCGGATGGCTGGATAACTAGTTGGACTTCAGCAGCAACCCTGGTCTTGCTTTGGATGGATTTAAGACAGCAATGACCAAGCCCCTACCCTCTTATGTATGAGACCGTAGAACGATGTTAGTAATGTTGTATTCTGTCGTATGGACTATATGAGTCCAATGTATCCCACTAATGTAACATTTAAGAACTGATAATGAAGTTCTATGTTATGTCCTAAATGAGTTTATTCCACCAAGCTTGCCTTGAAAGATCACTTCAAACAACTCAAAGAAAATTCCCTAGTATTGCGACGTTAGCAAAGCGAGTCTCTTACCTTATCCCCATTGTTCAGATGGCGCATCGTCGCAGAGCCCCAGCAGCTCCCGAGAACCCGCCAGAGCCTAACCCTTCCACCTTACCAGAAGTTATGGCCTTGCAAACACAGTTGCTACAGGCTATCGCCAATAACCAAGGACAGCACGGAGGATCAAACCTCGGCGAATTTATGAGGGCAAAACCGCCAACATTCTCCTCGACAATTGAACCCAGGGACACCGAAGATTGGCTAAGGGTAATAGAAAAGAAGCTGACTCTCGTCCGAGTTCGGGAAGCCGACAGAGTCGTCTTCGCCACCAACCAGCTAGAAGGACCCGCGAGTGATTGGTAGGACACCTACAAGGAAACACGGGTTGAAGATGCCGGTGGACCCACGTGGGAGGAGTTCACGGCTGCCTTCTGTGAAAATTTCGTACCTGCTGCAGTAATGAGAATGAAGAAGAACGAGTTCCGTAGATTGCGTCAAGGCAACATCATGGTACAAGAGTACCTTAACAAGTTTACCCAGCTTGCCCGTTACGCCACCAGCGATCTGGCAGACAAAGAGGAAAAGATGGACAAGTTTATTGAAGGGCTGAACGACGAGTTAAGAGGACCGATGATCGGTCAGGACCACGCTAGCTTTCAGAGCCTCATCAACAAGGTCGTAAGGCTTGAGCATGATCAAAGGACGGTTGAAAACAACCGGAAGAGGAGACTTGCTCTAGCCCGCCCGATTCAAGGAACACCCCAGCGACCCAAAGGAACAACCCCGTCGGGTTGGAAGCCAACCATTGCAGCAACCCATCGCCCTGCCGCACCCGGCAATGTCAGCAGGTCACCCGCAACCCCGTCTCGCACTCCAGCACCTACCTTGGCAGCCCCAGGAGCCAGGAATGTCAATTGCTTCAATTGCGAAGAGCTTGGGCATTATGCCAACAGCTGCCCTAAGCCGTGCAACACCCCCAACCGCACCGGAGCCAATGCCGTTGCAGTACGAGGAACCCCTGCTCCAGTACCTGGACGCAGTCTGTTCAGAACACCCCAACCTAAGGAAGCTGCGACCGGATTCCGCCATGGTCAAGTCAACCATGTGCGTGCTGAAGAATCCCGGGAGGACCAAAGCGTGCTAATGGGTATGTTTTCTATCCATTCCGCACCGGTTAAAGTTTTGTTTGATTCTAGAGCTTCGCATTCATTTATATCGTCAAGGATAAGCAAAGAGCACAATTTGCACCGAGTAGACCTTAATAAACCCATGGTAGTACACTCACCTGGGGGAGACGTGACCATACCCCATGCGTGCATCAATGTGCCCATTCGGATCGAGGACGTGGTATTCCTGTCCAGCCTTATGGTTTTGCCGCCTCAAACCTTGGACGTTATCCTAGGAATGGATTGGTTAACCAAGAACCAAGGAGTACTAGACTGTTGACGAAGAGAAGTTACCCTATCTACCCCATGGGGATCATCGATGTCAGTAACCATGGACCAAGACCCTATGCTCTGTGACCAAGCTACAGGAATATTCACCATGCTACCCATAGATGGAATGCCAATAATCCAGGACTACCTGGATGTATTTCTTGAAGAATTACCCGGAATGCCCCAGACCGAGACATAGAGTTCATTATAGACCTCATGCCTGGAACCGCCCCCATAGCTAAGAGACCCTACCGGATGCCGGTGAATGAATTGGAGGAACTTAAGAAGCAGATAAGGGAACTGCAAGAGAAAGGCTTCATACGCCCTAGTTCTTCACCGTGGGGAGCCCCAGTGTTGTTTGTTAAGAAGAAGGACGGAAGCATGAGAATGTGCATAGACTACCGATCTTTGAACGAAGTTACCATTAAAAACATGTACCCGTTACCTCGGATCGACGACCTATTCGATCAACTCAAGGGAGCCCGAGTGTTCTCAAAGATCGATCTTCGATCTGGATACCATCAACTGAAGATTAGGACTGAGGATATACCCAAGACTGCGTTCTCTACACGCTACGGCCTGTACGAGTTCACAGTAATGTCTTTTGGACTGACCAATGCCCTGGCCTATTTCATGAACCTCATGAACAAAGTATTCATGGAATATTTGGACAAGTTCATGGTAGTTTTCATTGATGATATCCTCATCTACTCCAAGGATGATGAAGAACACGCAGAGCACCTGCGCTTGGTACTAGAGAAGCTACGAGAGCATCAGCTATACGCCAAATTCAGCAAGTGTGAATTTTGGCTTAAGGAAGTAGCTTTTCTGGGACATGTTATCTTAGCAGGAGGCGTAGCAGTAGACCCCGCCAAGGTCGAAGCTGTTACCAAATGGAAAGCACCCCAGTCGGTAACAGAGGTTAGAAGTTTCTTGGGATTGGCTGGATATTACCGACGGTTTATAGAACGATTTTCAAGGATAGCCTAACCCCTGACCCAACTATTGAAGAAGGAAAAGAAGTATGCATGGACTGAGCAGTGTCAATAGGCATTTGACTAGCTCAAAGAAAAGTTAACCACCACTCCGATCTTAGTCCTACCGGACAACCGGAAAAACTTCGTTATATATTGCGATGCATCTCGGCAAGGATTAGGAGGTGTGTTGATGCAAGAAGGAAAGGTTGTGGCTTATGCCTCAAGACAACTGCGACCTCATGAGTAGAACTATCCCACCCATGACTTAGAATTGGCCGCAGTAGTGCATGCCCTGAAGATTTGGAGGCACTACCTAATTGAAAACCATTGCGACATATATACGGACCATAAAAGCTTGAAATATTTCTTTACCCAGACAGATCTTAACCTACGCCAGAGAAGATGGCTAGAACTGATCAAGGATTATGACCTAGGAATCCATTACCACCCTGGCAAGGCCAATGTCACGGCAGATGCTTTGAGCCGCAAAGCCCAGTGCAACCAACTGAGGATAGAATATATGGCCAATGAGCTTCAAGAAGAGATAGCTCGGCTTAATTTGCAGTTGATTCCTCAAGGACAACTGAGTTCACTGGAGATACAACCTCTCCTACGAAGTCAAATTAAAGAAGCCCAGCAGGATTGTGAGGAAGTCCGGCTAATCAAGGAACGCTTGGCCAAAGGACTAGCCAGGGAATTCACAGCCGACAACACTGGAACCCTATGGTATCAAAAAAGGATTTACGTACCCGAGAAAGGCGGATTGAGGAAGCTAATCTTGAAGGAAGCCCATGAGTCAGCATACTTGCTACACCCGGGCAGCACCAAAATGTACCAGGATTTGAAAACGGAATACTGGTGGCCCAACTTGAAAAGGGACATAGCGGAATATGTGGTCGTATGCGATGTATGCCAACGAGTTAAGGCTGAGCATCAGCGACCAGCAGGATTGCTCCAACCGCTCAAAATCCCTGAGTGGAAATGGGATGAGATAGGCATGGACTTTATAGTAGGACTACCCAAAACTACTACCGGATATGATTCCATTTGGGTGATCGTGGATAGACTAACCAAGACTGCCCGATTTATCCCGGTCAAGACTCGGTATAGCAGCGTCAAATTGGTCGAGCTGTATATGTCCAGAATTGTGTGCCTACATGGAGTACCCACAAGGATAGTGTCAGACCGTGGCACTCAGTTCACATCTCACTTTTGGGATAAGTTCCACGAGGCGCTAGGAACTCACCTCGCCTTCAGTACTGCCTATCACCCTCAGACAGATGGACAAACAGAAAGGACGAACCAAGTCCTAGAGGATATGCTAAGAGCCTATGCGCTGGATTTTACTAAGGACTGGGAGAAATGTCTGCCCTACGCAGAGTTCTCCTATAACAACAGCTACCAGGCTAGTCTAAAGATGTCACCGAACGAGGCCCTATTTGGACGAAGATGCCGCACTCCGTTGATGTGGTCAGAGACCGGCGAACGAGCCATATTTGGACCAGACATCATTAGGGAGGCCGAAGAGAAAGTTCGATTGATAAGGGATCGGCTTAAGGTAGCCCAATCTCGGCAAAAGAGCTATGCCGACACTCGCCGAAGAGAGTTGGAATTCAAAGTAGGTGACTTTGTATATCCAAAAGTTTCACCACTAAGAGGAACCAGGAGGTTCAAGGTTAAGAGAAAACTAGCGCCAAGATATGTTGAACCCTTCCCTATAAGCGTCAGAAGAGGCGAAGTGGCTTATCAACTGGACCTACCGGAAAATCTTTCCGATGTACACCCTGTCTTTCACGTGTCACAACTGAAGAAGTGCTTGCGAGTGCCGGAAGAACAAATCCTCTCGAAAGACGTTCTTATCAGTGAAGACCTCACGTACTCCGAATACCCTGTAAAGATTTTGGACGAAGCTGAAAAGAAGACTAGGACCAAAACGTGGCGAATGTACAAGGTGCAATGGAGCAATCACACAGAAGATGAAGCCACTTGGGAAAAAGAAGACTTTTTGAGGACCGAGTACCCGAACCTATTCCGCTAGCGGTAAGGAATCTCGAGGATGAGATTTATTGTTAGGGGATAGGTTTGTAACGCCCTAAAAATCAGAGAATTTAAAAACCGGAAATTAAAAATCAGAACTTACAAAAACTTTTGCTTGTTGCCTTTTTGCTCGTGTTTGTTGCTTCTTATTTGCTAGCTCGGTTGCATGAATTTAGTTGTGAACAATTCTTCTCGGTGTTTGTGAAAACCGAATGATTTGGATTTTCGTCGGAGGAAAAGTCTCGAAGTCTAAGGTTAGAAATGTAAAATAGAATAGGAAATGAGATGTGGAATCACAAAAAATACGTATTTGGGAAAATAAAATATTATTTGGTGATTGTCAAATGTTAATTAGGAAATAAAATGGGTAATAAAATATTTTAAAGATTTATATAAAGTCTAGAAATTTATTTGGAATTAAAAATGGCAATTTATGAAGTTAGGAAAAAGGGATTTAATTAAATATGGAAAAATATATTTTAAAATAAATAATGGTGGTGAAAAGTTTGAAAATATATTTATAATTAATTTTGGGAATACTATATTTTTATTTCGAATATTTAGAGTAAAGAAAAATTGGAATTGAAAAATGGAATTGAAAATCGGGACAAATAAAAAAGGCACTATTCATTGGTCACAACCCGTTCGACGCCGTCGCCCCGGCTCGCGCCCGCCGTAAGGCGCCCACGCGCGCGCGCCACGCGCCACGCGCCCACGCCGCGCGCACGCGGCCCCGCCGCCGCACACGCCGCGCGCTCGGCCCCGTCCGCGCGCACGTCGCTCCCGCCACGCGCAAAGCCGCCGCCGCCGCGCCCGTGCGCGCCGCGCGTGCCGCCGCACCCGCCATGCCCGCGCTCGCCCGTCACGCGTCGCCGCCGTACCCCGACCCCGCCCGCGCTCACGCCACACGCCAACGCCCGCGCCCGGCCTCGCGTTGCCCGCGTTCGCCGCGCCGCCCGCCAACCCGCGCGTCGCGTGCCTCGTCGCCGTCCGCCGCGCCGGTCCCCTCTTCTCCCCGTTTTCCCCACGACCGTGCCTATAAATAAGGGTCAAGCCCCTCTCTTTTCCCCACCTCGCCGCCTCTAGCTTTCCTCCTTTCTCGCCGGTTTCCTTTCCCCCTCCCGAGCACCGCCGTCGCCGCAAGCCGCCGTGAGCCGCCGAGCGCCATCGCTACCGTGTGCCGGAGCTCCACCGCCCTCCCCAGCGCCGCCGTCACCGGTAAGCCGAGCCGCCACCCTCTCTCCCTTCGCTTGCGCCGCCGCCGGCCAAACGAGAGAGAGAGTTCGGTCGAGCAGTGGCGGATCGATGAATAGTAAACAGAAAAAGAGAAATAAAAGAAAAGAAAAAGAAAAAGAAAAATAGAAAAAAATAGGAAAAATTTAGAAAATTATGAAAAATGTTTTGAAAAGATTTGAGTGAATTTTTGGCAAAACTATATTATTTTCTTGTATATTTTTCTTGGAACAAATTCGAAAAATTGAAATCATACTTTTACGGGATTTCGTTTCGCGTCATTTTAAATCCGGATTTCGTTTAATTCTTTCTCGCCATTTAAATATGTTTTTATTTTGTGCTCGAACCTTCAAAACCTCGAGTACAAAAAACCCTCCATTGATATTCCTAAATTTATTTTCTCGATAGCTTCGATCGTCGTTTTGCGAAAAGCTAGGGCATCGACGATTTAAAAATCGGATTTTACCCAGCAACCCTCGTCCGAACTCGAGTAGAATTCTAGGCTAAACGTTTGGAGTCGTTTTCGTAGTTTTTATGGTTCTTTTCGATCTCTCGGTATTTTATTGAATTCGATTGAATTCAATTGATCTTTCGCACGTACAGATAGCAACCGAGGAAGCGAGCACCGACTACGTTGAAGACCCCGGCCAACAAGTGTGCGGGCAAGGCAAGTCAAAACATCCCTTAAACATATTGATCCTACTTTGCGAAATGATGTTGTTTTCAATTACAAATTGCATGCTATACACAAATGAGTGCCTATACTTGATGTGCCCTGCCTTGAGATTGAATACCCTTAGAAATATTCTTTGTAACCTTCGATGTGATACAACCAGAGGATATCTTCGGTAAAATGCTTAGCCACGCTTATGCTAGATTCTTGCATACTCATGATTTTACAAATAAGCCTCGTGCTTGGGCAACTATCTTTGGGAAGATGGTTGAGACACGGCAAGTGGAGACATGAGCGCCACGTTGCCTTGATCATGTTGGAAATAGCTTTGAGGAAAAATGAAAATACAAACCAATGTTTTCAGACTGAGGCGGATGGATGGATTTGGGTGGTTTTCTGGGAAAGGCTAGTACCATCCCTGGTCAATTAAGGACCGAGCCATGAGACTACAACTTAGAACGAGCCAGTACAACCGTACTTCTTGAATGGGTATAGACCTAGCGGAGTAGATAGCCGAGCGGAGGCAGTATCCCTGCATAGTGGTTCAGGTGTAAGTGTTGAGTTAGGGACCTACCAAGGGTAAGGTGCCCATGATTGTGATGAGATGAAAGGCCTTTATGTGAATAGTAACCTGAACCTATTGATGTCTTAAAGATAAAGTAAAGTTTCTCTCTTACCTCGGGAACGACAGAACTCCTCTCACTGCTAGGAAATGACGGCTAGAGTGCATAAGGACTTAAGTTCATGGAGCGGGTACTGCCAAAGTGGGGTTATCGAAAGGCTTTGCCGTGACCGTCCCATATAGAGAGATGTAAGATCATTCAATGAGTAGTTGCGGAGTACGGGTAAAGTGTACATCCACTGTAGTGTGAGTCAATCAATCTATTCGAATAGCCGTGCTCGCGGTCAATGAGCGACGTGACAAGTTTCTCCCGTGGCTAGACTCTTAAACTTTAAAATGATGGGAATTGGGAATGCATAATGATTTTTGTGCTGATGGACTTAACTTCTCGACCTGCGAGAAGGGATAGACTCCCCAAAAAAACCATGACGAACCAAAGACGGGAAACCATCCTTGGTATCACGATGGATGGCAGACAGAACCGTCACCGAGTTAATATACTCTGAAACTAAAACTTGACTGGCCAGATGTTAGGTTTGTGAAATGATTTGTGAAAATTGGTTTTGTGCAAATAAACCTTAGCCTTCCTTTGAATGGCCCTATCATGTGCATCATTCCGTGATGGCTTGCTGAGTACGTTGGGTACTCACCCTTGCTATACGCACAAACTTCAGATGGAGGAAACCAAGAACTGGAGGACCCCTATGCTTACTACCAGGAGGAATGAAGACAATGAAGCGCGCTAGGTCTTAGTCCCCAATCGTTGCATGTGGCAATCGACATGCCGCTGCTTTCCGTCTGCTTATCTCATCTAAACTCTGATTTTGGTTGAATTCGGACCAATAGGTCCTATATGTATCGGATATTGCCTTTGGTCCTATTATTGTAATAAGTCGCTGTAAGACTATTCGTGCACTTTGCACCTGGTAATTCAGAACTGTATTCGTGGGTACCAAACTACTCGATCCAGGGATATCGTACTATGAACACGAAAGATTCCCATCCTCAAAACGGGGGTCAACACCTGGTATCAATCTGTTAAGTCACATTAACAGTCAATTGATCCTGGTTTAGTGTATTTAGTTCAGATTAATATCTTCATATAAAACATATCGGAGTATTAGCCGATTTACATTAGATATGTGACATCGGCTAAGCTATAAATATATGTTATTAGTATTCTGGTGTGTTTTTAGATATAAGTGATTTATACTGTCTCGGTATACTACCGATCTATCTCAATCACTTAATCTAAATGCACTTTAGAATTATAATTATGTATTATGGATATCTATAACCCTCACGGAATAACCATCTTTCCGTGCGGGTTGCTTAAATTGCCCACACGGGAAGATGATTTTCTCGTGCGAGCGGCTTAAGCGGCCCACACGGAAAGATGCTTATTCTGTGCGGGCACTTAAGCCGCCCGCACGGGAAAATCGGCCCCTATATATACCCGCGCGCGGTCTCCCAAAAAGTTTCTAAGTCTCAGGCGAAAATTTCGAAACTCAAAGCGCCGTCAGGCTGTCCAGATCCGCCGCCCTCACCCCGCTCCCTCCCTCTCTCTCTCTCTCGCTGCTCTCTGTCGCCGACACCATTGCCCTGACCGACGCCCTCACCGCCCTCACCGCGCGCCGCTCTCAACGCCGCCCTCATTGTCGCCCGGCACCGACGCCCTCACCGGCCTCACCAACGCCCTCAACTGGCCTCACCGACGCCCGGTGCCGCCGCCCTTAACCGCTCACGGCCATCGCCCCTTCACCGCGCGCCCAGCCCCTTCACCACCCCTAAGGTACCATGCCTGCCCTGCCCTGAATATTTGCCGATGAATGAATGGTTGATGAATGGAAGAAAGTTATTTTTGTGAATATTTTGCTCGACGAATGAATGGATGGATGGTTGAATTGATGAATGAATGAATGAATGGATGAATGAATGATTTTTGTTAATTTTTTTGAATATTGTGAATAAAAGTGATGGCTATATTGTTTGATGAATTATTTGTGTAGCAAATTGTTGGATGGCAAATTTACGAGTTTATGTTTGGTTGCACGCCAAGTGTTCGACGAAATGCCCATATTTTGTAATCTTTTGTAATTATGTCTATTTTTATGTGGTTTCGAACTATTGTAAATTGTGAGACAAAATATATGAACATGCATGATGTGTACACAATTTATATCTTTTTTATGAGGAAATAATAATTAATTGTCTTTTATTCTTGTGCGAATATATATATATACACATGCATCGTCTCGATCGACTGATAATATTACTGAGAGAGAAGAGAGGAGAGAGAGAGGAGAGAGACAGGGTGAGAGAGGAGAGAGAGCTACAAGCTAAACACATGCAGCTAACACACATAAAATAATGCGCACGGGATGCAATCTTTCCATACGGTCAACTTAACGAACCGTACGGAAAGATCGATTATCCCGTGCGGTCGGGTTAAGTAGCCTGCACGAGATAATCGAGCTTCCCGTGCGGGCCGTTTAAGTCGACCGCACGGGATAATCGATCTTCTCGTGCGGTTGGACTGCCCGCACGCGAAAATGGTCTTTTCCCAGACCTTCTCGCACGTGCGGATAGGTCTTCCGCACGGAAAGATGTCTTTTGATAAAAAAAATTATTTTCTTCAGTAGTGCATGCTACTACGACCGCTCTGTAACGTCGTCATTGATGCAGCGTCGAGCTTGGTCGAGCTCGGCCACAACCACGTGGCCACCGTCGTCGACGCCACACGGAGCTCGGCCACGTCCGGAGTTCGATCGTGTCTGCGTGACCGTCGCCACGTTGAGCTCCTTGTGAAGAGAAAAAATGCGAAGAGAGAAGAAGGGGAAGAGAGTAAAAGATGAGGAAAGAGATAAGGAACTAGTGGAAAGCAACCGTTCGAGATTCATCCTTTATCGGTCGTCCGGAAAGGATAGTTTTCGGGACGATATGGGCCAACTCGATCGTACAAACACAAACGCGTGTTTTCTGGCCATGGAATTAATTTACTCCTACTACTAGTAGTCCGTGTGAAGGCCCGACCGACCGCACATTCTCCCCGTACTACATGGGCCGATTTGGACGCAACATCCGTGGACCGGAAAACAAAAGGTGCAGGCTGTGCAGCATGACGGGCGCTCCCGCGTGATGGACCGAAATCCAACCAAACGGACCGGCGCGGCAGCACGCATGACAATCGATATATTCCGTTCCCCTGAAACGCGTGCACAAACTAACATCGACTAGCACACACCACGCACCAACGTATCATATGACGCCCATCATAACAACCACCGATCCTGCTTGATCAGCTACACCATCATCCATGCAGCCTGCCTGCAGTTCGCTGCAGGAATTCCCTCGATCGAGTTCCCACCGGTCCGGTCCCGGGAGGGCCGGAGGGGGACACGCCATCATACGCCTCTTACGTAGGTACACGCATGGCATGTCCCATCAATCGATCACTCGATCCCTCCTGGACCTCCTCACCATCGTCCCCTTCCCATCCATGATGGCGCACCATTTCTCACGCCCGGCGCCGCTCTCGCTCGATCGATTTGCATGCGACCATCCGTGCACGGCCGGTGCACTCGCTCCGTGCCTCCGCGGCACGCGCACTGCAAAACTACTCGTAAACACGAGATCGATGGCCATCATAAGTGCGCCTTTTACGTACTAGTAGTATACTACGCGCTGCTGCCTGTGCATGCCCGGCCGGTCTCCCCACGAATCAACCGCTTTTGATGTGCCGGACTCCGCACAGCAAACACAAGTGGAAAAGGAGACGAGGGTGTTTCGCTCTTCCGTTCCGCGTGCCGCTTATCGCGAGCGGTAACTTTTATGCGCGGTACTATACGCCTTTGGGAGTAACCGAGTACTACTACTGCCTTTGCGGGTCTCTCCGGTCGCCGTCATCACTGGTCCGGCCATCCACGCGACCGACCGGCCTGCGTCGAGTCGTGCCACCTGGCCTGCGACCTGCCTGATGCCCTGACCTCCGTTTCTCTGGCACACTGGGCCAGGCTGCGACATGCGTATATGCATATGGCGGACTCGAAAACTCGGTTGGCTCGATGCTAAAGCTGGTATAGTAACAGTACTGTGCCGTACTGCCCGATGGTGCCGTGCATGGAAAACTATACCTAGAAAACGACCCGAGAGACCCCTGAGCGTACGGTGCCCTGCCATTCATGGTTTGACCTTGGGAGGAAGCAGCAGTGAACAATCAAACAAACAGAGGTCACTGCTTGCGTATATATATCAGCAGATATTCTCATCAGCTGCATGCCTACTAACAGCCGGCGGCGCCAGCGACGTGTTCTGACCATATCATTATCACCCGTCAAAACATACTAGTGTACTAGTATACCGTAAGCATAGGAGTACGTATCTCTACATGTGTCTTGTACTGTAGTGCAGACTCTGTAGTAGTTGTACTAGTATGTCTGCTTGCTCGGTGTTTGCTATCCAGGTCGATCCATGCATTTGATGATATGGCAGGAGAGGGGCCGGTGGGGTTAAGAGCTTAATTTTGGTCTCCGTTACATCAAATATTTAGATGATATTTTAAGTATTAAATATAGATTATTTATAAAATTCATTCATAATCGATGGCTAATTCAGAGACGAATATATTATCATCTAATTACGTTATAATTAGATGATATGATGCTACATTAAACATTGGCTAATTATAAATTAATTAGGTTTGATAGATTCGTTTTTTAAATTATCTTTTGATTCTGTAATTATTTTTATAATCAGTTTACGTTTAGTCTTTTAAATTGATAAATAAATATTTGATGTGATAGGAACCAAAATTTAGTCCCTAAATTCACCCAGCCGGTAAACGTTGCTCTGCTGCATGCTCCTCTCTTTGTGAAAATTTTGAACGATAGCGGTTGGGGTTTACCTCAGCAGCAACAAGGCACAGTGAAAAACCCATGCAAACTGATTATTGCTGCTGGCTGCGTGGCCCAAAACCTTGGTGAGAACCGAGGGAATATATGGAATGAAATGGAAACAAACTGTTAGGGAGGGAACAAAAGTTAATTACACAGCCAGTGGCCTAGTACTACTACTACAGATGTCATCTCAGGTTGCCGCGAGGTAAAAAAAATAATGAGTAGTAAAAGTGTCTTGCTTTCTGTAGACTAGTAAAGTAGCCATAGGATGTATCATCACATTACATTAAGGTCAGGCTTAATGGAATTTATGAAAAATTTTATTTATATTTAATAGGGTCACGTCGGCTTTTTCATGAAACGAAAGGAGAGAGAAGATAATTGTTTTATCCTGACTTATCAGTGTTGTTTCCGAGTTGTTGGAAAATGTACGACGCCCGCACTAAGGGACTTGCGTCCGTTTCATCACGTGAGTAAGATGGATCGCGAGAGGAGGAAGCACGCTGAGCGTGGCTCCTTCGCTGCCGGCCGGCGAGCGCGGCTCCATCGGGCATGGCTCCTCCTCCGCCGGCCGGGTGCGGCTCCGTCGAGCGTGGCTCCTCCACCACCGACCGGGCGCGGCTCCTCCGTCGGGCGGGCGTAGCTCCTCCGTCGGGCGGGCGTAGCTCCTCCGTCGGGCGGGCACGGCTCCTCCACAGCCGGGCGAGCGCCCGGGCGCGCTCCTTCGCCGGGCGTTGCTCTTCCGTTGCCGCTCCTCCGTCGGGCGGGCGCGACTCCTCCGCCGTCGCTCCTCCGCCGGGCGGCGCGGCTCCTCCACCGCCGGCCGGGCACGGCTCCTCCGCCGCCGCTCCTCCGGGCGGGCGGCGGCACTGCTCCTCCGGTGTCGGCCGGGCTCGTGAGGTGGCGCTGCTTCACCTGCTTCCGAGAGGAATAGAGAGAAAAGAGAAAGATCGTGATACTTACTATGAACTAAAATAATCTATAAAATTATGTCATAAAACTATGCATTGAGACATAGATCTATTTCAATGTCACAGTTTTATCTTTTGAAAACTGAAAGATGAAATTTATCATTCAGATCGGCCTTATCAGATTAGTAGATTAATTACTAGAGTGGTAGTGTTACAAGCATGCGTGATAATTAGCTCCCGGCCGTCCCAAAGATTCCGGACCGGGCCGACTTGCCCAGCGTTAACATGTTTCTTGTTAATTTGACATTGCTTGATTAGCTACGGTGCAATACAATACTGGTGCATAAACGATCGAGATGCTTACTTTGTAAATATGGTCCATTTGTTTTCATTATGAAGATTGCTCCTTTCTCCATCTAACTCACCTATATATATTCCTGGTTTCCGTGAGAATAATATTGCGTGGCCTTAATTTGTGATAAGAATACATGATCATCCAGCTAGATAGCACAAGATAATATGATGCGCACCACACAGTCATGCATGTACGGAATATATGCATGGTTCCCATCATCCAGCAAACTAGCATGCAACTAGCTTGCTAGCAGTCGACTGCATTCAGCATGCATGTATGGTCCTTGTTAACCCTTGCATTGTTTTCTGCTAGATATATAGATCAGGCATAAATGCAGATTTGAAGGGTACATATACATCCACCGTGCATGCATGGATATGTTCAAGATGCATACCTATATACATAGCCTATGGCTATATGAGAAAATATAAAAACAAGCTAACTGTTAAAAACTCATAGGAATCATAAGTTTTGTAAATTTATAAAATAAATTTATAAATTTACAAAACTTCTATCGTGATAAGTTTCAAACTCAAATAAAGTTGAGAGAAACAAAGATAACAAATTTAGAGTTTGTTACTATTCCTCTCAAATTTGTTTTTTCTCAAATGAAGTTAAGTTTGAATTTAAGATTTGATAAAAATATATTTTATATCTATATCTATCTTTAATAATTTTTTTATAAATTTACAAAACTATTAAATATGATTTTTACGAGTTTTCAATCGTTTTCATCGTATATATATATATGTATATATATATATATATGTTCTCGTGGCTATATATCCACAGTGGTCATATATAGATTTCTACTTGCAAAAGTGTGATATATAAGTTACTTGGTTGGTAGTGGATATTTGCTTATGTGACAGTAACACAGATATTATCCATACATCTGACTTATTCCATGGCCCCTAACGAATCCCGTACAGAAATTTAACTCTTGTGTTGTTGATTCTATTCGATTCGATCGATCACAAAGTCCTCGGGAAAAAAAGTGACTTAGCTAGCTAGACACACGTCGCAAGTGGTCAAGAACTTATGTGTACTCCCGTCTTAGTCAGCTTGGCCAGTTATTCTTCCGTTTTTCACAGTGGTGATATGATCATCTGGCCATATAATCCACTGCAAGGCCTTTCAGCAAGCCAGTGGTGGTGATCACTGAACAGTCCACTTTAATTAGTCGCGTTCATCAGCTCAACAGTTTGGTGACCTAAAACATCCACATCTCGAATCATCCACCACGCGTATACAGTACGTACAGTCGCCATATGACAAGCACACGCCGAGCTCCAAGACCAAAATCAGAACTGATCCGCGTCGTCGATCGACGAACGCACGGCCCAGATCCTCGTCAATCGAAATCATGTCCCGGCATACACCTCACTGGGCCCGATCTCAGCGACAAGACACCTCCAAAATCATTGCCACCCTGTGGCCATGGAGTGCTTAGAGGGTGGAATCATCATGTGCTTATTGAAAAAAAAAACTTTGCAGAGAAATTAAGGTGAGGTTGACACCGGAGTCAAGATCGAGTGTGGTACGTGCGTGCCGAGGCAGGCAGAACAGCGGATCAGCTGGGCGATCAACAGCTAGCTAGCTGAGATGAGGCGACAATCACATGGTATGGAATTAATGGGATTAATGAATGGTGATGAGATGATCTATCTCGATCGAGTTGGGATACAGCGTTTTGCGCAGATCGACCGACCGGTCGATGGGCCGGCCGGTTCCCTGTCCAACAATATCATGTGGAGGTATGGTAAGCAGAAGATGCAGGGTGGAATGTCTGTGTGATGCCTGAGCTGTTTAGACCATGTTTAATTTAGATTATTACAACGAATTATCGATTAGATTATGAAGATAATTTAAATATTTAAAAAAATAAATTTAACAAATAGCTTGAAGCAAGTGATCTAAGCAGAAGAAAATTTTAAAAAATATATTTTTCAAAACATGAAGTAAATAATGTGTTTAATAATTCAACAAATAATTGGAAAGAAAATGGCCTTAGACTATTTATAGTTTTATAGAAGCAAGTTAATTATTTGGCGGGGAAAAGTCATCTAGGTCTAGAGATGGGTATCGATTGATCACCTAAGACACTGAATTAAGGGATCTTTTTCCTCTCTCTGTCAGCAGTCTGAGAGGCGAAAAAGGAGGTGTTCCATAGTGAAAAAGGAGGTGTTTCATATAGTGTTCCTCTCTTGGACCCCTTTTTCTCCGCTTCGGCCGTACATCGCCAGCGAGGGGAAGGATGGGGTCAGGCTTGTCCCGCTGTCGAGTTAATCTCGTAGTTTTCTTCTTGATGAGAAATTTGTCACGACACACGAAGGTCTGAAAAATCTGTTTAGTTTCAGTATAGGTCCTATAAATCGGGTGCAGGACATATGTAACTAACAAGATAGACAAATCGTATAATATTAAAGAATCAATCGGCCAATAAACCGATGTGATGTAGCGAGATCAGCTGATATTAATAGGGTTTTAAACAGATGGCTATGATTCCAATATAGAATCAAATAATCAGGTAACACTATTATAAAGATGATAGAAAGAATTTAGTCAATAAACCAACCGGTCAATACTGATACAATGTAGTAGATACACAGGTTCGATGATTATAGCATATATTGGTTGGAAATCCAATGTAGATCTGATGTAGCCGATATATGTCAAAACACTTGTATATCGGCTAGAAAACAAATGCTAGTATGATACATGCAGATAAAGATAAATAATAATATCGCCTCTATCTAACTTTTCGAAGGGACAAAACCTATTAGTTATCAACTTTTATTCTGTTAAAATCAACCTTGATAACTTGGACCGAACCGAGACAATATAAGATTAAAATTAACAAAACTAGACCGATAGAAAATAGATTAATCACACTGTCATAGTAGATCGACTGGATGTAATGTAAAGATAACTTATCAACTAGCACTTCGATAAAACATTACATAAAACCTATCAGCTTAGCAAGAATTAGATTATCAGCAACAATATAAAAGATCAAACCTAACCGAGATAATATGAGATTGCATTTGATAAAATAGACTAGATAAACTAATAAGATTTATACAAACGTGATGAATATATCTTGATCAGACAAATAGATCGAACCTAATCGATACAGCCTTAGACAGAACGAAATATATCAAATAAGCCGACAATCTATCAATTAGAATATCGGACTAAATCGAGAAAGTCCTAGTCGATGCACCAGGTTGACGAGACTTACCCTCCCACTGGAGTTGGAACTGAACCGATGTGGCCTCTCGTGAGAAGCAAGACCTCATCGAATCGAGGGTGACGATGCATTGAAAGTAATTGTATTGATCCATGGATATGTATTACAGAGACCTCAGGTGTACATATTTATACTCTCAGGTTGATACAAGTCCTGATCGGACAGGACATATTGTTTCCTAAAGACAAAAGGAAAGATACAAGTCCTAATCAAACACTAAACAAAACTTTCTAAACATAAGAATAAAGTTACTAAATCCTATCTAATTAATAAATAGAATTAAACTATCATGACGTGGTTTTCATGATTTCTTCTTGAACTTGGTCTTTTCTAAATAAACTTTCATCGGTTGATTGGTTTCCTTTCTTAATCGAATACACTAAAGAATAGTACCAAATTTGGTGTTAACACTCCTCTCTTTCCCTTTTTTCATGCACAGCTCGAAGTGGTGGTTGGCGTACACCATCTTCATCCTGACGGTGGCTGGCCGTCGTAGGAGCAGCTAGAGTTTTTTCTTGTGTCCGTCAATCGGCTGAAGGCCCTTGGGTTCACCAACGCCTCTCGTTTCTTGGGGAGTAGCAGATTGGCAGCCAAGGCGAGGTTATCTCCCTGCTTCCTTTTGGCGAAGGTAGCGTCAACCATTCTGGTTTTCTTCGGCGAGCTCTCTACAATTTTTGGCGCCGTCTTTTCAAGGCTTGGCTGATTTTTCACTATGGCACCATGGACGTCATAACCTCCACCTCTTAGAGACCCCATTCAAGTATATGCGTTTTGGCTTCACCATATTCAGCCAACCTTGCTTTCATAGTTGTTGTCGCCGATGGAAGCAAGCAAAGCATCACAGCAGAGGAAGAACATCGTCTTCTACTTGATGGTAAGGTAGTGCTAATCGTCTTCTCATTTCTCGACGAATCTCCTCTATATCTGGTCTTCTGTGTCTCCAGCGATGGTTATTCATCATGCAGCTGAGGTTTGAAGATTATTCCAAATTTGCCACAACCTTCGACTTCAGGAGGCCCCGAAAAGGTTTGCAACTTGGCATGACATGCAGTTGGCTTTGCTTTCTTCGATGACACCATTGCCGTCGTCATCAAACTGGCCAGAGTAGAGGGAGAAATAGAGTTAGGGACTTAGGCTGCATTCTTCTCAACTAGCTACTCCTCATTTTTCGTTAGCACATTTTTCAAACTGTTAAATGGTGTGTTTCATATGAAAACTTTTTATATAAAAGTTTCTTAAAAATCTAATAAATTTATTTATCAATTTTTTATATATTAATACTGAATTAATCGTATACTAATCATGTTTTTTTATTTTAAGTGAGGCTAATTAGCTGTTTCAAACAGTTTAGTAGAACGCAGCCTTAGGGACTCGGTTGTATTTTTAAAAATCTTTAAGAGCCTTTCTCTGCGAAATTGTATGCCAAAACATAATCTGCCTAATGTACAGGGTATTTCCTGTAAATCTACTTGCAACCCCAGCTAGTCCTATTAAATAAACTACTGAGTGTTTTAGCCTCGGGTTTCTTTTATTAAAAAAATCAACTGTCTTCGTAGTAAATCGAGCTAGCGTCTTGCTATTTGAAAGTTGCGTACATTCTTCATTTTCGTTGTAAAATTTAGTGATTCTAAGTGGTTATTTACGTGTAAACGGTCAAGCATAGGAATATGTATAGGATATAAAACTTCCTTCTAGACATGATAAATGGATAATGTTAGATTAATCCAAGCGAAGCATGTACTGCATTTACTACATCATACCTGCTTTAGGATTCTTTTTAACGAATTAAAGTGCGGGGTCTTCAAGTACGTACTCACTCTTTTTTGCTCATACGTATTGCTACTGGAATACTAGATCACCATATGTGCAAGCCACGTATGAGACGTCAATTCTGATCAAAGCTTTCACTTTACCAAGTTCGTCAATGCATATTATTTTGTACGAGTACTAGCTTTCAGAGTATATCAAGTGGAGGTCTACAAAAGCATGCGACCGATTAAATGTGGAGCTAGGGCTAATAGGATGCCGACCTGGCTCCTTTTACGCTTTTAATCATTAGATTACGAGAAGTTTATGTAAAGCGTGAAGCCATTTTGCGCCGCTCTGCCTCCCAACTTCCCCGGCTTTACCCAGCAAATTAATATACTCCCCCTGCTTTAGCCAGCAAAATATGAGTACACGACGGCTTTTGCAAGCAAGATTACGTGCTAATTGCATGTAGTGTAAGCTCAGATCAGTTTGGTGGTTAATCCTTAATCCTTTCCCAAGTTGAGGTCAGTCTCCGAGTCTCATGACTGATGTGGATATCTTGTTCAGATAATCTAATCTTGTTTATGATAGCACTGTGTCAGCACAGAGCTTTCATTTACTTGCCGGGCCCTACAGTTGCTTATCTTGTTCGCAACAAGCTACATCGACTCACACGCACTTTGACACTTGTCACTATTGTTTTCGTGTCTTTCCAATAGAGTTAGTAACTCAATGACAGAATGACTTCTACTCCTCCAGTACCACATGGCTCAGCAGCCATGACTACAGCTCTCCTCATGGAATAGCAAAGACCAAATAGTAGTAGCATGTATGTTGCACAGTTTGCTTGTGAACAAAATGAACAGTTCTGAAACTTCCCCTGCGCCAGAAACAGAAAGCAAGTGGTAGACATAACGAGTCACTCAGGCACAGTCTGACCAGAGAGGGACGACACACCTGAACATTTCCATCCATGATACACATCTGAACCACTTACTGTCGTCACCGGCTAGTAGTGGCACGAACACACACACACAAAACCCTATCCCAACACAGTGGCATCTCCACAATATTGCTCGACCGATCGATCATTTCCGTGGACTTCAATGGAGGACCGGATCGAGTCAGTTGATGCGCGGATCAAATCAAAGCGCAAGGCAGAGTCAGAGAGGCGCACCGAGGAAATGAATCGATCACAATTCATCACATGTACGTGCATCTTTTGATGGTCCAGGATGTTCCTTAACCGTGTAACACTGGTACGCCCCCAAAAGGCCCTCGATCGAGCCATTAAGGTATAGCCAGCCCAGCTCCTCTCCTGGGGGCCCCTCTCTCCGAGTTAGTGGAAGCTTCACTAAGTACGCGACACATTTATATATGTAGATGGAGTATATAAGTGTGTACATATGTGCCTTGATCGATCTGTTTGTTATATATTGGCGTTGTTTTTGTAGCCCCCATCTGCTAGCAAGCAAAGCTAGTTAGCTCGAGGTGACCAGTCTATCTGTCTTTGTTTATCGATTCAGCCCGGATGGCCGGGCTCCATTATGGATTGCTGTTGTTGTTGCAGTTGCATATACAGATGCAGTGCAGGGCCCTGGGGCGGTCCCCTTGCCCGGTGTTGAACTGCTGCTTTAGCCGGGCCGCTAACTCATCTCAGAGGCTTTCTCGTAACATTTCATCATTTATCTTATTTAAATATTTAATATAAATATATAAAATTATATGTTAGAAATATAATTTTTTAATAATATATATATTAATATATATATATATATATATTAATAAAACGAATGGTCGTTTGGGATTAAAAGAGTATCATGAAAAGGTTGTGCAATTGATTTGGTAGGGTCGCCGGCGCGCGTCCCCGACGCAACGCATCTAAGCTAACTAAGCTCGCCGGCCGGCCACGAAAAGGAGGGCATCATTATTTGGCTCATTATATCATGCGCCCAGCGCGATCGATTCGCCCGTTTATTCTAGCAGCCGCGGCTGGTGCGCGCCGCGCAGACGCCCGACGCGCTCGGTTCGCGAGGACGACGAGGAGGGCATATGTACCACGGCGCGCCGCCGCCGCCCGCCGCCATTGACCAACACGGCGCGACGGACGTGGGCGCGTCCGCGTTTCGCGGAGAGGTGTCCGGCCGCCTGTTTTCGCGGGAGAAAGGGGGTGCTAGCATGTGTGTGCGCCACCTGCACGACATGTGCCGGCCGGTGTTGTACAGCGTTTTAACTAGCGAAGGACCAGGCTTTAATTTGCCGTGCAGCGGATTAATTTAGTCTGGCACGATGCCATAATGCGGTCGACCAACCGAACGCCATGCACCAGGAACCGTTCGATCGTGTGCGTGTACGTACGTGCATGAGATCCTGAGCGTACTGTTCCATTGGCACGTAGTACACGGTACACAGTCCGATCCGATCCGACCCGGCCATGCCAGGCCAGAGAGATCAGCCTGTGCTCCAGCAGCTAAACACGGGCACTGTGGCCGTAGGGTTTGGCAGGGGTAGCTGACTCGTAAGGTTGGGGGCAGCGATGTTACAGCTCTCGATCCTCCCTTTTCATCCTGTCGCCGAAACCCTCGGCACGGCGGCCACGGCAGCCAGCTGCGGTGGCCGGCCGGCCGGCCCTCCGGCCAGCGCGTTGTGTTTATTTGTGCTCGAGCTAAGCTTCGCTACAGCTTTACTAGCCCACAGCTTTGTATGAGTATTATAGATATCGATGCATCTCGCTCGACATGTTGTTGTCTGAATCTCTGATGAACGGATGCAGCACTAACCCTGCCTACCTGATCGATTTCAGTAGCCTATCTAGTATTGCCGAAAGATCGATTCTTACGATCCCCAAGAACACATACACCTCTCTATCTTTCTGCTACTGGTAGTAGCTCGAATCTCCAGGAAAGCACGGATTTTTTACAGGTATATTACACTTCCTATGCATCCCACTAACTTCGATGGGATTGGATATTTTGGAAGGCTAATGTTTGGGAAAGTAAATCATTCAGGCGCCACAAAGTGAGGATCTTTCGATTCTTTTCGCTAACATTTGGATACATTTATTTATATATGGGTGTGGTGAGGCCTATGACGACGAAAGCAACAACTGGAGTCGGCACTATGGTGGTACTTGTGCAGTTGTGCGCCCATGCATATAATTCACTACTGCTCCATTCATCATTTCTCGAAAAAGCTTAACTGCGTATCGATTTATTTATTTATTTATTGCCCAAAGGGAGAGGGAGACCCACCACAGAAAAAAAAAGATTCAGATTATATTACTCAAAGCCAAACAAAAAACCTACTCCCTCTATTTTATTTTATTTTTAACGTTCATAAGTTCAAAATTGGACTCACCAACGGCAAATATTTGAAAAATGAGGTAGTATATAATTTACAAGAGAAAAAGGTTTGACTGGATTGAAATATGCTGTCCAAGTTTGAGACGGCATTTCTCGCTTTTATCGAGCAATAAGAACTGCACTAGTCCTGCTGGCTTGGGAAATTTGATGCCAACACCACAGAAGGGTCTTCACCAAGAAAAAATCAAATTGCAAGTAGAATGATAGAAGAAATGAATACTTGAGCCATATGCGGAGCGAAGGATCTAGCGAGAATATTGAGCTAATTAAGTCCTGCTGACGCTATGTATAGCGTGGTTCATGGGTGATACTCTCTCTTTTTTTTTTCTTTTCCTATCTCTAAGCTTTGCTTGAACCTGTAAATATTGCTGCCCCTCCTTAATATAGCACCAATAATTGCTGGCATGGTTTTTTAAAAAATAAAATACCCAGAGAGTAATAACAGAAAAGAAAAGGACCAAGAATCACAATATGAGATTAATTAAAATTCGGAATAAAAAATAAAATAAATTCTGAAATTAGAAAAATAAAAACAAGAGTTTAACTAGGAATACAATTTATAAATAAATAAAAATCGAAATAAAAATAAATACTATTGAAAGAAGAGACCATCTACTACTCAACGCGAGATTAATTAAAATTCGAACTAAAAAATAAAATAAATTTCAAAAATAAAAAAAATTATAAAATTTTAACTATAAATATAATTTATAAATAACTAAAATTTGGAATAAAAAAATAAAGACTATTGAAAGAAGAGATCATCCAGAACCCAACACGAGATTAAATTAAATTCGAAATAAAAATATAAAATAATTATAAAAGTTCAAGTAAGAATACAATTTATAAATAACAAAATATTATAATGAGAAATATGGAATTTTCAAAAAAAGTATATCTAAAATACAACGATGACAAATAATAATAAGAATAGGAGAAGCAATATGCCCATAAAATAGTAGGATGGTGACGCTTCATGAGGCATCTAGAATCCTGGTGATGATTAAGAAGAGGGATGATGAGCAGGACGTTAAGCAGCACAATCACGATGATTGACGTGATTTTTAGAAAGTAAAAATAAACCCTAATGATAATTATATTTGATTTTTAGAATATCAATGATAATAACGAGAGGAAATAACGAGAGGAAACAACGGGCAGGCCGTAGAAGAGTATAATGATGGAGCCGGGGCAGGCAGGCCGTAGAAGAGTATAATGATGGAGCCGCGACGGTTAGTGGGACTTTTAGAAAGTAAAAAATAAATGATAATTATATTTGATGTTTAAAATTTCAATGACAATAAAATTAGATGACTTATAAAAGAAGAGTACAGCGATGACATTTGATGGGACTCAAATATAAAAACTACTAGATCCAACTTTAAAAGTTCCAAAGAGAATATAGAAGCCGTGGTAATAAAAGGGTGATAAATAAGTAAAGGGTAGTGACTAGTGTGACTTTTAAAAACTCTAAAATTAGAAATCAGAGATAATAAGGTTCGATATTTCAAAGTCTTACAACAATAACAATGAGATAGCTATTTAATAAATTTTAAATAAACTTATATAAAAAATAGATAATTTTATATGGGTGTTAGTCATATAATTGTGAGGGTCATCAGTTGGTTACGGATGAAAACGAAGGCGTAACATAAAGCTAGCTTGGCACCCATATGCTCGACGAATTGCGCAGGCACTACTAGGAGCGCAATCAACAAAATAATTTGTATTGATTAGACATAAATACGCATGTATAATTGCATATATATGCTCGTGGTACTCGTTCCATCCACTCGTGCAAATTGCGATGGAGACGTAAGGTGGATATATTATCAATCAAGATTTTAATTTGCTATCGCTGTATCACACCAGATGGCATGCAGATGGGACTACATGTACACACACTGCCGGATCTGCAGACGTGGTGAACATGCCACCATCTGTATGTATTACATTACACTACGAAAAAGAGTCATATTATATATGGACCAGCTAAAATAATGAGTTTCAGACATATTGTAAATAAAGAAAACGAAACATCTATTATCATGTTGTCAGGAAATCTGGTATTAAATTAGGCATAATTTTTACGTACATACACACAGCAACCGATCGGACCGGCTGAAGCTAAAAGAGAAGGATAGGAAAAAACCAAGGAAAACTAAAGGTGCAGAAACGAACTCCGAAAAAACACAGACACCAGGAAAAAACACGCTATTCAACCAAGAAAACCTCGAAATCGATAACACCTGCTAGCGACCACATCTGGTCCTCTGAGAAGGTGGAATCCAGGACCGTTGAAACCGAAGCAAGGGTCAAGTCAAAAACCCTGGAGTTTCATTCTCTCCAAAGCCGCCAAGAGATTATGAGAACCAAAGAGTCGAAACCGGCTCGTAGGGACTTAGAAAGGCGACACCGGGAGGATGGCCACCAGTCTTGCAGCGTACTGCCCTTGGGGGGAGAGGGCTGCCCAGGCAGAAGGTGATAGCACTTGGAGCCAGAGCTGCCGAGCGAACACACAGTCTAGTAGGATGTGGTTCGCTGTCTTCAGCTCTTGTGCGCAAAAGGGGCAAGCCGAATGACTATCAATGTCGCGCTTTTGGAGGAGATCGGTCATCCAGCAACGCTGCTGAGCGTAAACCGGAGGAGGAACTTGTATTTGGCGGGGCCCTTCGCGCGCCAGAGGAGAGAAGCACAAGCAAAGTGGTGTTGTCCGACAAAAAGCGCCTAGTACGTCGAGCGCATTGAGTATCACTGATCCTGTGTCCAGTGCCAAGCTAGACGATCCCGGACGCCTGACAAGAGCTGAATGTGCAGCACCGCATCCCATACAAGAACAAACTGGGAGATTACCGAAAAAGTGATGACACTGCGGATGTCCGAAACCCAGGAATTGTTCACCAAACCAGAGGCGACTGTGCGCAAAACGCGGAGGCGTCGTGGCACGACGAAAAGGAGGTCTGGAGCCATGGTGGCGACCGAACGGCCATCAATCCACCGGTCCGACCAGAAGAGAGTTGACTCCCCATCCTCCCAGCACGGAGAAAGTGGACGCCTAAAACAAGTCGGCAACAGACTGCTCAACAGGTGCCTTAAGGCCCCCCAGCAGGAGTGCCGTGTGCGCTGAGACCATAGCCAACGGGCACGCAGGACGAGTCCCGCCATCTTGAGATCTAGAATTCCCAGGCCCCCGAGGACCTTGGTGTCACGCCGAGAAATTCAAACCCGAATTTTCGAAGCTATATGTGTATTAAAATCCCTGTCCAGGACCAGCCAGGGTACACATACGACAATTGTTGAGTCTTTGAGAGAGACTTAAAATTTTTCCTAATCCCGAGGAAACAAGACCCATTTTCCCGAAAAGGCTTCAAAAACCAGGGCTTATGAATATAAAAAGATTCAGAGGGCTCCTAAGGTTTTTCCATTTGGCTTTTCCTACGGTCTGGAAATTGGCTCTGATACCAACTTGTCACGCCCAGAAATTCAGACCCGAATTTTCGAAGCTATATGTGTATTAAAATCCCTGTCCAGGACCAACCATGGTACACATACGACAATTGTTGATATTACAGTTCCACGTCTTAGAAACAATATAAAAAGATTACAAAAGGGTAGTGGAAAAGAAAAAGGGCCTAAGCCTAAGCTTGATGCAGGCCATGGGGCTTCGACCACTCCATAGGCAGCATCCAGAGTGCAGGACAAGTCTACTCCACTTCGTCTTCTTCTTCAGCCTCTGGCTCAGGTTCTGGTGAAGAGGCAAGGATGAGTACTTCCACGTACTCAGCAACTCACACCGGAAGGGGAGAGGAATGAATGCAGGGAAGACAAGGGTTTGGCTAAGGTTTGCTTTTGCGCAAACAACAGGGTTTTTTCCAAACAATAAGAATTTTGAACACAACAACACAATAATAATTTAAGTAATTTAAGCATTTTGAACACCAACACTGTCCAACGTTATCCTCACGTTGAGACAGACCCAAACCATCCACCTATACTAGTCATGTTCCAGTAATCAGGGTGTAAAAGTGTGGGACTAATCACGGAGAGCTCGGTTGATCGCCCCATTACCGTGGGCACGACTATTCGAATAGTTTTACTCTGATCAGAGGTGTACAACTATACCCACAAGACACAGCCCCACAACACAGTCTCCCGTGCGTCGGAATACCACCGCGGTACCCCGGAAAGGGAACTGTGATAGGACCTTTTGTATAACCAACCACTAACCAAGCGAACCCCACCAAGGTTTCGCCCCCACTCCCGGACCCTGGGAATGGGCAGCCCCCTCGAGTGCCTTGGTGAATCCGGCAGCCCAACAACCCTTATACCGGGGCCGACTGAAACTCCATCCCGCTCACCCTTGCCGATGGGTTCGTCAGAGAGGCTACACTATGGGACCTACCTTACCCATTTCGGCTTGTGGTCTGCATGGTTATTCTCCCGAGGGGTCCCGTGAACTTAATTTCTATGGGCGCTGCTAACCAAAACCATAGTGCCCACAGCCCACCATTTTCCATATTTTAGTTATTAGTCTGGTTCACCTGAATCTCTAATTATTAATCCTCCTGAACAGAAGTCCAGGAGAGACATATTGAATGAGAATGACCCATTTAGTGAGCTAGTGAGTCTAAGCCGGGGCTAAACATAACCTCATCCTGAATCTAATCATATTATTTTTACAAGTTTAATCAAAGGGTTTGGGGTGTCAAACCTAAGGCATAAACTAAGCATAAGGTGTACTACTCCCCAAGAAATGACATTATAAAAATACACGCAATTTCATAGAATAAAACAGGTGTTTTAGCAAAATAGAAACAATATGATCAATAACATAGTATGACTTGCCTTGCTTTTCGGCTTGGGAACTTCAGCGACGACTTCGAAGAAAACCGGGACGGCGGAACTATAGGGATCTTCACGGCAAACAAGCACTTCAACAAAATAGGCTAAAAGGCTACTGAAACAGGGAACAAAACCATTTTTAATGGATTCTTGGCATTTTTATGAATTTAATAAAATTTTAATGGGCAAAAACGGAGGTCAGATTGAAAAGATATGATTTTTAGAAGTTTTCTAGGTTTTTTACTAAACAGAAAATTCCTTAATTGATTTATTGTGCAATAAAACTCGGGAGGCGTCGGCGGCTAGGGCTGACGTCGTGGCCGAGGCGGCGTCGCGGCCGCGGAGCGCCGGTCCATGGTGGACCGGGTCCACGGCCGGACCGGGCGGTGCACCACGTGGCACACATGTGGTGCCGAGGTGGCGACCACGTGGCTTGCCACGTGGGCGAGCGAGGACGAACGATGCCGATCGGACGAAGCCGATCGGACGGCCGAAGGGGTGCGGCAAGCACGGGCGTTACGGCGCGGTGGGGCACGGCGGCCGGCGGCCGGTCGGTACCATTTGGGCAGCGGCACGGGGTGGCGGGATGCCGCGGCTTCACGCGCGGGCGAAGCCGCGCGCACCCGGGCGGCAGCGCGAACACGGCCGAGGGGGGGCGAAGAGGGGCGGCTCACCGCGGGGTCGCCGGAGTTGGGGAAGATGATGACGGCGACGGATGATTCGGCCATGAACGGACGCGGGGAAGGGCGGCCGGGGCAGTACGAGCACCGGCGATGAGGGCGGAGGCGGCGGTGAGGTTCGGGGTGGCTAGGGGCGGCGGAAAAACGCGACCGACACCGGCGGCGAGCTCCGAGTTTTGGGCGCACGACGCGAGGGCAAACAAGAGAGTGAGAGGCTCGAGTGGAGGCGTGGGGAGCACGGGGAGGGCGAGGGTGCTTTTAAAGGGGATGGGGAGGTCGGTGGCGGCCGGATAAGCGCGCAATTGCTCGTCGACGCAAACTTGGGGGAAGTAATGGCCGGTGATGAAATCCGGCCATTAGGGCGTGCGGGAGCGGTGGCCGGGCGGGGGGTGGTTTGGAAGGCTGGGGACTCGGGAGTTAAGGCGGTGGGGTCCGGAGCGCGGGAAAGGCGGGGCGCGCGAGATCCGAGCGGAGAGGGGCGGCAAAAATGGCGCCGGGGCGGCCGGGGTCAGGGACGACGTCCTGACAGGTGGGCCCCACCTGTCGGCGTCCGGGTCAAGGGGAGGAAACCAGACTTATTTGCGGGCGCGCGGCTTAAGCGGGCTGTGGCCTTTGGGCGCCGCGGCGGAGTGGGAGGAGAGGCGCGCGTCGGTTGGGGACGGCCGTCGGGTGGGCCGATCGGTGGCGCGCGGGGAGAGGATGGGCCGTCGGCTCGGGCGGTGGCCACAGCTGAAATTGGGCGGGAAAGGACGGAGGAGAGAGAAAACTGATTTTTCCTGGGATTTATTTAATCCGATTTTGATTTTAATTGGTTAAAAAATATTTCTTGTGCTCTAAAAATTCCACTAAAAATCCTGTTAATGTATTTTGACATGTGGAATTTTAGAAAAATCCTACCATGTCATTTCCATTTAGCATTTAGCTTTTAAAATTATTTGTTCTTTCCAGATAAGTGTAACGATTTTCTTTTACGATTTTCTTTTAGATTTTTAACAGGGAAAAACACCTCAGGGTGTTACAAACCTACCCTCCTTAAACGGAATCTCGTCCCCGAGATTCGGAGGTACTGGCGAACAGATAGGGATGAGCGGCCTTTAGCTCATCTTTCCTCTCCCAAGTTGTTTCTTCTTCGGAGTGATGAGTCCATTGAACTCGGCAGAACCTAATAACCTTGTTCCGGGTCCTTCGTTCACTTGGTTTCAAGGATTCGTGCTTGGTTTCTTCACATAAGTCGAGATCTTCTGGATTTCGATCGATGCGGGCGGCTTGTTCTTCGGAACTCTCGGACACTTCTTGAGTTGGGAGACGTAGAAACGTCATGGATTCCCGCCATGGTGGGTGGCGTTCGAGTTGGTATGCCACTTCACCTCGTCGCTCTTGAATCCGATATGGTCCCACATAGCGTGGTGCCAACTTGCCTTTGTTTTGGAATCGGTGCACTCCCCGAAGTGGAGTGACACGAAGATATACATAGTCTTCGACTTTGAAAGCTAGCTCTCTGCGACGGTTGTTTGCATAACTCTTTTGATGAGGCGTGCAACTTTCGGCCTTTCTCTTATGATTCGACTTTCTCTTGGCGGCACTTAACACTTCGATCCCGAATAGCGCGTTCGCGGTCGACACCGAAAGCGGGGTTTGACACTTTCGTCCATAAAGTGCTTCAAAAGGTGCCATCTGTAAACTGGCCTGATAACTATTGTTATAGGAGAACTCTGCATAGGGTAGGCTCTTATCCCAGGCTCCTCCGAAATCTAGAGCACAAGCTCACAGCATATCTTCCAAAACCTGGTTTACATGTTTCATCTGACCATCGGTTTGTGGGTGATAGGCCGTGCTAAAATTCAACCAGGTGCAAGTTCCTCTTGTAGTTTTTGCCAAAACTTGGAGGTGAACTGACTACCACGATCAGATACTATCTTCTTGGGCACCCCATGAAGACACACAATCCTTGCAAGGTACAATTCCGCTAACCTTCTGCCCGTATAGGTGGTAAGCACTGGGATAAAATGAGCTACTTTAGTGAGGCGGTCGATGATAACCCAGATAGAATTGTGTCCTGATGATGTCCGGGGTAGACCGGTGATGAAATCCATCCCGAATTCCTCCCACTTCCATTCTGGGATTTGAAGTGGCTGTAATAATCCAGCAGGCCTCTGGTGTTCTCGCTAGCATACATCGCATAGTGCCACGAACTCTGCTATTTCTCTTTTCATGCTAATCCACCGAATTTCTCCTTAAGGTCTGGTACATTTTGGTACTTCTCGGATGGATAAATCTCGACTACGATGTGCTTGATGGGAGTTAACTTCTTCAATTCCTTATCTTCTGGCACACATATCCTGTTGCCCATCCATATGGTTCCGTGTTCATCTTTAATGAAGTCACGAGCTTTTCCCACTCTCATATTCTTCTTAAGCTCAGCTATGTCAGGATCCGAGGCTTGAGCTATGCGAATTTGATCTAAGAGTGTGGGTTGGGCTTCAAGAGCGGCCACAAATCCAGGTTCAACAATTCTCAGGTTTAGGTGCTCTAGGTCTTGTAGTAGCTGTTCACATTTCCCTTCTATGTGAATAGAGTTGCAGTAACTCTTTCGGCTCAAGGCATCAGCTACCACGTTAGCTTTGCCAGGGTGGTAGTGTATAATTAGATCATAATCCTTGATCAACTCCAACCATCGTCGCTGACGGAGGTTCAAATCCGGTTGGGTGAAAATGTATTTCAGGCTCTTATGATCCGTATATATTTCACATCGATTACCGATGAGGTAATGTCGCCATATTTTCAGAGCATGGACGACTACTGCTAGTTCCAAGTCATGTGTTGGGTAGTTAGACTCATGAGGTCTCAACTGGCAGGAAGCATAAGCAATCACTTTTCCATCTTGCATCAACACACAGCCTAACCCTTGGTGAGATGCGTCGCAATAGACTTGGAAATCCTTGGTTTGATATGGCAAAATCAATACGGGTGCGGACACCAGTTTTCTCTTGAGTGTTTCAAAACTCTGGTTGCGCTCGGCAGTCCATATAAACTTTTCATCCTTCTTTAACAACTGCGTCAATGGCTTGACAATCTTTGAGAAGTTTTCGATGAACCGACGGTAATAACCCGCAAGTCCTAGAAAACTTCTGACCTGGGTGACGGTTTTGGGTGGCGTCCATTTGGTTACTGCTTCCACATTGGAAGGGTTCACTGCGACTCCTTGGGCATTCACGATATGGCCGAGGAATTGCACTTCCTTCAACCAGAAAGCACATTTGCTAAACTTAGCATAGAGGTGGTGGTCTCTTAACTTTTCGAGTACCAACCGGAGATGGTGCTCATGTTCCTCTTCCGACTGTGAGTAGATCAAGATGTCGTTGATGAACACTACGATGAACTTGTCTAGGAATTCCATGAACACTTTGTTCATCAAATTCATGAAAAGGGCTAGGGCATTTGTAAGTCCGAAGGACATGACCGTGCACTCGTACAGACCGTACCGAGTGATGAAGGCGGTCTTTGGAATGTCCTCCTCTCGAATTCTTAGCTGGTGATAGCCTGACCGCAGGTCTATCTTTGAGAACACCTTTGCTCCCTTTAATTGATCGAATAGATCGTCAATCCTAGGAAGAGGGTATTTGTTCTTGATAGTGACCTCGTTGAGTGCGCGATAGTTGACTCACATTCTTTTGGTCGTATCCTTTTTCTCCACAAAAATGACTAGAGCACCCGGGCGATGTGCTCGGGCGGATATAACCTTTCTATAACTGTTCCTCTACTTGTTTCTTGACCTCTGCCAACTCATTGGCTCCCATTCTATAGGGCCTCTTATGGATTGGAGCAGTGCCAGTGACTAGGTCAATCCGAAACTCTATTTCTCTTTCGGGGGGGCATTGTGGTTAGGTCTTCCGGGAAGACTTCCGGGTACCCACAAACCACAGGAATATTCTCTAACTTCGCCTTGTTCTTTCCTTTCTCTTCGTTTTCTCCTTAGCTGAGATCCGACTCAGACTTGTCACTACCCTCAGTGGTTTAGGGGAGCGGTAAATCACTTTCTTCCCTTTGTCATTGGTCAAGGAGATCGTACGGCTTGCACAATTGATCATCCCTTTATGACGGGTCAACCAGTCCATCCCAAGGAAGACATCCAAGTCTTTTGATTCTAGAAGGATAAGATTGGCTAGAAAGGGGGATCCTTGGATTTCTATTGCCACTGAAGGGCAAAAGTGGGCAGTGTTCAAATGGTTCCCGGGAGTTTGAACCCGCATGGGTATCTTAAGTTTTAACACCGACAACCCATGTGATCCCACAAATGCTTTTGATATGAAAGAATGGGTTGCATGTTAGTGATATGCTCTAGAGGCAACATGGAGATGTTGGATATCACGTCATTGTTTATGTATTTATGAATAAAGTGTTATTCAGTTCCATAAAATAGACATCTTGTATTGATCAATAAGTACATGACTTATTTATGAGACTCGATATATACTAATCTATTTCTAAATGATCCCTGATCATATATCATATTATTGGAACTAATATGATTCTAAGATCGGCATGTCTATTGATTGATGATCATGTCTCATAGATCATGGGTATGGAGATACCAAATCAATAAACATGGACATATGTGTTGGAGAACACATTGTTGGATAGACCCACCATGAGACACTACAGGAATTAATGTGCCATTATTTGGTCTCGGGTAGTGTTGGTACAAAGTCCTTAGACCCGAGATCACCATGGATTCCAACATGTGTAGTAGCCTACTTTGGGACTACCAAACGCTATTTCGTACGGGTAGTTATAAAGGTAGTTTTCGGGTTTGCTATGAAACATGGAGTGGGATGTGAGTGATCAAGATGGAATTTGCCCCTCCTTTGGAGAGATATCTCTGGGCCCCTCGAGGTAATGGATTATGGAAATGCATGGCCATGCTAAGTTGATTGAGGAGCCAATCAACAGACAGATAATCCAATACAGTTCGAGTGAATGGTTAAGCTATTGAAGGGATGGCACACATCTTGCCTATAGCTTAATTGGTATCGTGAGGCAAAGGGATTTGTGTACACATTACAGGTTCGAGCCGATATTATATTCTTGTATACTATGGTGTCAATATGTGCTTGCTAGGCGCCGCTGTGACAGTCGGCTGAGTTGGACTCGAGCCGACGATCGGCTAAGTTAGACTATAGCCGAAACCGAGTATACCTGAACCTACGGGTCGCACGCTTAAGGGGATAGAATGGATATTCGAGTTGGACTCGAATACGGCTCGATCGGATAGGGATCCGATCGGATAGAGTCCTATGGGCTTACGACGTATGGGCGGCCAACTCTATGAGATTCGGATAGGATCCGATTCAAAAGAGAGTCCTGATCGGCCACTAGTCCCGTCGGCCAACTCTATATAAAGGGGCGAGGGTGGAGAGTTGCATCATCGCATTGAACCGAATCCGCAAGAAGTCGCGAGATCAATCTCCACGGAAACCCTCCCCACTTTCGAGCCAAACCCTAGCCTTGCATCGCGTGCTAGCACACGGGTGTTCGGCGTTCGTCCCCCGGACGTGTGGATACGGTAGAGCGCCGCTACGTTGTGCGCTGTTGATCGGCTACGGATCGGCTGTGGTGGAATCGGCTACGGTCGAGCGCATCGGAGCGAGGCGCGAGAACGCGGTCGAACGACTCGGCGAATCGGCTACATCGGCGAATCGGGCGATTGGTGAATCAGTCCCCCTCGGAATCGATTGTCATCGGCCAGCCACGGTTCCAGATCGGATAGCCCTGATTGGCTATTTCTGCTGCATACTCCAATCGGTAACGATCTATCGGCCCTTACTTGCAAGTGTTCTGGTTTGCGCAGTTAAAAGTTTTTGTTTTCGGCTAGCGTAGCCTCCGCGTAACCCCTTCATTGCACCCGAATCAAACAGGACTGATGCATTAAAGGAGTTCACAGGGAACATACCCAGTATGACATCCGGTGCGTCCTGTGCCTCCTCTGCCAAAACATGATTCACTCTTGCTTGGATGAACCTGGGTGCGCGTTTTGGTCTTGAACACTTGTCTGCGAAATGTCCAGGTTCTCCACAGTTGAAACAGTTACCTGGTTTGAATCCCGAGTCCTTCTTTGGTGGCATTGGCTTGGACTGCGGTGGCGGCTGCGCCGTTGGCGGACGCGGGGCTGGATTCCGCTATGGCTGTTCGGGATGGCTTCCGCTGGGTTGGAAATTCCCGGGATGGTACGGGCGATGTTGACGAATGATCATAGTGGTAGGTCCACTCTGACCACCCGGAGTGAAACGCGGCCGCTGGGGATTCCCTTGCTGAGGTTGTGGCCTAAACTGGGTAGTATTCCATTTTCTGAGCATTTTATTGCATTGATCTTCTTGACGGATGGCTTTGTCGACCAACTTATCGAAGTCGGCGTATTAACAAGAGATGAGTTTGTCTGTTAACTCATCGTCCAGCCCGGCCAAGAACTTCTCTTGACGTTCGGCGTCAGTGCGTACGTCCTCTGGAGCATATCGCGCTAAGCGATTAAACTCGTGCAGATACTCGGTGACCGTCCGAGTGCCTTGTTCCAGGGATCTGAACTCCCTCTTTTTCTGGGCTACTATCCCTCCGGGGATGTGTGCCTTCCGGAATTTGTGGCAAAACTCTGCCCAAGTAACTGCAGGTGCGTCCGCCCGACGGGTAACCAAGAAGTTGTCCCACCAAGCTGAGACGGGGCCTTGGAGTTGGTGGGTGGCGAAAGACACCCTCTCCTGGTCCGTGCACTAGAGAAGGTCCAACTTCTTCTCTATGGCGATGATCCAGTCATTAGCCTCCATGGGGTTGGTGGTGTTGGAGAAAGTTGGGGGTCGGACTCTAAGGAATTCTGACAATTTGTTTTGTGGGGGAGGTGGTGGTGCGAAATGGTCGTGCTGATGCTTGTTCTGCTGAAACTGTTGCATCATTTGCAACTGCATCTGCTGATGCTGCTGTTGCATCTGCTGCATCATTGCAGCCATCATCTGGGTTTGGTTGGCTAGGACTTGTGCCAAAGTGATGTTCTCAGGTGGAGGAGGTGGGTTGTTGGTATTAGCACGAGTGTTGTTCTCAGCTGACTCAGTGCTGGTGTTGCCATTCCTGGTGTTCACCATCTGAAGAAGCGGAACAAACAGGGCGGGGGGGAAGGAGTAAAACAGATTGGATAGAGAAGTCGATCTTTATTACTTGTTTTGATCTGTTCTTTAATTAAAACACTTGAAACACACTCAACATCCTTAATTGGACAACCCGTATCCACACTTGATACAGGTTGACCACTACCCCACACAACACTCCTAACACACAGCAACTAAGCAAACAGGAAAACTAGAAAAATGATAAACTAAGGGTGACGACGCTCTAAGGGTCGGAGCGACTTCCGCGGTCGGAGGAGTCGAAACCACTCCCAAGGGAGTTCCCGTCTTCCTTTTCCTTCGAGCGGCTTCGAGAGCTTGCTAACTCTTCTTTCCGTTCGGGGCTCGTGAGCTGCCGCTGCTACTGCCCTTGCTGCTACTGGACACCGAGATCCATCCTCCTCCTTCGCTTGGGGCAGGGACCAGAGCAAGAGTAGGATCTGGCACTAGGGCGGGGACTGGGGAAGGTGGCGGTGCAGGAGGTAGAACCCTGGGCACCAGCTGCATCTGCACCGGAGCCTTGGTGTTCTTCCGCAGCGTGATCCTGATCCGAAGGATGTTGGAAGGTGGAAGTCCCTTCAGACTGGCGATCTCTCTCTTGAGACGATCCACCTCATCCTTCAAACTCTTGATCCTTAAGATCTTCTGGTCATTCAGGGCCTTTGCCGCTAGGTGGAGATCTGCATGCATCTTATCTAGCCCTTCAATCACCGTCCTCATGTGAGAGAAGGTGGTGTCGTTCTCCCCTTCAGCAGACTAGAAGGTGTTGACTGCTGATGAAGTTCCCCGCCGAGGATGGTACCGGTAGGCAGAGTGGCGGAGATGGTAGTCATGCATCTCCCTCATCCGAGCCAGCATCAAATAAGCAGCTTCTTGGCAGGCATGCTCATCTGTTCCTCCCGACGCAGTGACCACCATGTTCGGGATGTTGGTGTCGACGAACCCGTGCACCTCCAGGCGGACTTGGTGAGGCAACTCACTGCCGAACGGTGAGACGACAGTGTACTCAGGTGCATCCGGATAGCCCACTGCCAAGGCCATCCTCGCCGCTCCACGACGAAACCCTTCAATCCCCGACTATTGTGGGTGACTGGACGGCCCGCCATCTAGAGAAGACAAGGTAGG
Source organism: Oryza australiensis (assembly GCA_019925245.2). Lineage (NCBI taxonomy): Eukaryota > Viridiplantae > Streptophyta > Magnoliopsida > Poales > Poaceae > Oryza > Oryza australiensis. Next base: position 2,304,649 of record JAIFGZ020000160.1, on the reverse strand, counting down.
GGATCAATGCATGCTCAAACCCAAGTTAGATAAACGATAAAGGACTCAAGTAAAGTAAACGAGAAAAAGAGGGTTTTTGAGAAACATTTTTATGAGGCTAAGTAAAACTTCTAAGGACATCCCCTAGATGATGGTGCAAAATAGATGCTTAGTTATAATATAAAATTGGCGACCATTCCCTCCTATCACGACTTAGGACTTTGATCCCTTAGAAAATCCCAACTTGGCGGTTGAATAACAGATCAAATGATTTTTCCAAATTTTAACTCTAAAATCCTATCACTTAGACTTGACCGAGTTTTCAAAATTCTTTGAGAGAGACTTAAAATTTTTCCCAATCCCGAGGAAACAAGACCCATTTTCCCGAAACGACTTCAAAAACCAGGGCTTATGCATATGAAAAGATTCCGAGGGCTCCTAAGGTTTTTCCATTTGGCTTTTCCTACGGTCTAGAAATTGGCTCTGATACCAACTTGTCATGCCCAAAAATTCAGACCCAAATTTTCGAAGCTATATGTGTATTAAAATCCCTGTCCAGGACCAGCCAGGGTACACATACGACAATTGTTGATATTACAGTTCCACGTCTTAGAGACAATATAAAAGGATTACAAAAGGGAAGCAGAAAAGAAAAAGGGCCTAAGCCTAAGCTTGATGCTGGCCATGGGGCTTCGACCACTCCACAGGCAGCATCCAGAGTGCAGGACAAGCCTACTCCACTTCGTCTTCTTTTTCAGCCTCTGGCTCAGGTTCTGGTGAAGAGGCAAGGATGAGTAATTCCACGTACTCAGCAACTCACACCGGAAGGGGAGAGGAATGAATGCAGGGAAGACAAGGGTTTGGCTAAGGTTTGCTTTTGCGCAAACAACAGGTTTTTTTCCAAACAATAAGAATTTTGAACACAACAACACAATAATAATTTAAGTAATTTAAGCATTTTGAACACCAACACTGTCCAACGTTATCCCCACGTTGAGACAGACCCAAACCATCCACCTATACTAGTCATGTTCCAGTAATCAGGGTGTAAAAGTGTGGACTAATCACGGAGAGCTCGGTTGATCGCCCCATTACCGTGGGCACGGCTATTCGAATAGTTTTACTCTGATCAGAGGTGTACAACTGTACCCACAAGACACAGCCCCACAACACAGTCTCCCGTGCGCCAGAATACCACCGTGGTACCCCGGAAAGGGAACTGTGATAGGACCTTTGGTATAACCAACCACTAACCAAGCGAACCCCACCAAGGTTTCACCCCCACTCCCGGACCCTGGGAATTGGCAGCCCCCCGAGTGCCTTGGTGAATCCGGCAGCCCAGCAACCCTTATACCGGGGCCGACTGAAACTCCATCACGCTCACCCTTGCCGATGGGTTCGTCGGCTAGGAGAGGCTACACTACGAGACCTACCTTACCCATTTCGGCTTGTGGTCTGCATGGTCATTCTCCCGAGGGTCCCGTGAACTTAATTGCTATGGGCGCCGTTAACCAAAAACATAGCGCCCACAACCCACCATTTGCTATATTTTAGTTATTAGTCCGGTTCACCTGAATCTCTAATTATTAATCCTCCTGAACAGAAGTCCAGGAGAGACATATTAAATGAGAATGACCCATTTAGTGAGCTAGTGAGTCTAAGCCACGCTAAGCATAACCTAGTCCTGAATCTAATCATATTATTTTTCCCAAGTTTAATCAAAGGGTTTGGGGTGTCAAACCTAAGGCATAACTAAGCATAAGGTGTACTATTCCCCAAGAAATGACATTATAAAAATACATGCAATTTTATAGAATAAAACATGTGTTTTAGCAAAATGGGAGCAATACGATCAATAATATAGTATGACTTGCCTTGCTCTTTGGCTTGGGGGACTTCAGCGACGACTTCGAAGAAAACCGGGACGGCGGAACTACCGGGATCTACCCCACAAACAAGCACTTCAACAAAACAGGCTAAAAGCTACTGAAACAAGGAACAAAACCATTTTTAATGGATTCTTGGCATTTTTATGAATTTAATGAAATTTTAATGGGCAAAAACGGAGGTCGGATTGAAAATATATGATTTTTAGAAGTTTTCTGGGTTTTTTTACTAAACAGAAAAATCCTTAATTGATTTATTGCACAATAAAACCAGTGGAAGGCGTCAGCGGCTAGGGCTGACGTCAGCGGCCCGCGGGAGCGCCGGTCCACAGTGGACCGGGTCCACGGCCGGACCGGACGGTGCACCACGTGGCACACACGTGGTGCCGAGGTGGTGACCATGTGGCTTGCCACGTGGGCGAGCGGGGACGAATGGCGCCGATCGGACGGTCGGGAAGGGGTGCGACAGCACGGGCAGTACGGTGCGGCGCACGGCGGGCCGGTGGCCGGTCGGTACCATTTGGGCGGCGACGCGGGGCGTCGGGATGCCGCAGCTTCACGCGCGGGCGTAGCCGTGCGCACCCGGGCGGCAGCGCGAACATGGCCGAGGGGGCGAAGAGGGGCGGCTCACTGCGGGGTCATCGGAGTTGGGGAAGATGATGATGGCGACGGATGATTCGGGCACGAACGGACGCACGGAAGGGCGGCCGGGGCGGTACGAGCACCGGCGATGAGGGCGGAGACGGCGGCGAGGTTCGGGGTGGCTAGGGGTGGCAGAAAAACGCGATCGAAACCGGCGGCGAGCTCCGAGTTTTGGGCGCATGACGCGAGGGCAAACGAGAGAGTGAGAGGCTCGAGTGGAGGAGTGGGGAGGCCAGAAATTCATTGCAAATTATATTGCTTTATATGTAAAATTGCATTGTTTTATAATGTCTTGTGGGACCTATAGCACTCAGCCTAGGTTTTCAACCCTATGTCTGATTAACTGGGAACTAATATGATTAGATGTTTGGTTTAGGACATGCTTAGCCCTGCTTAGTCCAAGTAGCTAACTATGGGAAAGCATTATTACTAGTTTATAGTGACATGAAATGATGGTCATGGACCTAAGATACTATGGTATCAATGATAAATAAAATATGACTAAATGATGGGCTATGGATGCATGGTTTTGATAGACCACACCCTGAAAGAACTAAACGTGTGTACCACAAGTCAGCGTGAGCGATGGCTGGACTTGTAGTGTAGCTTTTTCCTGTCCGACGCACCCAAGCAAGGGTGAGCATGATGGAGTTTGGATGGACCAGGAAAGGTCTATGCAGCATTCGGATTCACCTAGGCACAAGAGGGGGCTGCCTACCTTGGATTTAAAGGTAGGGGCGAAACCTGAAGTGTGGTGTCGCTTGGTCAGGGAGGGTTATGCGAAAGATCCTGTCATAGACCCCTTTTCGATATGTCGTGGTGGTATGTCAACGCATGAAAACGTGTTGTGGGGCTATGTCTTGCGGGTACAGATGTACACCTTTGATCAGAGTAGAACTATTCGAATAGCCGTACCCGCGGTTATGGGCGACCGACCATATTCACCATGATTAGTCAAACTTAATAATAATTTGATTTAATGGAACTGGCTAATATAGATGGATGGTTTAGGTCTGTCTCAACGTGGTGTAATGTTGGACTATGATGATTAATCTTGATTAAATAAATTTAACCTTTTATTGCTTTGAACTATGGTCTTCAAAATTCTTGCTTTGTGCAAAATAACCCCTAGCCTCTCTTTGGAATTATTCTTGCATCATACCTCCCTTTGATATAACTTGCTGAGTACAGTGGGTAGTACTTAGTCTTACCTTATTTTCCCCCACCTCAGAGCTAGAGGATGAAGCAACAGATGAGTTCGAGGATGAGTAGGCTTGTCGCTATTGCCAAGGATGCTTGTGGAGTGGAGTTGCCACACTACGAGTGCCAAGATAGAGTTTAGCTCATTTTTCTTTTTTTCGCTGCATTATTGTAAGACTTTTATATGTTTCTAAGACATGGTTCCTGTATATACAATTTATCGTTTGTGTACCCTGGCTGGTCCTAGACAGGAACTTAAATACATATTCAGCTTGGGAAATTTCGGGTAGGAATTTCTGGGTGTGACAGAGATCGAGCAGGGAAAGCAGGCCTAATTAGCTCCAGGTCCTCCGGTGCACAGCAGATAAGGGTGATCGAGCATTTGGCGAAGTTAGTACACAGACCGGACATCGCGCCAAAGACTTTCAAGATGCCCTAGACGAACTCTAGATCCTGACGAACTGGAGAGAGGAAGATAACTAGATCATCTGCGTAAAGGGAGACGCGGTGCTGCAAGGCACGATCATTCAGCGGAAGGAAACCACCTGAGTCAGAGACTTTGCGGAGCATTGCATTAAGCACATCTATGACCAAAATGAAAAGCATGGGGGAAAGCAGATCTCCTTGCCAAAGACCCCTCCGATGGGAGAAACACGGACCCGACACCCCATTAATCAGCACCCGGGAGGACGAGGCGCTCAAGATGAGAGAAACCCAGTCACGCCAACGTTGGCTGAACCCCAAGTGCGCGAGCACCTCAAGCAAGAACGGCCAGCTGACTGTGTCAAAGGCCTTTGCAATGTCCACCTTGAGGAGGATGCGGGGAGTATGCCTAGCATGAAGAGCCCTTGCCGCAAGCTGGACAAAACGAAAGATATCATGCAGGGACCGTCCCTTGACGAAGGCGCTCTGGTTGGTCACCACCAGCTCGCCGAGGTGGGGGAGAGACGAGATGCCAGGATCTTGGAGAACAGCTTCCCAAAGCTGTGGATGAGACTAATCGGCCGGAAGTCCTTGACGTTAATCGCATCATCCTTCTTACGAAGAAGGGAAATAAGGTCATCATTGAGGAAAGAGAAACCTCAGCCATTGGTGAGAAAGAGGGAGTCGAGGGCCGCCAAAACCTTCGACTTGATCACCAACCACAGGACTTGTAGAACCGCCCCGTGAAACCATTTGGACTAGGGGCCTTGTCCGAAGGCAAGGACTTGACCACCGTCCACACCTCCTCCCCGGTGAAGGGGGCGTCCAGCCCGACAAGCTGTGTCGGGCACAGGCCAAGAGAGTGGAGATCAAGAGCGAGGTCCCGCTGAACACTCGTCCCCAAAACCGCAGTGAAATGGGAAGAGGCGAGGTCCTGAAGCTCGTCATGCGAGATGGCCAGCCGGTCCCCATTCCGAAGACGAGAGATGAAGTTCTTTCGCCTATGGGCGCGGGCGTGCAAGTGAAAGAGCTTAGTGTTGGTGTCACCCTCCTTTAGCTAGGTTAACCGCGAACGCTTATGAGCAATGGTACTCTCAAGCGAGGCAAACCCGAGGCATTTAAACTTCAAATCCCACCACAGCCAGGCCTCCAAGGGGGAGAGAGACCGCCTCTCCTGTGCGACATCAAACTGGAAGATCAGCTCCTTCGTCATCTGGAGTTGGAGGCGAACAATATCGACGTGGAGGTCACTGCAGCTCTGTAGACATTTAGCCGTGTTGGTGAAGCACCAAGCCAACTTAGGAAGGGGGAGAGGTTTGCTGGTGGTTGCCGCGTGTCCTGCACGACCTGAAGGAAGCCCTCAAACTTGGGCCAGACCACCTCAAATCTGAAGCGGTGCGCTCGCAGCGAGTCAACACAGGAGTGGAGAAGGAGGGCACAGTGGTCAGAAGCGACGACAGAGGCCGCCTGGAGAAAACAGGATGAAAAAAGCTCCTCCCAATCCATCGAAAAAACACACGATCGAACTTGACGAGAGTAGGAGAGTCACATTCGTTGCTCTAGGTGTAGCGGCGGCCATGGAGTGACAACTCTCGAAGATCCAACTCATCAATCAAACGGCAGAAATGACCCATCATCTGACGATTGAGGTTCGGGTTGTTCTTATCTCCTGCGTCGAGGATGAGGTTGAAATCACCTATGACGGCCCAAGGGCCGGAGCGAGATGATCGCTCCGACCAGAGTTCATCCAGGAACTGAAGCTTGTCTTGCTCCTCCTAAGGCCCATAGACGATAGAAAGCCACCAAGGGGCATCATCTGAGTAATGCCAGACCAACGCGGTAAGAGACAATTCAACGAGGTTGACATCTGAAACAAACCAGACATTTGTTCGCCAGGCAAGCAACACACCTCCAGCGCGACCCACATCAGGCAAGAAGGAATAGTCAAAACCAAGGTCTAACATTTCCAGAATAGTGCGAGAAGGGATTAAATCCATCTTAGTCTCCTCAAAATAGAGAAGAGAGACACTCTCCTCATGAACTACATCTCGAACCACATCCCGACGGATTCGCGAGTTCAGGCCCCGCATGTTCCACACCAAAAGGTTTTTGTTACAAGAGCCCATAGATAAAAGACCACATAGAGAAGAAAGAAGAAAGAAAAGGGAGGGCGGGGTAAGGCCTAGCAGGGGAGGAATCAACCGCAAGCAGATAGCAACTCAGCCACCTAAGCAGGAGGCAAAGAGCCAGAGAAGAGCGTGGAGAGGGCGAGGACATGGTCCTGCAAAAGACGGTTGGCGAAGAGGGCATCGAGGTTGGCAAAGGACTGAGCTGGGATTGGACCCTCCTCCGGTGCAAGTCCGAGCTTGCGCAACAGGAGCTGCTGAGCGTGAGTCACAGTGTGACAGGTGCTGGCGAGCATGACATGGGCCACAATCCACTTGTTGCACTTTGGCACGCTCTGAACGACCGTCACCGCAGAGGCCGGAGATGGTGGCGGAGGGAGCAGAGGTGGGCGAAGAGGCTTGCAGTAGTTGGCGAGAAATGCACGAAGCGTGGCATTCTCCGCAACCGAGGGAGGAAGCTGGCATGCCACTGGCCAACCGTCAAGGCCCAGAACGAGGACTGGGATGTCGAACAGTGTCCCTTCTTCAGCGGCCACCGAACCGTCCGGCTCTGCTCGCCCGAGAGGAGCACTCGGTCGAGAGGGGAAAGACACTCTGGCTGGCAAAATGAAACCCTCTGACTCAGAAGGCCCAGAAAAACTTGGCGCAGACTGGCCCTGGGGAAGGAACGCTTCAGACGACGAGGACGACCCATCCGATTGCTTAGACGGGTAGGCTGGCTCCGAAACCATCGACCCAAAAGTACAGGCAGCAAGGGAGGCATGTACCGTGTGGCCGGCCCAGCAGCGTGGCCAGCCGAGCCTAGTAGGCCATGCGCGAGCAGAGGGGGAGACGACCCGGCCTGCCTCAGCCCCGTCGCCAGGTCATCGGCCAGCCTAACCACCCAGGCGTCGCCCTGCTCTAGCGCAAGCCCGCCAGGCACAAACGGCCCACTAGCGATGAACGACCCAAAAGACGCTACGCCGCGCGCCACAGGAGGCCAATCTACCATGCCCTCGGCCCAGATCCGCGCCGGCCCGTGCGGCATGCACGGCCCAGGAACGACACATTGATCAGGAGGAAACAACCCGCGTGCAACGGCACACAGGCCCTTGTCCGCATCGCTCGACGCATCTGCGCTATCCTTGACCACGCCGGCAAACACCGTTGTGCCTGTGCCGACCCCCGCGTCTGCACTATCGCCCTAGCGAGACCGCACGACCATGCCCATACAGAACCACATGCTCGACCCACCGCCCACGCTGGTACCCATGTGTGCGCCTGCTCCCGCAGCCTGCATCCGCGAGCCACACACGGCCGCGCCTGGGTCTGCCACATCTGGCCAAAAACCACGAGCCGCACGGTTGCCCGCTAGCGCCGCCACCAACCACAACTTCTCGGAGGGGAATTGGCCTGGGATCCCACGCCAACAGGCTGCAAGACGTGACAAAAATGGGTGCCTATATAGAGTGGTCAAAAGAGGAAAGCGAGGGAAGAGGGAAAAGGGAAAGTGAGGTTGTCGCCCGGATGGCTAGCAGCAACGACGTCACGACAAGGGAGGCCGTTGGCACGGGGACCAGCAGCGCAAGGGCGACTGGGTCACGCCAGCCCATGGCGCCATCCTTGGCGTCACCCGTATCGTCGGCCACCATGTTGCCCACAGTGTCACTCACGGTGCCTCCCTTGGCGTCGCCCGTGGCATGGCCCTTGGCGGCGGCGTTCGCAACGTCGCCCACGACGTTGCCCATGGTGCCACCCGTGGCGTAGACCTTGGCATTGCCCGCGGCGTCGACCTCAGCGTCGCCCTCAGCGTCAATCATAGCTTCGTACGATGAAGCAGACGAAGGAGAAGGAAGCGACACCCTTCCCCCCGCACCCATCCCATCCGCCACCCATGTTCACGAACACCCCGGCCGTCGCAACACCCACCGCGTCGACCGGCGAGGACAATGACACCCTTCGCATTCGCCCTATTCGGTCTTCACCCGTGCTCCCGAAGCCCGGCACCGTAGAGGAGACAGAAAAACCCATTGTCCCGGCTCCGCCATGGCCGCCACAAGCGCCATCCGATGTCCCTGGGCCGTGGCCAGTAGGATCATCGAACGGAGAGGGCCTGCCATAGGGGGAGCCGAAAGGCACGCACCGAGCGGTGGACGTGGACTCACACACGATACTGCAGAAGGCAAGGCTCGGCGGAAGGGATTGCCGGCTCAGGGATGAGGAGAAGGCGCTCTCGCAGAATGGCTGTCGGGTCCGGGGCGAGGGCGATGACGTGGAGGTGCCAGAAATCGAATGGTCTTCCCTCGCCATCGACCATGGCGAGCAGCCGGCAAGGCTCTATGAGAGCCGCCGTCGTAGAAGAACTCCACACATGCACAGGGACCCCTTCCAGATCAAGCCAGACCTTGAACGGTAGAGATAGTGCCGACGTCGTCGCTTGCCGCATCTAGGGATGGAGGAGAAGTTGATGGGAGGCGGCTGGAATTGGGGAATGCACGAGAGCACGGTCTCGGTCCCTGGAATTGGAGAAAACAAAGAGGAAGTGATGGCGGAGAGAGTGATGCATTGAGAAGTCAGACTTCGGGATGTGGAGCGTGGCCGACATGGCCGCAACGGCTGTGGCGGCGGACAACGCGGCTCCCTAACCGCTGAACCGAGCAAAACACGCGCGACAAAGGCGGCCCTCCTCGTCGGTGATTTGCTCCGAGCGCTCCATATCAATGCACGACTCCGCCATCAGGGCGCCGACGCCACGGACACCGCCGGCCTCTCGGCCAGATCACCGAGACGGGGGGGAGGCGGGCAAGCGCCGAGAACGGAGAGCCGTCCAGGGTGGAGGCTGTTAGAGTTTATGTCGAATATGTGTACAAAGTCGGTTACAAGTTTAGGACTTGAGTTATACTAGGTGTTAGGAATAGAGTAAGAGTCAAACTCTATCCTAGGTTCTCTCTTAAATAGAGAGGCATACCGGTTGTAACCGCAAGACAACAATAGCATAGGTGGGTATGACTGGTCGGCGGCCTAGCCGATGGAGGGTCGTGGATACCCGGATACACTGTAATATGCTGGATTGCGGAGGAGCACCCGTAATCAGTGTCCCAGGGATGTAGGCTTTGGCTGAACCTCGTTAACAAATATCGTGCCTCGATATCGTTATCGTGTTTGAATTTACTATGACGTTTCTTCCATGTTTGATTCTTGATGTGTTATTGGGGCCGGTTTTATAACAAGTGGTGTCAGACCTACGAAGATATCCATGGAGAGAGGTACGAGGGAGGTGCCCCACACCACGCCAAGTTGCACGTAGTGTCCGGGATAGGACATGGTGCAAGGTGGAGCACGACGGCGATCAAAAAATTTGATCGATGGATTCGTACACTTCAGGTGGCGGTCTAAACCATTCGATGGCCTGCTTTCAACAGGGAGACAACCAGACGTGGTGCTCGGGTTGATGGCCGTAGGAGCGATTGACAATCCAATTGGTGATGTCAAACACTTTGGGCGGGTGGCTCAAACTTTTCGATGAGCTGTGTTTGATAGGAAGACGGCTAGACGTAGCGCTCAGGTTGTTCGATGGCTGGGAAGTCGGCATGGTAATTTGTTGCTTTTGGCTCGCGACTAGACTGATGGCATTAAGTCGAAAGTCAGAGCGGATGGTTCCTAGAGGCTATGTTGGAGGGGTTGTCGACAAGGTACTGCACAATGGATTGCAATTTAGCGGCATACAGGCGACGGGTGGCAGAATATAGACGGTTAGATCAGCATAGAGTCGGTATAGATTTGCGGCGGAAGTAGTTGACGATGTCGGTGGTCGTGTTGTGTGTGCTTGCTCTGGAGCCAGGATGTTGCTGGAGTTACGAGAAGCTTGAAGTCAGGGTCATGGTGATGTGCATGATTTCGTGTCAAGGCCGAGCTGGCGGCGAAGACAGAAGCAACATAGGTAGTAGCAGACCTAGTTTTGGGATCGTGCAAGACTCGATTTGGTGGAGGCCATGGTAAAGGAGTCCGACATGGTTCGATTTCAATACACATGGCACATATGAGATCGAGAAGGAGATCATGTCGGGCACGAAAGGGGATTGGACGAGGACAACGATTCAGTCTGGATGGGGATTGGAATCAAACTTAGTTTTTCCCTAAATACAAGCAGCAGAGGACCACAGGATTGCAATACAACACAATCAAGCAAATCACAAAGCAAGAGAGAGAACTGAACCTAATTTTCTCGAGTGCGGCGAATTTGTTAGCTACAAGCTCGGGACACGGAGTATGGTTTCGGCGTAAGCGACGAAAGAACCAGCTCAAGTCCTGGTACAAGGAGGTTCGAGCAAATAACAAATTCAGGTTGGCGTGACATATTCGTCAAGGTGGAGTTTGTTAGAGTTTGTATCGAATATGTGTACAAAGTTGGTTACAAGTTTAGGACTTGAGTTGTATTAGGTGTTACGAATAGAGTAAGAGTCAAACTCTATACTAGGTTCTCTCTTAACTAGAGAGGCACACCGGTTGTAACCGCAAGACGATAATAGCATAGGTGTGGGTACGACTGGTCGACGGCCTAGCCGGTGAAGGGTCATGGATACCTGGATACACTATAATATGCTGGATCAGGGAGGAGCGCCCGTAATCAGCACGAGAGACCGACGGGGTGGTGTCTAGCATGGCGGCACCCGACAGGGACACGTGACGGGGAAGGACACGACGACCACCACCTTGAGAATCGGACAAGGCGCATGGGCTCCCTGACCGCTTTTAGTCCTGTGTGACATGATAGAGACCCTTGCAACGCTGGCACTAGACGGGAAGACGGCAAGTGGCGGCCCGGTAAGTCGTCGACAAACAATTGAGACAATGGTCGCGGAGCGCGGGAGGGATGTCGGGTGGAGGCGAGGGCGCATGCGCAGCGGCAGCGTCCCGAGGGCGCAGGCGCAAACGACGGCGGCGATGGCGTCGCCATGCCTGCCATCCTTCCAGCTTCGTTGAGGACGGCCGGAATGTCGACGTCGGCGCAGCGACCACGCCTGCCACTCTCGGTAGGCACGTAGCCGAGCCCACCCCCAAGACGCCAGCGAAGATGGAAGCGGGAGGGGGATGAGACGGTGAGCGGGGGTGCACGTGGCCGAGCAGAGGCAGCTGGCGCCGAAGTCAAGCGAAGGCGAACAGGGGCTTAGCCGGCGCGCGGGACTGGCCAAGCGTGGCAGCCACGCGGGGCGCCCCCGCGCTCGGCGACCTAGCCTCCGGCGACGCGGGCAATGCCACAGACGAGGAGGAAGTGGGGGGTACCGACGACCGTGGCGACGGTCGACGTCGTGCGATGTCGAGGTAAGAGGGGGAAGGAGAAAGGGAGGAGGGGGAGGGAGATAGAGAGAGGGATGCCTCGCGGAACAAGGACGGTGACGAAGCAGGACTGGCCGGGCGACAACGACGGGGACGACCATGATGGAGCGCAACGACATGACGGTCGAGCAACAACTGGTGCGAGCGGAGCGACGGCTGGCTAGTGCGGGTGGGTGGCGGAGCCGGAGTGGCCACCGGCGCTGGCACGGCCAGGCACACTGTCGGCGCTGGCGCGACCGCTCTCTGTTTTCATACGGGCAACAGTCTTCCTGACAAAATTCCCAAGCACCAAAGTGATCATCAAATTAGGCCACAATTATGGGAATTATCTCTAGGGGTAGGGATGAAGTGGCCGCGTGATGCACCACAAATTTTGAGAAAGGAACAGAGCTGAGCTGCACAGCGGGGGTGGCGTACATGTACGTACGCGGGGGACAGCGGCGATGGCATGGGTCTCCGAGCTTAGCTTGGCACCGGCACCTGACCTACACGGTACAGATACAAACACGCATGCACAGCCGCACAGCCGCACAGGCACAGTCTGGTTGATACGCCCGGTGTATTGCCGCATGCAGCAAAGGCAACCGCGCGCGAGGAAGATATGATACGATGCGGCTGCGCGCGTACAGGACGTATTGGGCGTGTCAACGGCAGCGGGGTTCGAGGGATTCGGCAGATTGATGATGATCATAACGCGGCAGGGTGGAGTGGCGAGCCCTGCGCGCTGCCGCACGGCGCGGGCACCGGGACAAAAGCGCGTACAGTGCCGCGCTGCTCTCGGATTGTCTCGGACACAGGAGGGACCGAGGGAGGCGGCGTTCGTTTAAATTTTTTTTAAAAAAATAATACAACTTTAATGAAAAATTATAAAAATAGAGGTTGATTCATAGAAATCATAAATTTAACACCCTATCAAATAATCATAATTAGTAATTAGATAGGGTGTTGAATAACCGTAATTAGTAATTAGATAGGGTATCAAAATTTTTAAGATATAATACAACTTCAATAAAAATTATAAAAATAGATGTTGGTTGTTTGAAATTACAAATTTAGCATCCTGTCAACAGGATTAGCACGATAAAAAAATTAAAACTTGAGATGTGTGTGCATGTATATAAGTGGGCTGGTGCATGTGAGCAGGACCTATCAAACTTTAGGAGTACGATAGGGCACCTGCATACTTCTCTTTTCTTTTTCTAATCAAGCCAATTAACATGTCAAATATTCATTGTTTAACAAACATGTTCGTCACACCATGGTTGTTTGTCAAATGACCGTTGTTCGAAAAGCATATCCATCGAACCACGCGGTTGTTCGATAGGTATCGGATAAAAGGCAAAGTTAGATAAAAAATAAAAAAACATATGATTAAATGAATACTAATGTTGCAAATTAAAATAATAAATATATCTAATATTTTAAAATAGTTTTTATATATAAAGTTTTTATGAAATAGGTTTTAAAAAATGTGAAATAAAAATAGAGAAAAAATCTGTCTAATCGCGAAGAAAGGAGGCAGAGTATATGGAGCGACGTACTTGGAAAGTCACTGGCGCGTGGGCTCAAAAACGCCGGTCCCGGACTGGCATGTGCATCCGGCCGGTGGAGTACTGGACATCCACATTTTGATCTCATCTTTCTTCACTTGATCGGACCGAGATGTGCAACGTGCTAATGGTGCCTAGTCCCCCTGTGCCGCTCTTCTTCTTCCGGCGTGTGATAGGAGTATACCATGTTTGTAAATGGAATGCACGCTGAGGTCTTTGCATGTGATTTTCTTTTTCGATTGCAACGAAGATGTAGGGCGCAAGTATGCCCAAACATAAGATACATTAAAGAGCTTTGACTCCACAACACTCAATTAGATGGAGTTATTGTTGTATCTCTCATAGACAGATATTGTTGTATCGAAGTGAACTCGCAACCCCGTCAAGAGATGGTTCCCTGCTTTTTCATACCACGAGATTAAATAAAGACCGACCATAAATATAAATTGTCTGGATTTAAAAAAATATTTATATTTAAAAATAAAGGCAGTACTTATATTAGAACGCACATTAATAAAAAAAAATTTGTCTATGGGGATAGCAGCTAGCAGTAGCCATATAGTAGTAGCCGATGGCCTATATAGATGACATTTTACATTTCATGCCTTTTAGCGAGGAAATGATTATAACATGTTTTAATGAATTCTAGTATCATAGCTTTCATATGTCTTGGCACTCGTACAAACAAAACAGTTTATCACGAATTCAAACAAGTTAAAAACCATTAAGTAAAACTAGTTTTATCGATTATGTATTGTTGATACGATGACATGATATATATACGTGTTTGGTGATACGATAACGTACACAATTTTTCAAGATCAAAATAGTGTGCTTTCAGTAGAGTGAGGCTGAAGCTTATATGTTGTGTCAGCATCATATATGTGGAATATTTTAATCTTTTACTGTACAAGTCTATGTTAGATAATGCTAGTAGTCAAAAAACCACCTGTAAAAAATACATACAGACAAACAACAACATTTAGGTTTACCATTATTTTTAAATAAATAATTACACGTCTGGTAATAAAAATATTATGCCAATAACTTATCTTAGTTTCATCACTTTATATTTAAAATAGCACTATCAGATTTTCAGAATTGTTTTAAAAGCACGATTCCTATAGAAAAAGTTTTGTTGGGTGAATAATAACTTCCATACCTATCATTATCTAATTACGCGTCTTCTCGAGAAATTTTCTGTATACTTTTTTTTCACGGTTTCAATCACCTCCCAGCACTATCAATTTTTTCCTTAGACATTCAGATGACAACTCAGATTAGCAAACGAATTCCAGCGTACAACGAGAAAGAAAAGCCCCTGGAAACTTCATTAACCCAGCCAAAAACCACAGGCTTTGCTTTGGATTTTGAGCTAAAGAGCAAAGGCTATATAGGCTATAGAGAAGGGAAAGCAAGGAGTAGCAGCAGCAGTAACCGAAGAGGAGGCAGCCCTCCTCGCTTTATTCCCCTTCATATTTTGGCCGGCCGCCTCTGCCTCCTCACTCCTCCTCAGTACTACTGCTGCTACTCTACCTCCTTCCACTCCCTGGCTGCTCCCCTTCTCTCCAGCTGCTCGTCTCCTTGCGCAACAGAGAGCGCAGCGCAGCGCAGTACACTAGCACAGCTCAGTGTGTCCTTCCTTGCACTGTCTTCTGCGCCACCGTCCCTGCATCTCTTCTCTCTTTCCCTCTCCGGTCCTTCAAATCCTGAGCTGAGCTGCTCCGGGTTCTTGCATTGCTTGAGGTGGTCGCATCCGTGTGTGTTGTCCTCGGCACCGCGTTTTTCTTGGATTCAGGTGCTACGGCCATTTACTTCTGCTGCCCCTGGCCGTTTCTGTGAGGCCGGAGGCATTAACTTCCACTGGCATTGATTTGATCCCTGTCATGGTGAGCTTCTTGGCTGGTGCGTGGGGCTGACCATTCCCGGAGTCTCTCGAGACATAAGCTCGTGTCTCTCGGCCATCTTTGATCCTGCTCTTGGCCTGGTTCCTGAATCTTGCGGTTTTTTTAAATCTTCGGTGGCTGCCGTTCTTGGTGTTTCTGCCCATGTGATTGGTTTCTCTTGTTCCCCAGCAATTCGGTTTTGGGCTGCTGCGGTGGATTCTTTGGTCCCCTTGGAGCTACTGCTTGGATCATTAGTTCATTACGCGGTTAGCAGAGGAACTCTTGGAGTTGGGGATTTCTTTGTTCTTCTTTCCATTGTTTGGAATATCAGGGAGCTGGCTTGGAATCTTCCAAGCAAGGGGAAAAAGTTCTCTGGGATAGGGAGAAACAGAATCCTGTTCTCCCCCTTTTTCCCCCCTAGTATATACTGCTCTGAGAGGAGCAATTGGAGGCATAGTTTGGATTTTGGTGGTTTGAGGAGGGAGGAAGCATCCCTGGAGCTGTATGAGGAGGCATTGAGACAATGAGAGATGAGAATTCAATCAAGACCAAGGTAAGGGTGCCCCAGAGCAAGAGCTAGTCTGTTCATAATATCTGTATTTGTTTCTAATCTCGTTTTTGTCCTGATTGTTTCTGATCTTGTTTTTGTTCTGAACTGGCCTGGAAGAAGCTATCCTGGTCCAAGACCTTTGTTAGGAAGTGGTTCAACATCAAAACAAAAGCCAAGGACTTCCATTCAGATTATGCAGTTGAAGAAGGTACAACTTATTGACTTAATGCCACCAATCTCACTTCTGAATTAATGAGCTCGAGTTACTAGGTGTTTGTTTTTCTCCTTATATTCTTTGGTATCCTTTTCACAGCCGTAAATTGTTATTTTTGTGTTCAGTACTAACAGTGACTGTCGAATTCCAGAAGCAAGTCTGAGCACTTGCTTCCAGTTCTCTTGTATAGTGAGATATTGTTTATTGTTGCAGAAACAGCCATAGCATGCTTGAGACCTACAGAAAGAATTTTGTTTTGGTGTGGTTGTGCTAAAAATCTCTTTCTGATCATTTCAGTAGGTGTCCAGTGGAGAACCAGTTTCTCAGAGAGAGATGTATGCAAATCCAAGAAAAGCAGAACAGGTACATTTTGCTTGCCTCATCACAGTAAATATTGTATTCTCACATCTCTTACCTTTTTATTGAGTATAAACTGAACCTGTGAACCACCAATCAACATTGTCCTATGCTTGACTGTATTAGTGATGTGTTTACTCAGAGAGGTTGCCTAGGAAGAGTGTGGATCGAGATTCCCGGGTAGGAAATGGATTTGACCGTGCTTATATCACAAATACACAAGACTACAGGTAAACAGATTGTGCCTTTTTAGAACTTAATCGATCCAGTAGTCGTTTTTAGGGAATTTGTCTGATTTGACAATCCCTATGCTCGTATGCACAGGGTCTTTGTTGCAACATGGAATGTGGGTGGAAGGTCACCATCGAGTCATTTGAATTTGGAAGACTGGCTTCATACTTCTCCGGCTGCTGATATATATGTCATCGGGTACAATCCAGATTCATGCAGTGACTTAATCAGATTGTGTTTTCTTAACAAAATAATGTTCATCTAGCAAGCGTAAAAAAGAAAACTATTGACATTTTCTTTAATTGTACCAGGTTACAGGAAATTGTTCCTTTGAATGCTGGCAATGTCCTGTTGACCGAAGACAATGGTCCAGCAAAGAAATGGGTCGCACTTGTTAGAAAAACGCTAAACAATTTAGACCAAGGCTCTGTTGTGTACAACTACCACACCCCTTCACCGGTTCCAGATCCTATTGTTGAGCTCAATGTTGATTTTGAACGATCATCAAGAAGACCAAGGAATTCATCTTTCTTCCATCGACGTTCATTCCAGTCCTTCAACCGAAGTTCAAGAATTGACATGATGGATCCTCACTCATTAGTGGATCGTCGTTTCAGTGTTTGTGACCGGATTAGCTTTGGGAGTAGGCCAAGCGATGTTGACACCAGTATGAGATATGGTGGGTCATCTGATGATGAGAATATTGACGAGGAATCACCTAGTGGTATACACATCTCACCAATGCCATGCGGTTATGTTGCTCCACTATGCTATGATGATAACAAAAGACAGTTGATAAACACTAGGTAGGTTTCCATGAGACTCTGAAGATACAGTCGTTCTGAAACTTGCTAGCTGTTGTAGCTGGCACTTATGTACTATTAACATTTCACTGAAATTCCTTCCATCCTTCATCACTGGAATGATTACAAATATTTGCCCTGAAAATAGAGTTTTCTGTATACAGCAGATATTGCCTAGTTGCCAGCAAGCAAATGGTTGGTGTTTTTCTCATGGTTTGGGTACGAAGTGATATAAGGGAACATGTGAAGAACTTGAAGGTTTCATGTGTTGGCAGAGGTTTGATGGGATATCTCGGAAATAAGGTATCGTTTTCTGCCTTTCCATTTCTCGTAATTGTGTGCTACTTAAATCTTATACTCGTCAATCTTTGCAGCTACCGTTAGTCTTTTCTGTCAAGAAGTGTAGATGATTTCACATTTATGCTTATTGAATTTCACCTGACATCCTGTTAGCATGTTCATCCATATGTTTGTTTACATATGATTATGTAGCTCCATTCATCCTCACTTTCTTCTCTTATATTAATTAGGGATCTATATCAATCAGCATGTCTCTGCATCAGACAAGCTTCTGCTTTGTTTGCACTCACTTAACCTCAGGGCAAAAGGACGGTGATGAACTTAGAAGAAATGCAGATGTTGTAGAAATTTTGAGGAAGACCAGATTCCCACATGTCCATGGTGTAGGTGACGAGAAGTCACCAGAGACAATTCTTGACCATGAGTAAGTATCATGTTGCAATACTTTCAGCTTGGACAAACACGTTGACTAGAACAAAATTGGGAAATATTGGATATAAAAATCTTAGCCTATCATTTATTTTGTTCTTTTCAGTCGCATAATATGGCTTGGAGATCTTAATTACCGAATAGCTCTTTCATACCGTTCGGTGAAGGCTCTAGTTGAGATGCACAATTGGAAACAGTTATTGGAGAAGGACCAGGTTAGCTATTCTTATAAACACTGCTAACAGTGTCATGCCTCTTACAGTAACTAGTATAGCTACGAAAAATGTGGTCTCCTTTTTCTTCTCATGTGTAACCTTTGCTGTAACAGCTTCGAATAGAGCAAAGGTATGGTCGGGTATTTTCAGGCTGGAAAGAAGGGAGAATATATTTTCCTCCCACATACAAATACTCCTACAACTCTGACAGATATGCGGGCGACGATATGCGTCCGAATGAGAAGCGAAGAACACCAGCATGGTAAATCATCTATCCCTTCTTCAGAGTTTAGGCCTTCACCTTTTTGGCTTTGTTGTGCTTATTGTAATGGTTTTTGTGAAGGTGTGACCGGATTCTATGGTATGGGAGAGGCCTGAATCAACTATGTTATGTCCGCGGCGAGTCCAGATTCTCAGATCACAGACCCGTATACAGCATTTTCACAGCGGAGGTTCAGATACCGAGCCAAACCCAATTTTGCAGCTTTGCTCGCTCTACCTCTCTGATGGGGGTGGATGAACTACCATACCCAACTTATCCACGCAGTTACACAGATATCAATTTTTATTGATTGTGTATCTCGATGTAGTAGCCAATGGTTAGTGTTCTTTATCCAATGCAGTGTCTGCATTGTTTGGGGGTTTGGGCTTGTTGGTCTGATCACTTCTCTGAATTCCATGCCAAAGTGCTCTATTCATCATATCCTTGTGTTCATTGCAGACATTCTTCAGTCCCAGAATACACCAGATGAACTTCATTCCTCCCAAGATTCCAGCAATTGGAATATTCTCAGTCAGCAGGTGATTCCTGAACTACTTCAGTATTGTTTCTTTTGCCCCCTTCAGTTTTTGTGCCTCATCATGTATTGCATCCACAATGTATGATGAACATGATATGTTCTTTTTTATTATCTTTGGCAAATTTACTGGACTGATGCATCGGTTCTGACCTTTTGTGTGCATGCAGATACTCAAGGAGATGCTTTCTAATTGTAAAATTTAGGTATGTTCTACTACAGGACTGCTTGTATATCGCTACCATATATAGGTGTAATACGCATAGATAAATTGAATGACTAAGATACCATTGCACTTGTCAACAGGGAAATTTGGGCAGTCATTCCAAGTTTTGAATCTAACAATCCGCGAGTACCAGTTTACAACAACAAAACAAAAAAGTGGAGAGTTTTAGTTCCGAAATAAGCTACTAATCACTAACAACTGAAGCTGATTTGCAGTGTGCTTTTGGATACCCCCTTCATCATACAGAATTCCTTTTCCCCTTGGCCACCATTTGTACTTGAAAGGCTTTGTTTCCCCTTTTGCTTTCTTTTTTGTTCTTGGTCTTCTGATGTAACAAGAGCCCCTTGGTCCTGATATTAAATTGGAAGTAGCAACAGTGCAGTATCATTTGTACAGCATACTGTTGATGCTATCATGCAGTGTTGCAGTGTGCCATGGTTCATGCTTGCCAAGAAATGATCACCAGCGCGCGCGCGCGCACGCACAGCATTTCACTCAGGCTTGGGCTCAAAGCAAGGAGCTGCAAAAGGTGTCACGCAGAAGCTGCCTGCCTGCCTGCCTCTGCTGCTGCAACCCTGCAGTATGCTATAGCCGTTTTTCTTTTGCTACACATATCCTTTTCCTTTACCATGAGAAGGGGAAGTAAACAAGTCATGGAAAAGCAGCAGTAGGGGAGGAATCACTGTGGGCAGGTCAGGGGACATGAAAGCAGTGGGGACACCAAAGCCACCAAAAAGCACAAAAGGCTCAGATGCAGATGCAGATGCCAGTACACACTCCTCTCATCAAGGTGAGGATGGCATACCAAGAAGACAAGCATGGCTTGGCATGGCATGGCCATGGATGGAGGAGTAGCCTTGCCTTCCCTGGTGTATGCCCCACAAAAACTGGAAGCCAGGCCAGACCAGGAGTACCCATGTCTCACTGAGACCTGCTGCTGCTTTCTCAAAGACTTTCTCAAAAGAATGGAAACAAAAAGAGAGGGAGAGAGAACCCCCTGGTCCAAAGTCCAAGTAGCATCTCAGTAGGGAGCTGAGCTTGGACCACTCCTGTTCTTTTCTCCTCCTCTCTTTTACCCCACTAGTACTCTTTTTTTTTTTTTGGTTTCATTCACCGGTCTGCCAAGCCAAGAGAAAAGCAGAAGCTTGGTGGTGAGATCATTTCATTGGGATTAGCTATAAGCACCTCGGTTTCAGCAGTAATCAGGACTGCCGGCAGAAGAACATCTGGAGGTGTAGCGTGTAGTAGAGCATAGTACTGGTTACCATCACGCAGCATGTTACTGCTGGAGTACAGAAGAATTCATCACTTGACCGTGTTAGCTTTTGGTGAATGGTGGTGTGATTCGTGGCGTGGCCATATCTAGTGTGAGACTCGGGAGGGAAGGGAAGACTGGAAAAGGGATCGCCAAGACGCCGAACGGAGAGAGCTCGATCTCGTGCCGCGGCTTGGGCCAACAGCGGGCCTAGATGGGCCTCGGTGGTTGTTGGCACGGCCCATCTTTGTGCTCGTAGGGCCCATTTGTCCGTTGTTCCACGTGAGAGGACACGAATGACAAAACACATGGGACGATAGAACAAAAGCACATTGGTCACAGAATTTCCCTTGTAAAAAAGGTAATGGATGCCCACGTCAACCCGTATCAACGAGACAACGGCGAGCGGAGTCAGGATTTGAGGTGAGGGAGGACAAATAAACAAAACAAAGTAAAAATAAAACTGATAAGTCATGTTATATAGTTTTTATTATTATATATTTTATAAGTTTTAAAAAAAATTATATTTCTATCAATTTAAACTTTACGACTAGCCGGCGGCAAGATCGAGGCTTTAATAATTTCATCGGTACTAATTGATTGTAACCAATTTTTTTAATATAAATTACTAAACAATCTTGTAAAAATTCACTTCCTGTTGTAGTTTTAGTTTTATAGTTGAAAATAAAAGTATCTTTCGGTGGTTTGCGTTGATACGAAAGAGCTAATACTAATCTTAACAATTCGTCCATCATAAGATAAGATGAATATTTATCTGTTTTAAACACTTTACTTATTAGATCAACAAGCGTTGATAATTTGTTGATAATTTCTTTAGTCATAGATGGTTTGGTTGCATATATCAATTTGAAAATATGACAGTTGATTTTTCAATTAAGCTTTTTTTATTGAAGAAATTTGCAGGATAATATTTTTTTCACCAGAGTGCATATACTTGTTATGTTAAATATGTTCAACCTAAGATAAAAAGCACAAAGTGACAAAAATAAACTATAAATTACTAAACCTATTTATTTATTAAGCTATTTATTTGCTAAACATATTTTTACTGGATTTCAATTACTTACTGAGTTGTAATTGGAAGGGAAAAATCTTTATAAATAAGTAATATTTATAATAAATATTAATTTAAATATAGTTAACGAAGGGTTACGTTGGGTGCCCCACACCCACCCACCCACTCCGGCCAACGATCGTTTTGTATTAAACCTAGTAGTAGTCCAATGGGTCACCAATAGTAGCATGTAATTCATTTAGACCGCGAGGAATGGGTAAAAACTGAACAGGGACATCGCGAACTCTTGTTTATTTACTTACTTATATGGACATGCATTCCTAGGTAACTTACATAGCCGCACAAAGGGAGCCACCCACTTATTATTTCACTCGTTCCCGCCTACTTACAAAAGCTACAACACACGCGCGTCGAGGCCAAACTCCCGCAGCTCGCTCGCCCGCCAGCTTGGATGGCTCACCGCTCACGCACTCGCCACGCCGCTCTTCGCCGCGGAGCGCGTCACACCGCAGCGGCTGCCATCCTCAGGAGCGTCTCCACCGCCTCGTCGCCGCGCCCGCGGTGGCTGCGGCGGCGGCGGCGCCCTTCGTCCTCCGACTCCGACTCCTCGCCGCGGCGGCCGCTCTGCTCCGGGCCGGCGAGGAACGCGGACTCCTGCTGGGCGTTGAGCAGCTCGTCCACCTCCCTCGCGCTCGCCGCGAACGCCAGCTCCTTGGCCTGCGGGTCCAGCTTCTTCAGCACGCTGTTCGTCCCGGCGAGGTACATCCTCTCGTTGTTCTCGGCGTGGACGTCGAAGCAGACGATCTGGAGGGTGCTGTCGCGGGACGACGTCACCACTATCGGGTGGCCGGAGGGGACGACGAACACCGTACCGCGCGACAGACGCGCACGGATAGTCTCGTACCCCTTCCCAACTTGTTCTTCCTCCTCCTCCCGCCCCTCTTGCTGCTCCTCCTCCTCTTCCTCCTCACGCCACTTGCCCTTGCCGCGCTCGCGGCGGCGCTCCTCGCTCTCGCCGCGGCCGCCGCGCGACAGGTGCGGGCACACGATCTCGGCCTCCCCCTCGCCGTCCAGGACGTAGGCGACCTTGACCGACCGGGTGTTGTAGAACGGCGCGTTCATGGAGCCCTGCATGCAACGCAACGAACCACGCGATCATATATCAGTCGGTCCAATGTACCACGGTCCAACGAACGCACGGCGCGTGGACGACGCAAACGCACCGCGGTGATGTTGACGACGGCGACGCGGATGTCGTGCTCGGCGAGGTCGTGGAAGCTGCGGGCGTCGGCCTCGTAGAGGCGGCCGTGGCGGTTGGCGAACCTGGGCCTCTGCTCCAGGATGTTGAAGGGGCCGCGCGACGACTCGCCGAACGGCGGCAGCGGCCAGTGCGGGCCGTGGCCGCCCTCCGACGCGTGGCGCCGCAGCTCCCGCACCTGCTCCTCCGACGCGCGGATGATCACCCCCTTGTCCTGCTTCCCCAGCAGCTTCTCCAGCCTCTCCTCCGAAATCTAAACGTGCACCACAACACGTCGATCAACTTAATCAGTTACTCATGTTTAATTAAGTAATGGGCAGATCGATCAGATTAATGCTACGTGCCTTGAAAGCAGCTCTCTGCACGCCCTTGCTGAAGCTCGACAGGAATGACTCCGGGTTCCTCCCGCCGGGGCCGAAGAAGAACTGCAGCATTGGTTGATTGATTCCTTGAGCCTAGAGAGTTTATCAAAGTTTATAAATAGTGAATTGATCGATTGTGTTCGTGCCTGGATCTTTCCAGGGACGGAGATGGTATGGAGAATCTTGGTAACGATCAGCTTCCTCCGGCCGTCGGTGTTGGCCAAGTAATTGATCGTCCCCGCCGGCGCCACGAAGACATCGCCTTGCCGGATGGCGTACGACCGCTGCTCGCCGTGCTCGATCGTCGCCACCACACCCTCGCCTACGCCACAACATCAAACAACCGCAGGTAGGCGCCAGCTTCGAACACAGATGACCGAACCTCGCAACGCCGTGCGGCGCTTGGCGGCGAGCGAGCGCGCGTACCTTGGGCGACGTAGCAGATGCAGTGCGCGTCCGTGTGGCTCGGCACGACGAAGGAGCGCGGGTTCGCCTCAAGCACCGCGACGCGGTAGTTCTTGATGCCGCGCAGGAGCCTGGACGCCTGGTGGAACGGCGGGAGGAGCCTGACGGAGCCCTGATCGCTGCGGACGACTTGCCGGAAGCTGCGCCGGCCGAACACGTACGGCCGCCGCCGGTTTCCCCGCTCGCGGCCCTCGTCGTCCTCCTCCTCCGACCCCTCGCCGCGTCGGTCACGATCACGGCGGTCGTCGTCTTGCCTGCCGTGCTCTCGTCGCCGTTCCTCCTCCTGCTGCTGGTGGTCTTTGCACTCCCGCACGCACCGGGCCCGATCGTAAGGCGGCCGGTCCTCCTCGCACCGCTGCAGGCAGCGCCGCAGGGAGGTCTCACCGCGGCGACCCTCCCTTGAAGTCGCCGCTGCTGCCGCCGCGGCGAAGAGGACGGCCGCGAGGAGGAGAAGGATCGTTGCTCTGGCTCGGGTCGCCATGGCCACCGTGTCACTCGCTGTGGTGTGCTCTGTGGTGCGAGTGAGGAGGGAAGGAATTGGCGCGCGAATTTATAGTGGCGCGCGCGGTGGTACGTGGCGAGGGGGCGCGGCTACGTGGAGGGAGTCTGCCGTGGCAGCGGGCAGCCGAGTCGCCACGTCTCATGGGGATCAACTCGGGTGCTTATCCGGCTTCGGCTCGGTGCGTGCCAGGGTAGGTGGCCGTGGGCACAGGGTGTCGCGTTCTGCGGTGGCGAGTGTCGTGGCAGGTCGAGTGGATGACAGTGCGGTGGTATATGAAGCTTAGGGGAATTTATAGCGTGAGAATGACATTGTCATCTTTTCCCATGAACCAGTTATTTCGTCAAGCATGCTTTGGCAACATTGCGGATGGTAGGGTGCTCAGCCGAAACGCCCGCAACGACTTGGGAGCGATGTGAATGTGACCCGTGCACGCCCGCAGGAGCCACGATGCCTGGGGGAGCACAAGCGCGACAGCTTTAGACGTTGTGTCGATGGATGTGCAGAGGGCGCGGTTGCGCTGTGCAGCTCGCGAGTTCGCTGTGTATCGATCAGAGCTTGCCAATACTTCAGAGTTCACCCAGAATTGGGCGCACTTCACACATCACAACAGTGCAACACCATCGCAGAAACAGAGCAAGCAGAATCTGAACTAAACAGAACAGAGCAAGAAGGAGGCAACAGAAAGGCTAAACTTAGACCGCATCCATTCACTTCATTGCAGCATTCAGTTGACATACTTCTTGTTCAGCTACTGGAGACCGAAAGCAAAAAACTTAGCAACAATGTTCTCCTCGACCACATCTTATGCTGGACTCACATCGGGCATGCTAGTGATGGATCAAAAACGGCGGACGCTCTAGAGACGACGCGATCAAGGAGACATCAGCATACTACCACATCTACTAGGCGAACTTGGTAACGCGTTACTAGATCAATCATCGTCTTCCGAACCGGTCACATAGAAGGGTAGCCAGAGAAGGAAGCAAAGGAACACGATGAAAAATACTGCGAACAAATCATCGCTCTGGGGAGCGGGGGCCGGTGCCGGCGTCGGCCCGTCCTCAGTACTGTGCGGTGGCGATGAAGGTGATGGCGAGGATGGTGGTGGCGGCGGCGAGGGGCGCCTGGAGCGACGAGGAGGCGTCGGAGCGTGGTGGCGGGGGAGCGGCAGCGGGGCCGACCGGGACGGACTGGGCGTAGGGGGGAGGAGAGCCTCTCGGGAGTGGGCCGACGCGCTTGTTGTGGTCGGAGTCGTCGTGCTGCTGAGGCGGCGGGGAGAGCTTCTCGGCCGCCGGCGGTGGGGGAGGTGCCTCGCCTGCAAAGCATTCAGCAGCAAGTTAGTAATAAATCACAAAGGTCACACGCGCAATAATCAGTGGGTGGAGGGGCGTCCTTACGTGCCGGCGGCTTGCGGCGAAGAGCGGCCGGGGGCGGCGGGGCAGTGACGATGGAGGCCGGTGGCGTGGGACCTGCACGTT
The DNA here is from genome assembly GCA_019925245.2 of Oryza australiensis. Lineage (NCBI taxonomy): Eukaryota > Viridiplantae > Streptophyta > Magnoliopsida > Poales > Poaceae > Oryza > Oryza australiensis. Next base: position 2,279,163 of record JAIFGZ020000160.1, on the reverse strand, counting down.
AGAACGAGTACAACATTAATAACAAACACATTAGAAAAACTCGAAAAATCTCTGGAAGCTTCTGGAAGCGAAGGGCAAAACCGTCCTTCCAACAGAAGCAACAGCTGTACGGCCATAACTTGCGGCCCAAGAAACAGAGGCAGGCAACGTGAAACGGAACGCAACGTACGGCAAGAAAACGTTACACACAGGGGCGCTACCGGAACTTAAAAGCTGCACGATGCCCTGCCAACTTTCTGTACACAGCAGTCAAGGCTGCAGAAGAGAGAAGTTTTGAACCAACCAAAACTTGCAAAAACAAGAACAAGATAAAGAGCAGTGCCGATTTTAAACCTCCATGCATTTTGAACTTTACTGACTCGATCCTTGGCTAATTGAACAGACAAAACAAGCAGCACGGAAATGCTAATCTCACGGAGCAGATGAAATTAGAGAAAGAGATAATATCGATGACAAGTGATTAAAACTGCAAAACCGATCGAGCTGGGGAGAAAGAGCGGCGCGAATAGTCTCTGACGAAAAGCGGAAACGTCCAAAAAAACTCTGCAAAGGATGGTTCATGGGGCGATTCGATTTGACCCCTTCCTTTTCACGAAAGTGGAAACCTCCAAAACGAAACAGAAAAAAGGAACTGTGCTGGCCGGTTCGAATCGGCTCCTAAAGAGGACCAACACGGAGAGATGAACACGCATGGCGAGGAGAAGGGTGTAGAGGACTGAAAGCCCGAGAAAAGAAACGAGAAAACAAAAAAAGATGAATGCGACTAGGCTCTGCAAGCAAGTTCATCGCCAAGTCGTACCACTGCACGAGCATGCACGGCTCGATCCAAAATAACAAGCACCAGAAGGGAAACGCAAAGATTTTGCGGAAAGGAGACCGAGAACACAAAGCGAAAGGAGAAGAAAACGATCGTCTCACGGGTGGGGTTTGAGTCCTGCCAGTTCAACACCAAACCCGCTCAAAAGATAACTCGGTATATTCGGAGAGTTCAAGGGGGAAAACACCGAAAGAATCACGATCTGGTCCAAAAAAAACCCCGTGGTCTTGATGCTCTCTTTTCTCTCGAGCTTGAACTCGCGCAACGCACATGATGGATTTGTGCTATAGATATGGAGCTCGAGCGAAAACATCTAACGCGTGGTTTCCCACGTAAATCCGAAACAAAGCACAACTCCACTGTAGATCTATATGCTGCTGGATCTTGCACGTGCGCAAGCGTTTCCAGCAAAAACCACAAGATCAGCTCGAACATCCACAGAAAGGAATCAAAATCGATCAAACGCCGCCGCTATTCTTCATCCATGTTGTCAGTTTAAAAGTGGATTAAATCAAATCTCAGAAGTAGTACCCAAACCAAGTAAAAACGAGGCCAAACCGCAAGTGTTGAGAGCTAAGCATACGAGAGTTGTTCGACACAGCAACGCAAAGCAACTCGTTCGAAGCTTAACATACCACGAAACGCAAGCAACTCGAATGATCTCGCGCGAACCAAGAAAAGCAACCAAAAATGTAAGGCCGCAGCAACCCCATCCAAGAGGGAGGAAGAGAGAGGGAGAGGGAGAGGAAGAGGAGGAGGTTGTGCATGTATGTACCTTCACAGGCGGCGGCGAGGCGAGCGCCTCCAGGGCGGAGGCCTCCGCAGGCGGCGTACAGCGTGAGGAGGTGGGTGGCGTTGAGGCCGGAGATGATGAGCTGCGGCTCGGCGGCCACGCGGCAGAGGCAGGGTACGCCGCCGCCGAGGTCGACAGAGGCCACCACCGGCTCGCAGCACTGCGCGGTGGGCATGTCGGGCGCGCAGAAGAGCGAGACCTGGGTGGCGAGGATGGAGGGTTCGCACGACGCCTCCGCCGTGGCCGCCTGCGCTCCCTCGACGGTGGTGACCGCCGCGGCGGCTGGGACCCCGGCGGCGAAGGCGAGGAAGCCGAGCAGGACGGCGAGGTGGGAGCGCTCCATGGGTGGGGTCTCTCTCTCGCTCGCTTCCTACTCTAGGGTTTTGTGTATGCGCTGAGAGGAAGGCTCTAGAGAAGGGGAGGACGCAGTGGGGAAGAGAAGCGAGAGCGCCATTATATAGGCGGTGGCGCGGAGAAGGCGATGCGGGGAAACAATGCCAACGTGGAGCGATCTGGCGCGTCCGTCCCAGGGGGGATCGGCCAGCTGTGGCGATGGACGGTGCCGTACACTGGCGCGTGGGCTCTGAAGTCTGAACGGGCAGCACGGCACGTGAGTGGGTGCGATTTGGCTGCACGAAATGGGGAAAGCTACTCGGATTTGTGCTGCGGTCTACACGAGGATATGCGATTATTTACTTGCTTCAAGATTCGTGCAGATCTGTAGGCCAGGCACTTGAAGACGACGCAACGTCTCTGGCCCATCCACAAATTTCCGACACAATTGAATCAGATTGGGAATAAGTCCTGACTCCCTCAAATAAAAATCCAATCTAAATATCCCTCAACCACAAAATCAGATATCATTTAGGATTTTTTTCCTTTCGTCAGAGTTTTATGTGAGAAAAAAATCAGATATCATTTAGGATTTTTCTTCCTTCCGTCAGAGTTTTATATGAGAAAGAACCATCAGCTACGATATCAAGATATAAGATAGATTTTTTGCCAAGACCTGACAAAAATGTTATAACAACATATGGTTGAACAAAGGCAAGTCAGGGCCGGATTGGATCAGAGTTAAGAACCTAGCTCAGGCTGCACCTATCGTCTTCTTCTCATTCTGCTGAAAGCTGAAAACTTCTACTCGCAGAGATGTGATACGGGTTAGGAAAGAAAGCGAGACAGAATCTATCTCTAAGTTTCTCACTCACCGTTAGCATTCTCTATGATAAGAGTGTAACGTTGCTTCGCCTTTTCGGTAAGCGAAAAGGGAAACAACTTTCACTTCAAATTTTCTTTTGTCATGCCTGGAATCATCAAGCATGAACATGATTGCTCAAACTCTCGCAAATGATGATATGAGTTTTTATTTTCTTGATCAAAGAAGGATTGCTCCCAAACCATGGCTATAAAGCCAGGGCGGAGTTCATAGCCAGATGAAAGAATTGGCTCAGAAGATGATGGTAGCTCATATAACTTGCCTTTCAGAGCAAACAAACTTTGGATAGATTGCTCCATAATCTAAAAAGGAAAAAGATAAGAGATATGAGGATGACCTAGGCTCTAGGATAAAACAACAATCGTTTTCTGGCAATGGCGCCAAAAATGCTTGTTGGTATTTCTTACGACCACCGATAAAATTCACAAGCACACGAAATACTATTGTAGCACTTCACCCGGGAGTATTCCAAGGTATCGAATTCATGAGGAACGGTGTGGATTATCTAATGGTCAACTTCATCCAAGGACACCAAAAATATATAGGCGGAGGTATAGAGAGGATTTCTATGGTTGAGGCTAGATAGTTGGTAATCGCTTTACTTTCTTTACTTACTTCAAGCGTCGGCTTACAATCAGTCTGCCGAGTGACTTCGGCCTACAAGCTTTACGACGTACCCAAACGTGGAGGATTACAAAGGATGGACATGGCTTTCACCACCTGCCGTCTACCTTTACAACCCATGGAGTACACGGCAAACAATGGTAAACTCTATCATAGACATCACATCTACGCTATTGATTACTACTCTAGTTTTGGTCAAGAACATCCGTCTTCATTAGGGGTCTTAGACTAGAGCATCCACGAATGGACGATGATCTTGTAAGTAAATACAGTAAAGTAATCACTCAATGTAAAGTAATGCAACCATAGTAAATTGTGAACACTTACTTTATTCGAAGAAGCATCCACCGAGGTACAAAGTCGGAGGTCGGTGCCGAGATCCCTAGAGCTCTTCCGGACTATCCCTCACTCTCTACCCTATTTTGTAAGCACTAGAAACCTAGTACTACGTCTTTGGAGTGGAGCTTTGATCTTCTTGAGGTGTGTTGATTGAAGTGAAGTTTCCTCCTTAAATAGCTTCCAATAACAGTTGTAATGGCGGTTTACAACCGCCATACTTGCCTAACCACCATTGTAAAAGGCTGAGAGAGTGCCATGTGGTCGGTGGAGGTGAGAGGGGGTAGCCATAGTTCGGCCGAATCAGGGTTCGGCCAAACCCTGGTTAGCCCCTCTCTCCACCGCCTTTCACCGGTCTCTTACTTGTGAGCCCCTAAGGCGGTTCCCGGGTGTTTGGCTCCACTTTAAGTTGGTTTCACCTGACTTGTGGGCCCTCCGATCCGTAGAAAATTGACGTGGCGAGTGTCGATTGGTCGGAGTTGTATTTCTTCTCCACGAAAGCGTACTTTCACTTCATTTCAATGTGTTATTGACATGCATACAAATAATCACCAACACTCGTGGAAAGAGTTAGTAAATAACCTTATCGCTATGTTGATGAACATTGTTTGTTCAGTTTATGCAGGGATTGACTGTCAGATTTTGGCAGTTAAGAACCATCATCAACCCTGAGCTCCACATAAGTTTTATCAGAGAGGTAGAATAAGAAAAAACAACATCAATGTCTTGGTGAGGAATGAACACTTTGAGGGGCTCGAGAGGATCAATTGAGGAGTGTAGTAAAAAATGTTTTTATGAGTAAAAAGAAAACCCCAAGATAGTTCATCAAAAGGAGTGATGGTGACTTGAATCAAGGCTATTCAATCCTACAATCACCAAAGATGACATGATAGACACATCAAAGTTCATAAGTACAAATATGTATTGAAATAATTTGTATGTCGGTACCATTAAACAGGGGGACATTTCTCTATTAGATCCATGAGCTTTACTTAGGGATGAGTAAAGGATAACTGTGAAGGTGTTGTTGATGGTCATTAAGTACCAACTTTAACCTTCAACTCCTACATAAAGAATACAAGATATAATATCAAACTTAGTGGTAGAAGTTTATTGTCAACCTTCTTCATGAGTTTTGGTAAATATATGTATGCATGTCATTTATGAATGAAAATACACCTCACATGTGACAAAATGAACCTCTGACCAATCATACATGAGTACAATGATTGGAGGGCCCACATGATAGTCAAAACATACGTAAAGTGGGGCCAAACCATCTTCAACCGCCATAGGGACCCACTGTTAGTCTCTCAACAAAAGGAGGAGCTGGGAGGTGGGACCCATAGGTCGGCCGTACCGACCTTGTGGCCTCTCATCTCCACCCTACACATGGTAGCTCCTGGTTGATCCCCAATGATGGTTGTGGGTGAATTGACCTCCATAACCGTCATTTGGAGCTATAAAAGGAGAAGCTCAACACACTTACAACTTGCATAATAAAGTAGAGCAAAACTCATTTTCATATCTTAGGCTTTGCTTTAGTATGTTGGATTAGTAAGAGAGTGAGGAGAAGCTTCGGAATGAGTGCCCCAAATTATCGGAGTTCTCTTCGAGAATTTTCGTAGGAGTGCCGGACTTGTCGGCATTCTTCCATTAGAGTTCCGAAGAAGCGCTGGAGTTGTCACCCTTCTTCTTGCTTTTACCTTAGTGGATGTCTCTTTTATAAAGTAAGTATTCAAAATTTCCTTTATATTATTTAGTTAGTTTATTTAAGTGAGATATATTCTTATCGGTGCGGGTTTGTCGCTTTTTTATAATTAAGTGTTCTAATACTAGGACTCTAGATTAAAAAGAAAGTTCCTATGCAAGGCTAGAGTAGTAATAAATAGTTTAGACGTGGTGTCTAGGTTGACGATTACCTTTATTTGTTTTATGTTCCATGGAAAGTGAGGTGGGCAATAGGTGGTGATTGCCCTGTTCGTCCTTTGTATCCCTCCATGCTTGGATATATCATAGAGCTTAAAAGCGAACTCAGTTTGGCAGACAGGGGAGGGCCGGTGCCCGAAGCATTCAATAGACTTTTATCTTTAACTTAAGTAAGCTAATTAAATCCATAGGAATTCTCATCCTATCATCAGTTGTTGTTTTTGGTTATAATCCCATTCTTAGATATTTACACATGTTCCCTGTGATTCAATATTCTTGAAATACTGTGAGGTGAAGTGCTACAATGATATCCGTGCACTTACAGATTTATCTGTGTATGTAACAAGTACCAACACACAACTGCGTTAGGATAACTATACAGTGGGAGATTTGAGAAAAAACATTTTGCATATTTTCCAAGCCTTTGGGAGTAAGTTTAACAAATTTTAGAAGTAACTTTTATATTTATGGGAATTAAAGTTTATATGTTTGAGAAGTAACTTTATATTTTTATATTTTTCTAGATATTTGTTTGCTAGTATAAACAAGTAATCACGTAAAAGAAATATAAAAGAGCAACTTATTTTTTTCTCATGGTAGAGGAAGTAAAATTTCTAGGACTTTGGAAGTATATTTAACAATTTTTAAAAGTAATTTGCATGTTTTCGAGAATTAACTTTTACATGATTGAGAAGTAACTTTATACGTTTTGGATGTAATTTACATGTGCTGATGGAACTACAATTTGATCTGGGCAGATACCGATTTTTTTCTTATGCCTGCTTGGATTGTTGATATATGGTCAAAAAAAACCTTAGTATCTATGTCTCTCTCTCTCTTTTATCTAGATTGGTTCTGTCGAAACTCGGTTTCGGCAATAGAAAATTGGGGGTGCAGTCAAGATCGCCAAGCACAATGGGTTAGGTGGAAAACAAGGATTTAGACAGGTTCAGGCCCTCTCGTGAGGTAATACCCTACTCCTGTTTCGGGGATTCGATCCGCCGAGTGTCTTTATTGATCTCGTGATCTCGTGTATCTAAAGCTGAAAGCTGATCTAACTTCTCATGAAGCATATGATCTAAAGCCGATCTCGCATATCCCTCAAGGGACGCCCCTTACCCCCCTTATATAGTCTTGGGAGGTGGGCTTACAAATCGGAAACCCTATCTTACTCTAAGTCGGTTTCCTCAATCTTACCAAACTATGACTATGAGCCGTTGCCTTATCTAAACGGTAACGTAATACCCAAGTCGTAGTTGGTTTACATATTTGGTAGGCACAACCTATCCCTATCTCTAGTCGGATAAGCTTGCCATGTAGATACCCGATTGCCATAATCTCCACAGTAGCCCCCGAGTCCTTTTCAGTCGACGAGACAACTCAGCTTCAAACCAAAATAGTACGTAGCCAAAAACCTCTTTGGCCGAGTGCTCCTAGCGATGAGTGATTCCATCATCTCTGCCTGAATCTTCCCGAGTGACTCCGAAGACTGTGAAGGGCTAGAAAATATCTCAAAAATTCTCAAAAATAAATATCTAGGTGCATCTCCTGATGCACCTAATTAGGTGTAGCCCCCGACTATGTGGTTAGTCAAAAATAGACTAAACATATAGTCAAGAACTATATAAAATCATTCTTATGTAGGTGCTTAGCTCAAGCTAAAGCAACCTCATCACTCGGCAAGCTCGTGCTCGTCCGAGTGAATTTGCCCGAATCATCCCAGAGCAGATAACTAACCCTAGTGGGTGGAAAGCACTCGGTAGGCTCATGTCTATCCGAGTGGATCCGCCCGAGTCATCTCGGAACAAATATTTCAATCATCCCTCATGGGTAAAAAATCAATTCGCTCGGTAAGCTCATGCTTATCCGAGCTGATCCTCCCGAGTCATCCCGAAATTTGCCCGAGTCATCTCGGAACAAATAATTCTCTTATAAATGCTTAGCTCAAGCTAAAGCAGTTATAAAAAATCACATCACTCGGCAAGCTCATGCTTATCCGAGTAAGTTCGCCCGAGTCATCTCAGAACAAACAATTTAATCAACCCTTATAGGTAAGAAATTAATTCACTCGGCAAACTCGTGCTTATCCGAGTTGATTTTCCCGAGTCATCTCGGAACAAATAGCTCAATCGACCCTCGTGGGCAAAAACACTCGGCAAGCTCATGCTTATCCGAGTTAACTTGTTCGAGTCATCTCGAGACAAATAATCTAATCAACCCTCGTGGGCAAAAAACACTCGGCAAGCTCATGCTCATCCAAGTTAACTTGTCCGAGTCATCTCGGGACAAATAATCTAATCAACCCTCGTGGGTAAAAAACACTCGGCAAGCTCATGCTCATCCGAGTTAACTTGCCCGAGTCATATCGGGACAAATAATTTAGTCAACCCTCATGGGTAAACAAATTTTTCAGTCATCGAAAATACGACCAAAATATTAAATAGCTCCCGCCATAATATTGGTCTTAATCTAAAAAGATCTTCACCAAGGTGGAAAAAATAGCATTGATATAATCATTTAATCAAATGCTTTAAAACCAAATAGTCCCTGTCATCAGGACAACCATGAAAAGCTTAACTATTTGTCACCTTTCAAATTGCATCGTGCCAACTTCTCATGAAGTTATGCAAACCGCGGTATGAAAGGATTTTAAAGGTATCGGGCTATATGACACGTGCATATTGCCAGGGCAAATCTGCTTAAGTTCATCCACTTAAGTCCCTAAGGACACGTGTCAAGCCACACCTTAGCTGAGCCGCAAGTCTCTCATGGGCTCGGCCCAATCGCGAGATAACTTGGCAAAAACCCTCAAGTCTTTTTCGAAGCCTCGAGGTCATCCTCGACACTTCATCTAATCATCTTGGTCTCTTCATGCCTCCGATGTAAACTTGTAGGTATTTAGCTTATTTATGTTAATGCCTTGACCCGAGTCTTCATAGAAAATTTCTTAATTTATTTTCGTCCGACTTGTCACCAAGCCTAAAACTTGATTAGATCATCAAAAATTCTCAGTCCTTATCTATTAAACTCGAATCAAAACAATAAACAATGATAAACTAAATACAAACAAGTTATCAAAGAAAACCATGCTTTATTGACACGTATGCCCCATTTGTCAACTCAAGAAGTCATCTTGCTTGAGGTTGACAATCAAGAACAACATAAAACTTACGGTAATTTAAGCATAGTATCGTCGAAGATGTTCAATATTCCAGGAGTTCTCCACCATAGATCCATCTTCGCGCTTTAGTCGAAATGCTCCTGGCCGAGTCACCTCAATGATTATGTATGGTCCTTCCCGTAGTGGAGATAATTTGTGATGGTCCTTGGTGGTCTGGATCATGCGTAGAACCAAATCATCGACAATGAAAGCTCGCGCTCGAACATTGCGACTATGGTATCTTCTAAGTCCTTGGAGATATCTTGCCGACTGGATCAAGGAAGATCTTCTTCGTTTTGGCGTCGCCTTGTCCCGACTTGGCTATCCTCCTTGTAGAAATTTCACCCTCTTCAGATGTTGATGTAGCCAGTCGGATTTCTTCCTGGCCACGTGATCTCTCACAAGATTGGGCCATATCACAGCTTTCTTCGTCGCAGGTGAAGGCTTGTTTGACGTCGCTGCGCAGGGTGATGACGCCGTTAGGGCCAGGCGTCTTCACGTAGAGGTAAGTGTAGTGTGGTATCGCCATGAATTTGGCGAGTGCAGGCCTTCCGATGATCGCGTGGTAGGCCGTCTTTGAAGTCGACCACCCCGAAGGTGGTATTCTCCGTTCGGAAATTCTCGCGAACTCCAGAGGTGATTGGAAAGGCGATGTGCCCGAGTGGTGTGGGCGACAGCCCCGGGATCACTCCGTGGAAGGGGGCTGAGCTTGCCTTCAACTCAGTTCTCAGGATTTGTATCTCATCCAGGGTCTTGACGAACAAGAGATTGAGGACGCTGCCCCCATCGATGAGGACGCGCTTCAGCTTGATGTTCTGACCACCAGGTCAAGTACCAAGGGATACTGCCCTGGGTGAACCACTCGGTCAGGATGATCCGAGCGATTAAACGTGATGGCCACCTCCGACCATCGTAGATGTTGTGGGACTTCGGGTTGTGCCGTGTTGACCTCGCGGTCCATCAGTTTTTGCATCCTCTTGGACTCATAAGCCTGCGGCCCCCGAAGATGTGATTCAGCTCGCCCACGTGGTCTTGAAAAGGCTCGAATTTCCGTCGGGTTGTTCTTCTTGGTTCCCGATGGACCGGCTTCATCGTCGGCTTTTTGTTTAACCGTGCCGCATATTGCTCGGCGAATTGCTTGTAGATGATGCGTGCACTGAGCGTTCACGATCGTTCATGATCGTGTCGTAAGCCGCAACTCAGCGACGGTGTCGAGAATCGGACGTTGTGGCAACCAGGTCTTCGTGTCGGCGTTTGCGATCTTTCTAGGCCTGATTGCTGCTGCCGTTATCCTTCCTCAGATGCCGGCTTCCTTCCGAGTGCTTGTCATCCCTTTTGTCAAGCCGGTCTTGGCGTACCGCCTTGATTGCATCGTTGGAATTGGCGTAGGAGTTCGCCGTCTCGAACATTTGCTTCACCGTCTTCGGTGGCTTGCGCCCAAACTTTCCAATTAACAGCTCATCACGGACTCCCTTTTGGAAGGCGACGATGATGATGTCATCGGTGATGTTGGGGATCTTGTTGCGCTTTTCGGAGAAGCGCTGAATGTAATCCTTCAGGGGCTCGTCCGGCTTCTGGATGACATTGTACAAGTCGAAGTGTGTGCCGGGCCTCTCGAAGGTGCCTTGGAAGTTGGCGATGAAGTGGTCCCTCGCCTCGCTCCACGAGCCGATTGAGCCTCTTGGCAGCTCGTGAGCCGCTTCTGGCCGAGTTGGTGAGGGCCACGGGCGGTAGTTGGCCATAGCCTTGTTGTCACCGCTGCGCGCGGATGGCGAGAGTATACACGGTTAGCCATGACTCAGGGTCGGTCTTGCCGTCGTATTTCTCTATTCCTATTGGCTTAAAACCATTCGGCCAGTGCACTCGGCGATGCTCCCGAGTGAAAGCCGGCACTCCGTTGTCGCCGCTATCGGGTGATCCCCTCCGATCTTCCCGAGTGCGTCGGTCTCGCTCCTGGGAGCGGCAATCGAGGACTTCCCGCAGATCACTCGGTGGGGTCTTCGGTTGGTGGTTGGGTAGTTGGAGCTTGTTGCGGCGGACTTGGTGGTGAACGGTTGGGCGTCCGTGTCGTTTGTCGCGGGAGTCGGCCGTTTGCTCCGGTACTTCGTGTGGACTCACGGCGTGGGCCTCTTGGCCTTGTCGTCGACCGATCTGGCTCGGGCCTCTTATAGTCTCCTGACCTTAGAGGCGGGAGTCGGCTTTTGTCGGGCGTTTCAGCCACGGACTCGGTCGACCTTCATGCGAGGTGGTGGGATGGCCGTTGGCGTGGCTGCGACGATGGTCTTGATTTTGTCAAGTATTGGAGTCACGTCGGCGGGTGCCGTCTCCATGACGGTGTCCAAGAGTGTGAGTGCGGCAACGCGTTCGCGTGGCGTCCGGAAGATGTTGGCGTTGCGGACCCGCGTTTGAAGGATGGCCTCCGAGCGGGTCGTGCGGCGCGCGTAGATCTTGCTTTCTCTTGTCAGCCTCTTCCCTGCATTTCTTCTCCTCTTTAGCCAGCTTGCGCTCCTCCTCGATCTTGGCTCGCTCTTCCTCAGCAAGCCTGCGGGTCATGGTTGAGTCGGACTCGTCCGGCTCAGCCATGAGGACATCGAAGCACTTCGGCGCGTAGTCCTTGCGGCAGTCGGAGTCGTCGGCTTCGTCCGAGGATGCCATAGAGGTCGTCGGCCGGCGGAGCGAGATATTCGTTGAGCTCCGAAGATGAGCATGAGCCGAATGGCGGGAAGATGACGACGACCTCCCTTGATCCTGGGTAGCCCGGGTCTGGATCGTTCCAGTCTGAGTCAGAGCATGGGGAAGCGGGCTCTTCCGAGTGGGTCGACCTCAACTCGGGGGATAGGAGTTTGCCGTAGATCTCGGCGGCGTTTGGTAACCCAAATGGCACCGAGAGGTCTTCTTCCGAGTAGATCGTCTCCGTTGGGGAGACGAGAAGGTCGGTGCAGATTTCAGCGGTGTTCGGCAATCCGAACGGTGCCGAGTGAAGTCCTTCGTTGGAGCGAGCAGATTGCATCTTGATCTTGAGGGTGTCGTCGAAGATCTCGGCACTATTGGGGAGCTCGAACGGCGTCGAGTGGGTCTTTCCTTCCGACTGGTTTGAATCCGAGTCGAAGGAGGAGTTGTCGAAGAAGTTGGCGGCGAAGTCGCCGAATCCTGAAGGAGATCCAATCACGCTTGTCGGCGAGATTGTTGAAAAAGTCTTGACGCGCGGACCCCTACCTGGCGCGCCAACTGTCGAAACTCGGTTTCGGCAATAGAAAATTGGGGATGCAGTCAAGATCGCCAAGCACAATGGGTTAGGTGGAAAACAAGGATTTAGACAGGTTCAGGCCCTCTTGTGAGGTAATACCCTACTCCTGTTTCGGGGATTCGATCCGCCGAGTGTCTTTATTGATCTCGTGATCTCGTGTATCTAAAGCTGAAAGCTGATCTAACTTCTTATGAAGCATATGATCTAAAACCGATCTCGCATATCCCTCAAGGAACGCCCCTTACCCCCCTTATATAGTCTTGGGAGGTGGGCTTACAAATCGGAAACCCTATCTTACTCTAAGTTGGTTTCTCAATCTTACCAAACTATGACTATGAGCCGTTGCCTTATCTAATCGGTAACGTAATACCCAAGTCGTAGTTGGTTTACATATTTGGTAGGCACAACCTATCCCTATCTCCATGGATAAGTCATGTAGATATCCGATCGCCATAATCTCCATAGGTTCTTTGTGCAAAGTAGGCTCAAGGAGAAGATACTGGGCGTTGTGGGCTGTGGCTTGTCGCTTGTGGGTCGGCTCAGCAGAAAAAAAATTGCTGCCAGCTGCCTTTTTTGGAAAGATGCGTGTCAGCGTGTGCGAAAAGAATAGAATGCTATTTGGTAAGTGGTTTAGTCACCGGTTAAGACTATTTGGGCCCGTTCTAAACTACAGATTTTTCCACGATTTTTATTACTATACTTTCCAAATTATTAAACGGTGTATTTTATACGAAAATTTTTTATATAAAAGTTATTTAAAATATTAGATAAATTTATTTTAAAATTATAGTAATTAAAATTTAATTAATCACATGTTAATATTATCTCATTTTACGTGAAACGTTTAATTCTTAACATCACATTAGCGCACATACACCGTATAGTCACACTTTTATATGGGTCACTACTGGAGAAAGTCATAATTGTCCCGGTTCGTAACCCTTAGTAGTCCGGGTTGTCAAACCGAGACTACGAATTCGGGACTAAAAATGCATCTTTAGTTCCGGTTGAAGCCACCAACCGAGATTAAAGATTTTTTTAAATTTTTTTTAATTTGCCCTTTCTCCAGCCCACTGCCCTCAGATTCTTTTGTTTTTTCTTGTCAAAATCCTAAAATCATCACAGATACTGAAATCAAATATCACAGATTCACAAATAGCAATGAACAATACATATCCCAAATGTTTTTTTTCATTTTTTCTCCACATATCAAATACATCTTCAAAATCAAAAAAATTACAGATCAAATACTATCACAAATTTGTTCGCACATATATACAACAAAATCCACTATATACAATAAAATACAACAACATCAATTTTTCGCTCGGCTCGCCGCTGCTCCTGCTCGCCGTCGGCTCCCGCTCGCCGCCGGCTCCCGCTCCCGCTCCCGCTCACCGCCTGCTCCCGCTCCCGCTCAGTCGCCGGCTCCCTCTCCCGCCGCCGCTGGTGAGAAGATGACGCCCGCTGCCGCCATTTCCTCCTCCCCTTGCTGCCGAGGGGAGAGAGAGAGAGAGAGGAGAGGGAGAGGGAGAGGAAGAGAGCTAGAGAGAGGGAAAGAGATCCGAAAATATGCTAAGTGTTGGATCTGGAGAAGACGATGTGAGCCGGGGATATATATAGCCAATTCATCTTTAGTCCCGGTTGGTGGCACCAACCGGGACTAAAGATAATTTTCCGCTATTTCTAATTCATCTTTAGTCCCGGTTGGTGGCATCAACCGGACTAAAGATAATTTTCCGCTATTTTCAATTCATCTTTAGTCCGGTGTCATCAACCGGGACTAAAGATAATTTCCCACTATTTCTAATTTACCTTTAGTCCCGATTGGTGCCACCAACCTAACAAAAGATAATTTTCTATTTTTCTAATTTATTTGGTCCCTAGCTAGGGTTAACAATTAAATAATTCATTAAATAGGGTCAAATTAAATTTATTAAATATAGAATTCATTAAATATAGGTTTAAAATAATAATATTAAAATTTAATCAAACATAGGTAATCCTAGACATTAATGTGCTCCTCTAGATATTGTTCCTCTTTTGCCCCTCGCTTTTCTTCATTTTCATCTGCTGTTGAGCAAGAGAGGAAAAATTTGACTTTTTTGTTTTATTTTTTTATATTTTTTATAGACTTAGGAGCACACGAGAGGTAACCACATAAAATTTGAGCGTAAACAAGCAAAAGACGTGGCCTGTGAAAAATTCGGAAGACACGCTCAAAATCGGAAAAAAGCTTCCGAGCTCAAAAAGGCAATCTTCTGAGGCTTTTTTGGGGAAAATAAAATCGCCGAACGCAGTAAAGCTGCGAACGAACGCATCCAAAATTTTTTTCTGATCGATTTTCATATATGGAACGTCTCGATCGGAGTCCGTATGCGAAAGTTATGGCCGTTTTAAAAACCGACTTCGAGTTAGAGGACGAAATGGGAACAATGCGCGTAAAACTTGTTAAACACGCATAAACTAGACGTGACGACCAGGGTTTAAATGTCTTTATCAATATTGTACATCCCTTCGATTCGTATATTATCACCAAAATAATTTTACAAAAGATTTTGTATATTGAGAATCATTAGTTAATAACAATATGATGATATGTAATAACAAAATTAAAGCTTCCTTCTATCTTCAATCACCCACCTCCACACAACACCACACTCTTTGAAATTACGAGATACTACTCTTAAATTATTTTTTGACCATTTGAATTATGTAGCGAAATTTATATATTTTTATTAGGTTCAATTAAAAAATAAGCACATTCAGTTTTGTCCCGTTGGTAACACCAACCGAACAAAAATAGCATCTCTAGTCCCGGTTGGTGTTACCAACCGGACTAAAGACGTGTCAGGTCGTCGAGCTCGCTGTCAGAGTACTGACATCTTTAGTCCCGGTTTGTAGCACCAACCGGGACTAAAGATAGCATCTCTAGTCCCGGTTGGTGTTACCAACCGGACTAAAGGTGTCCGGCGCTCCGACAGTGCTCGACAACATTTGAACCGGACTAAAGGTGATCTTTAGTCCCGGTTCGTGTACGAACCGGGACTAATGTTCCTAGAAATCCGTAGACTTTTTAAACCGGACAGAGATCATCTCTAGTCCCGGTGCAACTCAAACCGGGACTACTGTGGTTTTTGCTACTTCAACCAATGATGGTTTCTTCAGTAGTGTGTATTCGGATTCAGAAGTTCTACGGCAAATAAAGAGCAAACTCAACTATTCTATAATAAAGGACTTTAAAGCATTGAGCTTAGGCTAGCTGCACGACTAAGTTCACTCTTTGTCGCACAATAATTGACATTGGTTATGCCATTGAGATATAAAAATCTCCCTTTAAATTCAACCTCCTTTAAAATAAGGTTAGGTTCAAGCTTGATATATCCAACTACCCTATTGGTTTTTTAAAGAAACACCGTACAAACATACACCCACAACACCTACACACTCACTGCTATTCATATACACTGTGATGATTGATAATCAATACTTAGAGGTCATTTCATCAGTAGTGGTTACTTGTGAGAAGACAAGAATTTTCAGTTGCAACAGTACTACAATGTTACTCAGTTAAGTAACACTTCAGATGTTCTAAATCAAAGCATAGTGGCAAAGGAACAAGTGGATTTGCATGTAAGCTTATCTATGTAACCAGGTTTCATATTAGTTTGTTAAATAATTAGACAATTGTTTAATTAAATTCCGAATTAAACATATCAAAACTATCACAGGAATTAGCATGAACAGATCTAACATACTAGCATATATGAAAGTAATAGCCATGATCAGAACAACCAGATATACGTACCACACATATGCAGACTTAGGGATTACAGGAATTCACCACGGATGTAGCCGACAAAGACGTTCACGTCGAGCCGATGCAGCAAGAAGACACACTACATCAAATTGAGCAGTCGCACAGAACACTTCCCAAAAACTTTATTCGTCCACTCTCAGTGCAGGATCGCAAGGACGACGGTTTCGGAGACCTGCTCTCCCGGTCGTAGGTGCACGCCGACGGCAGGATCGGGTAGACTACAGCGACGATGCAACAGTGAGGAACATGGCAAAACTCAGACTAGATAAATTCCAGATGACTATGCATAGGCGAATATATAGGCCCGAATAACTTGCGCGTCAAGGCAGCACCGGTAGCTGATTCGGTTAGGATTCTGTCGCGTATCTGGTTAGGATTCTCCACTGAAACCGACTCATATCCTATTAGGACTCTCCAAAAATTCGTCTGAGAACATAAAATTAAGGCACGCGAATTGCGGTCCCGGCCCGGCCCGACACGGCGAGCGAGCGCACACATGTGGTTTTCCCTTCCCCTCCCTCATTCATGGTTTTGGGAGGAGAAGGGAAGTCCCACTATTTAAGTTGGATAATCTCACTCTAAACTAGTAAGGTGGTACTAAAATTTTCCATCTTGCCATGCCATATATGAGCTTCATTGGGCTTTTGAGATTTATTTCAGGAATTAATTGAATATCAAATGGGCTAGGCCCAATAATTCCAACAATCTCCCACCAGATCTCAAATGTTCATTTAGAGATTTGCCTGTTTCTCACTACTGTTTGATATACTAGTGTTTCAGCAAGGACTATTGTCGATGGTGGGTCGGTCAGTCTTCGTAGGAGGTTGCCCAGGGAGGTAAAAGAGTGGTCGGGGCGTCTACCGAAAGGGTTCGATGGTCGACTCGAACACAAATTGAGCCAAGAGACAAAGAGTTTATACTGGTTCAGCCCTCCCAAAGGATAATAGGCTTACGTCCAGTGTTCTTTGTTGGAGTGGTGTATGAAGTGAGAATGAGTACAATGGATGCGAAGTCTAGAGCCTGGAAGCAAAATGCCAGGGCTTTGCCTCCAGCTCGAGAAATCCGACCCCCCTACCCCGCGATCTGCCTTCCCTTTTATAGTTCAAGAGGGCAGTTACAAGGGGACTTGGGGATCAAGAAAGCTATGCCCTAAAGCAGAGAGATGGTACAAGAAAATATCTAAAAAGCGCGTGCACACACACACACATGTACTACGGGTTTCTATCGCCGTGGATATCTTGTGCGCAGTCTTATCGGATGACGTCAGCCTTGGTCGAGTTGTCCCCTCCTTGTCTTCTCTGCAATCTCTCTAGGAAAAAGATACCTCCCCGAGTGTCACATACCCAAATTCTAGGGTCGACGAAATTTTGACCAAACAAAATAAAAGTAAAGATTTCCAATTTTGTGAACCAAAGATTTTAAAACAAGTCAAAACTTATCCATTTCTAATCTTGAGCATTGGTACATTCATACATGTGAAGAGATGCGTGTGACAAATATAAATGTTTGACAAAAAGAGTCCTTTGTTATGTGCTATTGGATTTGGTCTTGCATTTCATATAAGGACTCATAAGCATAGCCAGAAGATTAAAAATTTTCTAAACAAATCTACAACTAATTTTGGATGCAATATGTGAACTTAAAAATTTTAATCCAAGGATCACCTCCTCAGCTAAAAAAAGAAATTTAGTATGAACCCAATAACTATAATATATGCGTGCACATAGAGAGAACAACTACCTAGGTAGATTACCCTAATTCTCTAAAATAAATCATGCAAGACAAAATCATGGAAAAATTCATGTAAGTGCCAAGTGTTATGATTAACTCAAATAAAATTTTGTGTAATTTAAAAACTAGGTTTTATTCCCCAAACAAATTGGACCAAAACATTTAAATATTAGGCAAAATATAAACTTTATCGGCTAAAACCATGCCTACCCAAAATATGCACTAAACTGCATGGATGTGTATATAGGAAATAATTTATTTAAATACTAGATTAATTTAAATGATTACATATAATTTTTCTAGAATTTTTATTCTCAGTTTAGACCTCCTAAAAATTCAACCTATTTCCAAGCTACCCAATTTTTGTTTAATTTTTGGGAGCAAACTATAAATAATTTTTGAATGCAAATAAATAAAATGGAATCTAGGGATGATCATCTACCCCTAGTAAAATTTTCACCAATTTACCATGCACACATATTAAGTTATTGAGCTCCAAAGTTTAGGGAGGGAAATAATTTCGAAAAATAGCTAAAATCACTTTTCACTTGTGTCTCTACCCAGCCCACTGCAAGTTGCCTTGCCCTCTTCACCCTGGACCCACTTGACAGCCTCTTGACCATGCTCCACCTGGGTACATGGTGTTTCACTGCCCAAGGGATGCCTGAGAGAGAGAGAGAGAGAGAGAGAGAGAGAGAGAGAGGGCGAGTACACGCCTCGGCAACAACACAGAGCACCGAGGTCGTCACCTCCAGCTCAAGCTTCGCCATTTGAAACACCCTCTCGCCACCACATTCCACATCCTACCCTCATTGTGTTCCACGAAGAAACCAAGGGAGAGCACCTCGGAATCGCCGGGAATGGCTTCATCTTCTTCTCTACTGAAAGGTGCTCGAACCGTGCTATGACTTCTCTAGTGGGTATCATTGCGACCTAAGCTCTGGAACATGATCCTCTCCCTATGCCTAATCCAACCGTGCTTTTGATTTCCTGAGTTGCGATGTGCGAGATCGCCGGAGCATGGCCGTTGCTGTCCATGGCGCCGCCGCTCGGGATCAACGGCCTTCCGGCCAATGTGGGCCAAGGCACGGCCGGGGGTTTGCGTCACCACCTTCGTCTGAACTCCCTCGTCGCTTCCCCTCAAGAATCCTGACCAATGGCGAGCTGAGGATGGAGATCGGCGTTATCTCCCCCCGACTCCGGCCAAACCGCCGCCGCCGGTGGTCCGTCCTCCCCGGTGAGCCTCAAGCCGATTCCTTGCGCCAGGAGCATCCTTGAGACATCATTGGGCCACCCCTTCTTTTCTCTTGGCAGGACGAAGGCCGGATAGAGCTGGCGACGTTGACCCGGGGGAATTCCGTCGCTGCCGGGCTATCCCAAGCGCCGCCAACGATGACCAAGCTTCGCCAGCTCGCGCGCACCTTCGGCTAAGTACCTATAAGGCATAAGGACACTTGAGCATGCAGTAACTTGGCACTAAATCGGTTGTAGCTATAATTGGTCCGTCGCTCTGACACCGGCCGCCGCTCGCGACAACACCGCCGTCGACCCCGGCCACCATAGCCGACGGGGAGACCACCACTAGTTTCGCCATCACCTTCTTCACCTTTCTTCTTTTGGGTGTTTCCCAGCCGAGCCGCCGTTGGCCGCCGGCGAAGACGGGAAGAGTCTCCGGCTACCGCCGCCTCTGCTCTCCCCCACGCTAAGCCACCGACATGAGGGCCCCACTTCATTAGGCGCCAAGGACCTTGTTTAGTGAAAGCTTAAAACTTACCAGGGTTTGCTTTGTAATTTATCCCTTCAATGACATGTGGGGACCAGACCTATATGCAAAACTGTTGAAACTCAGGGACTCTTAATAAAAAAAGACTATTAGACATCTGCTCATGGGCTGCGGGTTGATTTCTAAAACTCCAGGGGCTTTATTGAAAAACTCCCAGTCTATGACCAGTGGACCCCATGAAATCATAATCCAAAAATATAACAGAAAATAACTAAAATCATAATTTTTCAACATGAAAACAACTAAATTTGTTAAATTCATATAAAATCCAATACAACACATTTTGGAGTGGGACAAATTTTTGTGAACTAATAAGAGGCTGAACTTTAATTTAGAATTATAAACTTGGCAATTACAATATAAATTTAGTCTCAAAAATTTAAATAAGGAAAGTCACACCTAGGGACTATACAAAATTATAAAATACCTAGAAAATTCAATTTAGCTTATTTTTGGACAAACTCAGATCCTATGGATTCCTCAACTTACCCTCTCTATTTATGAAAAATAAAAACCTATAGTCACTTTGTACCAAATACCCCAAAACTATAAATGTTAAAATATTGTGATTTGGGTAGGCTGAAACTTTAGTGATTTATTTAAAATTCATCCTAACTCCTTTTTGAACAAACTTAAGCTCTGTAGATTCACCAAAGCCCATACTTTCAAAAGATAGAATAAAAACATATGCCTACTGTATAATAATATCACCTAAATAATTATATAGGGAATAAACAACTTAGATGTACACTACGACCTGTAAAATTTGTAGAGAATTCATTTCTAATCCTTTTGAAGTGAAATAAATCTATATAAGACCAGCAACTAAAGAGCTTCCATTAGGCAAAATAAAATGTGGCACTTGTATACTAAAAATTGTCAATAAACTTCGAATGGACAATTAGGTTGCTAAACACTGTTAAGCAATATATGCATATATATGTGTAAAAGAATAGGTGCACTTTAGCTCCAAGTAAGTCCATTTAAAAACTTGCTGGACCAGAGGAGCGCTAAGCTCCATCCTCACTCACTAAAAATTTAGAACACTTAGCTCAAACAACACTAACTTGGCTAGTATAGTAAAACAATGATATAGAACCCCTCTAAATGCAAATTATGAGGAAAAGATAATAAAAGAAACCTAAACTTGTAGGCTTAAGGTGAATTAAATAGCAATATGTATTTAGTTTACTCAACTAAATCAAGAAGTAACAATTTCTGGACCTACAACTCCAAAGTCATGCACCTATTAAACCATGTAGACCTAGAACACATTATAAATTGTAAAACCCATAGAAAATTCATAATAGCTCCAAAAATTGTGAAACCAATTGTGTAAGTCTTAGAAAACCTATCTCAACACCCCTGTGAATTCAAATTAATAAAAATCAAATTATAGCAACACTGTCCAAACAACACCAAACCCTATGCTGCTACGACCCGAGAAAATTTCTAAAATCGATAACTCCCAAATAGGATAAGATAAATTAGAAATTCTTCCACCTAAACTTGTTTTAGGTCAGCACCTACTCAATGTACAAAAATCATTTATTTTAGAGCATTTTGGATTTTTTGCATATTTCGGTGTTTAATTGCATTACATGTACTTTTTGTAGATGATTGCCTAAACGGTGAAGAAGTGATTAGGATGCTAAATTTTCTCCAGACCAAGGCAAGTTCATGCCCCTCCTTTGAACACTTTGAATCCCATGTTTTCGGGCTAAATGATTTGTTTGTAAAGTTGCATGCATATTTTACTCTATCGGCAATTTGAACCTTTAATCTGTAGCTATGTCCTGAAAATGCATGAATCCCTTTTGAAAATCATTCCCTTGCTGTTTTGAACACTAGGAATAATTATAGTACTTAACTCGTGCTGATATGACTATACCATGTATGTTTTTACAAGTCCTGCAAATGCTTTACAAGTCCTGCAAATGCTTAGTCTTGCTCAAGTAGTAAACTAAGACATGGTTATGGATTAAATATTGTTCTATTTGAAAACCATTTTTGGATATCTTGAACTAGAGGTGAACCTCTGAATATATGTGAAATAAAATTGAAATAAAATGTGATTTTAGACTTGGGCAGCAAGTGGTATGCAATTGATGTATTCGTATACCGATAGGGGGAGTGTTTGCCCGAGTCGATTAAGGACTGAACTACATGTCATTCATTGTGTATACCGTACATCCACATGTGCTAGTATGGGATAGCCTTAGCTGATTAATCTATTCAGCATCTAGCCTTGCATTATGGTAGGCCGAAGTGTATGGGTTCGAATAACCCAGAGGAACTTCCTATTTACCGTCGATGTGATAGTTTAGGTGACTCAGTCTGTCTAATACAGCGATATCGTGCCACGTGGGTGGGTTCCTGTTGTGTCTGCCACCACGGCGTT
Source organism: Oryza australiensis (assembly GCA_019925245.2). Lineage (NCBI taxonomy): Eukaryota > Viridiplantae > Streptophyta > Magnoliopsida > Poales > Poaceae > Oryza > Oryza australiensis. The sequence goes on along the minus strand of JAIFGZ020000160.1, from coordinate 2,257,306 downwards.
AAGTTTAAGGCATGAGCCTGCCACTTAACGGTTCTAGGTCCTATTCCAGTATGACCTAGGATAGAGGAAACACATATCGTGCTGGTGCAAGGCTAGGGACTAAGTAGTGTAAAGGCTACGTTATGGCCTCTAGATCGCACTCAACATGAAGAGTGCGGTAGAGTCTTGCACACTCGAAACAAACTAGTGTTCATATCATGTGGGTAAAGCTGTACAAACTCTGCAGAGTTAATAAAACTAATCGATTAGCCGTGCTCACGGTCATGAGCGACATGATGAAATGCTATGGGTATAAATTTCAGATTTTGTGTTTTCCTAAATGTCCTCGATGACTAAATGTTTTGTGAAAAATATGATGTTGATTTATGCAATTTATGTTATAACCATGCCATGTTTAGGGAGGATTTGTACATTGCTGAAATTTTTTTGCTTAAATTACGTTGTAAATGGTTTGTAAATTAAAACTTGCTTTATGCTGAAAATCGAGACCACAAATACCTTTTCCTTTGAATTAGAGCTTTCATATACTTAGGTTTGATTGTGCTCTTGCCAGTACATTATTTCAAATAAGGTACTGACACTTGCCATTGGAATATCCATTTTGTTGCAGGACTTAGATTTATCTTTTGAGAGATGCGGGTACTCGATTTGCTCCTTCTAGGTCTTGAATTTAGTGAGGTAAACCCCTAGCCGGTGTGCTTGTGGGTGGGTAATCAAGCCACCGCTGTTCACTATACTCTGATTTATTCATATTTATTTGGCCAGTCGGCCTATGTAATTATTTATGTGTTGTAATCCTTTAAATTCCTTTCATCTTACATGTATTCGCTATGTATATCTATGCTTGAGATGAAAGTGTGAGTCTAGCGCACATCCTGGGAGCTAGATTCACACGAGTAAGAGTTAAGAATATTTGAGATGTTGAGATCTTTAGCCAATTTTGTCAAGTTTCCTGAATGTGTAACACATCTGGTCGCCACCTTCGAGTGGTTTGACGAGCACATCTCAGTCGAAGTTGGACGGCAGCTAAAGGCCCAAAGAATGTCTCCAATATTCTTCTCTCGGGACGTTGGACGTTCCATTATGTTTGTGAGATGATTTGAGGTAATTCACTTCATCCTACAAATATAATGGGAGGTCCGGGTCGTCTCCGATAAGGGCAGTAGACTCGGTCTCCTCGGGTCGGCGCTGTTGCAGGGGTCAGGACTGGGATGCTGAGAAGGTCCCCCGAACCAGGGTTGGGAGAACCAACACCGGGAGAGGTCGGAGTGGCTATCCCCGACCTTGATGAACGTGGCCGACCCTGGCAAGGGGTCGGGCGATTAGCCCGATGCCAAGGCCATTGGGCCCACTTCAGCTAGATGTCTTTCCCTTATGTGAGCTACCCTGGGGTAGTACCCCCCACAGCTGTTAAATTGAACTCTTGCCTAGAGCTTCAAGCTACACTCATCCATAACTTGAATAATGGACTAAGCCTTGAATTGCAAGTTTTGCGCGAACGAGCTTTACCTAAAGTCATAATCAGTACTAGACCACCAATAGTCTACCCCGCGGGTGGAGCATATGTGTCATACTCCTAGGTCTTTCCATGAATTTACTAGAGAATACCCACTTCTCATAGACTGCGACCTTAGACAGTCGGACTCATATAGGTGTGTTCTTTCAAGAATGTTCTAGGACAACATCTTTGCTTTTCCAAGCCAATAGAACACATTAAGGCATGTCACCAACCTTCCTTACATGTTTTTGAGAGCTTTACATCATAGAGAGGAATAGGAAACATAACTCTCCTCAGTTAACCAATAGCTAGTTCTTCCCAGGTCCTAATTCATGGGATCTCCAATTGTATAGGTTGGGTTACCACTATGTCAACTTATATGGGTCTCAATCCCATCTCCCTCGATGCACTATCTACCACATTCCGTGATAGCCCTTTAGTAAAGGGATTTGCCAGGTTTTTGTCTGTTTGAATATAAGTCACACTTATCACTCTGGAGTTTCTCAACTTCCTGACAGATTTCGAACTTCTCTTAACATGTCTTGATGATTTCGCATTATCCTTAGCACTGTTCACTTTGACTATCACAGTTTGATTATCACAGTTCATTAGGATAGCCGACACTTTTCAATCACAGGCAAGTCCATCAAGAGCTCACGTAGCCATTCATCCTCAACAGTAGCCATGTCTAAAGCAATCAATGCTGCTTCCATGGTTGACCTCATCAATATAGTCTATTTGCAAGACCTCCATGATATTGCACCACCTCGTGGCATAAAGCTCATCAACATCTGATATCCAGTTTGAATCACTATATCCCTCAAGCACAGTAGGGTACCCAGAATAGTGAATTTCATAACTCATTGTACCTTTCAAGTAGCGCAATACCCTCTCAAGAGCATGACAGTGATCACTACCCGGGTTGGACATGAACCTACTCAATTTGCTCACAGCAAAAGAGATGTCGGGTCTTGTTGCACTAGCTAGGTACATGAGTGAACCAATAATTTGTGAATATCTTAGTTGATCTTTAGAATTTTTCTTGTTCTTTTGAAGTATCACACTGGGATCATAAGGAGTTGGAGAAGACTTGCTTTTCATATAACCAAAGCGACTCAAGACCTTCTCCACATAATGAGATTGTGAAAGAGTAATCCCATTCTCATCCTTAACCAGTTTGATGTTCAGAATCACATCAGCTTCTCCCAGATCCTTCATATCAAAATTCTTTGATAAGAAAGACTTCACATCATTGATCACGTCAATGTTTGTGCCAAAGATAAAAATATCATCCATATATAGGCACAAAATAACTCCTTCACCCCCACCATAGTGATAGTACACACATCTATCAGCCTCATTAATGACAAATCTGACAGAAGTTAAAGTTCTGTCGAACTTTTCATGCCATTGCTTAGGTGCTTGTTTCAGGCCATACATGGATTTTAATAATCTGCACACCTTGCTTTCTTGACCCTTCACTACAAACCCATCAGGCTGATCCATATAGATCTCCTCATCCAACTCTCCGTTAAGGAAAGCTGTCTTAACGTCAATCTGATGGACGATCAAACCATATGAGGTTGCCAAGGAAAGTAATGTTCAAATTGTGGTCATTCTAGCAATAGGTGAGTACATATCAAAGAAGTATTCTCCTTCCTTTTGTTTATACCCTTTAGCCACAAGCTGAGCCCTGTCCTTCACAATTGTACCATCAGGCCTAAGATTCTTCTTGAACACCCATTTACAACCCACTGGTTTACACCCATAGGGTCGTTCTGTGAGCTTCCATGTTCCATTGGATAGAATCGAGTCCATTTCACTTTGGATAGCTTCTTTCCAATCATCCGCATTTGAAAATGAGTATGCCTTAGTGATAGTCGTAGGAGTATCATCCACAAAGTACACACTGAAGTCATCACCAAAGGATTTTGCAATCCTAGGCCTCTTACTCCTTGTAGGAGTTGCTTCACTGTCATCCTTCTTATGAACTATCTCAAGTTCATCAGACGGTTCAGAAGACTCAACAGGAGGTAGAGGTTCAGGAGTAATCTCAGATGACAATCTAGAAGTTCTTAGCATATCTTTCATAGGAAATATATTTTCAAAAAATGTAGCATCACAAGATTCCATAATAGTATCAACATGCATATCAGGTACATCAGATTTAACTACTAGAAATCTATAAGCTATACTCCTCTGAGCATATCCTATAAAGACACAATCCACTGTTTTAGGTCCCAGCTTACGCTTCTTGGTAATTGGGAATCACAATTTGGTGAGCAAGGTGCTACATATTGAAGAAAAGAAAAGCAAAATTTAAAAAGGGGAAAAGAAACTAGATCGCGGTGAATGAAGGGCTAGAGCTGACGAAAACGTACCCGGGGTATTCCATGGGGGCCGCATCGGAGGGGGTGGTTGAAGACGCCATCAATGGATGTGATCGCCGCCGCGGAGGAGTTTGCCGGTGAAATTTTCTTCGGTTCCAACGAGGTCGCCGAGGGAGTAGAAAGGTTTTGAGGCTAGGGCTTGAAGGTGAAAAGTGGCAGCGTGGCTCGTTTAGGCGCAAGGCGGGCATTATTTAAAGAGTTTTTTTGTAACAGCCGAAACGGACTGGGACGAAAGTCACGCGGGAATTCAAAAAGCGGCAAATCCGCGATACTATCCTATCACGGACTTGGGGGACATGTGTTAATGACCAAATTTGGTAACCAAATCCCCGAGTTCGGAGCCAAGATTGAAGCGGAATCGGATCGAGCGCACCGCGCGCAAATGTGAGGCCGACGGCTAAGACCGACCGGCTGGGAGACCAGCCACTGAGGCCAAATCGGGCAAGGATGGCCAATAGCCGATTCTGATTAGGAGATGGAGATTGAACCGATCCCGAAAAAGGAGAATAAAGATAAATATTGGATTCAATTCCCAAATGCTCGTTGAAGATTTTTCCATCTATGGATAGAGTCCTGTAACGGCAATTATATCTGTAAATTAGGAAGTTGTATAGATATTCTTTTTGTAATGCGGCATGGGACTGTGTCCTGAGATATTGTCATACTGTAAATAGTAGATAAGGTAGAAACCATGTCCTACATGGATGTCGTTATGCCTGGGTATAAATAAGACCCGAAGGCTCTTTGTAAAATATATCAACCAACACACAATCAATCAACTTCGGTGCATCGCCACCCTTTTATTTTCGACGAGTTCTTGCTCTTGCTCGGGCTGCATCGGCTTCGATCTCCGAACAAGGTAATCCCTTGTCATTAGTGGTTTGTATTGTAGGGACCAGTGCTTCCATCGTCATGATACTCTAGTTTCGACGTTATAAACTACGCAATTTATCATACACGGCCTATAATCTAGAGCAATGTCTAGATCTATCCCGCAATCGGTTGGTTTCTCTCTAAAGACAGCAGCTGATGAGACTAGACCCAGGGGTTGAATTAGATTATATGTCGTGTCTACCGTCCCGAGGGGTTCACATTAACTTATATAGATCTGTTATTTCTTTTTGTACTTAATGCTGCATCTAATCGACCTTTTAAGTCGCTCTTAGAACTATCAAGATCTGTTTAGTTTAATGTTTATCATTAGAGACAGTGCTGGAGTTTCAGCCAGCCTTACCTGTTTTAGTTATCTTTTAGTTTTAGTTGCTATTAGATATATTAAAACTGTCTTTTATATTAAGATATCAATCTGTTTAGATGCCCTAAACCGGTATTAATCTGTCAAGTTACATTGACAGCTGATTGATTTAGGTTTAGCGCATTTAGATTAGATTGATATCTTTTTACAAAATGTATCGGAGTATTAGCTGATTCATATTAGATCTGCAGTATCAGCTAAATTGTCAATGCAAATAATTATTATCCTAATGTACATTTAAGCCTAAGTGATTTATACTGTCTCGGTATGCTACCGATCTATCCCAATCACTTAGTATAAATGTGCTTTGGAATAATAATTATATGTTTATTGATGTCTTCAGCCGATCCGGTAGGATCTAATTTCAACTTCATGACTATTTCTTGTTTCTTGTTGGTTACATGATTAAACCAACTGGCACGCCCTCAATTCACCAGAGGCGACCAATTTGGACCTACACTAGAGTAAAGCAAATATCTCAGGCCAGTGCGTGAGAATCGAATTTCTCATCAACACGCTTTTGGCACGCCCAGTGGGACCAAGTGCAGACTTCCAAGATCAACATAATGTCCGGCGACAAGAATCTAGAAATCAACGAGGAAAGCGTCATCCCGGTTAAGATTGAACAACTGTCGGCTGAACAACTAGCCGGCTATAAAAAGATGGTTTAGCAGCTGCAGTCCTTTACCTAGAGCAGATCTGGGGCTGTCCTCCAGAAGTTTAAATTCAAGCTCGCAGACCTCAACACCTCCTCCGAGGAGGATAGGAAAGGGAAGAAGAGAATGGAGGACGTTAAACAGGAACAAGATGATTCGGGACTTCATACTCTACAGGACCGAATCGACTCGGCTGTCCATCACGCCCTCATCAACCAAAGTGAGATACTGGTCAATACCCTCAACAATATGATAGCCACTGTGGTCGACTCAAAGATAGCCGAGCAGCTACCAAGGGGGCCGACCTATTTCACTGACGGCCAATTCCCGGGTTACAGGACGCTGTCAACTCAAGGCTTGCCAATCCCGCCACTGGGACAGCCGAATCCTCAAGGAGGAGCTCTGATCCAACCAAACGCGCAGGCATCGACTTCAGAGCCACATCCCAGGATTCTGGTCTGACAGCAACCTCAACATCAGGGCCGTGGTGCTCTGACGATGACGCAGGAGTAGGCGGAGAACATGTTCAACACCAATCGGCGGCCAATCATGCCCAATGAGCCGATTGGCAGTGTTCCCCTGGCCCACATCATAGTCCTGTCGGTAATCGGCTACTTCCTGAGCAGTCACCGCCAATCAAGTTCCGGCCACCTCCCGCTGCGAATCACTTGCAATACCAACATCCGAGAGGCCAATATGATCAGCAGTATCGGCCACAGATGCCACTGCCACTTCAGTATTGGCAAGGACCCATACCGTATGAGCAATACGAGCCGATACCCCAAGCTCAAGAAAACATACCTTGGGCCGATCTGATTGCCGATGTGATGCGCGATCAGTTCGGCCTCAAGCCAAAGGACTCCGGCCACATGTACCGGTACCCGTACCCAGAGCACTTCGAGAGGGTGCCACTGCCAAACCGGTACAAAGTGCCAGACTTCTCCAAGTTCTCAGGGCAAGACAATGTGTCTACCTACGAGCACGTCAACCGATTCCTGGCTCAATGCGGGGAAGCATCGGCTACAGAAGCACTAAGGGTTCGCCTGTTCCCACTGTCGTTATCAGGATCGGCCTTCACTTGGTTTTCATCGCTTTCATACAACTCGATATAGAGCTGGGCCGATCTTGAGAAACAATTCCATAGCTATTTCTACTCCGACAATCATGAGATGAAGCTGTCAGACTTAACTAGCATCAGACAGAAGCACGAGGAATCGGTCCAAGATTACATTCAACGTTTCAGAGAAATGAGGAACCGATGCTACAGTCTGGTTTTATCAAACTCCCGGCTACCCGATTTGGCATTTCATGGCCTCCTGCCGCCAATCCGCGAAAGATTTTCGGCTCAGGACTTTGATAGCTTGGCTCACTTGGCCCAAAAGGTGACGGCCCATGAGCAAAGATTTCAAGAATCAAGGAAGGCCGTCAATAAAATTACTCACGTTGTCTGCAAAACAGACTCGTAATCAAGCGACAACGACGTTGAAGTAGCGGCAAATGAGTGGACAAGAAATAAGAAGGCCATAGTTTGCCAATGGCTTTTGAAAACGGCCAAGGAGGAGAAGTACGACTTCGACATAACCAAAGCCGATAGAATCTTCGACCTGTTGCTAAAGGAAAAACAAATTCAGCTTCTGGCCAACCACGTCATCCCATCGACTGAAGAACTCAAGAAAAAGAAGTACTGTAAATGGCATAACACAACCTCCCACAGCACCAACGACTGTAAGGTGTTCAGGCAGCAGATCCAGTCGGCCATTGAAGCCAGGAAAATAAAGTTTGTAGAATCGGCTAAGCCGATGAAAGTTGATGGCAATCCTTTCCCGGTGAACATGGTCCAGGCCAGCCACAGGCGAGCTGATCGGTAGCACAGAGTGACGTACAGCTTAGCCGAAACCTTAAAATCAGTCAAGGCCGAGCCGAAGCCAATTGGAGACAAAGCCACACCAGTCAACATGGTGCATACCACTGGCCGATCCGCTGGTCGTCGGCTGATACGAATGGATAGCCAACGCCGATTCCAACTGCGAGTACAACAATAAGAAGAAGACTGGTGTGGCAGGCCATACCAAAGAGAACCTGCGTGGGTAGGATTGCGATATGTCAGACGCCACAGCAATTGTGACCCGCATTGGCACTGTAAATTCTTCCGATTCTGCTGGGAATCGGGCATGAGACTGCCCACAATCGAAGACTGCCCGACGGATAGTGAATTTTGAGAGGACGAGTACAGGGACTCCCCAATGCGAAGTCCTATCCAATTCGTTTCGAGAGCCGTGCAGCTCAACCAGAGAAGGCTGTCTGTGCACGATCTGCTGGGACCGATTCACCAAGGCTTCTTCGAATGTGAGGATGAGGAAGAAGATGAAGGCGACGAAGAACAACTGGCTAACCTGTAATGGTGCCCTTCTGACCTGTTCACCAAGATGCAAAAAAGAAGAATACAAAGGCTAAGAAGCGAAGGGCAGGAGGAAGAGGTCCAACAGATGATTCAACACCAGTAACGTCGACGGGGCAGGAAGTAGTGGCGACCCAAGGAGAAGACCACCTCAGCCGACGAGAGCCCGGCCGATCAAGCAAGAAGGGAGGCCAAAGGAAAAGGGAAATCTACTGCATCGGTCAACATGGTATTTGTGTTGCCGGCCAAGTTTGAGGCCACCGAGGCCGATGCAGACAATGTTGAGGAGACCTTGGCAAAACTAGTTTTGTCCCTAGAACAAGCTATTTTTGAAAAACCTGAGGGGACCAAAAATTGGCACTTGAAACTACTATACGTCAAAGGATTCGTCAACGGAAGCCGATGTCTAAGATGCCAGTCAATGGAGGGGCGGCTGTCAACCTAATGCCCTATGCAACTTTTAGGAAGCTGGAGAAAGGAGCCGAAGACCTGATCAAGACAAACATGATTCTCAAAGACTTCGGTGGCAACCCTTCAGAGGCCAAGGGAGTTTTAAACGTTGAGCTGACCGTCGGCAACAAGACCATTCCCACTACGTTTTTTGTCATCGACGAGAAGGGGTCATATAGCCTGCTACTAGGAAGGGATTGGATTCACGCCAACTGCTGTATCCCTTCTACAATGCACCAAAGTCTGATCCAGTGGCAAGGCGACAAGATAGAGATCGTGCCAGCCGACAAGTCAGTTAACGTTGCTAATGCTAATTTGCCACTCTGGGAAATCGATGGTATTGATTGCCTGTCCGAGAAAATCTAGCAAGCCAATTTTCTAAAGGTGTCCGATTCCGATATACAACCCATTGAAGACGACGGGCCTCAACTACTACTTTGAAGGCGTTGTGGAGGGCTCGAGTGCCTACAGCAAGGACACCGTGGACGACAACAACGACAAACTTGGGCAAGGTTTTATGTCGGCCGACGAGCTAGAAGAAGTTGACATAGGAATAGGAGATAGGCCTAGGTCGACATACGTTAGCAAAAATTTGTCTTCTCATTTTAGGTCCAAGCTCCTCGATTTATTAAAGGAATACAAAGACTGTTTTGCTTGGGATTATTGTGAGATGTCTGGTCTTAGACCATCCATTGTTATGCATCGGCTGCCTATAAAGCCTGGATATCGGCAGTATGAGCAGCCACCTAGGAGGTTTAAAGCCGATATGTATGATGCGATCAAAGCCAAAATACTTCGGCTGTACGATGCTGGATTTATTCGGCCCTGCCGATATGCAGAATGGGTTTCAAATATAGTTCCAGTAATAAAGAAAAATGGCAAACTTAGGGTGTGTATCGACTTAAGAGATTTAAACAAGCCACCCCTAAGGACGAATACCCAATGCCTACAGCCGATTTGCTGGTGGATGCCGCCTCAGGCCACAAAATTATAAGCTTTATGGATGGTAATGCAGGATACAACCATATCTTCATGGCCGAGGAAGACGACCACAAGACAGCGTTCAGATGCCTAGGGGCAATCGGCCTGTATGAATGGGTCGTCATGACGTTCGGCTTGAAAAACGCTGGAGCTACGTATCAAAGGGTCATGAACTATATCTTGCATGATATGATCAGCTCCCAGGTAGAAATCTATATTGACGACGTCGTCGTTAAATCCAGGGAAGTAGAAGACCACTTAGCCGATCTAAGGCAGGTTCTAGAGAGAACAAGGAAATATGGCCTAAAGATGAACCCTTTGAAGTGTGCGTTTGGCGTATCGGCCGGGCAATTTTTAGGATTTCTTGTTCACGAAAGAGGCATTGAAGTTACAGCAAGGAGCGTTAACGCAATAAAGACCATTCAGCCTCCGAAGAAAAAGAAGGATTTGCAGTCTCTGATTGGCAAAATCAATTTCATCAGGCGATTCATAGCCAATTTGTCAGAAAAGATGAAGCCGTTCACACCATTGCTTCGGCTGAAAGCCGATCAAGCATTCACCTGGGGGGCAGAGCAGTAGAAAGCGTTGGACAATATCAAAGATTATTTAAGCTCGCCTCTAGTCTTGATTCCTCCACAAAAAAGGATACCATTCAGATTGTATCTGTCAGCCGACGAGAAGTCCATCGGTTCAGTTTTGATTCAGGAGGTCAAATGGAAAGAAAAGGCTGTATTTTACCTCAGTCGACGGCTTCTGGACGCTGAAACAAGGTATTCACCTGTGGGAAAATTATGCCTTTGCCTGTATTTTTCATGCACAAAGTTGAGGCATTATCTATTATCCAACGAGTGCACCGTGGTATGCAAAGCCGATGTAGTAAAATACATGCTATAGGCTCCAGTGCTAAAAGGACGGGTGGGGAAGTGGATATTTGCCTTAACAGAATTTGATCTATGCTATCAGGCACCCAAGGCAGTAAAAGGACAAGCCATAGCCAATTTCATAGGTTAACACAGAGATGATTCAATCGGCTCAGTGGAAATTATGCCTTGGACTCTAACTTTCGATGGCTCGGTTTGCACCAATGGTTGCGGAATCGGCTTGGTACTAATTTCTCCCAGGGGGCAAGCTTTGAGTTTGCTTTTTCAATCACGTCCCACGCCACAAACAACCAAGCAGAGTATGAAGCCGTGCTCAAAGGACTACAACTACTCAAGGAGGTTGAAGCAGACACCATCGAAATAATGGGAGATTCACTGTTGGTTGTCAGCCAGTTGTTAGGAGAATCTGAATGCAAGAACGACACGCTGATGTTCTACTATAAAAAATGCCGAGAATTGATGGACAACTTTCGGCTAGTGACATTGATGCATATCCCCCGGGAACAAAACACAGAAGCCAACGATCTGGCTTAGGGGGCATCAGGCTACAGGCCGATGACGAAGGATGTTGAAGTGGAGATCACCACCATGATAGCCGACGACTGAAGGTTTGAAGTCTACAACTACCTGCAAAATACTTCCCAGTCAGCTTCAAGGAAATTGCGGTACAAGGCTTTCAGATACGTTTTGCTTGACGAAGAACTGTACTATCGGACGATTGATGGTGTGCTGCTCAAATATCTAAGTGCCGATCAAGCCAAGGTGGCCATCGGAGAAGTGCACGAAGGGATTTGCGGTACGCATCAATCGACTCACAAGATGAAATGACTACATCGAAGAGCAGGATACTTTTGGCCGACCATGCTGGAAGATTGTTTCAGGTATTACAAAGGATGCCAAGATTGTCAAAAGTTTGGAGCTATCTGAAGAGCACCAGCATCGGCTATGAACCCTATTATCAAGCCGTGGCCGTTCAGAGATTGGTGAATCGACATGATCGGCCAAATAAATCCACCCTCAAGCAAAGGACACAAGTTTATATTGGTGGCAACCGATTATTTTACCAAGTGGGTGGAAGCAATTCCTTTGAAGAAAGTTGACTCTAGGGATGCCATCGAGTTTGTTAAGGAGCACATTATATCCCGATTTGGCCTCCCTCGGACTATAACTATGGATCAGGGATCTATCTTTATCTCAGATGAGTTTGTTCAGTTTGCTGGCGACATGGGGATCAGGTTACTCAATTCTTCACCGTATTATGCTCAGGCTAACGGGCAAGCAGAGGCCTCAAATAAAAGTCTAATCAAACTGATAAAGAGAAAGATCGCTGAGTATCCGAAGCAATGGCACAGCCGATTAGCCGAATCACTTTGGGCCTATCGGATGGCTTGCCACGGATCAATGCAGATGCCTCCATATAAACTGGTCTACGGACATGAAGCAGTTCTGCCATGGGAAAATATCATCGGCTCAAGGAGGATTCAGTTACAGGATCAGCTCACAGCTGATGATTATTATAACTTAATGGTGGATGAATCAGAAGACCTAGTTTTGTCAAGAATGCGTGCCTTGGAAAAAGTGACTAGGGACAAGGAGCGAGTAGCCCGTCATTATAACAAGAAAGTTGTGCTTAAGTCTTTTGAGGAGGGCGAACTCGTTTGGAAGTTAATATTACCGATTGGATCAAGAGATAACAAATTCGGCAAGTGGTCACCTAACTAGGAAGGGCCTTTCAGGATCCACAGATGCGTCTCTAAAGGAGCCTACATGTTGGAAGGTTTTGTAGACCCTCGTTTTTGAGGACGGGAATCATTCATGATCATAGTACCATTTCCCTGGATCGAGTAGTTTGGTACCCACGAATACAATACTGAATTATTAGGTGCAAAGTGCACAAATAGTCTTACATAGAATATATTACAAAATAAGCCCGAAGGCAATATCCAACACATGCAGGACCTACTGGTCCGAATACAACCAAAATCAGAGATTAGATAAGATAGCAGACGGAAGGCAACGGCATGTCGATTGCCACAGGCAATGACCGGGGACTAAGACCTGGTAGACGCCTTTTCCTTCTTCGCCACCTGGCAGTAAGCATAGGGGTCCTCCAGTTCTTCGTTTCCACTGTCTGAAGGTTTGTGCATATAGCAAGGGTGAGTGCCCAACGTACTCAGCAAGCCAACACGGAATGATACACATGATAGGGTCATTCAAAGGGTGGCTGTGGTTTATTTGCACAAAGCCAATTTTCACAAATCATTTCACAAACCTAACATCTAGCCAGTCAAGTTTTAGTTTCAGAGTATATTAAATCGGCGACGGTTCTGTCTGCCATCCGTCGTGATCCCAAGGATGGTTTCCCGCCTCCGAGTCGTCATGGTTTTCTGGGGGTATCTCCCCCTTCTCTCAGATAGAGAAGTTGGTCCACCAGTACATAAAAAAATCATCATGCAAACCCATCCCATCATTTTAAAGCTTATGAGACTAGCCACAAGAGAAACTTGTCACGCCGCTTATTATCCGCGAGCACGACTATTCGAATAGATTGGTTTACTCACACTGCAGTGGATGTACACTTTACCCGTACTCCGCAACTGCCCATTGAATGAGCTTTCATCCCTTTATATGGGATGGTCACGGCAAAGCCTTTCGATAACCTCACTTTGGCAGTACCCGCTCCATGAACTTAAGCCCTCATGCACTCTAGCCGTATACTATTCCTAGTAGTGAGAGGAGTTCTGGCGTTTCCAGGGTAAGAGAAAGACTTGCTCCATCTTTGGTATGCCAACCTTCATCTTCATTTCTTCATGTCTCCATTTCTTCATGTTGATCGTATGCCAGATCTCTGCCCACGTACCAACCAGTGGTACACCCCCACCGGAAGGCCCTTAAATTTCATCCAGGCACCCACCAGTGGTGAGCCCCCACCAGTAGGCCCTTACCTCAATGCCAACACCTGAACCACTATGTCGGGATACTGCCTCCTCTCGGCTATCTACTACGCTAGGTCTATACCCATTTGAGAAGTACGGTTGTACTGGCTCGTTCTAAGTTGTAAGTCTCATGGCTCAGTCCTTAATTGACCAGGGACGGTACTAGCCTTTGCCAGAATCCACCCAAATCCATCCATCCGTCCCAGTCTAAAAACGTTGGTTTTTCCTTCTTGGTTTTCATAAAAACTCATTTCATCATGTTCGAGGCAATGTGGCGCTCATGTCTCCACATGCCATGTTCCAACTACCTTCCCTAAGGTAGTTGCCCAAGCATATAGCTCTTTGTAAAAGTATGAGTATGCAAGATTCTAGTATAAGCATGGCTAAGCATTTTACCGAAGATATCCTCCGGTTATATCACATCGAGAGTTACAAGGATTATATCTAAAGGTAAACAATATCAAGGCATGGTATATCAAGCATAGGTTCTGTGTGTATAGCATGCATGTTTGAAGTTTAAATCAATATCATTTCGCAAGATAGGATCAATATGTTCAAAGGGAAGTGTTGACTTGCCTTGCTCGCACGCTTGTAGAACGGGGTCTTCGGTGAAGTCGATGGCTGCTTCCTCGGGAGCTAACCTTACGTGCAAAAAATCAATTGAATTCGGTTAGAATTAAATAAAAATTAACAAGAGATTGAAAAGAACCATAAAACAACTCCAAATATTTAGCCTAAGGTTTTAATCAAGTTTGGGTGAGAGTTTTGGATGAAATTCGATTTTAAAAACGAGTTTTGGAACTTTAATTTTTTCGAAAAATACCGATCTAATCGATTTAGGTGATAAACTCCCAAAAAGATGTTGTTCAAAAAGATTTAGTAATTAAATCTTTGAAGGTGCAAATGCCAACGAACATATTTTAATGGCAAAAAAATGGATAAACTCCGAGTAAAAACGATGCAAAGAATGAGATCTCCGAAATTCCTATTTTTGAACTCCGAATTCGCTCGGAGAAAATATATGAGAAAACTATATATTTTTGCCCAAATATTTTCCCAAATATTTCCCAAAAGTTTTTCCTATTTTGTTCTAAATTTTTCCCTATTTTTCTCTCTCTTTTTTTCTTCTCCTCTACTCCAGACCTGTCGCTTCTCTCTCTTCCCGTCTATACCGTCTACCCCCTTCTTCTCCCTCGCGTTCGGCTACGGCCGGACGGCGGCGAGGCGGCAGGGCGGCGACGATGACGGCGCGACCGTGCGCGGAGGGGAAACGGCGAGGGCGGTGGCTTACCGAGCGGCGAGCGGAGGCGGTCGGCACGGCAATGGCGCGGCGGCGGCCTGCGGGAATGGCACGGCGGCGGCAGCGTCTACGGCGACAGCGGCGGCGGAAGAGGGGAAAAACAGGAGAAGCGAGGGCGGTGGAGATGGGGAGGAAGATGGAGAACCTTGCGCCTTATATAGAGCTCCGGCGAGGGAGAGAGAGCATAGGGGCCCGGGCAGCGGGCCGGCGCGGCGAGCGCGGGCGGCCAGCGACGTGCGCGTGGGCGCGAGGCGCAGCGGCATGCGGCGTGGGCGGCGCGGGCGCGAGGTGCGGCAAAGACGGCGTGGCGCGCGGCGGCGCGCGTGGCGGCATGGCGCGGCGCGGTGCGGGCGGCGGCGGCCGTGCGCGCGCGGCGTGCGGGCGACGCACGCGCGGGTGGGGACCGGGCGTGGCGCGGCGCGGCACGACGCGTGTCACGCGCGCGGGGCGGGCGTGCGGTACGACGGTACGATGTCGAACGCCTTCCGTACGATAAACAGTGCAATTTTCTAATTTCCCGAATTTATATCCTATTTTTCCCATTTCTTTCTCCTTTCACCTGTAAAATTAAAATAAAATCTAGCACATCCAAAAATTAAGTTGTAAAATATGTTTTCAACCTTTTTTTACCCACTTTTTATTATTTTAAAACATATTTTACATATTTTATTTAATCCTTATTCCTAAATCCAAGAAAATGTGACTTTGATTCAAAATAATTTTCTAACCACTCTAGGCTCCATATATATCCTTCAAAAATATTTTATCACTCATTTTTCTCACTTGAATATTATTACTCCATCATAAAATAATGTTTTGGTCCCAAGTATATTTTTATAAATCCTCAGCCCATCCTTCTTATATTCTTTTTGTTTAAAATTTCCAAATCTCTATCTTTGAAATATTCTCCCCTTTGGAATTTTCAAATCATTTGGTTTTTCTCAAATTTCAAGATGAATAACTCTCTTTATAAATTTTATGCAACAAAGCTGGCAAATAGAAGCAATAAACACGACGAGATGCAATAAACCAAAAGTTTTTGTAAGTTCCGATTTTTAATTCCCGATTTTAAATTCTTCAATTTTCAGGGTGTTACAAACCTACCCCCTAACAATAAATCTTGTCCCCGAGATTTGGGTCGAGTGGTGATTGGGAATCGGTCGGTATAATCATATAGGATGGATCCATCAGGACTTCTCCTTAGCAGGATGACGAATAGGTTGGCTGCTTCGGGTGACGCAGGAATCTATCACTGGGTTTCTAAGGGTGGTCCCCTTCGATTCCTTGTTTCTGATAACATGATATTGTCAGCTCTTAATCCTTGGGGCATCCTTCAAGCATACACGGCTTAGCATGTCTCTAATTTCCTTAAGTTGTATAATAGACTTGCTATTCCGAACTTTAGAGACCTTTAGTTCAGAGATGGGTGGTGATCCTGACATGATTGCGGTCTAGAGATTCCAGTAGGTGGCAAGAGGCTATCTAGAGTAGGTTTGGTTTTACCTAGCCTCAATATAGTGTCCAATCTGAGGGTCCAGGGTTATATCACTCTACCCCCCTAACAATAAGTTCTTGGCTTTTAGGGTAAGGGCTACATCGGCATTTTCAGGCTTGGTTGGCATCCTCACCATTCCTAGATAGAGTCCAATGCACAAGTCCTTAGCATGTCCCTAAGATCTTGGCTTGCCTTTTTGGTCTATCCGTCGATCTTACAAGCTTACTTTCAATCCTCGGGTAGGGATGATTTACTAGGTCGGGTTTTCTGTATCACATCCGAGTGGTTGGATTTCCCAAGTCGGCGTTTGAGCCTTATTTGCTTCCGGGCAGGGTATTGGGAAATTTTTCCTAGGTCATCGTTCAAGAAACATTAAGGTGGTTTCCTGAAACTGGAAGGGTTGCCTTAAACCTAGGTTAACCATCCTTGATCCATGGTCATGTTTGGCGGTGAAACTTATGGGGTAGATAAGGTAACTTCTCTCCGTCCACAGTCTAATACCCCTTGGTTCTCAGTTAACTAGTCCACAGTCTAATACTCCTTGGTTCTCAGTTAGAAGATTAACAGAAGCCAATGAGCCGATATGTGAAGGTGAGCAAACTTACTTGGACGGCTGGGACTGAAGTAGCTTCATCATCGGCATTGCCACTACCTGCAGCCGATGGTATGTGTTGACTTGATACCTGGGGGGAAGGTGTTGGGGCACGAGAAGGCTAAAAAGCGGGCAAGTTCAGAAATCGGCTGATTAAGAAAGGAAAAATGCAATGATAGAAGCTTACTGAACGAAGGGGAGCCGCTTTCCTCTTGATTGCCAACTTCTTCCTCCGCCAATGCAAAAGCTACAATGAGGGAAGAATATATATGACAACATTGAAAGATTGGGCAGTGAAGTGGCTTACCGGCGTCGGACGAACAGAGCGCTTTGGAGGGCTTGGAGTCTTTTGAACGGATGCCTCATCAGCTAATGGAGTCTGAGCATACTTGTCAGAGGAGCTTGATTTGGCTGCGGCATCATCAATAGCTTTCTCCATTTCTTCGTCCTGAACTTCTTCATCAAGCACAGAGTCGACTTCTGGGTCGATGGGGGATAGATCATCGGTTGGGCTTGACTTCTGCTTCTTTGCAGGTTTCTTTTTCATTGCAGCCGATGCAGCGACAGCCGATGGCTTGCTCCTTTTTTGTCGACGAACTGGCTCACGGGTTTGGCCATGGAGGAGAGTCAATACCTTCGGCGCGTTGAAGACGATGGTTGATGGGGCCAGCCCGCAGCCGGTCGATAGCACCCCTCTAGCGTAACTCACGGCCACTCCAGTGTTGCTGATCCGAGGAGGAGAGCCGTCGGTCGTCTGCAAGGACAAAGATATGAGTAATGATATATGCGTATGAATAGCCGATGAAGCGAGAAAGTTAAAGAGCAAGTACTTACTGATGGGACCATGTCAGGATCAATGGTAGTCAGATACATGGAAGCCGATTGGTGAAATAGGTGCAATTTCCATTCCCTCCACCATCGGCTGAAGACAGTTGTCCTGGTGATTGCCAATTCGATATCCCCGAAGTTGCCGAGAGGAGGACCTGGGATACTGAGCAGCCGATGCATCATTATTCTGCTGTCAATATTGCCTCTAGCTTGGATCTTGTCAGAATAGTACATGCCGATCGGCAGTTGGCCCATCCCCAATTGTCTTGCAGCATCCATCGGATGATAAAACTCATAAGTTTTCTGAACATTCCTCCCTTGGTGGATGCCAACCGGAAGGATGCAAGGGGAGATGGCAGTTACAAAAATTTCTCTCGGCTTCTCATATTTTGGAGAATTGATTTCGTCTAGCCGAAGATCGTCTGGCATTTCAAACTTGTTAAACTTGTCGTAAGCAAACTAGATAGTGGAATCGGCTGGGAAGCCATTGTAGAAGTTGCTGAACCAGTTCTTGAAGTACTCAGCCGAAAGCTTGGATCCAGAGTAGGAGGAGGCTGCCTTTCCAAATGACATACATCGACGAGTGGTTACTTGTTCATCATCTTCGTACCTCAGCTCAGGTAAGGAAAAATCAGCTTCAAGAAGACTTGGCCGCTGAGCAGCTTTGTGGGTGTGGAGGTTGAGCCATAACTACAGTAGCCACCAAGGGCCTCCTGTGTTGATGGCTTGTTTAGAGGCCAGCCTAGCCGATACATTGCTCAGCGTTTGGTACAGATAGCTGAGCAAGTACTTCCCTAAGGGGATTTTCTTTTTCTCTACCAGGGCTTCGGCTACATGTAGCTAGTTGTTGGTCGGTCCGAACCTTAATCCGCAGAAAACGTACTTCTCCAACCACATCATCAGGAAAGCTGCGTGTTCCCTGTTGGAGACTGGGCCATCCCTCATGTTCATTGATATAAAACCACTCCAACCTCCTATGCTCTTGGTCTTAAAATTGTGATGGCACTTAATGTTGAGATCAGAGGGGTCAACTGCCGAGGTTATGTCTAGCCCAGTGATCATCACTACATCCAGGAGGGTTGGCGTCATCGGCCCTTGCCTAAAAGGAACGCATTTAGTGTGTCTGACAAGAAATAGCTCGCAGCCGATAGCAGGGGTTCGTCCTTGGGCACATCGGCTATGGTGAGGGCTAGGCACTAGTCGATCCCTATTTTGTCCCAGAAAGCCTCCTTACTAGCCGATACCCTAGAGTACCAGGATGGCAAAGTTTTGTCTGTTGATGGCCAAGATTTGAAGACCCCTGACCAATATGATAAATCTGGGTTAGAAAATCTGAAGGGGATCGAATTAGTCTCAACATTGATGAAGTCGCTAGGGTCTACATTGCCAATCGGCCGTAACATGAGTTGGTCAGGGTGAAGGAGGTTTGGAATCGCAATTTGGTGGGCAAGGTGCTACATATTGAAGAAAAAGAAATGCAAAATTAAAAAAGGGGAAAAGAAACCAGATCGTGGTGAATGAAGGGCTAGAGCCGACGAAAATGTACCTCGGGGTATTCCATGGGGGCCGCATCGGAGGGGGTGCTTGAAGACGCCATCAATGGATGTGATCGCCACCGCGGAGGAGTTTGCCGACAAAATTTGCTTCGGTTCCGACGAGGTCGCCAAGGGAGCAGAAAGGTTTTGAGGCTAGGGCTTGAAGGTGCAAAGTGGCAGCGTGGCTCGTTTAGGCGCAAGGCGGGCATTATTTAAAGAGTTTTTTGTAACAACCGAAACGGACTAGGACGAAAGTCACGCGGGAATTCGAAAAGCGGCAATCCGCGATACTATCCTATCATGAACTTGGGGGGCATATGTTAACGACCTAATTTGGTAACCAAATCCCTGAGTTCGAAGCCAAGATTGAAGCAGAATCGGATCAGGAGCGCAGTCTGCGGAGAAACAGAGGCCGTATCGGCTAAGACCGAATCGGCTGGGAGACCAGTCGGCTGAGGCCAAATCGGGCAAGGATGGCCGATAGACGATTCTGATTAGGAGATGGAGATTGAACCGATCCCAAAAAAGGAGCATAAAGATAAATATTGGATTCGGTTCCCAAATGCTTGTTGAAGATATTGCCATCTATGGATAGAGTCCTGTAACGGCAATTATATCTGTAAATTAGGAAGTTGTATAGATATTCCTTTTGTAATGCGGCATGGGACTGCGTCCCGAGATATTGTCGTACTGTAAATAGTAGATAAGGTAGAAACCGTGTCCTACACGAATGTCGTTATGCCTGGGTATAAATAAGACCCGAAGGCTCTTTGTAAAATATATCAACCAACACACAATCAATCAACTTCGGTGCATCGTCACCCTTTTATTTTCGACGAGTTCTTGCTCTTGCTCGGGCTGCATCGGCTTCGATCTCCGAACAAGGTAATCCCTTGTCATTAGTGGTTTGTATTGTAGGGACAAGTGCTTCCATCATCATGATACTCTAGTTTTGACGTTATAAACTGCGCAATTTATCATACGTGACCTATAATCTAGAGCAATGCCTAGATCTATCCCGTAATCGGCTGGTTTCTCTCTGAAGACAACAACCGATGGGGCTAGATCCAGGGGTTGAATTAGATTATACGTCGTGTCTACCGTCCCGAGGGGTTCACATTAAGTTATACAGATCTGTTATTTCTTTTTGTACTGAATGCTGCATTTAATCGACCTGTTAAGTCGCTCTTAAAACTATCAAGATCTGTTTAGTTTAATGTTTATCATTAGAGACAATGCTGGAGTTTCAGCCAGCCTTACCTGTTTTAGTTATCTTTTAGTTTTAATTGCTATTAGATATATTAAAACTGTCTTTTATATTAAGATCTCGATCTGTTTAAATGCCCTAAACCGGTATCAATCTGTCATGTTACATTGACAGCTGATTGATCTAGGTTTAGCGTATTTGGATTAGATTAATATTTTTTATAAAATGTATCGGAGTATTAACCGATTCATATTAGATCTACAGTATCAGCTAAATTGTCAATGCAAATAATTATTATCCTAATGTACATTTAAGCTTAAGTGATTTATACTATCTCGGTATGCTCTGATCTATCCCAATCACTTAGTATAAATGTGCTTTGGAATAATAATTATATGTTTATTGATGTCTTCAGCCGATCCAGTAGGATCTAATTTCAACTTAATGTCTATTTCTTGTTTCTTGTTGGTTACAAGATCAAACCAACTGGCACACCCTCAATTCACCAGAGGCGACCAATTTGGACCTGCACTAGAGTAAAGCAAATCTCTTAGGCCAGTGCGTGGGAATCGAATTTCTCATCAACAAGTGTCTAACATGGCGTTAACCAACTCAGTCATCGTGCGATTTTTCTTCCTGGCAATCTCGTTTGACTCGGGTGAATAGGGTGGCATCCTCTCATGAATAATTCCACGTTCCTCACAGAATTCATCAAACATATCAGAGAAAAACTCGCCACCACGATCTGACCTAAAACGTTTAATCTTTCTTTCTAGTTGGTTTTCGACCTCAACTTTATAGATTTTAAAATAGTTTAATGTTTCATCCTTAGTTTGCAGTAAGTAAGCATAGCAAAAACAAGTAGCATCATCAATCAACGTCATAAAATATTTCTTTCCACCTTTTGTCAACATACCATTCATCTCGCAGAGATCAAAATGTATGAGTTCTAGAGGTGCCAAGTTTCTCTCCTCTGCCATCTTGTGAGGTTTTTGTGGTTGCTTGGATTGCACACAACTATGACACTTAGAACCTTTGGCAATGGTGAAATTTGAAATTAAACGCATACTGGATAGCCGAGACATTAAGCCAAAGTTCACATGACATAAACAAGAATGCTAAACACTTGTATCATCAGTAATATGACCACAAATATGATTTACTAACTTATTGCTAAAATCTACTATGGAAAAATGGAAGAAGCCTCCGCACTCATAGCCTTTACCAATAAACTATCCATGTTTAGACACTACTAATTTATTGGACTCTAAGACTAACTTAAAACCTTCCTTCAAAAGTAGGGAGCCACTAACTAAGTTCTTGTTGATGGAGGGGACATGCTGCACATTCTTCAGCTGCACGATCTTTCCTGAAGTAAACTTCAGATCTACCATACCAGCACCATGAACAGCCGCATGAGATCCGTTTCCCATCATCACTGAGCCTTGGGCGCCCTGATAAGAAGAAAACATAGATATGTCAGCACACACATGGACATTGGTACCAGTATCAAACCACCAACTCACAGATTGAAAAACTACAAGTACAGTAGGTAAATTACCATACCCTTTTCCCATGGTCACTGTGTTGACAGACTTTGACCCGCTATCTACTCTCTTCCTTTTGCGGTCTACACGGTCTAGGCAATCCTTGGAGAAGTGCCCCAGCTCTCCGCATGTGAAGCAGGTCAACTGAGATTTATTATTCTTCTTCTTGAAGGCAGTACTCTTCACACCCTTGTGAATTTTCTGGTTCTTCCCTTTGTTCTTGCCCCGTGGGAATTTCTAGACAACATTGGCGTTGGACTGGCCCTCGCCTCCTTTCTAAGAAGTATCCTTAGCCCGAGCCTTCTCTTCTACATCTAGAGACGCTATCAGATTTTCAACTGATATCTCCTGTCTCTTGTATTTCAGAGTAGTGGCAAAACCTCTCCAAGATGGAGGAAGCTTTGCAATTATGCACCCAGCCACAAACTTGTTAGGCAAAGGACACTTCATGAGTTCGAGTTCCTGGACAACGCACTCTACCTCATGCGCCTGTTCCACCACAGATCGGTTGTTCACCATCCTGTAGTCATGGAAGCTCTTCATGATGTCTAGTTCACTGCCTGCATCTGATGCATCATACTTTGCAACCAGTGCATCCCACAGCTCTTTGGCATCTGTCATGTGCATGTACACATCGCACAGACGATTAGTGAGCACGCCAAGAATGCATCCTACGAAGAGATTGTTGGCATCCAAGAACTTCTTCTTATCATCATCAAAAAGCTTTCCTTCAGGTTTGCCAAGTTTCGCTTCTCACACATTCATAGCAGTAAGCCAGAGACGGACCTTTGCTTGTCATCTCTTGAAGTGCACACCAAAAAGCTTTTCTGGCCTTAGTGCATTAGCAAAACAAGCCATAGAAAATTGAACAGGTTGCCTAAAAATAAGGTTTTTGGATTGTTAAACAATTAGGAAATTGTTTAATTAAATTCCGAATTAAACATATCAAAACTATCACAGGAACTAGTATGAACAGATCTAACATACTAGCATATATGAAAGTAATAACCATGATCAGAACAACAAGAGATGCGTACCACACGTATACAGACTTAGGGATTACAGGAACACACCACGGACATAGCCGACGAATACGTTCACGTCGAGTCGATGCAGCAGGAAGATACGCCAGATCAAATTGAACAGTCGCGCGAGCGCTTCAAAAACCTTTTCGTCCTCTCCCTGCAGGATCGCAAGGACAATGGTTTCAAGACGTTCTCTCCGGTTGTAGGTGCACGCCGACGGTGGGATAAGGCAGACTAAATCCGCGGTGCAGCAGTGAGGAGCGTGGCAAAACTAAGACTAGATAAATTCTAGACGACTACGCACAGGCGAATATATAGGTCCGGATGACTTGTGCGTCAAGGCAGCACCTGATTAGGACTCTCAAAAAATGTGCCTGAGAACAATTGTCGGTTTCTCCAAAAAAATTAAGGCACGCGAGCAGGTACGTGGCCACGGCCGCGACACGACGCGGCGAGCGAGCGCGCGCGAGGTTTTCCCTTCCCCTCCCTCATCCATGGCTTTGGGAGGAGGAGGGAAGTCACACTATTTAAGTTGGACAACCTAACTCTAAAAAAGCAAGGTGGTACTAAAATTTCTCACCTTGTTATGCCATACATGTGCCTCATTGGGCTTTTGAGATTTATTTAGAAATTAATTGAATATCAAATGGGCTAGGACCAATAATTCCAACAAGTTCCAACATGTATACACTAGTCCAGAAAAACTAGAAAGCTCATAGGAACTAATGAAAGAAATTAAAAAAATATGGGGAAACAAAACCACAAGAGCAGACGGGTCTGTGCATGCTGATACCCTAATACCGATAGAGGTGATCTTCACTACTTACACTACTACAGAAAAGTGAATAGGTACCGGTTGGGAAACCCCCTTAGGTGCTGGTTTTCCCAACTGGCACCTATTTGAAAAGAAATAGGTGCCGGTTTAAAAACCGGCATCTATGAGGTTCCAGGGATCAAAAAAATCTGGCTCAATGCAAGCCGAGCCGATGAATCCATCCATAGATCAAGCCGATGAATCGATGTCCTGTTTTTAGAAGAACATATCAATCCGAACATAACAACAGAACAAAAATTCATCCACATTCATCCATAGATCAAGTCTTGACAAGAACAATTAATCCACATTCATCCACATATCAATCCATCCACAACAAAAATTTTGACACAAAAAATCCACATCCTAGATAAAAAAACACACACCATCGTCGTCATCGCACGGTCCCGTAGCCGCCACCGTAGTCGTCGTCTCCCCTCGACAAGCCCACCGCCTGTCGCCTATCCCCGGCGAGACCACCGCCGCCTCCATCCACGAACCCCTGCCGTCCCTGCCGCGGCCTCCCCTCGGCAAACCCTGCCGTCCCTGCCGCCGCCTCCCCTCCCACTGGATCTGGCGGAGGGGAGGGCTCCTCCACTGTCACCGCGCCTTCCTCGGCAAGCCCGTCGCCCGCCATCGCCCGGCGAGATCGCCACCGCCGGATCCGTGAGCCTCGTTGCCAGATCCGCCGATGCCGATGCTCGTCCTCGCCCCCGCCGATGCCGGCGATGCCAATGTCGGCCGCCTCCCACCACCGGGAGAGAGGGAGAGGGAGGGAGGGAGGAAGAGAGCTAGCCGAGAGGGAGAGGGAGGGAGGGAGGGAGAGAGCTAGCTGGGAGGGAGAGGTAAATCGATTTGAGAGAGCTGAGAGGGAGAGGGAGAGGCGCAGGAGAAGAGATAAGGAATAGGAGGATGATGCGGAGGACGAGGAGATAAGGATGGAGGAGTTTTTTTTTGTTCTGGTTTGTGTAAAAAACCAGGATAAACGATGATTTTTACTCTCGGTTGGTAACACCAACCGGGACTAAAAATAAAGGAGTCTAACAACAGCGTGTAGATTTTTTCGAACGGATTTAAAATAACCTTTTGTCCTGGTTGGTGACACCAACCAGAACTAAAAACTATATGATTCCATTGTACTTTAGAACTAAGATTAAAAATATTTTTAATCTCGGTTCCTATCACTACTGGAGAAACGATCTTTGATTGATCTGCTAAAAACCACAATAGTCCCGGTTTCAATTGTACTCGAGACTAAAAACGTTTTTAGTCCCGGTTAAAAAAGAGAACGGCTCTCTAGGACCTTTAGTCCCGTTGGTGTTACAACCGGGACTAAAGATGATAGATCATCTTTAGTCCCGGTTAGATTCTTGTCAGAATCTATCAGGTCGGCGGCCATCTTTAGTCTCGGTTAGTGTTACCAACCAGGACTAAAGATCCTATCTTTAGTCCTGGTTAATGTTATAAATCGGGACTAAAGATCAAAATTATCTTTAGTCCCGGTTGGTGTTACCAACCGGGACTAAAGTGAAGGTTCATTTTTTTAACCTCTCCAATTAAAAAATACGGTTTTTTGTAAAAAAATGGACATAATTTTGCTGCATGATTCAAATGACCTAAAATTAATTTGAGAGGATATGTAATTGAAAACTGGGTGGTGTTGTGTGGGGGTGAGTGATTGAAGATAGAAGAAAGTTTTTTTAAAAAAATTACAAATTACCATATTGTTATTAACAAGTGATTCTCAATGTATTGTTTTGGTGATAATATATTATTTTGGTAATAATATACAAATAAGAGGGATCTACAATATTGATAAGAACATCACTTCTTTTGATACCTTCGTTGTATTATCACTAGAACCTTCCGTGCGTAGCCTTTGCATATTTCGTTTGAGTCCGTTGTGTTGAGTTTTTGTCCCGGTCGAGGTCTTGTTACTGGTTAGGTCGAGTTAGAGTCCAGTTCGTATGTTTCCCCCTTTGTTTCCATCAAACCATAGCCGTCGCATGTAGTTTGTGCGCATGTAACAAGTTTTTACGCGTATTGTTCCCGT
Organism: Oryza australiensis; assembly: GCA_019925245.2. Taxonomy (NCBI): domain Eukaryota; kingdom Viridiplantae; phylum Streptophyta; class Magnoliopsida; order Poales; family Poaceae; genus Oryza; species Oryza australiensis. The sequence goes on along the minus strand of JAIFGZ020000160.1, from coordinate 2,231,465 downwards.
TTTGTCCTCTAATTCGGAGTCGGTTTTTAAAACGGTCATAACTTTCGCATACGGACTCCGATTGAGACGTTCCATATTAAAAATTGATTAGAAAATTTTTTTGGATGTGTTTGTCCACCGCTTTGCTGCATTCGGCGATTTTATTTTCCTCAAAAATGGCTCAGAAGGTTGCCTTTTCGCGTCCGGAAGCTTTTTTTCGATTCTGAGCGTGTCTTCTAAATTTTCCACCGGCCACGTCTTTTGCTTGTTTAGGCTCAAATTTTCTTTGGTTACCTCTCATGTGCTCATAAGTCATGAAAAATATAAAAAAATAAAAAAGAAAAAGTAAAATTTTTCCTGTGTCTTGATCAACAGAGATGAAAAATTTAGAGAGGGGCAAAAGAGGAACAATGTCTAGAATTACCTCTATTTGATTAAATTTTAATGCATTGCTTATTATTGTTTTGAACCTATATTTATTTAATGAATATTTAATTTTTGGTTATTAACCCTAGCAGGACCCAAAAAATTTTACAAATAGCGAGAAATTATATTTAGTCCCGGTTGGTGCCACCAACCGGGACTAAAGATGAATTGGAAATAGCAGAAAATTATCTTTAGTGCCGGTTGATGCCACCAACCAGGAATAAAGATGAATTGAAAATAGCGGAAAATTATCTTTAGTCCCGGTTGGTGCCACCAACCGGGACTAAAGATCCAGTGGTATATATATATCCCTGGCGTGCATCGTCTTTTTCACCGATCCAACACTTAGCTATTTTTTCAGCTCTCTCTCACTCTCCCTCTCTCTTCCTCCCCCTCAGATCTCCCTCCCCCTTCTCTCCCTCTTCCCTCACATCTCACGACGGCAGAGGGCTCACCGACGGCGGCGAGCGGGTGGCCGGCGAGAGCCGGGGAGCGGGAGCGCGAGGAGCGGGCGGCCGACGGCGGCTGCGGGTGAGCGTGGGGCGGCGGCCGACAGAGGACATGCGTGAGAGCCGCCTGCCGAGTGTTAGTGATATGCCCTAGAGACAACATGAAGATGTTGGATATCACGTCAATGTTTATGTATAAATGAATAAAGTGTTATTCAGTTCCATGAAATAGACATCTTGTATTGATCAATAAGTACGTGACTTATTTATGAGACTCGATATGTATGAATCTATTTCTAAACGATCCCTGATCATATGTCATATTGTTGGAACAAATATGATTCTAAGATCGGCATGTTTATTGATTGATGATCATGTCTCATAGATCATGGGTATGGAGATACCAAATCAATAAACATGGACATATGTGTTAGAGAACACATTGTTGGATAGACCCACCATGAGACACTACAGAATTAATGTGCCATTAGTTGGTCTCGGTAGTGTTGGTACAAAGTCCTTGGACCTGAGATCACCATGGATTCCAACATGTGTAGTAGCCTACTTTGGGACCAGGGTTTACACTTTCGGTTTGAAGATTCCTACTGGGTACCAAATTTCCGAATTTCGGAAATTTCGGAAATTTTTCGGAAATTTCGAACGAAAGATTGTAAATTTAAATCTGAAAATTTCGTGAGAAATTTCCAAAATTTCGCCGAAATTTCCGGAATTTCCGAGATTTCCGAGATTTCATGCGAAAACAGCTTCACCACAAAATTCAGACATTTTCGGTAATTTTATCGGTGAAAAAATAGCATAATATGACAGGATGATATCAACCTAAAAATTTTCCCACGTATTATCAATCTATCATCATCAAAATTAAGTCTAAATCATGCAAAAAACAATTCCCACATATTATCAATCTAGACAATTCTCATATAAAAGTCTAACACACATATTATCAATCTAGACAATTCTCATATAAAAGTCTAACACATAAAAACAGTCCATCACAGTCCAAATAGTTTCGGAAGTCCAAATAACTCACATATAACAGTGCATCACACATCACAGTCCAAAATAATCCATCACACATCACTTACCAAATAATCCATCACACATCACAGTCCAAATAGTCCATCACAGTCCAAATAGTTTAAAAAGTCCAACACATAGTCCAAATAGTCCAATCTAACACAACCAGTCTAACACAGTCTATCACACAATACTTTCATATTGCTAGCAATATAGCATTCATCTTCCAAGAATCATCTTCTTGTGGGCGGGGCCCGCTTGTGAGTTACTTCGCTTTTTGGATCTAGCAATATAGCACACATCAACATTTCATATACGATACACGTTCAAGCATTATAAACCAAGGAGCGTGATATGAATACTTACGGTTATAAACCAACGCATTGACATTTTTGACTCTTCATTGGACGCCGAGTTTGCCCGTCGTCGGGACTCGCAAGCAAATAAACATATTATCATGGACATATATATAAATCAACAAATATTTTACAACTAAAGATGCACCTGTAGGTTTTCTTGTTTGTTCAGGAGTCACATCATCACGATCGTCATCACTAGGAAAATCGTTGCCCCCTGAATCTGTGTCATCATCACTTACAAACTCTTCCTCTTCCAATTCTAATTCTTTCCTCTTCCCCTTGTCCCGAGCCTTCCTTTTTTGCCCCGAGACACGACCGTCCCGTAATATTCTTTGCCTTTGATACCCAAGTATTTATGGGCTCATCAAGTAGTCTCTCGCCTGACATGTCAATGCGGACATCATCAAGTACCACATTGGTGGGTGAAAGTTGCTCCTCCTCAGATCTATCAATCTCTTCAAAATCAGAAGGATCAAGTTCGTGCAGCTTGACTTCTAGAATTTGATAGCCATTCCATGATTGGATTTCCTTCATCATAGAGGGCGACATCCATCAACACACCAACAGGATCACTCTCATCCTCTCTATGACCCATTTCAGCCTCAAAATTTTGAAGTCGCAACTTGATTGTAATGGACAAACACTAGCTTGTGAAGCTTTTCATACCCAAGCCGGTTTCGCACTTTTGTGTGAACCAAAGCAAATGTGCTCCAGTTACGCTCACAACCACTAGAGGACACGCACTGCGATACAATTCGCTTCGCAAGCCTTTGCAATTCTGGGCAGTCTATCCCAAAAGCTTCCCACCAATCTCCTACATAACATGATTTTGGGTAAGCACATAATTACTCTAGCACAGTAACACACTAACACTACATATTAACATACCTGCTGCAAAAGTACGTGACGCCATCCGAGCTTCTTCGGAGTCGAACATTCCTCTCTTATTTCGGTAATGTATAAATTGGTGAATCGCCGTTGTTGCCTCCGCAGATTTGCTGCAACCTTTCTAAGTGCTAGTGTGACTCGCCTTCCCATATTCAGGATGTGTAGCTATAGCACCATATTTGTAATGGGCTTCGGGATCAAGTGCGCCGCTACAAAAAAGCAAGTTTAAATCTAACACAACACTTTAAATGAAACCATCATGATACCCTAAAGGCAAGCTATAACTTGTGAGATTTCAAACCTGCAAGCATGAAGCCATGTTTGTACAAATATGAGATCCTCTTATCGATCTTAGTCAATAGAAGCTTCTCCTCATAAGTCCCATTGCCAAAATAACTATCCATTTCTTGTCTAGCTCGTAACAACCTTGGCAAAAACCCGAAAGGGTTGATTGCTTTTGCTGGTCGCATACCGAAGTAAAATAAACAACGGCTTGCTGCCATCTAGCACCCACTTTACACCATCCCACCAATCCCGATTGATTAAGCAATCATAACGAAGTAATAATCCTCCTCAAGACTCCATTCACTATTGGTCCATTCATCGACACCATCCACTTCATGAACTTATCTTTCCGATCCCAGTAACTCGTAAAAGATAAAGATTGTGCCAAACCTTGTGGCATTAGGTCGAATCAACTCTCGTCCTATCTTCTTCTTCATCTCTTCATGGAGCCTACAAAGACACTTGTAAAGTGTTGGAATAAATGTGAAAGCTAGCTCACCTACAAAGAATAAATGTGAAAGCTAGCTCACCTATTATGGTTATAGAAGAACTTGCTCATTCGTTTGGCACTAGAAACTATGTTCTCAACCCGGTCCAAACTTGCAATGTCTTTCAACATAAGGTTCACTGTATGAGCTGCACATGGCTGCCACACAATGTGTTGATGATGATCATCCTCTATCGTTTCTTGCAAGCCTTCTTGTAGTTCGAACCGTTATCGGTCACAATTTGAACAACATTATTAGCCCCAACTTCACTTACAACATCTTTAATGCAGCCATACAAAAAATCTGAATTCTGTGCTTGGCCAGATGCATCAACAGATTTGTGGAAGTACATACGCCCATTAGAGTACACCATAAAATTGATAATACTCATCATGGTAGGGCTCTGTCCATGAGTCACACATAATAGTGATCCCATAATCCTTCCAACCGGACTTGAATTCCCTCATTATTTGCTCTATCTCCTCATAATTTGATTGAAGGTAAGTACCATCTATTTGTCGACCAGTAGGTAGACGCACTCCCTTACCAAGTTGTTGAGTCAACTTAATGGCAGCTTTGAAGTAAGGGCAATCAACCTTCCTACCGGAATGTCGTTGGCATGACGAACTTCGCCCAAGCCCTCCCAAGTGATGCAACAAAGATCCTTGTTTAACATGGTATCCACCTGTTGCTGCATGGGTGATCGGCTCCGTGACAAATCTATATCAAAGTCCATTGTCCTTGCACTACTAGACAACCTTGTTTTTCCATTCCGACCACCGCAGCAGCTAGCACCACCACTACCACTGCCGCTAGCAAGCACTACGACGACATGGATTACTAGTAATAGCACTACGGCGACCGGCACATCCATCTCAGCCCCATCATTTTCATCATCACTACCAATGTATATTGGTTCAGCAATATTTTGTAGAACCCTTCGCTTGTGATTTGAATTGTAGGCACTTCTTTCTAATGCACGATTCACATATGCCCTCATGGCATCCCGAACATGTGGTGGCACACTCAAGCAAGCTCTTACATCCCCGGAAAGACCTGCTAAATGCTTTCTAAAGCGGGTAGCACCTCCACCTTGTGATTGAAACCCACAGTACCAACATATAGAACCATTTTTCTGGGTGCTCTTTCCATGATTCCATATATATTCAATTTCAGCACGAGTAGCATTTGCTATTATTTCAAGAAAAAAAGAAATTAACTTGCTAGACCAATATCAAATCACAATATTATGAAAACTGAAATGAGTTTGATCTATCCAAGCAAACAATATTTACCTCCCGGTGGAGGTCTACTCCCTTGTGTATCGGTGGGATTGTGTCCATCAGCTCCAATTGTTGTTGCTCCCCTTCCCCTCCCCCTGCCGACAGAGCCTCCACCATCACCTTCAATAGCTGCTGTTGCTCCCCTTCCCCTCCCCCTGCCGACAGATCCTCCACCATCGCTTCAATAGCTGCGTTGCTCCCCTTCCACTCCCCGCCGACAAAGGAAGATTCTTCCTCCATTCCCACTGTTTATCGGGATATGCATACACACGTTTTTTACCACATGTCGCTCAAAAGAACTTCCCACTTTACGTAAAATCAATGCATATGCACTTGTATGTCTGTCATTTCATCTTTCAAGGAAAACCACATTTCATATGCATAACCATGCTTCAAGAACAAAGATTAAAATGACCAAGAAGTACTAATCGGTATATTTCACACCAACTCGGCCGAATTCATTACACTAAATGAACAACCAAATTGTATTAGCACCTATTGATATGGAATATTTCGATGCTTTTTAACGAACATATGAATAGGACACCTAGTCATTTGGTCTAGTGCATTTTTGTTCTAGTTACTTGTTGAAGATTGAGTGTATTAGGAAACACAAGACTTGTGAGTTGTGAGTTGTGACATTGCAAATCAAAATGGAGCGGTGAGGTGAGGGGAGAGGGAGAAGCCGACACACCTTCTGCTTCCTGCCGCAGGCCGCAGTAGCCGCCGCCTTGAGCCGAAGCAGCCGCCACCGTCTTGAGCCGCAGCAGCCGCCACCGCCTTGAGCCGCAACAGCCGCCGCCGCCTTGAGGGCCGCGCGCCGCCTTGAGGCCGCCGCCGCCTTGAGCCGCAGCAGCCGGCCCCCGCCTTGAGCCGCGCAGCCCGCCCGCCGCCTTGAGGGCCGCCGCCGAGGGCCGCTGCGCGCACCGCCCGCCCGCCGCCGCCGCCTAGGGTTAGCGCCCGCTGTGCCCTGTGTGTTGCGACTTGCGAACTTGCGATTTGGGAAGGGTGCGGGCCGGCCGCAGAGTGTGGTGTGGAGGATAGCTAAATTTTTCAAAACTTTTTACACCGAATTTTTACCCGGTACCCACTGCTACGGACCCCACCGAAAAAACGAAATTTTGGGAATTTCGGGAATTTCGAAACGAAATTGCAAACCCTGTTTGGGACTACCAAACGCTATTCCGTAATCGGATAGTTATAAAGGTAGTTTTCGGGTTTGCTATGAAACATGGAGTGGGATGTGAGTGATCAAGATGGAATTTGCCCTCCTTTGGAGAGATATCTCGGGCCCCTCGAGGTAATGGATTATGGAAATGCATGGCCATGCTAAGTTGATTGAGGAGTCAATCACAGACGGATAATCCAATACGGTTCGAGTGAATGGTTAAGCTATTGAAGGGATGGCACACATCTTGCCTATAGCTTAACGGTATCGTGAGGCAAAGGGATTTGTGTACACATTACAGTTCGAGCCGATATTATATTCTTGTATACTATGGTGTCAATATGTGCTGCTAGGCGCCGCTATTGATAGGTCGGCCGAGTTGGACTCGAGCCGACGATCGGCTAAGTTAGACTATAGCCGAAACCGAGTATACCTGAACCTACAAGGTCGCACGCTTAAGGGGATAGAATAGATATTCGAGTTGGACTCGGATACGGCTCGATCGGATAGGGATCCGATCGGATAGAGTCCTATGGGCTTACGACGTATGGGCGGCCAACTCTATGAGATACGGATGAGATCCGATTCAAAATAGAGTCCTAATCGGCCACTAGTCCCGCCGGCCAACTCTATATAAAGGAGGGAGGGGTGGAGAGCTGAATAGACATCAATTGCATCGCGTGCAACGAAGTCGCCGAGATCAATCTCCACGGAAACCCTCCCCACTTTCGAGCCAAACCCTAGCCTTGCATCGCGTGCTAGCACACGGGTGTACGGCGTTCGTCCCCGGACGTGTGGATACCGGTAGAGGCGCCGCTACGTTGCGCGCCGTTGATTGGCTGGATCGGGCAATCGAAGCGATCGGCCGTGGTGGAATCGGCTGCGGTCGGGCGCATCGGAGCGAGGCGTGAGAACGCGGCCGGACGACTCGAATCGGCTGATTGGCGAATCGGCGTCTCCGGAATCGGCTACACTGTTCCGGATCGGATTGCCCCGATTGGTTATTCCGCGCACTCTACTCCAATCGGTAACGATCTATCGGCCCTTACTTGCAAGTGTTCCCGGTTTGCGCGGTAAAAGTTTTTGTTTTTGGCTAGCGTAGCCTCCGTGTAACCCTTCACCGAGAGCATCCCGCACATGTTTTTTTTTGATTTTTTAGATGTTTTTTTGAATCTGTGGATGATTGGATGATGTGTGATGCTAATTTTTGATATTATTGTATTTGATTTGTGGCATTGAAAGAATAATCTTTGATGTTGTTGTATTCGTGGTGTCGCAAAAATATTTACATTCGATCTGTCATATTTCACAATGAAAAATAGTATTATTGCATGATGTAATCAGAAAGAACATATGAAAAAAGAAAATAAGAAAAAAGAAGCAAAATTAAAAAAAATAAAAAAACCTTTAATCCCGGTTGGTGTTACCAGCCGGAACTAGAGATGCATCTTTAGTCCCGGTTATTTTACCCGGGACTAAAGATGTCGATCTTTAGTCTCACTTTCGTAGTCCTTGTTCCAGAACCAGGACTAAAGGGTTACAAATCGGGACAACAGTAGAGTTCTCCAGGATTGTATTAGAACCGAAACTATTATGGATTTTGACAGATCGATCAAAGATCACTTTCTTTGGTAGTGAAGGCCCATTAACTTGATGATATCTCCAGCGTGACAACAAGGGCTTAAGGTTGTTTCTATGTTTTAGTACCCACTTGGCCTTATCACATGACTCATTAAGGATCCGAACCGAAAGTCGAAGGTCCAGCTCGTTCTCAAGTGATGCTAAGTATACCCCTTTCTCTGATTTTCCAAGATAAAACTTTAGACACTTGCTCATGCCAATATCTTATGGATCCGTGATTACTTTGTATTTTCCATCAGGCAATGATAGTCTATATAAAGCCCAAATAAAAGGGTGTTAGTAAAGAATATAGAGTATCGAATGACATTTTTTAGCAGCCAAAGTTAAACAAAATGCATAGTTTACGTAAGTATACCTTGTAACATAATTGCACCTATGTACGTGAAGTGCACCATGCCAGTAGACAGCATGGTGTCGTACAGAAAGCTTCACTAAGTCGCCGATGGTGCCTGCAGCCTCCCTGTGGAGATTGTGGCAATCGGGTATCCACATGGCAAGCTTATCCGACTGGAGGTAGGGATAGATTGCGCCTGCTATATCTGTAAGCCGAACTTGACTTAGGTGTTACGGTTGCCGATAGAGATAAGGCAATCGGCCTATAGTCACGGTTTGGTAAGATTGAGGAAACCAACTTAGAATAAGATAGGGTTTCCGACTTGTGAACCCTTCCTCCCAAGACTATATAAGGGGGGTAAGGGGCGTCCCTTGAGGGATATTCCAACACTAGATCTGAGATACAACTTCATAAGCGAGAGCTTTAGATCACGAGATCAATAAAGACACTCGGCGGATCGAATCCACCGAAACAGGAGTAGGGTATTACCTCACGAGAGGGCCTGAACCTGTCTAAATCTTCTTCTTCTCCTAACCCATTGTGCTTGGCGATCTCGACTGCGACCCCATAAAATATATTGCCGAAACCAAGTTTCGACAGTTGGCGCGCCAGGTAGGGGGCCGCGCGTCGAGACTTCTTCAACAATCTCGCCGACAAGCGTGATGGGATCTCCTTCAAGACTCGGCGACTTCGCCGCCAACTTCGCCGGCGACTCCTCCCTCGACTCGGATTCGAACCAGTCGGAGGGAACAACCTACTCGGCGCCGTTCGGGCTCTCCAACCGCCGAGATCTTCGACAACATCTTGAAGACCAAGATGCGATCCACCTTCTCCGACGACGAGACTTCACTCGGCGCCATTCGGATTCCGAATGCCGCCGAGATCTCGCGCCAATCTTCTTGCCTCCCGACGGAAGCAATCTACTCGGCTGAAGACCTTTCGGTGCCGTTTGGGTTACCAAACGTCGCCAAGATCTACATCAACTGCTCTCCCGAGTTGGCGAGGATCCACTCGGAAGAGCCTCGATCCCCCAAGCTCCGACTCGGGACGGAACGATCCGGATCCGGTTACCCAGATCAAGGGAGGTCGCTGTCATCCTCCCGTCCTTTGGCTCTTGTTCATCCTCGAGCTCAACGGATACCTCGGCTCCGCCGGCTTCGACAATCTCTACGGCATCCCTCTCGACGAAGCCGACAACTCCGACGCCATATGGATGCGAGCCGAAGTACTTGACGTCCTCATGGCCGAGCCGGATGAGTCCGACTCAGCCATGGCCGAAGGCTTGCCGAAGAGGAGCGAGCGAGTGGAGCTTGAACGCAAGACAGCCGAAGAAGACAAACAACGCAAAGACAGCGATAAAAGGAAGCCGGATCTGCGTGCGTGACGATCCGCCCAGGAGGCCATCCTCCAAACACGGGTTCGCAACACCAATGTCTTCCGGACGCCACGGCAAACGGTCGCCGCACTCACGCTCTTGGATACCGTCATGGAGACGGCTCCGCCAACGTGACTCCTATCTTGGATAAGATCAAGACCATCGTTGCTGCCACGGCTAACGGCCCTCCCACCACTTCGGCAAGAAGGCCGATCGAATCCGTGGCCGAAACGCCCGACAAGAGCCGGCTCCCACCCCTAAGGTCGGAGACTACGGGAGGCCCGAGCCGGCTCGGTCGTCAACTAGGCCAAGAGGCCCGCCTCCCGAGTCCATGCCGAGGCACCAAGAGCGACGGTCGACTCCCGCCACAAACGACATGGACGTCCACCCGTCCACCACCGAGTCCACCGCAACGTTCCGGCTACCCAACCAGCCAACGTAAGACCCCGCCGAGTGATCTGCGGGAAGTCCTCGACCGCCGCTACCAAGAGCGCGACCGTCGCACTCGGGAAGATCGGAGGGGATCACCGATAGCGGCGACGATGGAGTACCGGCCTTCACTCGGGAGCTCCGCCGAGTGCATTGGCCAAGTGGTTTTAAGCCCACCGGGATAGAAAGGTACGATGGCAAAATCGACCCCGAGTCTTGGTTAATCGTATATACCCTTGCCATCCGAGCTGCAGTGGCGACAACAAAGCCATGGCGAACTACCCGCCCGTGGCCCTCGCAAACTTGGCCGAAATTGGCTCACCACCGCCAAGAGGCTCAATCGGCTCGTGGAGCGAGCCGAGGGACCACTTCGTCGCCAACTTCCAAGGCACCTTCGAGAGGCCCGGCACGCACTTCGACCTTTACAATGTCATCCGAAGCCGGACGAGCCTCGAAGGATTACATTCGTCGCTTCTCCGAGAAGCGCAACAAGATCCCGAACATCACCGATGACATCATCATCGCCGCCTTCGGAAGGGAGTCCGTGATGAGCCGCTTATCGGCAAGTTCGGACGCAAGCCACCGAAGACGGTGAAGCGGATGTTTGAGACGGCGAATTCATACGCCAAATCAAACGACGCCATCAAGGCCGCCCGTCAAGATCGGCCCGACAGAAGAGAGGACAAGCAAGCAGGAGGAAGCCGAAATCCTAAGAAGGATGGCGGCAACAACAGCAACCAGGGCCCGAAAGATCGCAAGCGCCGATCTCGAAGACCCGTGGCCGCAACCTCCAATACTCAACGCCGTCCCGAGTCGCCGCCTACGACGCCATCATGAACGCCCGGTGCACCCACCATCCGAATCACAAGCACGCGGCAAAGGACTGCTTTATCTACAAGCAGTTCGCTGAACAGTACGCGGCGCAGCTCAACAAGAAGCCGACTGACGAGGCTGGCCCGTCCGGCGCCAAGAAGAACAACGCGGCTGAGAATGCCGAACCTTTTCAAGATCCAGTGGGGGAGCTCAACCACATCTTCGGGGGCCCGTTAGCTTATGAATCCAAGAGGAAACAGAAGCTAACTGACCGGGAGGTCAACGCGGCTCAACCTGAAGTCCCTCAATATCTGCGATGGTCGGAGGTGGCCATCACCTTTGACCGCTCGGATCATCCTGACCGAGTGGTCCACCCGGGACGCTATCCACTCGTCCCGGACCCCGTAGTCCGCAACATCGAGCTTAAGCGCGTCCTCATCGATGGGGCGCGCCCTCAACATCCCGTTTGCCAAGACTATGGATGAAATGCGATCCCGAGGGCCGAACTCAAAGCAAGCTCAGCCCCTTCCACGGAGTTATCCCGGGGCTATCTTCAACACCACTCGGGCATATCTCTCTCCCGGTCACCTTCGGAGCCCGAGAGAATTTCCGAACGGAGAACGTCACCTTCGAGGTGGCCGACTTCGAAACGGCATATCATGCCATCATCGGAAGGCCTGCGCTTGCCAAGTTCATGGCGATCCCTCACTACACTTATCTTTGCATGAAGATGCCGGGTCCCAACGGCGTCATCACTCTTCGCAGCGATGTGAAGCAAGCCTTCACTGCGACAAGGAGAGGCTGCGACATGGCCCAATCTCGAGAGAGATTACGTGGCCAACAAGAAGTCCGATTGGCTGCATCTACTTCGGCGAGGGCGAAGTCCCCGCGAAAAAGATAGCCAAATCGGGATCCGGCGACGCCAAGACCAAAAAGATCTCCCCGGATTCGTCCGATCCCTCCAAACCGCCGTAATCGGCGCCGACCTAGATCCTAAATAGGAAAGCGCGCTCGTCACCTTCCTCCAAAATAATAAAGATGTTTTTGCTTGGAAACCATCCGATATGCCCGGAATTCCTAGGGAGGTGATCGAGCACTCTCTCGAACGTCAAAGATGACGCCAAACCAATTAAACAACGATTACGCAGTTCGCACGGGATCGAAAAGACGCGATCAAAGAAGAACTTGCAAAGCTCTTGGCTGCCGGCTTCATTAAAGAAGTCCTTCATCCCGACCGGCTAGCCAATCCAGTCTTGGTCCGCAAGAAGACGGGCAGGCGCATGTGCGTCGATTACACCGACCTCAACAAAGCCGCCCCAAAGATCCATTCGGGCTACCTCGTATCGACCAAGTTGTCGACTCAACGCACGGCGCGAACTCCGAGCTTCTTGGATTGTTACTCGGGCTATCACCGGATCGATCTCGAAAGAATCCACCGCTTGAAGACATCTTTCATCACGTCGTTCGGGGCCTACTGCTACATCACCATGCCTTTCGGCCCGAAGAACGCCGGAGCTACATACCAACGCATGATCCAAAGATGCTTCCGACGCAGATCGGCAAAAACGTTGAAGCCTATGTCGACGATGTTGTCATCAAGACCAAGCGTAAAGAAGACCTGATCGCCGACTTAGAAGAAACCTTTGCAAACATCCGGGCCTTCGAATGAAGTTGAACCCGGAGAAGTGCACCTTCGGCGTCCGTCGGGCAAACCGCTCGGCTTCATGGTATCACATCGCGGCATCGAAGCAAACCCAGAAAAGATCAACGCCATCTTAAACATGAAGCCCCGAGTAATCGAAAGACGTCCAAAAGCTCACTGGCTGCATGGCGGCGCTAAGCCGTTTCATATCCCGACTCGGCGAGCGAGGCATGCCCTTCTTCGATTGCTGAAGAAGACAGACGACTTCCGGTGGACCACGAAGCGACAAGGCCTTTGAAGACTTCAAAGAGTTCCTTACCACGCCACCCGTCCCGGCTTCACCTCAGCCCCAGAACCCCTCTTGCGTACGTCTCGCCACTCATCAAGTGGTCGCACGGTACTTGTGGTAGAACGAGAAGAAGAAGGACGGGCCCGAAGATTCAAAGACCAATTTACTTTGTCGGCGGTTTTGGCAGAGCCAAAATCCGATACCCCTGTGTACAAAAATTGCTTTATGGTGTTCTAATAACCGCGAGGAAATTGGCACACTACTTTCGTGGTCACTCGGTCACCGTCATCACCTCTTTTCCACTCGGCGACGTCATCCACAACCGCGAGGCAACCGGGCGCATCGCCAAGTGGGCCCCGAACCGATGCCGTGGACTTAACCTTTAAGCCCGGGACGTCCATTAAGTCACAAGCCTTAGCGGACTTCCCGGCCGAGTGGATGAACAAAAGAGCACGTACCTCGGGAAGACCTCCAACACCGGACCATGCACTTCGACGGATCCAAGAGGATCACCGGCTTGGGAGCGGGAGTTGTGCGATCTCCCGACCGGGAAAGGCTAAGATATGCCCTTCACCTCCACTTCTCCGCCTCACACAACGTCGCCGAATACGAAGCTCTCTTACATGGATGCGCCTTGCGCCTCACTCGGGATTCGTCGACTTATAGTGAAAGGCGACTCCCACCGGTCGTCAATCGTGTGATGAAAGACTGGTCTTGCTTAAACGACACTATGGAGGCCTACCGACAAGAGGTCCGCAAGCTTGAGGACAAGTTTGACGGACTCGAACTCTCACATGTCTCGAGACATAACAACGAAGCCGCCGATGAGCTAGCACGGTTCGGATCTAAGCGCGAAGCCGCTCCGACGATGTCTTTGTCGAACATCTCTACGAGCCAACCGTCACGGCAAAGACAGCTCCCAACGAGCAAACCACGAACGAAGTCACCATGATCGATACCGACGGAGGACGCCGCTCATCAAATTCTTAACTCAAGCAAGAGCCGCTGGATGACCGGGATGAAGCGAACGCGTCCGGCATCGTTGCCAAGCGTACGTCATGGTCGACTCCGATTTATACAAGAGAAGCCCCTCGGAATTCTAATGAGGTGCATCACACCCAAAGAAGGGAAACAATTACTCCAAGATATCCACTCGGGCATATGCGGAAGCCACGCGGCGGCACGCACTCTAGTCGGCAAAGCTTACGGACAAGGATTTTTCGGCTTACCGCGGTCTCCGACGCAGATAAAGTCGTAAGAACTGCGAAGGCTGCCGCTCTTGCCCGACAAAGCCATGTCCCGGCCCAGAGCTTCAAACAATCCCACTTTCCGGCCGTTCGCGGTATGGGGGTGGACATGGTTGGCCCTTTCAAAAAGCTCCGGAGGTTTCACACACCTCTTCGTCGCAATTGACAAGTTCTCCAAGTGGATTGAAGCCAAGCCGGTTGCCACAATCACTGCCGACAAAGCACGGGATTTTTCCTCAACATCGTGCACCGCTTCGGCGTCCCAAAAGAATCATAACCGATAATGGGACTCAATTCACGGGAGGCATCTTCAAGGAATTCTCGCGAAGACTTCGGAATCAAGATCTCGCTACGCATCGTAGCTCACCCCAAAAGCAATGGGCAAGTCGAGCGAGCAAACGGCATGGTTCTTCAAGGCATCAAGGCTCGCGTCTTCGACCGGCTAAGCCCTTACGCGGCAAGTGGGTCCAAGAACTTCCCTCGGTTCTATGGTCGCTGCGAACTACACCCGGTCGGGCCACCGCCAAACTCCTTTCTTTCGGTCTATGGCGCAGAAGCCATGTTGCCAAATGAGATGGAGTTTGAGTCCCTCCGGTCCGCAGCTTCAACGATGAACGCTACGACATCGACCGAGTGGATGACCTCACCCGATTGGAAGAGGCCCGCGAGGCGCCCTCATCCGGTCGGCCAAATACCTTCAAGGACTCGGGAGATACCATAGTCGCAACGTGCGAGCACGAGCTTTCATTGTTGCCGACACTGGTCCTACGCAAGATCCGGACCACCAAAGACCGACACAAGCTATCTCCCTTATGGGAAGGACCCTATATAATCGCCGAAGTGACTCGGCCCGGTGCCTCCGGCTAAAGCGCGAGGACGGGTCTATGGTGGAGAACTCCTGGAACATCGAACATCTTCGGCGGTTTTATGCCTAATCGGCTAAGGCCTCATGTTTTCCTTGATTGCCAACCTCAAGCAAGATGACTTCTTGAGCTAGCAAATGGGGCGATACACATATCAATAAAGCTCGAATTTCCCTCATCACATTTTTGTGCACAATTTGGTTTATCATTGTTTAATGTCCTTCGACTCGAGCTCGGTGTCTAAGGACCGAGAGTTTTCCGATGACCTAATCGAGCCTAGGCTTGATGACGCCGGACGAAAACTACTTAAGAAATTTCACGCGAAAGCTCGAATCAAGGCATTGACATAAATAAACTAAAAATAGGCACAAAGATTTCATGGCAAGAGTATCACGATTACATGACATTCACAAAGCGAAGTCGAATATAAGTTCAAAGCTTGAAATTGTTTACTACATCCAAAGAGATCTTTTTGCCGCCTCTTGCGCCTCGCCGAGCATATCTAAGGCTGCTCATCTGTTGTCCCCTCGGCGAAGCCCTCCCGATTGAATGAATATCCACTCGGGGTGAGGACTTGTCTCGTGCAAGAGCCGACCAGCCCCCATGTTGGCGCTCGGTGATGTTCTTCGATATCGCTCGGAGCCGCGGAGCTTGTCGAAGATCTCGATTGGTCCCAGCGAGCCGGCCCCAACCCCTTGATCAAACAAGGCTGCCAAGATCGGCGTAGCGGCATTGGCGACCTCTTCCCGTATCTCGTCGCTGGATTTGATTCGCCCGAGTAAGGCGTCATCTGGGCTCGGGTCTTCATCTTATAAGCTGCAAGGAGTTCCGGATCGTTCAAAGCACTTAGGAATGAAGCAAGACATGAAATTCAACTTCAAAGAAGGTTACCTTCAAATTCGGCCTCCATCTCGGCCTTGTCGAGGCTGACCGCTTCCGCTGGACTTGAAGCGAATGGACCTCCGAAGAATTTTCTACAACGAAAGAGGATGATCAATTGACAAGATCAACGAAAGAATCATGATGAAGTGGGAGAGGCGGGCTTACTTCCGATTGATCCGCGGAGGTCGAGGTTCGCTTCCGAAGCTCCGAGATCTCCCTCCTTAGAGCGGCCTCCCTTGAAGCGGCCTCCTCCCGGTGACCTTCAGTGCCGCTGAACGTCCTCCAAGGAGTTTAAGTGAGGCACCACTTTTCCAAGACCTCGGATTTTGCCATTGAGCGGCAATATTCTTTCGCATGAGAAAGCGAAGAATGATCGATCGAAGGATAACGAAGATATAATCAAAAAGAAAGACGAAGGCTTACGTTGAGCGGTCGGGTCGCCTCATTCGGCTCTCGACGAGGGCATCCCTTTCGTCCTTTTCGCTTGCCGATCGAGGATGATGCCTGTCTCTCGCCTTGAGTCCCGCCACTCGATTCTGATCGGAGGAACCCAGGTCTCAGAAGACTGTAACCTGGGGATCTCTTCTACCGTGGCTGGCAAACAAGAAAGACCAATGAAGACATGAAAGATTCAAAATTGAAAGAACAAAGGAAAGTTAGAAGCAAGTCTCACTTAGGTTTCGGTGAGTGCACACCTAGGTGGGCAGCGGGCCCTTCTTCTTCTTCGGGCTCGTGCCGAGTGACCCTCGGTCGGGCGCTCGGGCCGCGGCCGTGGGTTCCCGACAGTGCGTGGTTTCCGGTCGGGATACCCCGTGGCGGTCGGGGCTCTTCCACTGGGGGGCGCTCTCCTTCTGAGGAGAAGGGTGCTTCTCCGGGACGCTCGCACTTGGTTGCGGGCTCCGGGTTTTGGCTCGACGGCCTTGGCGCTTCGGGAGCAGCGGCCGGGTCGGCCCTTCATCCCTCCGACGGGATCTATATCTGGGGCTTCCGCACAAGTAAATACAGCGAAGATAAAGAAGAGTTTTCTACGAAAGAACTCGGGACTTTGGTTTGAGCTTACCGGTTGATCGGCGGATCTTCGGTGCGTCCGCGGCAATCGCCTTAGAGGCGGGGTCTCGACCGGAGGAGCCGGGAAGTCGTCATCCGAGTCCTCGATGATCAGCCGCCTTTTGCTTGCGCGCTTGTTCGAGTCCTCACTCGGCGCCGCCCGTTCCCGACCGGATCGGCTTGGATTTTTATCCCGCCGGTCGGCTTCTTGGCGGGCGACGCTGCGCGTCATCATGAGCCATCTTATATGGCTTGGAGGTGATAGAGGCGTTTTCTGCGAAGAGGGAAAGTGCAACATTAAGCGACAAGACGTCAAGATCGAAAGATAATATAAAGCGATCAATCGGCTTACTGGAGGAGGAGGTCGATGGATGCTGAATGGAAGGACCGGTAGTATGAGGGCTCGCTCGACGAGATCCCGGATGAGAAGAGCTTGTACATCCGGATCTTCGGGATCTCGTATGTGGCGGATCCGGGTCCTCCCGATTGGGATGCTTCCGCCTTCGTACTCGAAGGCCGGTTTCGACCGCTCCCGATTGCGCCGCCGGCACACGATGAAGTGCCGAGTGATTTGTTCCCGCGAAGGTTCCTCTTCTTCATCGCCGGGATCTTCGCGAGCGAGATCGTTGGCCTCATCCCATTCTTGGGCTACGGGACGGTGCTCCAAGATGGTTTGGGGACAGGAGGAAGACCGACAAAGGAAGGAAGGCTGGGTTCAAGATTGCGATGTAAAACCGGTTCGAGTGCGGCCTTTGTTCGAGGATTTCAAGGGGAGAGAGAAGTAGTCTTTGCGGAGAGATCCGCGAAGTTGGAAGCTGCCCGCCAACAACACAAGGATGGTCCTTGTTGGGATGGGGTTTCGGGTAGAACATACGACGGAAGATTGAAGTGAGGAAGAATGCCAAGGAAGGCTTCACACACATGAATAAAGAGTGCAATGTGAAGCATCGAGTTGGGGTTCGGATGGTAGATGTGAAGGCCATAATAGTCCAAAAGCCCCGAAAGAATTCGGAGGTGGGAAGACTGAATCCGCAATAGAAAAAGGAGGTAAAGACAACGAGCTCACCGGTGTTTGGGGTCGGGAAGTCCTCCCCGCCGCCGGCGCCATCCCACAAGTTCCTTGGGCGGAAGCACGCCGTGCTTCACCATCTCCTTGAGGGTGTACTCCCTCACGTCCGAGGTGGCCCATTGGTCGAACGGAATCCTCTTTTCTTCCGCCATGAGAGCGAGGTTGTTGAGGAGCGGATCCGGCCGAGAAAGGTTGGATCTTGGGCGATAGATGTGGGAGTTTTGGCTGCGGGAGCTAGTTGTCGCGGCGAGCAAGCTTCTTGGCGGATGGACCGAGGAGCGCGCAAGCCTAGGGTTCTCCGCGATGAACGATGAGCAGATATGTGAGAAGGGAATTTTTGGAAGATGAAGAGGCGGGGACGACCTCGTGTCTTTATAAAGAAAGATTTGAGGGTTGCGCTAGGTTTTCGGTGAGTGGGCCGAGCCCATAAGAAAATCTACGGCTCAACTAAGGTGTGGTCGATACGTGTCCTTAGGGACTTAAGCGGATGAGCTTAAGCGATTTGCCACTGCAATATGCGCGTGTCCGAGTGCCCAATACCTTTAAAGATCCTTCCATACCGCGGTTTGTCTGACTTCATGAGAAGCTGACACGATGCAATTTGGAAGGTGACCAACAGCAGAGTTTTTATAGCCACCTTGGTGAACAAGGGCTGTTTGGTTTTTCAGCATTTGGTCGGGTAATCTTGCCGATCTTTGTTTGTTTTCCACCTTGGTGAAGATCTTTATAAGATTGAGACCAGATTATGGCAAAAGCTGTTTAATAACTTGGTCATATTTTTCATATGATTGAAAGAATTTATTTTTCCATGAGGGATGATTAAAGTTTTTGTTCCGGATGACTCGGGCGGATCTACTCGGATAAGCATGAGCTTACCGAGTGCTTTTTACCCGCTAGGGTTGATTGAGTTATTATTCCGGATTACTCGGGCGAATCCACTCGGTTGAGCAAGAGTTTCTTGAGTGCTTTTTACCCATGAGGGATGATTGAATTATTTGTTACGAGATGACTCGGGCAAATTCACTCGGTTGAGTATGAACTTGTTGAGTAATGAGATTTCTATGATTGCTTTAGCATGAGCTAGGCATCTACATGAGAATAATTTTTATATAGTTCTTGACTATATGCTTAGTCTATTTTTGACTAACCACATAGTCGGGGCTACACCTATAATTAGGTGCATCGGGAGATGCACCTAGATATTTATTTTTGAGAATTTTTATATATAAATTTTTCCGCCCTTCACGTCTTTGGAGCCACTCGGGAAGATTCAGGCGAGAGATGATGGAATCACTCGGCGCCAAAAGCACTCGGTCAAAGAGATTTTTGGTTGAGTCTTGCTTTGGTCTGAAGCGAGTTGTCTCGTCGCGAAAAGGACTCGGGGGCTACTGTGGAGATTGTGGCAATCGGGTATCCACATGGCAAGCTTATCCGACGGAGGTAGGGATAGATTGCGCCTATATCTGTAAGCCGAACTTGACTTAGGTGTTACGGTTGCCGATAGAGATAAGGCAATCGGCCTATAGTCACGGTTTGGTAAGATTGAGGAAACCAACTTAGAATAAGATAGGGTTTCCGACTTGTGAACCCTTCCTCCCAAGACTATATAAGGGGGTAAGGGCGTCCCTTGAGGGATATTCCAACACTAGATCTGAGATACAACTTCATAAGCGAGAGCTTTAGATCACGAGATCAATAAAGACACTCGGCGGATCGAATCCACCGAAACAGGAGTAGGGTATTACCTCACGAGAGGGCCTGAACCTGTCTAAATCTTCTTCTTCTCCTAACCCATTGTGCTTGGCGATCTCGACTGCGACCCCATAAAATATATTGCCGAAACCAAGTTTCGACACTCCCCTTCCCTGACAAATAATCGATCCTCCCATTGCTTTGTCTTTGACGAGAAGACATTCAATAGAAATGGTGATGGTGGCCATTCCGACTCTCTTATGATTGGGTCATACTCCATAATACATAAGGCAAGAGATCTTGACCACCTCGTAGTGCGACGATACGGTGGGATCGAACACGATGCAGTTGTCGCCACCGGTATCCCGAGACGGCGGCAGTCGGGGCAGGGTCACGCACCGTCGCGTGGCCGGTTAACCACGTGGGTGTATAGCAGGAGGAGGCCGTTGCAATGATCCTCGACGATGTAGACTCCGTATTTGTTAGGCGTAGGGGTGAAAACGGTACCGATAATATCCAGTTTCCGTTCGAAATATCGGATACGGCTAGTGTCAACCGGATAATTTCGAATTCGAAAACGAAAACGGATAATTTTTCTCAGATACGGATACGGTAGAGACATTATCCGACGGATAGCGGATAATATCCGGATACCTGACCGGATAATATCCGGACCCTAGGAACGTTTGGCCCAACCGGCCCATAACCCTCCATAAGCCCATCAAAAAAGGCAAAACCCTATATTCCTACCTCCTCTCCCACGGTCCCACCATCCAAGTGTCCTTTCTCCACCAGTCCATCGCGTCGTGCCTCACACAGTATAGCCGCCGTGTCGAAACTTGGTTTCGGCAATATATTTTCTGGGGTCGCAGTCGAGATCGCCAAGCACAATGGGTTAGAAGAAGAAGAAGATTTAGACAGGTTCAGGCCCTCTCGAGAGGTAATACCCTACTCCTGTTTCGGTGGATTCGATCCGCCGAGTGTCTTTATTGATCTCGTGATCAAAAGCTAAGAGCTAAAAGCTGAACTCCTCTTCGAATATCTGATCTAGAATCTGATCAAGTCTAGGATATCCCTCAAGGGACGCCCCTTACCCCCCTTATATAGTCTTGGGAGGAAGGGTTTACAAGTCGAAAACCCTATCTTATTCTAAGATGGTTTCCTCAATCTTACCAAACCGTGACTATAGGCCGATTGCCTTATCTCTATTGGCAACCGTAACACCTAAGTCAAGTTCGGCTTACAGATATGGCGGCGCAATCTATCCCTACCTCCGTCGGATAAGCTTGCCAAGTAGATACCCGATTGCCACAATCTCCACAAGTAGCCCCCGAGTCCTTTTCGCCGACGAGACAACTCGGCTTCAGACCAAAGCAGCACTCAACCAAAAATCTCTTTGACCGAGTGCTTTTGGCGCCGAGTGATTCCATCACCTCTGCTGAATCTTCCCGAGTGGCTCCAAAGACTCGTGAAGGGCTGGAAAATATCTCAGAAATTCTCAAAAATAAATATCTAGGTGCATCTCCGATGCACCTAATTATAGGTGTAGCCCCGACTATGTGGTTAGTCAAAAATAGACTAAGCATATAGTCAAGAACTATAAAAAATTATTCTCATGTAGATGCTTAGCTCATGCTAAAGCAATCATAGAAATCTTGTTACTCAGCAAGTTCATACTCAACCGAGTGAATTTGCCCGAGTCATCTCAGAACAAATAATTCAATCATCCCTCATGGGTAAAAAGCACTCGGTAAGCTCATGTTTATCCGAGTGGATCCGCCGAGTCATCCCAACAAATACTTTAATCATCCCTCATGGGAAAATAAGTTCTTTCAATCATATGAAAAATATGACCAAGTTATTAAACAGCTTTTGCCATAATACTGGTCTCAATCTTATAAAGATCTTCACCAAGGTGGAAAATAAACAAGATCGGCAAGATTACCCGACCAAATGCCAAAAACCAAACAGCCCTTGTTCATCAAGGCGGCTATAAAACTCTGCTTGTTGGTCACCTTCCAAATTGTATCGTGCCGCTTCTCATGAAGTCAAGCAAACCGCGGTATGGAAGGATCTTTTAAGGTATAGGGCACTCGGACACGCGCATATTGCCGGGGCAAATTTGCTTAAGCTCATCCGCTTAAGTCCCTAAGGACACGTATCGGACCACACCTTAGCTGGGCCATAGATTTTCTTATGGGCTCGGCCCACTCACCGAAAACCTAGCGCAACCCTCAAATCTTTCTTTATAAAGACACGAGGTCGTCCCCGCCTCTTCATCTTCCAAAATTCCCCTTCTCGCAATACTATTCATCGCTCATTGCGGAGAACCCTAGGCTTGCGCACTTCTCGCCTATCCGCCAAGAAGCTCGCTTGCCGCGACAACTAGCTTCTGCAGCCAAAACTCCCACATTCATCGCCCAAGATCTAACCTTTCTCACCGATCCGCTCCCCAACAACCTCGCTCTCATGGCGGAGGAGAAGAGGATTCCGTTTGACCAATGGGCCACCTCGGACGTGAGAGAATATACCCTCAAGGAGATGGTGAAGCACGGCGTGCTTCCGCCCAAGGAACTAGTGGGATGGCGCCCGGCGGGGGAGGACCTCCCGACCCCTAACACCGGTGAGCTTGTCGTCTTTACCTCCTTTTTCTATTGCGGATTCAGTCTTCCCACCTCCGAATTCTTTCGGGGCTCTTGGATTACTATGGTCTTCACATCTACCATCCGAACCCCAACTCGATGCTTCACATCGCACTCTTTATTCATGTGTGTGAAGCCTTCCTTGGCATTCTTCCTCACTTCAATCTGTCCGTCGTATGTTCTACTCAAACCCCATCCGAACAAGGACCATCCTTGTGTCGTTGGTGGGCAGAGCATTCAGCTTCGCGGATCTCTCCGCAAAGACTACTTCTCTCTCCCTTGAAATCCTCGAACAAAGGCCGGCACTCGAACCGGTTCTACATCGCAATCTTGAACCTAGCCTTCCTTCCTTTGTCGGTCTTCCTCCTGTCCCAAACCATCTTGGAGCACCGTCCCGTAGCCCAAGAATGGGATGAAGCCAACGATCGCTCACGAAGATCCCGGCGATGAAGAAGAGGAACCTTCGCGGGGAACAAATCACTCGGCATTTCATCAGTGCCGATGGCGCCAATCGGGGAGCGATCGAAGCCGCCTTCGAGTACGAAGGCGGAACAGACCCCAATCGGGAGGACCCGATCCGCTCACATACGAGATCCCGAAGATCCGGATGTACAAGCTCTTCTCTTCCGGGATCTCGCCGAGCGAGCCCTCATACTACCGGCCTTCCATTCAGATCCATCGACCTCCTCCTCCTGGCCGATTGATTGCTTTATAGTATCTTTCGATCTTGATGTCTTGTCGCTTAACGTTGCGCCTTCCTTCTTCGCAGAGAACGCCTCTATCATTTCCAAGCCGTATAAGATGGCTCATGATGACGCGCAGCGTCGCCCACCAAGAAGCCGACGGCGGGATAAAAATCCAAGCCGATCCGGTCGGGAAGCGGGCGGCGCCGAGTGAGGACTCAAACAAGCGCGCAAGCAAAAGGCGGCTTATCATCGAGGACTCGGATGACGACGTCCCGCTCCTCCGGTCGAGACCCCGCCTCTAAGGCAATCGCCGCGGACGCACCGAAGATCCGCCGATCAACCAGTAAGCTCAAACCAAAGTCCCGAGTTCTTTCGTAGAAAACTCCTCTTTATCTTCGCTGTATTTACTTATGCAGAAGCCCCGGGATATAGATCCCGTCGGAGGGGATGAGGGCCGACCCCGGCCGCGCTCCCGAAGCGCCAAGGCCGTCGAGCGAACCCCTGAGCCCGCAACCAAGTGTGAGCGTTCCGGAGAAGCACCCTTCTCCTCGAAGGAGAGCGCCCCGGGAAGAGCCCCGACGCTAGCCGGGATATCCCGACCGGAGACCGCGGTGTCGGGAACCCTCAGCTGCGACCCGAGTGCCCCCGGCCGAGGGTCACTCGGCACAGAGCCCGAAGAAGAAGAAGGGCCCGCTGCCCCACCTAGGCAGCAAATGCCGAAACCGGTGAGACTTGCTTCGAACTTTCCTTTGTTCTTTCAATTTTGAATCTTTCATGTCTTCATTGGTTTTTCTTGTTTTCCAGCCACGGTAGAAGAGATTCCCGTGCTACGCCTCTTCGAGACCCGGGTTCCTCCAATCGAATCGAGTGGCGGGACTCGGAAGGCGAGAGACAGGCATCATCCTCGACCGGTAGGCTGAAAAGGATGAAAGGGATGCCTCGTCGAGAGCCCGAACGAGGCGACCCGACCGCTCAACGTAAGCCTTCATCTTTCTTTTTGATTATATCTTCGTTATCCTTCGCCGATCATCCTTCGCCTTCGCATGCAAAAGAATATTGCCGCTCAATGGCAAAATCCGAGGCGCTGGAAAAGCTGGTGCCTCACTTAAACTCCTTGGAGGACGTTCGCACGACAACCGAAGGTCACTCGGGAGGAGGCCGCTTCAAGGGAGGCCGCTTTAAGGAAGGAGATCTCGGAGCTTCGAGAAGCGAACCTCGACCTCCGCGGATCAATCGGAAGTAAGCCCGCCTCTCTCGGCTTCATCGTGATTCTTTTGTTGATCTTGTCTATTGATAATCCTCTTTTGTTGTAGAAAATTCTTCGGAGGTCCACTCGCTTCAAGTCCAACTGGAAGCGGTCAACCTCGACAAGGCCGAGATGGAGGCCGAATTTGAAGGTAACCTTCTCTCGAAGTTGAATTTCGTGTCTTGCTTCATTTCCGAGTGCCTTGACTGATCTAGGACTCCTTGCAGCTTATAAGATGAAGACCCGAGCCCGATGACGTCTTACTCGGGCGGATCAAATCCAGCGACGAGCTACGGGAAGAGGTCGCAAACGCCGCCGCGCGATCTTGACCTCCTTGTTTGATCAAGGAGTTGGGGCCACTCGCGGAGCCGATCGAGATCTTCGACAAGCTCCGGATGGCTCCCGAGCGGTATCTCGAAGAACATCACCGAAGCGCCAACATGGGGCTGGTCCGGCTCTTGCACCAAGTCCTCTACCCCGAGTGGATATTCATTCAATCGGGAGGGCTTCGCGAGGGGACAACAGACGAGCAGGCCTTAGATATGCTCGGCGAGGCGCAAGAGGCGGCGAAGAAGATCTCTTTAGATGTAGTGAACAATTTTAAGGTCCGAACTGTATTCGACTTTGCTTTGTAGATATCTTGTAATTGTAACACTCTGACGTGGAACCTTTGTGACTATTTTTAATTTATTTATGTCAATGCCTTGATTCGAGCCTTTGCGTGAAATTTCTTAAGTAGTTTTCGTCCGTCGTCATCAAGCCTAGGCTCGATTAGGTCATCGGAAAACTCTCGGTCCTTAGACACCGAGCTCGAGTCGAAGGACATTAAACAATGATAAACCAAATTGTGCACAAAAATTTGATGAGGAAAATTTGAGCTTTATTGATATGTGTATCGCCCCGATTGCTAGCTCAAGAAGTCATCTTGCTTGAGGTTGGCAAGTCAAGGAAAACATGAGGCCTTAGCCAAATTAGGCGTAAAACCGTCGAAGATGTTCAATGTTCCAGAGTTCTCCACCATAGACCCGTCCTCGCGCTTTAGCCGGTAGGCACCAGCCGAGTCACTTCAGCGATTATATAGGGTCCTTCCCATAAGGGAGATAACTTGTGTCGGTCTTTGGTGGTCGGATCTTGCGTAGGACCAGTCGCCAACAATGAAAGCTCGTGCTCGCACGTTGCGACTGTGGTATCTTCCGAGCCCTTGAAGGTATTTGGCCGACCGGATGAGGGCTGCCTCGCGGCCTCTTCCAATCGGGTGAGGTCATCCACTCGGTCGATGTCGTAGCGTTCATCGTTGAAGCCGCGGACCGGAGGGACTCAAACTCCATCTCATTTGGCAACATGGCTTCGCGCCATAGACCGAAAGAAAGGAGTTTGGCGGTGGCCCGACCGGGTGTAGTTCGCAGCGACCATAGAACCGAGGGAAGTTCTTGGACCCACTTGCCGCGTAAGGGCTTAGCCGGTCGAAGACGCGAGCCTTGATGCCTTGAAGAACCATGCCGTTTGCTCGCTCGACTTGCCCATTGCTTTTGGGATGAGCTACCGATGCGTAGCGATCTTGATTCCGAAGTCTTCGCAGAATTCCTTGAAGATGCCTCCTGTGAATTGAGTCCCATTATCGGTTATGATTCTGTTTGGGACGCCGAAGCGGTGCACGATGTTGAGGAAAAATCCCGTGCTTTGTCGGCGGTGATTGTGGCAACCGGCTTGGCTTCAATCCACTTGGAGAACTTGTCGATTGCGACGAAGAGGTGTGTGAAACCTCCTGGAGCTTTTTGAAAGGACCAACCATGTCCGGCCCCATACCGCGAACGGCCGGAAAGTGGGATTGTTTGAAGCTCCGGCTGGAACATGGCTTTGCCGGCGAAAACTGGCAGCCTTCGCGAGTTCTTACGACTTTGTCCGCGTCTGGAGACCGCGGTGAGCCGAAGAATCCCCGTCTCGTAAGCTTTGCCGACTAAAGTGCGTGCTTGCCGCGTGGCTCCCGCATATGCCCGAGTGGATATCTTGGAGTAATTGTTTCCTTCTTCGGTGTGATGCACCTCATTAGAATTCCGAGGGGCTTCTCTTGTATAAATCGGAGTCGACCATGACGTACGCTTGGCAACGACGCCGGACGCGTTACGCCTCATCCCGTCATCCGGCAGCTCTTGCTGAGTTAAGAATTTGATGAGCGGCGTCCTCCAGTCGGTATCGATCATGGTGACTTCGTTCTTGGTTTGCTCGTTGGGAGCCGTCTTTGCCGTGACGGTTGGCTCGTAGAGATGCTCGACAAAGACATCTGTTGGAGCGGCTTCGCGCTTGGATCCGAACTGCGCTAGCTCATCGGCAGCTTCGTTGTTATGTCTCGGGACATGTGAGAGTTCTAGCCCATCAAACTTGTCCTCAAGCTTGCGGACCTCTTGTCGGTAGGCCTCCATAGTGTCGTTTAAGCAGACCGCCTTTCATCACTTGATTGACGACCAACGGGAGTCGCCTTTCAAATAAGCCGACGAATCCCGAGTGAGACTGCAAGGCGCATCCATGTAAGAGAGCCGTATTCGGCGACGTTGTGTGAGGCGGAGAAGTGGAGGTGAAGGGCATATCTTAGCCTTTCCCCGGGGGAGATCAGCACAACTCCCGCTCCCAAGCCGGTGATCCTCTTGGATCCGTCGAAGTGCATGGTCCAAGTGTTGGAGGTCTTCCCGAGGTACGTGCTCTTCTTTTTAGTCCACTCGGCCGGGAAGTCCGCTAAGGCTTGTGACTTAATGGACGTCCCGGGCTTAAAAGTTAAGTCCAGGGCATCGGTTCCAGGGCCCACTTGGCGATGCGCCCGCTGCCTCGCGGTTGTGGATGACGTCGCCGAGTGGAAAAGAGGTGATGACGGTGACCGAGTGACCCGAAAGTAGTGTGCCAATTTCCTCGCGGTTATTAGAACACCATAAAGCAATTTTTGTACCAGGGGTATCGGATTTTGGCTCCGCCAATACTTCGCCGACAAAGTAAATTGGTCTTTGAATCTTCTCGCCCTTCTTCTTCTCGTTCAACCACAAGTACCGTGCGACCACTTGATGAGTGGCTGAGACATACAAAGAAGAGGGGTTCCTGGGCTGAGGTGAAGCCGGGACGGGTGGCGTGGTAAGGAATTCTTTGAAATCTTCAAAGGCCTTGTCGCTTCGTAGTCCACCGAAAGTCGTCCTGTCTTTTCGCGGTTTGAAGAAGGGCATGCCTCGCTCGCCGAGTCGGGATATGAAACGGCTTAGCGCCGCCATGCAGCCAGTGAGCTTTTGGACGTCTTTCGATTACTCGGGGGCTTCATGTTTAAGATGGCGTTGATCTTTTCGGGTTTGCTTCAATGCCGCGATGTGATACCATGAAGCCGAGCGCTTGCCGATGGGACGCCGAAGGTACACTTCTCCGGGTTCAACTTCATTCGAAGGCCGGATGTTTGCAAAGGTTTCTTCTAAGTCGGCGATCGGTCTTCTTTCTTGGTCTTGATGACAACATCGTCGACATAAGCTTCAACGTTTTTGCCGATCTGCGTTTGGAAGCATCTTTGGATCATGCGTTGGTATGTAGCTCCGGCGTTCTTTAGGCCGAAAGGCATGGTGATGTAGCAAGAGGGCCCCGAACGGCGTGATGAAAGATGTCTTCAAGCGGATTCTTTCGGATCGATCTCGGTGATAGCCCGAGTAACAATCCAAGAAGCTCAGGAGTTCGCAGCCGGTGTTGAGTCGACAACTTGGTCGATACGAGGTAGCCCGAATGGATCTTTGGGGCAGGCTTTGTTGAGGTCGGTGTAATCGACGCACATGCGCCATTGCCCCGTCTTCTTGCGGACCAAGACTGGATTGGCTAGCCGTCGGGATGAAGGACTTCTTTAATGAAGCCGGCAGCCAAGAGCTTTGCGAGTTCTTCTTTGATCGCGTCTTTTCGATCTTGTGCGAACCTCGCGTAATCGTTGTTTAATTGGTTTGGCGTCATCTTTGACGTTCGAGAGTGCTCGATCACCTCCCTAGGAATTCCGGGCATATCGGATGGTTTCCAAGCAAAAACATCTTTATTATTTTGGAGGAAGGTGACGAGCGCGCTTTCCTATTTAGGATCTAGGTCGGCGCCGATTCACGCAGCTTTTGGAGGGATCGGACGAATCAAGGGAGATCTTCTTGGTCTTGGCGTCGCCGGATCCCGATTTGGCTATCTTCTTCGTGGGGACTTCGCCCTCTGCCGAAGTAGATGCGCCAATCGGACTTCTTGTTGGCCACGTAATCTCTCTCGAGATTGGGCCATGTCGCAGCTCTCTCTTGTCGCAGGTGAAGGCTTGCTTCACATCGCTGCGAAGAGTGATGACGCCGTTGGGACTCGGCATCTTCATGCAAAGATAAGTGTAGTGAGGGATCGCCATGAACTTGGCAAGCGCAGGCCTTCCGATGATGGCATGATATGCCGTTTCAAGTCGCCACCTCGAAGGTGACGTTCTCCGTTCGGAAATTCTCTCGGGCTCCGAAGGTGACCGGAGAGAGATATGCCCGAGTGGTGTTGAAGATAGCCCGGGATAACTCCGTGGAAGGGGGCTGAGCTTGCTTTGAGTTCGGCCCTCGGGATGCGCATTTCATCCATAGTCTTGGCAAACAGATGTTGAGGCGCTGCCCGTCGATGAGGACGCGCTTAAGCCGATGTTGCGGACTACGGGGTCCGGGACGAGTGGATAGCGTCCCGGATGGACCACTCGGTCGGGATGATCCGAGCGGTCAAAGGTGATGGCCACCTCCGACCATCGCAGATATTGAGGGACTTCGAGGTTGAGCCGCGTTGACCTTCCGGTCGGTTAGCTTCGTTTCCTCTTGGATTCATAAGCTAACGGGCCCCGAAGATGTGGTTGAGCTCCCCACTGGATCTTGAAAAGGTTCGGCATTCTCGCCGCATTGTTCTTCTTGGCGCCGGACGGGCCAGCCTCGTCGATCGGCTTCTTGTTGAGCGCGCGCCGCGTACTATTCGCGAACCGCTTGTAGATAAAGCGCCTCCTTTGCCGCGTGCTTGTGATTCGGATGGTGGGTGCACCGGGCGTTCATGATGGCGTCGTAGGCGGCGACTCGGGACGGCGTTGAGTATTGGAGGTCGCGGCCACTAGGTCTTCGATCGGCGCTTGCGATCTTTCGAGCCCCGGTTGCCTTGTTGCCGCCATCCTTCTTAGGATTTCGGCTTTCTCCCGGTTGCTTGTCCTCTCTCCGTCGGGCCGATCTTGACGGGCGGCCTTGATGGCGTCGTTTGATTTGGCGTATGAATTCGCCGTCTCAAACATCTGCTTCACCGTCTTCGGTGGCTTGCGTCCGAACTTGCCGATAAGCGGCTCATCACGGACTCCCTTTTGGAAGGCGGCGATGATGATGTCATCGGTGATGTTCGGGATCTTGTTGCGCTTCTCGGAGAAGCGACGAATGTAATCCTTCGAGGCTCGTCCGGCTTCGGATGACATTGTAAAGGTCGAAGTGCGTGCCGGGCCTCTCGAAGGTGCCTTGGAAGTTGGCGACGAAGTGGTCCTCGGCTCGCTCCACGAGCCGATTGAGCCTCTTGGCGGCGGTGAGCCAATTTCGGCCGAGTTTGCGAGGGCCACGGGCGGTAGTTCGCCATGGCTTTGTTGTCGCCACTGCAGCTCGGATGGCAAGGGTATATACGTTAACCAAGATTCGGGGTCGGTTTTGCCATCGTACCTTTCTATCCCGGTGGGCTTAAAGCCACTCGGCCAATGCACTCGGCGGAGCTCCCGAGTGAAGGCCGGTACTCCATCGTCGCCGCTATCGGGTGATCCCTCCGATCTTCCCGAGTGCGACGGTCGCGCTCTTGGTAGCGGCGGTCGAGGACTTCCCGCAGATCACTCGGCGGGGTCTTCTGTTGGCTGGTTGGGTAGCTGGAACTGTTGCGGCGGACTCGGTGGTGGACGGGCGGACGTCCATGTCATTTGCGGCGGGAGTCGACCGTCTGCTCTTGGTGCCTCGGCATGGACTCGGGAGGCGGGCCTCTTGGCCTAGTTGACGACCGAGCCGGCTCGGGCCTCCTATAGTCTCCCGACCTTAGGGGTGGGAGCCGGCTCTTGTCGGGCGTTTCGGCCACGGATTCGCCTCGGCCTTCTTGCCGAAGTGGTGGGAGGGCCGTTAGCCGTGGCAGCAACGATGGTCTTGATCTTATCCATAGGAGTCACGTTGGCCGGAGCCGTCTCCATGACGGTATCCAAGAGCGTGAGTGCGGCAACAGCTGCTTCTGCGTGGGCGTCCGGAAGACATTGGTGTTGCGAACCCGTGTTTGGAGGATGGCCTCCCGGCGGATCGTCCAGTGCACGCGAGATCCCGCTTCCTTTTATCGCCTCGTCTTTGCGTTGTTTGTCTTCTTCGGCTGTCTTGCGTTCAAGCTCCACTGCTCGCTCCTCTTCGGCAAGCCTTCGGCCATGGCTGAGTCGGACTCATCCGGCTCGGCCATGAGGACGTCAAGCACTTCGGCTCGCAGTCCATATTGCGGCTCGGAATTGTCGGCTTCGTCGGAAGGGATGCCATAGAGATTGTCGAAGCCGGCGGAGCTGAGGTATCCGTTGAGCTCGAAGATGAACAAGAGCCAAAGGACGGGAGGATGACGACGACCTCCCTTGAACTGGGTAACCGGATCTGGATCGTTCCGGTCCGAGTCGGAGCTTGGGGGATCGGGCTCTTCCGAGTGGATCCTCGCCAACTCGGGAGAGCGAGTTGATCGTAGATCTTGGCGACGTTTGGTAACCCAAACGGCACCGAAAGGTCCTCACCGAGTAGATTGCTTCCGTCGGGAGGCAAGAAGATTGGCGCGCAGATCTCGGCGGCATTCGGTAATCCGAATGGCGCCGAGTGAAGTCCGTCGTTGGAGAAGGTGGATCGCATCTTGGTCTTCAAGATGTTGTCGAAGATCTCGGCGCTGTTGGAGAGCCCGAACGGCGCCGAGTAGGTTGTTCCCTCCGATGGTTCGAATCCGAGTCGAGGGAGGAGTCGCCGGCGAAGTTGGCGGCGAAGTCGCCGAGTCTTGAAGGAGATCCCATCACGCTTGTCGGCGAGATTGTTGAAGAAGTCTCGACGCGCGGCCCCTACTCGGCGCGCCAACCGTCGAAACTTGGTTTCGGCAATATATTTTTCGGGGTCGCAATCGAGATCGCCAAGCACAATGGGTTAGAAGAAGAAGAAGATTTAGACAGGGTTCAGGCCCTCTCGAGAGGTAATACCCTACTCCTGTTTCGGTGGATTCGATCCGCCGAGTGTCTTTATTGATCTCGTGATCAAAAGCTAAGAGCTAAAAGCTGAACTCCTCTTCGAATATCGATCTAGAATCGATCAAGTCTAGGATATCCCTCAAGGGACGCCCTTACCCCCTTATATAGTCTTGGGAGGAAGGGTTTACAAGTCGGAAACCCTATCTTATTCTAAGATGGTTTCCTCAATCTTACCAAACCGTGACTATAGGCCGATTGCCTTATCTCTATTGGCAACCGTAACACCTAAGTCAAGTTCGGCTTACAGATATGGCAGGCACAATCTATCCCTACCTCCAGTCGGATAAGCTTGCCAAGTAGATACCCGATTGCCACAATCTCCACACGCCGGCGCCCGTGGAGTTGCCTTCCGCCGCCGCGACGTCGCTCGCCCAGGGTCCCCGTCAGCCGCCCTCTTCGCCACGGCGCGCCTCGTGGCGCTCGCCCGTCGGCGCCGCTTCCTCCGCCTCGGTGCCGCCGCCCAGCGCCCCGTCGGTTTCGCCTTCCACCGCCGTGGCGCCGCCCGCCCGGTGCCCGTTGGCTTTGCCTTCCGCCGCCGCATATGCCTCTGAGATTTGAGGACTTGTGAAATTGGTACTGGGATTATCTTTCTCTGTTTGATAGGATGCTACTAGAAGCTGAATAATTCTTCCAGTGCTTGGTTGATTAGGAAGCACAAAAACACTACGTCGAGAACTTATGCTGTCGTTTGTAATTTTGATTCAGAATCTTGCACAAAGTAGGTTGCACTTCTCTTCTCATCTCTCAGATGGCTGTACCTAGTTATATATTCATCACTCATGTGAGTGAATTATTTTCTAATTTTCTTTATTATGGATGTCTAAAATTACAATGCTTGATTTATAATGATATTTGAGGCCATGAAATATCCGATCAATATCCGTTATCGTATTTGTTTCGATTCGTATCTGTTCCGTATTTGTTTTCGATAGTATTTATTTCCGTTTTCGTATTTGAGGTTTTCGATTCCGAATCCAATTCTAAAAAATATGAAAACAAATACGATATAGCTGTTTTCGACCGTATCCGATCCGTTTTCGCTCCTAGTTAGACATGTAGTCAAGCTTACCGCAGATTGCAGGGGTCGTTGGCATCGACGGGAGGGAGAAGAATTCTGGGAACCTAAGTCCATCGAAGCGGACGAAGATGCCGGCGAGCAAGAGCGGGAGGAGATCTGTGCGCAGCAGGCAGCGGTCGTCGATGGTGGCCTGCCAGGCCGTGCAGACGCTCCGTGCTGCGGCAAGGCTTCGTGGTGGGAGGCGGCCGAGGACGTCGGCGAGTACGTCGTCGGGTAGCAGATAGTTGATCGTGATGCTTCTTCCTGTTGTTGGCTCCATTGGAGAGATCGATCTGTGGTGGATCAAACATACGGTGGATTGAGCTGCCGTTGTCGGTTTGGTCTGCTTTTTTTTCTCTTTTTATTAAGGAACATGTTAATCGAAACCAAATTAATTTGCTCCGATAACTCCGATCGCAGGGCGAATCCGAGTCCAGTTGTCGACTCCGGAATTCCGGACCGAATTTTAGACCATTTGATTCGCTATAAAATTCATGCCAGCTTGTTCCCAGAAAAAAAAAATCAAACAGCAACTCTGGCAGAAGATTCGAACTCTATCTAGACTTCCCCTATACACGCAGTACCACTGCACTGTTACATGGATTTGTACTTTATGAGTCACTTACGTACGACTTATATGATAATTAAATGCAAGTTTCAAACACGGCTGAAGTCATTATTGTCTCGGTTCGTAAGTCCTTTAGTTTCGGTTCGAATCAGGATTAAAAAAGCGGGACTAAAGATCGACATATTTAGTCCTGAGTAAAATAATCGGGACTAAAGATGGCGGCGCCATGTGGCTGGCTCCGCCATCTTTAGTCCCAGTTGGTGTTACCAACCGGGACTAAAGGTTTTTTTATTTTTTTAAATTTTTTTTTGCTAGCTGCTAGCTGCTAGCTTGGTGTCTTTCAATTATATATTATGCATACATATACACATATACACATATATGTATAAATATATATTTTACACACATAAATGAACTTAAGAAAAGATATATATATATATATATACACACATACAATATCCAAATACATTTCGTATCTTACAAACAATTGTCTAATATACTTTGTGGATCGAGTGGTAAAGTTTAAAGTAGAACTCTTTCGCAGGATCAATGATCTGCTCGTTTATAAATCTCATTAATTCTTCAATTTCTTCTAGAGCAACATGTATAAAAGTCACGTGGGGGAGTGCTGATGAGAAATTTGATTCCCACGCACAGGCCTGAGAGGTTTGCTTTACTCAAGTGCAGGTCCAAATTGGTCGCCTTTGTTGAATTTAGGGCGTGCCACTTGATTTGATCCTGTAACCAACAAGAAACAAGAAATAAGCATTAAGTTAGAATTAGATCAAATCGGATCAGCTGAAGACATCAATAAACATATAATTGTTATTCAAAAGCACATTTATACTAAGTGATTGGGATAGATCGGTAGTATACCGAGACAGTATAAATCGTATAGGCTAAAGGCACATTAGGATAATAATTATCTGCATTGACAACCTAGCCGATACTGCAGGTCTAATGTGAATCGGCTAATACTCCGATACATTTTATAAAAAGATATTAATCTGATCCAAATGCGCTAAACCTAGATCAATCTACATAGCGTAACTTGACAGACGATACTAGCTTAGGGCATTTAAACAGATTGAGATCTTAATATAAAAGAAAGTTTTAATATATCTAATAGCAATTAACACTAAAAGATAAATAAAACAGGTAAGGTCGGCTGAAACCCCGACACTATCTCTAATGATAAAGATTAAACTAAACAGATCTTGATAGTTCTAAAAGCGACTTAATAGTTTGATTAGATGCAGCATTAAGTACAAAAAGAAATATTAGATCTGTATAAGCTAATGAAAACCCCTTGAGACAGTAGACACGACATATAATCTAATTCAACCCCTGGATCTAGCCTCATTGGCTGCTGTCTTCAGAGATAAACCAGCCGTTTGCGGGATAGATCTAGACATTGCTCTAGATTATAGGCCGCGTATGATAGATTGCGTAGTTTATAACATCGAAACAAGAGTATCATGACGATGGAAACACTAATCCCGACGATACAAACCACTGGTAACACGGAATTACCTTGTTCGGAGATCGAAGCTGATGCAGCCCGAGCAAGGGCAAGAACTCGTCGCAAATAAAAGGGTAGCGATGCGCCGAAGTTGATTGATTGTGTGTTAGTTTATTCTACAAAGAGCCTTCGGGTCTTATTTATACTCAGGCATAACAACATCCGTGTGGGACACGGTTTCTACCTTATCTACTATTTACAGTACAACAATATCTCGGGACGCAGTCCCATGCCGCATTACAAAAGGAATATCTAATAGCTTCCTAATTTACAGATACAATTGCCATTATAGGACCTTATCCATAGATGGCAATGTCTTTAACGCACAATTTGGAGACCGAATCCACTACTTTATCTTCAAGTTTCCCTTCGGACCTGGCTTCATCCCTATCTTCGCGCGGGATCGGCGTCGGCTATCCTGGTCTGACTCGGACTCAGCCGACTAGCTCCGTAGCCGATTCGGACTTAGCTGACACAACCCCTGCTTCTCCGCAGGTCGCGCATCTTCTCCGATTCCGCCTCAACTTCCGCTTCAAACTTGGGGATTTTGTTACCAAATTTGGTCGTTAACACATACCCCCCAAGTCCGCAATATAAAAATATTACGGATTTTGTACAATCCGAATTCCAAGCGCAACTCTAGGTCGACTCTGTTTCGGCCGTTGTGAAAAATACTTAAATAACGCCCACCGCCCGCCGAACAACTTACGCCGTCAACAGCTAACCACTCCAGCAAACGTTTCGAGTCCTCCGGCGACCTCTTCGGCGTCCTCAAGCTCGCAGCGGCGATTTCTTCCTCCAGCGACCCCAGCGCACTCCAATGGCATCCTCCGCCGTTCCGTCGGCTGCCTCCTCTGTCGAGTTCCCTAAGGTATGCCCTAATCGGCTAAAACTCCTTTTTCGCTCTTCTCCCTTTATAGATCTGAATTCTAGGGTTTATGATTCTGAAATCCGCATATTTTTGATTGTATCATCTTGCTCACAAAGTAGCAATCCCTAGCCTCTGCAAAATGACTGATATTTCCTAGGGCCGATCGGCAACAAGGACCCCACGGAGTTCATAATAGCCAAAACCAATAGAATGCCTTATAGGATGAAAAACCCAAGTCTTAGCCACTAGGCAGACACCTTCAAATCTTGGCCATCAATGGACAAGTCTTGGCCGACATGGTACAAGAGAATGAAACCGGCCAAGCGCAGCCACTGGGAAGAAATTGGAATAACCCAATGCTTAGCCCTATCTATAGCTGATATGGCAAAAGACGAACCACTGATGTCGGCTGCAGCCTATTTCTGGAACAATACCTGGAATGCTTTCATCTTCCAATAGGGCCTAATGACCATCACCTTAGCCGATGTAGTAATGATAACTATATTAGATGTTCTGTCATCGGCTAACCTAAACAATCTGAAAGACAAAGGCCAATTTCAATTCAAGACTAAGGCCATAGGGGGTTGGAACGGCTTCGTGGCCACAAACATGCAAGAAGGGCCGATCAGTACCAGACAACACGCTGCCTTTTTAATGATGTGGCTAGAGAAATTCTTTTTCTGTGGATCTAGCTGCGGGCCGACAACAAATTGGCAAGTAATAGCCGAAGCCTTAGTGGACAAGAAGAAAATCCCATTAGGCAAGTTCTTGCTCAGCTACTTGTACCAAACCTTGAACCAAGCCGTTCCTAAGATCGCCTCCAACGCCATCATCAATACGGGGGGCCCCTGGTGGTTTCTCTAACTGTGGCTGGTGTTGATGACGCAGAAGATAACCGGTCGACCACAATTGACTGAAGCCCGCTTCCCCCTATTAGAGCCGATCGAAGATGATGAAGGGGATGAAGTGACCACCAGGAGATGTCTGAGCTATGGCGAAGCAGTGGCCACGCATATTGGATCTAAGCAATCGGCCGAACTACTAACCGAATGGTTCATGTCCCTATATGATGTTTTTGCCAAGGACAATCGATGCTGGTACTTTTATAGGGATAGAACACTTTTTGAGCTGCCAATCAAGCTAAACTTCGAAGAGGTCAATTCGAAAGATTACCCCAGATGCCTCGAGATCTTCACCACAACTCTTGCACCAAGCATTCTGCCGATAGGGATTCACCAAGGCCAAAACATGACAAAGACTTACGAATTTTATTATCCGGTGTTGGCTGCTCGGCAATTCGGACTTGGGCAACTGCCCATCGGCTGCTATTTTGCTGACAAAATTGAAACCCGAGGGGTGGTGACCGAAAGGCTGATCATGAACAAGCTAAAGGAAATAGAAGGCCCACCTCTCGGCAACATCGGCACCTTGGGGCTATCTTACAAGAAGAGCATAACATATGATAGATGGTGGGTAGAGATCAAGAAACACCTGTTCCATCAACGATCCTCCTACTACATCACTTCCCTGCTGTCGGACGAGATCCCCTCGGTAAGCTTTAAACTTTAAACATTTTCCCTTCTTTGAGTGATCGGCTGATCTGGCTTGCTAACACTTAAGTTTTCTTCTTCCTTGTAGATGACAGAAACGGATCCACCGAAAGTGAGTAATTTCGGCATCACCATCGAGTACCGCCCAGGCGTCCTCCTTGGTGGATGTGGATTAGCTCCTTCAGCAATCGGCTGGGAAGCGCCAAAGCTAAAGACTCTGCTGTACGGGCGAACACGCGAGTCATTGGCACGGAAGAAGAGGACCGCCCCTACTATAAAGCCATCGGCTAAACCTGCCAAGAAGCAGAAGAAGAAGAAGCCTACCACACCAGCCAACAGCCTCCCATCCATCAACCCAAGCATCGACCAAGCCCTCAACGAGGAAGTCATCGATGAAGAAATGTGTCAAGCTGTCGAGGAGGCGGCCGAATCAAGTGATTCGGGCCACGATTCAGTGAGCCCACCAGCCGACGACCCGTCTCCTCCAAGCCTTCCTGCCAAGAAACGGCCGGTAAGTCCCTCTCTCGTCAAATCTGGCACACGAACCTTGATCACCTTAATCCTTAACCAAAATTTTCTCTGTAGTTCAAAAAGCTTGCTAATCGCCCTTCACGTCCTGCTTCACCAGTAAACTTCTAACCCTGTCTTTTCTTTGCTTTGCTTACCTTGGCCGATCTGGACTAACAATTTGTCTCTTGTGCAACCTCCTCAGTCTCCATCGGCTACCCCCCCAAGTCTCAAGCGAGCACACTCAATCAGTTGTCGGCAGCCGCAATGCTGAAGACGTTGCTGGGCCGACCAGCGAGCATGCTGAGGAGATGGCTACTTCGGTCAGCGATCATGATGGGAGGTCGTCGCTCCAACCAGCCCGGCGGCCGAGGAAGTGGTCACCCCAGTTCCTGGAGCAAGAATAAGCCATGTTCCTTTCTTTTCTTTGGACC
The DNA here is from genome assembly GCA_019925245.2 of Oryza australiensis. Lineage (NCBI taxonomy): Eukaryota > Viridiplantae > Streptophyta > Magnoliopsida > Poales > Poaceae > Oryza > Oryza australiensis. The sequence goes on along the minus strand of JAIFGZ020000160.1, from coordinate 2,193,432 downwards.
TTAGATGATAGGCCATTCCTGACTGTGATATGATCTCTCCATCTCTTTTGTAGACCCTGGCCGATTTGCTGTCCTTTGACATCAAGGAGTTCCTTGGTGATGAAGAAGGCGAAGCAACCAGTCCGGACAAAAATGTAGCCGATTAACTCAGGAGCAAACTCCAAGACATCCGCAATCAGCTAGATATTGACATGGACCGCCTGGTTGTGGAATGCGGATTGGCCAGGTCATGATTCTTCGAGATTGAGGGCCAACTCCCGAAAGATCTGGCCACCAAAATCTTGGAAGCCATCTACATCGACCTGCATCGGCCTAAGTTAGGGTGTGCAATGCAAAGGATGATAGAGAGAGCCGCCCAGGCCGATGTAACATCTAGGATCGAAGAAACGGTTAAGAACGTGGAAGCTGAAAAGGCGAAGCTGAACGAACTGACGGCCGGTCCATCGGCTTCATAGGCCCGGATTGCCGATCTCAAACTTGAAGAAGCCGACTTGTTGCTGCAGTTGGAACAATGTCGAGCGAAGATCGTCGCCGAAGAACAGCTGCTAGCCGATTTGCCCAAAGCCACCAAAGAACAAAAGAGTAGATTGATGGCCACGATTAAGCATTTGAAGGAGCTACATAAGTCGGCTAAAGTGGTCCCCGGTTCTGATGCAGAAGACCTGGCTGTGATTGACAAAGTGAACGTCATCAAGACTTCAGCGATCTCGACCATAGATGCATTCTTGGGCATGTAATAGGACTTAGTTTTCGAAACTTGCATTAACTTTGTTTAAACAATCTTTTGTAATCGACTCGTTGACATTAATCTCATTCCTTCTGCCGATCTAAGATTTGAATGCCTTGAAAAATTTTAAAAACTTGCTAAGTCTGATTCCTGATGCTGTACATGTATATGCCCCCTAGTTTTGTCGATGATGACTGCAGCATTGATAAAATTAATATTCCGAACAAACCAAGGCGTGTCGGCTGTATCAAGCCGATTTAGGAAAACCAGAGGGGAAAAACTTAGAAAATATGGTCTAAAGGCGATACGTGTATCCCACCACATCGGCTAACACGAATCGGCCAAGCATTAGCCAAATCATGACTTGATCCAAACACTGGGGTGATATTTTTTCAGATATTTGGCATTCAGAGCCCTCCCAAATACTTCTCCATCCAATCCTTCCAACATGTAGGCACCTTTAGAGATGCATTTGTGGACCTTGAAAGGCCCTTCCCAGTTAGGTGACCACTTGCCGAATTTGTTATCCCTTGATCCAATCGGCAATATTAATTTCCAAACGAGCTCGCCCTCCTCAAAAGACTTAGGAACAACTTTCTTGTTATAATGATGGGCTACCCGCTCCTTGTCTCTGGTCATTTTTTCCAAGGCGGGCATTCTTGAAAGGACAAGGTCTTTCGACTCATATACCATCAAGTTATAATAATCATCGGCTATTAGCTGGTCTTGTAGTTGAATTCTTCTTGAGCCGATGATATTTTCCCATGGCAGAACTGCTTCATGTCCGTAGACCAGTTTATATGGGGGCACCTGGATTGATCCGTGGCAAGCCATCCGATATGCCCATAGTGATTCTGCTAATCGGCTGTGCTATTGCTTTGAGTATTCAGCGCTCTTTATTTTTATTAGCTTGATTAAACTCTTGTTTGAGGCCTCTGCTTGCCCGTTGGCCTAAGCATAGTATGGTGAGGAATTGAGCAACTTGATCCCCATGCCGTCAGCAAACTGAACAAACTCATCTGAGATAAAAATAGACACTTGATCCGTGGTTATAGTCTGAGGGAGGCCGAATCGGTATATAATGTGTTGCTTGACAAACTCGATGGCATCCCCAGAGTCAACCTTCTTTAAAGGAATTGCTTTCACCCACTTGGTAAAATAATCGGTCGCCACCAATATAAACTTGTGTCCTTTGCTTGAGGATGGATTAATTTGACCGATCATGTCTATTCCCCAACCTCTGAACGACCAAGGCTTGATGATGGGGTTCATAGCCGATGCTGGTGCCCTTTGGATAGCTCTAAACTTTTGACAGTCTTGGCATCCTTTGTAATACTTGAAACAATCTTCTAGCATGGTCGGCCAAAAGTACCCTGCTCTCCGAAGTAGCCACTTCATCTTGTGAGCCGATTGAAGCGTGCCGCAAATCCCTTCATGCACTTCTCCGATAGCAACCTTGGCTTGATCGGCACCGAGACATTTGAGCAAGCACACCATCAATCGAACATATCTCAAAGCCTTGTAGCGTAATTTCCTTGAAGCCGACTGGGAAGGATTTTGCGGGTAGTTGTAGACTTCAAACCTCCAGTCGTCGGCTGTTATGGCGGCGATCTCCACTTCAACATCTTTTATCATCGGCCTGTAGCCTGATGCCCCTTGAGCTAAATTATTGGCTTCTGCGTTTTGTTCCTGGGGGATATGCTTCAATGTCACTAGCCGAAAGATGTCCATCAATTATCGGCACTTTTTATAGTAGGTCATCAGCGTGTCATTCTTATATTCATATTCCCCTGACAACTGACTGATGACCAATAACGAATCTCCCATTATCTCGACGGCGTCGGCTTCCACCTCCTTGAGCAATTGTAGTCCTTTAAGCATGGCTTCATACTCGGCTTTGTTGTTTGTGGCGTGGGGTACCTGTGATTGAAAAAGCAAATTCGAAGCTTGACCCCCTTGGTGAAATTATTACTAAGCCGATTCCGCATCCACTGGTACAAACCGAGCCATCGAAAGTTAAAGTCCAAGGCATAATTTTCACCGAGTCGATTGAGTCATCTCTGTATTCCACTATGAAATCGGCTATAGCTTGTCCTTTTTCTTCCTTGGGTGCCTGATATCGTAGATCGAATTCTGTTAAGGCAAATATCCACTTCCTAACCCGTCCTTTCTGTACTGGGGCCGATAGCATGTATTTTACTACATCAGCTTTGCATACCACGGTGCACTCATTGGATAATAAGTAATGCCTTAACTTTGTACATGAAAAATATAGGCAAAGACACAATTTCTCCACTGGTGAATACCAAGTTTCAGCATTCAGAAGTCGTCGGCTGAGGTAAAATATAGCCTTTTCTTTCCCTTCGACCTCCTAAATTAAAACTGAACCGATGGACTTTTTGTCGGCTGACAGATATAACCTGAATGGTATCCCTTTTTATGGAGGAATCAAGACTAGAGGCGAGCTTAAATAATCCTTGACATTGTCCAATGCTTTCTGCTGCTCTGCCCCCCAGGTGAATGCTTGATCGGCCTTCAGCCGAAGCAATGATGTGAACGACTCCATCTTCTCTGACGGATTGTCTATGAATCGCTTGATAAAATTGATTTTGCCGATCAGAGACTGTAGATCCTTCTTGCTCTTAGGATTCTAAATTGTCTTGATTGCGCTAACGCTCCTTGGTGTGACTTCAACTCCTCTTTCGTGAGCAAGAAATCCTAAAAATTGCCTGGCCGACACGCCGAACGCGCACTTCAAGGGGTTCATCTTCAGGCCATATTTTCTTGTTCTCTCCAGAACCTGCCTTAGATCGGCTATATGGTCTTCCATTTCCCTGGATTTAACAATGACGTCATCAATATAGATTTCTACCAGGGAGCCGATCATATCATGGAAAATGTAGTTCATGGCCCTTTGATACGTAGCTCCAGCGTTTTTCAAACCGAACGTCATGACAACCCATTCGTATAGGCCGGTTGCTCCTGGGCATCTGAAAGCTATCTTGTGGATGTCTTCCTCGGTCATAAAGATCTGGTTGTAACCTGCATTGCCGTCCATGAAACTTATAACTTTGTGGCCAGAGGTGGCATCCACTAGCAGATCGGCTATAGGCATTGGGTACTCGTCCTTGGGGGTAGCCTTATTCAAATCTCTAAAGTCGATGCATACCCTAAGCTTGCCGTTTTTCTTTAATACTGGAACTATGTTGGAAACCCACTCTGCATATCGGCAGGGCCGAATAAACCCAGCATTGTATAACCGAGTGATCTCGGCTTTGATCGCATCATACATATCGGTTTTAAACCTCCTGGGAGGCTATTGGTACCGCCGATATCCAGGCTTTATAGGTAGCCGATGCACAACAATTGATGGGCTAAGACCAGGCATCTCGAAATACTCCCAAGCAAAACAATCTTTATATTCCTTTAGTAAATCAAGAAGCTTGGCCCTAAAACGATAAGACAAGTTTTAAATAATATATGTCGGCCTAGGCCTATCTCCTGGACCTATATCAACCTCTTCTAGCTTGTCGGCCGACATAAACCCTTGCCCGAGTTTTTCATCGTTGTCGTCCACGGTGTCCTTGTTGTAGACGTTCGAGCCCTCAACGACGCCTTCAAAGTAGTAATTGAGGCTCCTCATCTCCAATGGGCCTTATATCGAAATCGGACACCTTTAGAAAATCGGCTTGCCAGATTTTGCTGGACAGGCAATCAATACCATCGATTTCCCACAGTGACAAATCAGCGTTAGCAACGTTAACTGCGCTGTCGGCTGGCATGATCTCTATCTTGTCGTCTTGCCATTGGATCAGACTTTGGTGCATTGTAGAAGGGATATAGCAGTTAGCGTGAATCCAATCCCTTCCTAGCAGTAGGCTATATGATCCCTTCCCGTCGATGACGAAAAATGTAGTGGGCATGGTCTTGTTGCCGACGGTCAGCTCGACATTTAAAACTCCCTTGGCCTCTGAAGGGTTGCCGCCGAAGTCTTTGAGAATCATATTTGTCTTGATCAGGTCTTCGGCTCCTTTGCCCAGTTTCCGAAAAGTTGCATAGGGCATTAAATTGACAGTAACCCCTCCGTCGACCAGCATCTTGGACATCGCCTTGCCATTGACTAACCCCTTTATATATAGTGGCTTTAGGTGCCGATTCTCAATCCCCTCAAGTTTGTCGAAGATAGCTTGTTCTGGGGACAGAACTAGTTTTGCCAAGATCTCCTCGATGTTGTCTGCATCGGCCTCAGTGGCCTCAAACTCGGTCGGCAACACAAATACCATGTTGACCGATGCAAAATCTTTCCCTTTTCCTTTGGCCTCCCTTTTTGCTTGATCGGCTGGACTCTTGTCGGCTATGGTGGTCTTCTCCTTGGGTCGCCACTGTTTTCTGCCCTGCCGACGTTCCTGGTGCCGAATCATTTGTTGGACGTCTTCCTCCCGCCCTTCTCTTCTCAGCCTTTGTATTCTTCTTTTTTTCGTCTTGGTGAACAGGTCAGAAGGGCACCATTGTGGGTTAGCCGATTGTTCTTCGTCGGCTTTCTCTTCTTCCTCATCCTCGTATTCGAAGAAGTCTTGATGAATCTGCCCGAGCCGATCGTGCACAGGCAGCCTTCTCTAATTGAGCTGCACGGCCCTGGGGACGAATCAGACACGACTTTGTATTGGGGGTCCCTATACTCATCCTCTCGAAATTCGCTGCACGCCGGGCAGTTTTTGATTGTGGGCAGCCTCATGCCTGATTCCCAGTAGAATCGGAAGAATTCGCAGCGCCAATGCGGATCGTAGTCATTGTGGCATCTGACATATTGCAATCCTACCCGTTCAGGTTCCCTCTGGTATGGCCTGCCGCGCCGATCTTCTTCTTCCACCTAGATCCTGTGTTGGAACCGCAGCCGGCTATCCTGCCTGGGCCAACGATCGACCGATCATCCGTTGGTGTGAACCATGTTGATTGATGCAGCTATGTCTCCAGTCGGCTCTTTATGGGGTGGTCCTGAGTCGACACTAACTGATTTTAGCGTTTCGGCTAAGCTGTGCGTCATTCGGTGCTGCCGATCAGCTCGCCTATGGTCGGCCTGGACCATGTTGACTGGGAAAGGGTTGCCATCAACCTTCATCGGCTTAGCCGATTCTACGAATTTTATTTTCCCCGCTTCGATGGCCGACAGGATCTGTTTCCTGAACACCTTGCAGTCGTTGGTGCTGTGGAAGGTGGTGTTATGCCATTTATAGTACTTTTTCTTCTTGAGTTCTTCAGCCGATGGGATGACGTGGTTGGTCGGGAGCTGAATTTGTTTTTCCTTCAGCAACAGATCGAAGATCCTATCGGCTTTGTTTTATCAAAGTCGTACTTCTCCTCCTTAGCCATTTTCAAAAGCCATTGGCGGACTATGACCTTCTTATTTCTCGTCCACTGCCGCTTTCAACATCGTTGTCGCTTGTATCCGAATCTGTTTCACAGCGATGTGAGCGACCTTCTTGACGACCTTCCTTGATTCTTGAAACCTTTGCTCGTGGGCCGTCACCTTCTGGGCCAAGTGGGCCAGGCTGTTGAAGTCTTGAGCCGAAAACCTTTCACGGATTGGCGGCAAAAGCCCGTGAAAAGCTAGATCGGCTAGCTGGGAGTCCGACAATACCAGACTGTAGCATCGGTTCCTCATTTCTCTGAAACGTTGGATGTAGTCTTGGACCGATTCGTCGTGCTTCTGTCTGATGCCGGTTAAGTTCGACAACTTCATCTCGTGGTTGCCGGAGTAGAAGTAACTTTGAAACTATTTCTCAAGATCGGCCCAGCTTTAAACTGAGTTGTATGGTAACGAAGAAAACCAGGTGAAGGCCGATGCTGAGAGTGATAGCGGGAACAGGCGAACCCTGAGTGAGTCTATAGCCGATGCCTCCCTGCATTGAGCCAGAAATCGGCTGACGTGTTCGTAGGTAGACACATTGTCTTGCCCAGAGAATTTGGAAAAGTCTGGCACTTTGTATCGGTTTGGCAGTGGTATCCTCTCGAAGTGCTCTGGATACGGGTACCGGTACATATGGCCGGAGTCCTTTGGCTTGAGGCCGAACTGATCGCGCATCACATCGGCAATCAGATCGGCCCAAGGCCTATTGTCTTGAGCTTGAGGTATCGACTCATATTGTTCATACGGTATGGGTCCTTGCCGATACAGAAGAGGTGGTGGCGTCTGCGGCCGATACTGCTGTTGCTCAAGGTTGCCTCCCGGATATTGATACTGGAAATGATTCGCAGCGGGAGGTGGCCGAGACACGATCGGCGGTGACTGCTCAGGAAGTAGTCGATTGCCGACAGGACTATGATGTGGCGCCGAGGGAATATTGCTAATCGGCTCATTGGGCATGATTAGTCGTCGATTAGTGTTGAACATTTTCTCCACCTGCTCCTGCGTCACTGTCGGGGCACCACGGCCCTGATGTTGAGGTTGCTATCGGACTAGGATCCTAGGATGTGGCTCTGAAGTCAACGCCTGCTCGTTTGGTTGAACCAGAGCTCCTCCTTGAGGATTCGGCTGTCCCAGTGACGGGATTGGCAAGCCTTGAGTTGACAGCGTCCTGTAACCCGGGAATTGACCGTCAGTGAAATAGGTCGGCCCCCTTGGTAGTTGCTCGGCTATCTTCGAGTCGACCACAGTGGCTATCATGTTGTTGAGGGTGACCAGTATGCCACTTTGGTTGATGAAAGCATGGTGCACAACCGAGTCGATTTGGTCCTATAGAGTGTGAAGTTCCGAATCATCTTGTTCTTGTTTAATGTCCTCCATTTTCTTCTTCCTTTTCCTGTCCTTTTCGGAGGACGTGTTGAGGTCCTCGAGCTTGAATTTGAACTTCTGGAGGACAGCCCCAGATCTGGTCTGGGTAAAGGACCTTAGGTAATTAGCCTGCAGCTGCTCAACCATCTGTTTGTAGTCGGCTAGTTGTTCAGCCGACAGTTGTTCAATTGTCACCGGGATGACGTTTTCCTCGTTGATTTCTAGGTTCTTGATGCCAGACATTGTGTTGAACTTGGAAGTCTACACTTGGTCCCACTGGGCATGCCAAAAGCGTGTTGATGAGAAATTTGATTCCCACGCATTGGCCTGAGAGGTTTGCTTTACTCTAGTGCAGGTCCAAATTAGTCGCCTTTGGTGAATTTAGGGCATGCCAGTTGGTTTGATCCTGTAACCAACAAGAAACAAGAAATAGACATTAAGTTAGAATTAGATCCTACCGGATCGGCTGAAGACATCAATAAACATATAATTGTTATTCCAAAGCACATTTATACTAAGTGATTGGGATAGATCGGTAGTATACCTAGACAGTATAAATCACTTAGGCTAAAGACACATTAGGATAATAATTATCTGCATTGATAACCTAGCTGATACTACATGTCTAATGTGAATCGGCTAATACTCCGACACATTTTATAAAAAGATATTAATCTGATCTAAATGCGCTAAACCTAGATCAATCGGCTGTCAGCGTAACTTGACAGATTGATACTGGCTTATGGCATTTAAACAGATTGAGATCTTAATATAAAAGGCGGTTTTAATATATTTAATATCAATTAACACTAAAAGATAAATAAAACAGGTAAGGTCGGCTGAAACCCCGGCACTGTCTCTAATGATAAACATTAAACTAAACAGATCTTGATAGTTCTGAAAGCGACTTAATAGTTCGATTAGATGCAGCATTAAGTACAAAAAGAAATATTAGATCTGTATAAGCTAATGAAAACCCCTTGAGACGGTAGACACGACATATAATCTAATTCAACCCCTAGATCTAGCCTCATCGGCTGCTGTCTTCATAAATAAATCAGTCGATTGCGGGATAGATCTAGACATTGCTCTAGATTATAGGCCACGTATGATAGATTACATAGTTTATAACATCGAAACTAGAGTATCATGGCGATGGAAGCACTAATCCCGACGATACAAACCACTGGTAACAAGGAATTACCTTGTTCGGAGATCGAAGGCGATGCAGCCCGAGCAAGAGCAAGAACTCGTCGAAAATAAAAGGGTGGTGATGAGCCAAAGTTGATTGATTGTGTGTTGGTTTATTCTACAAAGAGCCTTCGGGTCTTATTTATACCCAGGCATAACGACATCCGTGTGGGACACGGTTTCTACCTTATCTACTATTTACAGTACTACAATATCTCGGGACGCAGTCCCATGCCGCATTACAAAAGGAATATCTAATAACTTCCTAATTTACAGATACAATTGCCGTTACAGGACCTTATCCATAGATGGCAATATCTTTAACGCACAATTTGGAGACCGAAACCAATACTTTATCTTCAAGTTTCCCTTCGGACCTGGCTCCATCCCTATCTTCACGCGGGATCGGCGTCGGCTATCCTGGTCTGACTTGGACTCAGCCGACTAGCTCCATAGCCGATTCGGACTTAGCCGACACGGCCCCTGTTTCTCCGCAGGTCACACATCTTCTCCGATTCCGCCTCAACTTCTACTTCAAACTTGGGGATTTGGTTACCAAATTTGGTCGTTAAAGGGGTGATTGTCTCTTACTTCTATAAGCTGTTATTAATTCGAACAAATGAGAAATAAATATATGAAATGAATAAGAAATCGACACGTAATGTATGAATGGCTGTTATACATACATCTATATCGTCGAGACTTGTGACTTCGGTAACAAAGCGGTGAATGTAGTTGTAGACGTAGTAGCCGCATAAGTTGGTGCCCTGCGCCTGTTTTGCACACTAAAGGAGAAACGGGGACAGATTGAATATACATTTCATATTTTAGAACACATTAATGTTTCAATACAACTTTGGAGCATGTTACTCACAGGGAAGTTCATCCTCACAGAGAGCTTATCTTTCCAATTCCCGCGAACATTCACCTGGAGCCATGCCCATGCCCTACATGTAGTTGAATGTTAGCTAGTAATTATCCGAGAACCTCATATATGCAATAGCAAGTAAGATGACATTACATGTTTAACAGTTCAAATATCTTTGCATACGTGGACTCTGGTTTATCCATTGAGTCAAAGACATGGATCCACAAGTGATCCATGTCAATTACGAACAGAGCCCAGTGGAATCTGCAAATTGGTTGAGATGACACATATGAAACTTTATGTATGCATGTGATTAAAATTGGTACGAAAGGTAGAAAAAACTTACGCTGTGTTGTAGGGCAGAAGGATAAATGTCCTGAAGTGGTGCTGCACCAGCGCATTGTATATGTTATCCTCTGTTTGCTCCTGATATTGATCAACCATCGCGCCGTTGATTTTTCGTGGGTCCATGAATCTATGTTTGGTACATTCTATAACAGTTAAAGGAATTTTAGTCAGCTAAATACAAGGAGCTAAGGAACAAAATAAATTTAACTGAACGATACTTATAAGACCCGCGTGGCTAGAAGAGAGACGTCGAGGGTATCAAGCTGGTACAGGTCGAATATGTCTTCAAATCAGATAAAGATGTTTTCACCTCCATCGAAGAAATAGTCGAGTGAGTATCTTCCCGTGACCATCTTTGTACCTCTGCTGGATTCTTGCATGTATCACTTATAGAAGCGGTACATATGTGTAGGTAGCTATTTATCTTGATCCGGCTTTACAAGAGGCTTTCTAAGTTTGAACTTGTACTTTAGCAAAGCCTTCGTGAGGGGAGCACACCGCAATAATTGAGCCATTATTATTCCAGCAGATTCCATAAATTGTCTTAACTCCGTTCGAACATTTGGAACCGTGCTGAACTCCACGGGTTTTTGAGGCTGCATGCCAAGCTGCGGTACATCTCTGCCCTTTCTTTGCGCCTTGCCAGCAGCCTTCCGGATAGTCCTGTCATAGTCGGACTGTGGTTGAGGTTGCGGTTTAGGCTGTGGCGTTAGGTACGTCTTCTTAAAAAAGTCCTTGGTCTCCTGGGGGATTTCAGGAGGCTTCTCAGGAGACTTCTTTTTGAAGTGGGCCTTGACTTCAGCTTGGACGGCCTTGTGCAGCTCCTCTGGAGTCATGTCGTACCCCGATTTCTTTGCGGGTGGCAGGAGCGGGTCAATTTTTTGGAGTTTTCTTCTTGGTAGACCGGTTGATATTGACCGCACGCCTCGAGCTGTGCCCTTAGGATCCGACGGAGGCGAAGGAGGATGAGATGCTGACCGTTTAGGAGTCGGTGCTCGTTGTGGCGACGGAGGAGGCTGAGAAAGCAGTGGAGTTGGAGACAACCGTTTAGGAGTCGGTGCTCGTGGAGGCGACGCAGGAGGTGGAGGAGGCGAAGAAGACGGTCCACATGGAGGCGACAACGGTGGAACGAAAGGAGAAACTATTCGTCCTGGGAATATGATGAAGGGCTTCCTCCAAAGAAATATCTCGTGAGTTGTTTCTCCTAGCGTCATCTCCCCGTCTCCTCCGGGATATCCAGCTCGAGATCTTCATATCCACGTTCCACCTTTTAAACTTCCACTTTTGAGTACGTAGGTGGAACGGGCTTGCAGTGGTAGGTGTCATCTCGTTCTACTGGAATCGCCATGCCCGATGCAACCTGTTCGAGAAGATAGCTTATTAGTTAGTAATGAACCTTGATTGTCAAGTCATTCAAGGAAATATACAACATAAAACTACGAACATACCTTTATTGTTATGTTCTTGAGTGGAATGTGCAGCTCACACGGTGTCCGCTGCGTGATATCATCCACGGGGCATGGCGGACACGCTTGAGCTTGTGGGGCCAACTCGCCTTCATTTCCCGTTGAAGCGTAGCCGCTGCGTTGCCGCCGTAGCTGAGCCGTTGTTACCGGATCCGGCCGTTGGCTAACCCAAAGGGCTCCGCTCCTCTGCCAACCTTTCGGTCAACCTTTGGTCCACTGTCTGAATCAATTTGCGAGATCCGCATCTCCATTTCTGTGAACCTCGCATCCGTCTCTCACTTCGACCTCATGCGGCTCCTATATGTGTCGACGTCCACTTTAAACCCTTATTTCTAGGGAACAACGCCTTTTCCTCGTGTTCGTCCCGGATGCTTTGGGTTCTGGAGTGTGAGCGTTAGCTCGTCCTTCTCTCTGTCGGGCTTGAACGAGCCTGAAGAAGAGGCCTCCAGCGCTTCCTCTAATCTTCGTCCGGCTTCTTGGATTTCAGCGCCGAAGATAACTGATCCATCTCCGGGATTAAGCGATCCGCCGTGAGCATAGAAACAATGTTTTGATCGTTCCGGCCAGTTGGCTGTGCCCGGAACGATACCTCGCGCTTCCAGGTCGGCTTCCATCTTCTCCCATTTCTGCATTGCCTTTTGATAGCCGTCTGACCCAAGGTTGTGATGGTATTTCTTCTTGGCTGCGTTGGCCTTGTTCTTTTCAATGAGGGGTTGCGCTTCTTCCCTGGTCTTATGTTCCACAAAGGCCTCCCAGTGATCTCTGAGCTTTGGAAACTTGTTAAAGTCTGGGGTCTGGCCCTTCAGGACGTATTCCTTCTTATAGTTCCTAAAGAGCTCAACCATCTTCTTTAACGTCCAATCCTTGACCTTTGCCTGTTCGGAGTCTGGGATGGTGAACGTCTACAACATTGTCATCCAAAGCATCTCTTTCTCTGTGTCCAGGAGATAGCTCTGCTCATCTCCTCCTGTCCTTGATCGCCTCCAGTTCACAACGCTGATGGGCACGTGATCCCTCACCACCCATCTGCTGTGTGCCACAAACTTCCTTGCGGTGTCCGTTGAGGCACTTGGTCGACCGTCCGGTGCTACTTCCATTATGACATGTCGACCCTCAATGCGCTTGCTGACATCGCGTTGCCCGCGTGCCCTCTTCTGTCCAACGGATGAGGAGCCTTCATTCCCCTCCTCGTTTCCCTTCTCGTTCCCCTCCTCGTTGAGGTATTGATTTGGATCCTCGGTCTCCTCCTCAGTGTAATATTGGGTGCTACTGTGTGCGATCTCGTCAAGGAGAAACTGTTCGTCGTCATGATCAGCCATTTGATTGTTGTAGGTTCGAGGACTTAATGAAAGAATTCTCACAAGAAAAAAATTATTCGGTTAATACATGTATCAATTATAGATATGCACACTTGGCTCTAGCATGTGCCGGACTACGGCCTATATTTTTCTTCTTCATATCTTTGTTTCTCTTTGTTAGACCATAACCCTAACCCTAAACCCTAAACCCTAAACCGAACGAACAAACAAATCTATCATTCGTTCGTTCGTTCACGTCCATTCGTTCTATCGTACGTTCACGTCCGTTCGTCTGGAGGAGAGAAAGATAAGAGAGAGGAGAGAAAGAGAGGAGGATGACATGAGGGAGATAAGGTGGAGAGGAGAGGAAGTGGAGAGGAAAGGAGAGGAGAGAAAGAGAGGACGATGCATACCGAGGTACGTTGTAACGACCGACCGACCGAACGAACGGAACTCGTTTGTTCGTTCGCTCGTTCACTTCGTACGATTTTCGTTCATTCGTTCATGTCCGTTCGTTCATCTTATCGTTCTCGTTCGTTCGAAAAACAAAATTCACATTCACAAGTTCACATTCACATTCAAATTTAAATCTATTAATGCATTCAAATTTAAATAAAAAGTCCATAAGTCCATTTAATACACATTTAATACATCGTTCGTTCACGTCTGTTCAAATCATCCATACACATAAAGTCCATTCTAACATTTTAAATTCCATACACATCAAAATTTACAAATTTAATGAAAATTCAATCAAATCATCCATACACATAAAAGTCCATCCTAACATTTTAAATTCAAAATTAACATCATCCATGCATTCAAAATTTCACATCTAACATTTTAATTTCAAAACTAACATCATCCATCCATTCTAACATAAAGTCCACATTTAATTAACATCATCCATGCATTCAAAATTAACAGCATCCATCCATGCATGCATTCAAAATTTCACATCTAACATTTTAATTTCAAAATTAACATCGTCCATGCATCGATGCATCATCCATCCATTCAAAATTAATTTGCATTTGTGGCGTCGAGGGGAGGCAGGCGGCGGCGGCGTCGAGGGAAGGCAGCGGCGGCGGCGGTGGGCGTGTGGGGGCGGGAAGGGGCGGCGGCGTGTGGGGGTCGGGAAGGGGCGACGATGGCGGCAATGGCGTGCGCCGGACCGGCCGGCCTATAAACCCAAAACACGCGCACAGAGAGAGGAGGAAAAAAAGATGGGCTTCGATCGGATCGTCTAACCTGTGGCGGAACCCGGCGACGGCGACGGCGACGGCGGCTCCGGCGATGACTCCTCCTCTCCAGCGATGACGACGACGACGGCTGGAGAAGAATCGACGGCGCGTCGACGTTAGGGTTCTCGGCGATAGCGACGAAGACGAAGAAGTTGCGAAAATGGCTAAGTGTTGGATCCCCCGGGGCCCCTACTATATATAGATATCGGGATCTTTAGTCCAGGTTGGAGCCATGAACCAGGACTAAAGATCTATCTTTTGTCCTGGTTAGAGTCACCAATCGGGACTAAAGATAATGGAGCAGCCACGTGCCCTCTGGTAGGTGAGCATCTCAAATCTCGGTTGATGTCTTCAATCGGGACTAAAGATGTTTTCCCGCCTTTCCAAATTCATTATTTGTCCCGCTTTGTGTTAAAAATCGGGATTAAATATTTAAATAGTATTTTAAGTAATCACATAGTATTTTAAATTATAACAATCACATAGTATTTAAAATTTAATAAATAATATATAATTAATATATATATAATTAAATTCCAACAATCATATATAATTAAATATTTTAAATATAATTAACATATGACCTATTTTAAAATTATTTTAAATATAAATAATAACATATAATTAACATTTGTCATATTAAAAACTATTTTAAATTTAAATAATAATATATAATTAACATATGGCCTATTTGAAAACTATTTTAAATTTAAATAATAATATGTTATTAACATTTGTCCTATTCAAAAGTATTTTAAATTCTAACAATCATATGTAGTTAACATTTGACCTATTCAAAAGTATTTTAAATTTAATAAATAATATATAATTAACATGTGCCCTATTCAAAAGTATTTTAAATTCTAACAATCATATATAATTAAATATTTTAAATATAATCATATGGCATATTTTAAAATATTTTAAATATATATAATAACATATAATTAACATTTATCATATTCAAAACTATTTTAATTTAAATAATAATATATAATTAACATATGGCCTATTTGAAAAATATTTTAAAATTTAAATAATAATATGTTATTAACATTTGCCCTATTCAAAAATATTTAAATTCTAACAATCATTTATAATTAAATATTTAAATATGTTAAATATGATTAACATATGGCCTATTTTAAAAATATTTTAAATTTAAATAACAACATATAATTAACAATTGTCATATTTAAAACTATTTTAAATTTAAATAATAATATATAATTAAACATATGGCCTATTTTAAATTCTAACAATCATATGTAAGTAACATTTGACCTATTCAAAAGTATTTTAAATTCTAACAATCATAAGTAATTAACATTTGCCGTATTCAAAAGTATTTTAAATTCTAACAATCATTTATATTTTACAATAATATTCAATAATTTATAATAAATTCAAATGGTAATAATAATATTCAAAAATTCAATTTAATTTACATCATCAATACAAAAATTTAGCTAAGTGATGGTTGTCCTCACGCACTTTCTCCGCACAATTGTTCCTTCGTTATGATCGTTGCGTGTGTAAGGGGAGTCCTCATTTGATAGGAGGATGCTCAGGTCAACCGTCATCGCGAACGGAGGTTACCCGTCAAACTGATCGTAATCTTCGTCAGTTCTATCCTCGACTCCCACGATTTTCTTTTGCCTAGGAGAACCACGTGGTAGTTTGGCTCGTCGGACCCTTTCCCCTTCTTTGCTTTTCTAGCCATATCCTTGACATAGAAAACTTGTCGTACATCATTGGCAAGGACGAAGGGTTCGTCTGAGTATCTAACCTTGCTCAGGTCAACCGTTGTCATCCCACTCGCATCAATGGTTACGCCTCCACCACTGAGCCTAACCCACTGGCACCGAAACAGAGGGACCTTCAAAGGTTCATAGTCCAGCTCCCATATGTCATCGATGCTGTCGTAATATGTGCTAGCTGTACCATCGTATCCTACGGCATCGATGCGGAAGCCGTACCATCGTATCCCATGGCATCGATGCGGACAGCGCTGTTCTGATTCGTGCTCTTCAAGTCTTCGGCCCGTGTGTAAAATGTGTACCCATTGATTTCATATGCCTAGAATGTGGTGATCGAGCAAGATGGTCCCCTCGCCAAGAAGGCTAGTTGTTGGTCAATGCTCGCGTTGCCCATGAGACGTTGTCGCAGCCAAGTAGGGAATGCATTGATTTTATGGCGTGCAATCCAGGCATCCGTCTTGTCGATGTTTTTCGAGCGAACAATCGCCAAGTGCTCCTCGATGTAAGGAGCCACCAAGGAAGATTGTTGCAACACGGTCCAATGTGCTTGCCTGTACAAGGCATTGTCTATCTTCATTATTGCCTTCCTTTCAAGAGTTCCCTTCCCTCGTAGTCTACCTTCATGGCATGATTCAGGCACCTCGATGGGACGAAGGTCTTCAATAAAGTCGACCCAAAACTCAATCACCTCCTTTGTTCCATATCCCTTGGCGATGCTGGCCTCCGAACGAGAACGGACGTACTTCTTTAGAACGCCCATATACCTCTCAAAAGGGAACATGTTGTGTAGGAATATCGGATCGAGGATACGGATCTCTTTGACAAGGTGGCATAGGAGATGGGTCATGATATTGAAGAAGGAAGGCGGAAAGATCATCTCAAAGCTAACAAGACATTGGACCATATCATTTTGAAAGTCTTCTAGTCTGTCTGGATCGATGATCTTCTGTGAAATTGCGTTCAGGAAAGCACATAGCTTTTTTATTGTTGCCCGGACATTATCGGGAAGGATACCCCGAATTATAATGGGAAGCAGCCGTGTCATCAGCACGTGGCAGTCATGGGACTTTAGATTTATAAACTTCTTATCTTTCATGCTTATTATTCCCTTTATATTCAAGGAGTATCCAGACGGTACCTTGATGCTCTCCAAGCATTCAAACATTATTTCCTTCTCTGCCTTGCTCAGAGTGTAGCTTGCTAGACTTAGGTATTGAGCTCCTTTCTCCTTTGGTTGCGGGTGAAGGCCATCGCGTTGTGCCATATGTTTTAGATCATTACGTGCCTCAAATGTATCTTTTGATTATTCCTATACACCTAGGAAGCCCAACAGGTTTACGCAAAGGTTCTTAGTGAGGTGCATCACGTCGATTGCATGCAGACGTCCAAGACTTCCCAATAGGGCAACTCCCTAAAAATTGACTTCTTCTTTCACATCGCCGTGTGACCACCTTCACTTGCTATAGGTTGGTTGTCGGGTCTCTTTCCAAATACTACTTTGAGGTGTTTCACCATGGCAAACACGGCCTTTCCGTTGCGATGCTTTGGCTTAGTACGATGGTCTGGCTTTTGATCAAAATGTTTGCCTCTTCTCCGGATAGGGTGGCTTGCAACAAGAAAGCGACGATGGCCCATGTACACTATCTTCTTACAGTGTTTCAGGTATGTACATTCGGTCTCATCCAAACAATGGGTGCAAGTGTTGTACCCCTTGTTTGACTGTCCGGATAGGTTGCCAAGTGCAGACCAATCGTTGATGGTAACAAACTGCAACCCTCGTAGGTTAAACTGCTCATGTTTATCCTCATCGCACACGGGGACTCCTTCTTTCTTCCACAACAATTTTAGTTCTTCGATCAACTGTCTCAGGTACACATCGATGTCATTACCAGGTTGCTTCGGGCCTTGAATAATAACCGGCATCTAAATGTACTTCCGCTTCATGCATAGCCAAGGCGGGAGGTTGTAGATACACATCGTTACAGGCCAAGTGCTATGTCTGCTGCTCATCTCTCCAAAAGGATTCATGCCGTCCGTACTTAAGCCAAACTTTAGGTTTCTTGCATCCTCGCCGAAGTCTTTGAATGTTTTGTCGATGTTTCGCCACTATGACCCATCGGCGGAATGTCTCAGCATGCTGTCCTGTAGGCGTTCTTCCGCGTGCCAGCGCATCATCCTTGCGTGCTTCTTGTTCCTGAACAGACGCTTCAGCCGTGGTATTATAGGAAAATACCACATCACCTTAGCAGGAACCCTATTCTTCGAAGGCCGTCCATCAACTTCACCTGGATCATCTCATCTGATCTTGTATCGAAGAGCTTTACAAACTGAACATGCTTCTAGGTTCTCTAACTCCTCACCGCGATAGAGGATACAATCGTTAGGATATGCGTGTATCTTCTGTACCTCCAGTCCTAGAGGGCAGACTAACTTCTTAGCCTCGTACGTTGATTCCGGCAATTCGTTTCCCTTTGGAAGAATGTTCTTCATGAGTTTTAGTAACTCGACAAATGCCTTGTCACTGACACCATTTTTGGTCTTCCATTGCAAGAATTCCAGCGTGGTACCCAACTTTTTGTGCCCCTGTTTACAGCCTGGGTAAAAGGACGTTTTGTGGTCAGCCAACATAAGCTCCAATTTTTGCACCTCCTTTTCACCTTCGCAGTCCCCCTGTACGTCGCGCAACATCTGACCAAGGTCATCGGAATCGTCATTTTCTTCAGCATTCCCGCCCGCCTCGCTTGCTGTATTCTCTTCAAACCCACCGTATTGACCACAGTCCGGAATATTGTCGTTGTCTTCTTCATCTTCTTCCATTGCAACCCCAACCTCTCCGTGCGATGTCCAACAATTATAGTGAGGCATGAATCCCGACTGAAACAAGTGGGCATGAATAATTCTTGATGTAGAATACTCCTTCTCGTTTTTGCACTTTTTGCATGGACAACGTATGAAACCCTTCTGCTTGTTGGCATCGGCCATACTCAAAAAATAATGCACGCCTTGAATAAAGTCTGTCGACCGTTGATCCGCGTTGTACATCCATTGCCGATCCATATACATGGAATGCACAAAAATCATAAGAAAAATCCACGAATCCAAACCATTTAAATATTATTACAATAATTATATATATATATGTAATCAGACAATACTTATATACTAATCAAACATACGTAACGTGTTGTTCTAAAAAAATTAGAATTCTTTTTAAAAGGTCTTTTAAAGTGGTAAACATAAAATTCATTAATTATTTTACAAGTCTATAACTATCTATAAAGCAAGTAGTGTTTCTACCAAAATTTTGTTTTGCCTGGTTATTTTGTAGAAAACCCCTTGAGTGTTTATAAAATCAACCCAGATCCGCTTGACAATTTTGCGAAAATTTCTTGAGTGTTTATAAAATTAACCCAAATCTAATGCTGAAATAGGCCTCAGGTGAAGACATAAAGGAAAAATATAAATTAAAATTACATGAGACTTCAACTTTCAAATAATTATGATAAAATAAAATGACGCCTGTTGCAATGCACGGGCATATTTACTAGTTCTTTTTAATGTACGCATTGTATATAATTCTAACTATTTTAACGATCTTAAAATTACCTTACTTTTCTAATCTACTATCAAATTTTCTATATTTTTCTTTGTCATCTATTTTATAACTTTTTTGACCAAAAGTTTCACTCTCATCATTTTTCATAAACATTTTTTGAGATGAAATTGTACGTAATAAATTCCTACAAATGTAACGTGCTAAGCATGCTTTTCTTCCTCTTTATTTTCCCAAACATTTTTCTCAACACAATGTAATGTGCTTAGTAAAATAATTTGTCCCAAACAAATTTTCTCTCTCTTAATGTTTGCATAAAAATCTAGAGATGAAAATGTATAGAAAACAACCGTAAAAAGCGAAGTGCTAAGCGTAGATTATAAGAGGAAGAAGTTGCTAACCTTATAGATAGCAAAGATTTGTATATTATCACCAAAACAAAATCACAAAAAATTTTGGCAGCACCTCCCCTCTAGCTAGAGCAAAAGTTTCAAGACAAGTGGAGCTGGCTCGGGCTGGAGGAGAAAGAAGGAGTATAAAAAGTAACTCCATCTTTAGTCCTGGTTTTTGTTACCAGCCGATACTAAAGATCAAAATAATCTTTAGTCCTGGTTGGTAACACCAACCAGACAAAAAATAGCATCTTTAGTCCCGGTTGGTAACCGGGACAAAAATAGCATCTTTAGTCTCGGTTGGTAACACCAACCGAGACAAAAAATAACATCTTTAGTCCTGGTTAGTGTTACCAACAGGGACTAAAGACCCGAGGCGCCCTGACAGGTTCTGACAGGATTTGAACCAGGACTAAAGATCATCTTTAGTCTCGGTTCGTAACACGAACCGGGACTAAAGTTCCTAGAGAGCCGTTGCCTTTTTATATCGGGACTAAAGTCCCGGGTACAACTCTAATTCGGACTATTGTGGTTTTTGTTGCTTCAACCAAAGATGTTTTCTCTAGTAGTGAAAGAAATTACATTGTAAATATACTTAGAATTATAATTGAAAGATTTTGAAGAGATTTTTTGTCAAAAAATATATCGATACTCCTATTTGATAATCACCTGATTTTCTCTATACTACTCCGTTTCATATTAGATGTCAGTTTGGGTTTGACTAACCTCATCAATTTTGACCAAGTTTATAAATAAATATAGCAACACTCACAGTACCAAATTAGTTCCAATAAATCCATCACTCAATATATTTTTGTAATATATTTATTTTATGTTGGAAATTGTTGACAGTTATACCCGCGACCGTATTCGGAGGGTATAGGGGAACGTTGGTACTAGGGCCTACGTGAGATCATACCAAGCAGACGAAAACAAGGGTTTATACTGGTTCAAACCCTCAAAATGGTAATAGCTCTACTCCAGTTTTGACGGGCTATACGCCGACGTATTTGTATAGAATGGAGATCTCGTTGGAACCAGGGTATATGCGAGAATAGATCAATCAAATAGGGGATAATAATTTATACTGGTTTGGACCCTCGAAAAGAGTAACAACCCTACTCTAGTTTATATGTATTATGGATGGGAATATCGCTCAAAGTACAATGCAAAATAAAACAACTAGATGAATCCATCAACTAAAGGTTGTTGGAAACAACCTTTACGAGATCTATTCAGTGAATAGGATGTTGAATCCCTCCGAATTGTTTTTGGCCATGGCTTTGGCTATGGCTTGTAACTCGATCCTCTCCCTGAACACAGGGGCCTTGTATATATAGCAGAGATCATCTTTCTCTCCAAGTAGAACTCCGAGAGATAGAACAAAATATGAGCCTAAGGAAACCTTATCTTCCTCGACTGGGACTTTGACACCTTCTATTTCAGAAAGATAATTTTCTTCTTTATTAGCCGTATTTCCCTAACTAGAGGATATCTTCTCGTATACTATCAGGTATTATGGTATTGCTGTATTCCATTAACCCATGTATAGGAGGTATGTCTTATCCTTGACACTGACAGTAGTCCCCAACTTCAATGCAAATGATTTAATTAATGTCTTCTAGCAAAATTTCTAAGAATAGCCATCGTCGAACTCATCGAACCGTTCTCAAATGTCCGAGAACATATAGAGTAGGCGACAAGGTTATCCCAAATCCGAGAACTTAACATAGGTTTTAGTTTGGGTTGAAGTCAAAAGCTTTAATAGTTATAAACAAATCTGAAAAAATCCTGGCGGTGATCTCTTCGTCTTTCTTGAAATTCAAAACACTGGATGTGGCCTATAATCCCATTTTTGAGATCCATTTGATTTCCGTTTGCCCAAACAGAGCCCTAGCCTTCCAACTTACGCCTCTAATTGCCTTCGCCCCAGCTCTCGCCAAAACCCTAAACCACAATACCTCTCAATCTCCTTCGTCAATCACCATGGATCTTGCAGAGTCCAATGTCTCCCCGGACGAGATGAGGGAGCCGCAATAAGATAGTGCTTTACCAAGCACAAAAGTGGTAGCACGCTTGGAAGGAGGTACTGATCCCCTGACCAACCTTGGTCAGATAATCACTCTTACATCTTTTGTCCAATGTGGTTTTTTGGTTCCTCTTTTCGAGTTTCGTCTTTGCTTCTTGATTTCGCGAGATTCATCTTCTTCATCTCAACCCCAACTCCAGTGCCTTCCGATTATCTTTACCCGTCTGTGCGAGGCGTACCATAGGGTGCAACCTTTTCTTGATCTGTTTCGATACTTTTACGTGGTTAGATGGATGGAAGCATAAAAAATCTTAGGATGTTATGGCCTCCGTCTAAGGGATGGGATGAAGGATGAATATATTCCTTTTAACTATCCATCTTCAAGAAAATACTAGAGAAAAGGTTGGTTTTTTCTTCATGTCGAGGACAACTTCCCTAACCTTGCCACCCCCGATCAGAAACCAACGTGCCTAGAGACATGGACCTCCAAACCTTCAATGACCACATCCTTAGCAAGTTTCGTCGAGAAAATCCATGATCTCTGAGAACGTGGTCTGAGTGGACACAAGGTCGTTCAAGACTTCTCCGTCGTCGGATCCAACCTCTCCAGGCCCATTCTCACCCCGTGTACTTGTACTCGGGGGCACAAGACGTAACACGGCTATCACATCAGGTTATACAATTTATAGCTTCTTCATCAATATAAAGAACCAAAAGTGTCCTCAACTGATAACCTTGTCACTTCTATTTCTATTGCAATTCTCTCCAAGGACACAGTGGCTAAGCGCGTCGAGAAGATGGTGGTCGACCAGCCGTCATCTGCCGCCGACATCCTTGCAACTATATGTGACCTCCCGCCCTCAAAGCGGGACGCCATGGTTAATGTAAGCATCATCGACCACTGCTCCTCGTCATTCATTTGTATGTCCGTGAGAGTAGTAATCTAGATTCTTCTAGGCATTACCTTTAATGGACGTGATCGGCCCGCTCATCGACCACCAGAAGTCTGCTTCTTTGAAGGAGCATATGATGTCTGAACAGGCGGCCGCCACCCTCTTACCCCGTAGCAGCGGAACCAAGAAGAGGCATTGGCCTTCGCTGACCAAGTCCACCGGGGCCGAAAAGCTAGTGCAAACAAGCGGCTCCGAGGTGAGGCCCTAACCACAGGCTTGTTTGACAACCGTGGTAGCCTTCTCAATTTAACCTTTTCTCTTATGTAGACAACATCTAGCGTGAAGCCCACCCCGATGAAAAGGTGATGTTGTCAAGAAGCGAAAGTCGGGTAAGCATAACATCGCGATTATGTGTATTTTTGAGTTACCCCGCTTCGAGGAGTCCATCGGTTTCAAAATAAGGGAAAGTTGGCACCATGTTTTGTGGGACCATATAATATCGTCAGCAGAAGGGGATGAGGTTGCCTATCAATTGGAGTTAACTTATTCTATGGTAGGGATTCACAACATGTTCCATGTGTCACAGTTGAAGAAATGTTTGCGGGTGTCTACGGAGGAAGCTAACCCTGAACTAATAGAGATTCAAGAGGATTTGAATTATGTTGAGAAGCTGATTCGTATTCTGGAGACAAGTGAGAGAAATACAAGGAACCATGTCATTCATTTCGTAAGGTCCAATGGATTAATCATTCGGAAGAAGAAGATACCTAGGAGCGAGAGGATGAATTGAAGTCAGCCCATCCGCATCTCTTCGCCGGTCCTTCCAAATCTTGGGGACGAGATTCTGTTTAAAAAGGGTAGGTTGTCACGCTCTAAAAATCTCTTATATTAATAATACATTTCATAATGCATTTTTAGAAATTTACTTAAAAACCTATAAGAGAAGATCCCAATATAAAAGTGGGCAAGATAAAATTTTATTAAATACTTCTTGCTTTTAAATGTTCTGGAATTTTGTAGGATTTATTTGAGCAATGAAAGTATTTTTAATAAATAAAACATCATTTCACTAATTATTTAAATAAAAAAGGAATTAAAATTCCCATTCCTGTAGTTGGGACGAATTTAGCCCAGTTGGCTCAGTCCTTTCTCTCTCCTGTGCATGCGCCACAGATGGCCCAGCTCGCCCGCGCCCTCTCCTCTCTATCGCCGACATGTGGGCCCCACATGTTGGTCATCTTCAACCTCCAACAGTGGAGTTTGCGCACCACCGCCGAATCTATCTCTAATCTCGCCGTTCCTTTCCATCTCTCGCAAAATCAACGAGAGGAAAAGGATCTCCTTGATCTCCTCTTCCTTTTCTCTTTTGGAATCTAGCGCTAATTCGAAGGAAATCATTGGGAAATCGAGTTCCAATCAGACTCCGAAACCCTAAACCTTCCAAATCACCATCGAATTCGATTAGGGCCTGGACTCCGTCCTCTACCACTATAAATAGAGCTCCCGACCGTCCGCAAGCCATCGTCACCTTTGCCCTAGCTCCCCGTCGCTTGTAGCGTCGTCTCCACGAGGAACCCGAGCTTGGCCGCCGCCATAGATTCCAGCCGCATCGCCAGTCACCGTTCGTCATTGCCTGCGGTTGCTGTCGCCACCATCAGATTTGCAAGAAGAAGAAGACCACCATCCGCAACTCCGTTGCCGTCGGAAGTCACCGGACCGCCGTCGTCGTCGTTGACCCGAAGGTCTCCACCATCGCCGTCAGTTGCCGTTTGTCGTTGTTGAGCCCAGCGGTTAGTTCTTCGCACTGAGATGCATCCTGTCGTGCACTCCGTTTCCACCGCCGCCCCGTCGAACACCGACGACCATAGGATCTCGCGCCGGCGGCCGTCGATGCTACGTGGCTGCCTCGTCAACACCACGTCATCGCCATGTCAATGCCACCTCGCTCCCCCTTGCTCGTGTGTCGCCTGCATGTCCTACTCATGTGTCATCTGCGTCGATCCAATCTGAGTCGTCCGATATAGGGTTAGATCGATCTAGTTGATATTGGCCGTCCAATTTTGGGGAATCCGTGGACTCTCTGTGTGAACCGAGTCTACGGTGGACCGATCCAGTGCTGACGTAACAAATCCGATTTGTTATACAAAATTAATTCCACAAATCTGATAATATTTCTGTAAATGATTTAAATTGTTTTAAACTTCAAAAATTCATAACTAAATCATTTTAACTCGGATTTAGGTGGTTCAAGTTTCTAAATTCATCTAAAAACAAGATCTACATGTTAAAAATGTCCACATGTACTGTTTATATTTGTTTTTATACTGTTTTGTCAATTTTGTTCTTTTGCGTTAGTTTTCGACATTTCCGAAGAGGCCATTCTTGCAGAAGAAGGTTCTGAAGCCTATGAAGCTCTACAGGTACTGTTTACATCTATTTTTCCATTGTTTTGTCAATTTTGTTCTTTTGCGTTAGTTTTTGACATTTCCGAAGAGGCCGTTCTTGCAGAAGAAGGTTCTGGAGCCTTTGAAGCTCAGCAAGGCAAGTCACACAGATTCCAAACACAATTCCTTTGAGCATGTTGATCCTATATTTAAATTCTCTATTTATTTTAATATGCATTTATTTTTTAATGTCATTGGGTGATGTGAACCTATTCCTTTCTTCTGGCCAATTTGCATTGATTACCCTATTTCTTCATATCTTGGGTTATAAATTGACTAGTTGAGCTTTATATAATGGTTTAACTAAAATTTAGGTACAATTGTTTAGCCATGCTTAGAAACATTAGCATCATTTGATGTAGGATAATTAATGATTCACTTATATCATTATGATGGATATTTAATGGTAGCTCATGATGGTCAATCGTGATTGGTTAATTAATTCATTAATTTACCAACTAAAACTTGACTAATGGTGGGTTGTGAGCATATGGTTTTGATGGTCGTGCTCATGATAATTAAGGACCAGTTCGCAAACTACTGTTGTGAAGTATTAATCGTACTAACCACAAGTCAGAATGGACAACGGCTAGATTTGTAGTATAACATGTTCAGCAGGAGACACCATGATATGTTTTTATCGTGGCAGACGACTAACTCCACAGGTGGTAGCCAACTAAGTCCACAGTTTTTGGGCACTAAGTAATCTCCCTATTAGGTAACTGGCTATTCTTTGTCGGAGATAGATGCTTGTGCATGTCATTCTGTTGGGCATGTTATGCGAAGGGTCCTGGTCACAACTCCTTTCCGAGGTATCATGGAGGTATTGA
Organism: Oryza australiensis; assembly: GCA_019925245.2. NCBI lineage: Eukaryota > Viridiplantae > Streptophyta > Magnoliopsida > Poales > Poaceae > Oryza > Oryza australiensis. The sequence goes on along the minus strand of JAIFGZ020000160.1, from coordinate 2,167,617 downwards.
GGTGCATGGCAACATGTTGTGAGGTTGTGTCTTGTGAGTAAATTTGTACACATCTTATCAGAGTAAAACTATTCGAATAGATGTATCCACGGTTATGGGTGGGCCTAGCAATATCTTTCATGATTAGTCTCACACTTCTCATTATTATTAATAAATTGGTGATATTAATTGGTTAAGATTTGTGTAACCAGAGTTGGTTGTTCAGAGATAGTTGAGCCAATGCAGCACTGGAGTGTTGTTCAGTGTTGATTAATAATGTTGACTAATTACTCAACTCTTTTATAATTCTCAAATGTTGGCTAAATGCTGCCTTTGCAAATGAAACCCTATTATTGCCATCCTTTGTATCCTTGTGCACTTGGATATTTGTTGTGTGGCTTGTTGAGTATTCCATGTACTCACCTTGCAATAATCACCAGAGGAGGAGTTCTACAGTGAAGATGGAGATCTGGAGAACTAACCTTAGCTTTGGTCAAATTGCTTGTGGAATGGAGTCGCTAACACTAGTTCTTTTTTGTCTGTTGCTTAGAACTTTAATGTTTGAGAGGAACTATCTACCTCTGTAATGACCTTTTATTTTGATTAGTAATTTGTATTCTATTATCAATTTGTAATTATGTGTCTCGGTTGATTCCTGGATGAGGGTTCACACACATGTAAGCGTTTTTAATTTTGGATAGAAATTCTGGGCGTGACAGGAGCGTTATTTCCTTGTTCGGTGACAAGGACCTCCGACTATGCCTTCCGCTTCCCCCCTTTCTTGCGACCTTGCCCAAGCTTCTGACTTGATTCCGGGGTGTCTTCTTTTGGTGGTTGCTTCTTCTCGTTTGCCTTCCCCTTCCTCTGAATGGGCGCACATGTCAATGATCTCGAGCAGCTTCATGATGGAGGTTATCCGTCTTGTTGAGAACTCTTAAATAGTGTAGCGATCTTGGACGCCTAACTTGAATGCCCATATCATAGATGCGCCAGTGATCTCAGGGTCAAATTTTGGCATTCATTGAATCGCCATATAAAATCTCTAAGGTTCATCGGGCTTTTGTCGAAAGACGTGCAAGTTGTCTTTACTCGCGTGTCTCTTGTAGGTTCCTTGGAAATTTGCGACGATCTGCTTCCATAAATCTGCCCAAGAGGAGATCGACAAGGGAGGGAGATGGACTAGCCATGACCAAGCAGATCCCTTCAACGCCGCAAGGAAATAGTTTGCCAATGTGTTGTCATCTGCGCTAGCAAACTATAGAATAGTGAAGTAGATGTGCAGGAACTCCTTTGGATCCGTGCTTCCATTGTATTTTTCTATTACCGCGGGACGGAACTTGGAAGGTCATTTGACTTTTCGAAGGGATGATTTAGACGCTCTGCATCTGCCTTCGGGTAGAGGGGTGGTTGTTGGCCACATGACCTTTGTGAGCCACCCCAAGATGATGATGACGATGATCACGAGGGATCACGGTGATCGGGTGTATGGCCTCTGGAGCGGCGGTCACAACTTCAACCTCGTCTCAGAGCCGAGGATCGCGAATCTCATCGTTCTTGGTCATCATGGTGGTTCCTCCGACCTTGAGCGTTCTCATCTTGACAACTTTGTCTGTCATGGCGATCTTGATCATTGTCACAGTTATGGTTGTCGCCCCAATGACGGTCCCTGCGATGCTGGTCGTGGGGTTGTCGGTGTTCGGCATCAAGCTAGTTCTAGCGCTTGTGCCATCGGCTGAATTTTTTGTTTTTAGCCCATTTTTGCAAAGATTCTCACAAATAGGCCCTTGCTAGTTTTTATTGCAGGAATGGACCCCAAGCTCAGCGCCAATAGTGATGGCGCCGAGCTTACACTACTTGGCTGGCAACCTCGGCGCCGTGGATCTTGGCGCCGAGCTCGGCACTAATAAGGATGGCGCGGAGCTCTACTTATAAGGCAGGCGAGCGCTATCTGTTGATGAGAAATTTTCCCACGCACTGGCCTGAGACATTTGCTTAGCTCTAGTGTAGGTCCAAACTAGATTGCCTTCGGTGTTTAGGGTGTGCCAGTTGGTTTGATCCTGTAACCAACAAGAAACAAGAAATAGGAAATTTGGTTAAGATTAGGTCCTACTCGATCGACTATAGATATTCATAATATATAATTACTGTCCCAAAGCATATTTAAACTAAGTGATTGGGATAGATCGGTAGCATATCGAGACAATATAAATCACTTATATCTAAAAGCACATTACAATAATAATTATATATATTTATAGCCTAGCCGATGTCGTAGATCTAATGTGAATCGACTAGTATTCCGATACAGTTTTATACTAAGATATTAATCTGAGTCAAATACATTAAACAAAGGATCAATCGGCTGTTAAGATGACTTAACAGATTGATGCCAGGCTTAGTATATTTAACCAGGCTAAGATGGTTCATAGCCAATCTCTCAGAAAAGATGGAGTCGTTCACACCACTGCTTCGGCTGAAAGCCGATCAAACATTCACATGGGGCGCAGAACAGCAAAGGGCGTTAGACAACATAAAAGATTATCTGGGTTCCCCTCCAGTCTTAATGCCTCCACAAAAGCGAATACCATTCAAACTGTACCTATCAGCCGATGATAAATCAATCGGCTCCGTCCTAATCCAAGAGGTCAACGGCAAAGAAAAGGCCATCTTCTATCTTAGCCGACGGTTGCTAGACGCGGAGACGAGGTATTCACCAGTGGAGAAGCTATGCCTATGCCTCCATTTTTCATGTGCGAAGTTAAGGCACTATCTGCTATCCAACGAGTGCACAGTAATCTGCAAAGTCGATGTAGTTAAGTACATGCTATCGGCTCCAGTGCTCAAAGGAAGAATTGGGAAGTGAATTTTCGCGCTAACAGAATTCGATCTGAGATATCAGGCACCAAGGGCAGTCAAGGGGCAAGCCATAGCCGATTTCATTGTGGAGCACAGAAATGACTCAATCAGCTTAGTGGAAATTATGCCTTGGACTTTGACGTTCGACGGCTCGGTTTGCACCAGCGGCTGTGGAATCGGTTTGGTCATTATTTCGCCCAGGGGGCAAGCTTCGAGTTTGCTTTTGCCATCAACCCCCACGCTACAAACAACCAAACCGAATACGAAGCCGTCCTTAAAGGATTACATCTACTCAAGGAAGTTGAAGCCGACGCCATCGAAATAATGGGAGATTCATTGTTGGTCATCAGTCAATTATCAGGAGAATATGAATGCAAAAATGACGTGCTGATGGTCTATTATCGGCAATGCCGGGAACTAATGGACGGTTTTTGGCTGGTTATTTTGAAACATATCCCCAGAGAGCAGAACTCAGAGGCCAATGACTTGGCTCAGGGGGTATCGGGCTATCGGCCGATGCCGAAAGAAATCGACATAGACGTTGCCGCCATCACAGCCGATGATTGGAGGTTTGAAGTTTACAACTATCTCAAAAATCCCTCTCAATCGGCTACAAGGAAGCTATGATACAAGGCATTGCGATACGTGTTGCTCGATGAAGATCTGTACTATCGGACGATTGACGGCGTGCTACTCAAGTGTTTGGGAGCCGATCAGGCTACAGTGGCCATCGGAGAAGTACATGAAGGAATCTGTGGCACACATCAATCGGCCCACAAAATGAAGTGGCTGCTTCGTCGAGCAGGGTATTTCTGGCCGACGATGCTAGAGGATTGTTCAAGTATTACAAGGGCTGCCAGGATTGTCAGAAGTTTGGCGCCATACAACGAGCACCAGCATCGGCTATGAACCCAATTATTAAGCCGTGGCCGTTCGGAGGATGGGGCATTGATATGATCGGCCGATCAATCCACCCTCAAGCAAAGGACATAAATTTATCCTGGTGGCGACGATTACTTCACAAAGTGGGTGGAGGCGATTCCCCTCAGAAAAGTGGATTCTAAGGACGCAATCGAGTTTGTCAAAGAACATATCATCTACCGATTTGGCGTTCCACAAACAATAACAACAGACCAGGGATCTATCTTTGTATCGGGCGAATTTGTTCAGTTTGCCGACGGCATGGGGATCAAGCTGCTTAATTCTTCGCCGTACTACGCACAAGCCAACGGACAAGCCGAGTCCTCAAACAAAAGTTTGATCAAATTGATTAAAAGAAAGATCTCTGAGTACCCTAAACAATGGCACAGCCGATTAGCCGAATCACTGTGGGCGTATCGGATGGCATGCCACGGGTCAATTCAAGTCCCTCCGTACAAGCTGGTCTACGGACATGAGGCAGTGATGCCATGGAAAAGTGTCATCGGCTCAAGGCGCATTCAGCTACAGGATCAACTCACAGCCGACGATTATTATCACCTTATGGTGGACGAATCGGAAGATTTGGTTTTATCCAGGATGAGGGCCTTGGAAAAAGTCGCAAAGGATAAAGAACGAGTAGCCAGACATTATAATAAAAAGGTGGTGCCTAAATCTTTTGAGGAAGGCGAACTCGTTTGGAAATTGATACTGCCAATTGGATCTAGAGACAACAAGTTCGGCAAGTGGTCACCGAATTGGGAAGGGCCTTTCAAGATCCACAAAAGAGTCTCTAAAGGATCTTACATGCTAAAAGGGCTGGACGAAGAAGTATTTGGAAGGGCTCTTAATGGAAAATACCTGAAGAAATATTACCCAAGCGTATGGATCAACTCATGATTCGGCTCTGGTTGCTTGAGCCGATTTATGACAGCCGATGTCTTGATTTAACAAGGCATCGCCTTTAGGCATTTTTATGCAACGTTGTTTTGCCAATATTTCTACGATCGGCTAATGATTGGCCGATAGGGATGACAATGATGCGCGAACGGCTCGAACTCACAATTTTATCGACATCGAAGCTATCAACAAAACTTGGGGGGCATACACGTACACGAGCCGATTGCAAAATCGGGCCAATTGCAAAATCGAGCGTCAGGATTTTTGAAATATTTTTGAAACTTTTAAGCCCCGTGATCGGCAGCCCAAATAAAAGCGTTGGAAGTGATTTGGATCGACGGCCGTAGTTCGAGCGCTGACACCGACGATTGTGGTGCGGTCTTAGAATCGGCAACAAGAAGCGATACGGGCGGTTGGGGCCGATTTCAGCAGGAGCAATTCAAGACACTACGCGCGGCTGAAAGCCGATCTCATCTACAAGCACAGCGGCAAAAGATTGATAAACTATATTACACATAAGTTACAACCGATTACAAGTACGAGCAAATCGATTAAAGTCCAATCCCAACACAAGAGCCTGACAAGTATAATACAAGAGGCAGTAGCCGACTTCAGAATGTTAGAATATTATAAGCTCATTGTTTTAAGAAATCGGCTATGGCTGACAACGCTGTCTGCCTGATCTGGTCTATCTCTTCAATGGCCCTGACGTCGGTGGCCTCGGACCCTGCCACCGGTCGGATGCCCTTCACCAGGTCCCGCAAGTGTGCCACAGCCGCATTGATGCCTTGGTGTTGAGCTTCGATCTCGGCCGGCAAACCAGCCATGTACTCCTTATGGACATCAATCTCGTTCGTGACTTGAACGAGATTGGCCATCCGCTGATCTTGGCATGCAAGGAGTTGCTCGAGCTTGGTCGCCAATTCAGTCTTCAGGTGATCGAAGGCAGCTTTCCGGCTCTCAATGGCATCCTTGGTCGACTGGAGAGTGGCCGACCATGCCTGGTTCTCGCGACGATCGGCTATCCGCTGTCGTGCCCGTTCGTACTTGAGCTGGTGTGCTTCCATGAAGGTGGCCGGCAAAATGGCGTCGGCTAGAGCTTCCGACAGCTGGCCTTGAATTTCTTTGAAACGCGTGCGTATCGAACCGCTGTCGACCACCAGCGCATCCAGCGAGGCCTCCAGCCGGTTGCCGATGTCGGCTAGGGTGGCCCTCAGGTCCTCAGCCAACGTCACCAACGCCTCTTTGCCGATTTTGCTAGACTCCTCAAACTCCGACAGGTCAAAATTGAGGAGGTCGGCTATGCTCTGCAGAAAAGAGAGATGATCAAAAGACATTAAGTTGACAGAAGCCGATCGTCAGTTTTAGTCAGCTTACCGTTGGCACCGGGGTCGGAGCGGTCGGCTCAGCTGGATCGCCACCTGCGGCCGTCGGGGCCTCTTCGTCGACGTCGTTGCCACCGCCCGCGGCAGGCACGACATGCTCGCTGGACGCCTGGGGGGCAGCCGACGGAGATCGTGGGGGCTGCAAAAGAAGAGTTAGCGAACAAATCGGCTAATTACTATAGGTCAAGTGGCAAGAGACGATTACCGATGGCGCGGGGCATGAAGTGCGGCCGGCCAATTTCTTGACCTGAAAAGAATGGTTCGGTCAGATGCAAGTGATATCATCGTGAAGCCAAATTTTGTGAAGTGAGGGCTTACGGCCGATTTTTCGCTAGGGGACTTGGGACCGGCGGGACGTCGGCTGGAGCGTTGACCGACTCATGGCTCGAGCTCCCGAGTTCGACCATCGCTCCAACAGTCGCCTCGCATTTCCGCCGGCGACGGCGCCGAGGAACCGCGCGACGCCGGATCCAAGGGGAGGCTATTGGTGCGCCGCGGTTTCTTCTCTTTCACTTCTTGGGGGCGCGCCGATCGACGGTTGTGTGAGTGGCACAGCCCTTTTCTTCTAGGCAATCGGCTTGCGCACCTGCCCTCGTAGCAATGACGCTAGCTTCGGCGCTCCCCAGCCGATGGCCGACGGAGCGAGGCCGCCCCCGTCCAGAACACCTAGACGGTATTCGATGGGGCGCACGGAATCGCTCACCGTCGGCCACTCCGTCTTCGTCTCCTGCAAATCAGAGGGAAAATGTTAATCGGCTATATCAGCCGATGATAAGAAGAAGAAAATCATTTGGGACTTAAAGCTTACCGAGGGGATCTCCTCGGGCAGGAGGAGGTCGATGTAACAAGACGACCGCTGGTGAAAGATATGGTGCTTGATTTCAGTCCACCATTGGTCGTAAGTGGCGCTTTTCCTCAGTGCCAGTGTCATCACGCCGACGTCGCCGAGGAGAGGGCTGGCTATATTCAGCAGCCGATCCATTATCAAGTCCTGGCTTACCACTCCCCTCGTCTCAATGTTATCGACATAAAAGAAGCCGATGGGCAGTTGCCCAAGACCGAACTGCCTCGCCGCCGACACCACGTAATAGAACTTGTAGCTCTTGGCCACTGATCGGCCCTGGTGGATCCCGGTCGACAAGATGCAGGGGGACAGAGCGGCGATGAATAGCTCCCTGCACCTCGGGTTGTCGGCTGAGTTGACGTCTTTCCAATTGAAGTCGGCCGGCAACTCGAGCAGTCCCGGTCCCGGTAAAAGTACCGAGCACGGTTCTCGCGAGAGCAGGCCCATCGTAGAGGGTGATGAACCATTCAGCCAGCAGATCGGCCGATTGCCTCGAGCCCGCATGAGCAGCAGCTGCTTCTTCGTAGCTCATGCATCGCGTGGTGGTGATCTGGTTGCCATCTTCATCCTTGATTGGCTCCAACCTTGGGAATACAGCTGCTGTCAGAGGGAGCCGACCGGCTATCTTTTGGGTCGCCAACACCAGCCAGATCTGTAGAAACCACGAGGGGCCGCCGGTGTTGATTGGAGCGTTGGCGGCTATTTTTGCGGTGGCCTGATGCAACATCTGATATAAATAGCCGAGGAGGTATTTCCCCAGCGCAAGTTTGCCCCCGTCGGCCAGGACTTCGGCTACGACCTGCCAGTTGGCGGTCGGCCCGCAGCTCGATCCACAGAACAAAAATGTTTCAAGCCACATCATCAAGAACGCGGCATGCTCCCTGTGGCCGACTGATCCGTCCTTCATGTTCTGGGCGATGAAGCCGCTCCACCCGTCTATGGCTTTGGTTTTGAACTGATGCTGCCCCTTTTGGCTCAAGCTGCGGGGGTTAGCCGACGACTCGATGTCCAGCCCGGTAGTCATGTACATGTCGGCCAATGTGACTGTCATCGGCCCTTATCGGAAGATGAAAGCGTTGAAGTTGTCGTTCGAGAAATATGTTGCAGCAGATAGAAGCGGCTCGTCCTTTTCCATGCTGGTGACGGATAGGGCCAAGCACTGGGCGATCCCGGTCTCCTCCCACTATGTGTATTTGGCCGATCGCACCCTTTTGTACCACTCAACCCAGGCTGCATCGGTGGTCGGCCATGATTTGAATGTCCCATTCCACTGGGCGAGGGATGGCTTGTTGGTGTTGAAGGGAATCCTGTTGGTTTCGGCTATAATCACATCGGCTGGATCCGTGTTGCCGATGGGGCCGAGAAGTACCTCTGTGCTTGTGTCAGATTTGGGATAAGCACTTGATGTGACAGGTGTACACTTCGGAAAAAGAAAAAAGGGGGCGCTAATCAAGAACAGTTGCATATTACAGTTCGAAGAATGAAAAAGTACTAATCAAGAAAAAAACAAAGGAAAGTGCTATTCAAAAAATGGTTGAATGCAAGATTGATGCAACATGGTTGGAGAAGTAAATCCGAACGGAGAAGGAGTTCTGGATCAAACGAGAGTACCTCAGGGAACTCGGCAATGGCGGCGGCCGAAACGGCAGTGATGGTTGGCGCGGTGGCTACAGCTGGTGTGGCGGCGGTGGCCGGCGCGACGGAGGTGCTTGACGCGTCGACGGTGGAGGCCATCAGGGTCGTTTGGGCGAAGATGAAGTCCGGGTTGCTAAGAACGCTGAGATTTGACGGACGTCGATGAAACCGCCGGAGAGGAGAGAGAAGGCAGAGGCTTGTATGCGAAGAGACTGAGTGCGCTTTGAAGGCGTAAGCATCTTGGCCGAGGAGAGTGGATATTTAAAGGGCACTTGGGGAGAAGCTGAAGCGGTTTAGGTCAAGAAAAGAGCGGGAGTTTGAACAGGCAAGCAAATCCGTAACACTTCGTATCACGGACTTGGGGGGCATGTGTTAACACTGAAATTTGGTAATTGAGCCCCTAAGTCTGCAAAGGCGAAGCAGAATCGGATCGGCTGGTTTGGTGTGGAAATAGAGGTCGCATCGGGCGAGGAGTGATCGGCTACGAGGCCAATCGGCTAAGGTTGGATCGGACAAGAGTAGCCGATAGCCGATTCCAGGTCCGGAAGAGATAAAACCATTTTTGGTGCAGCAGTTTGAGGATAAATAGAAGATTCGGTTGTTAGTTGCACGTCAAACGATATTGCCACCTATGGACAGAGTCCTGTATCGGCAATTGTATCTGTAATTTAGGAGTTTGTTTAAACTGTTAGTTGTAGCATGACATGGGTCCTTCTCGGGATAGTGTTGTGTTTTAAATAGTAGTTTAGATAGAATCCAGGGTTTGTACAGATAATTGTATCTTGGGTATAAATAGGACCCGAGACCCCCTGTAAAGAAGGACAATCACAATCAATCAAACCTTCGACGCATCGCCAACCTTTTTCTTCAGACGAGCAGTTTGTTTGGCTACGGGCTGCATCGTTTCGATCCCCAGATCTAGGTAAATGCTTGTCATTAGTGGTATGATATGTTGTTTCTAGTGCTTTCATCGTAATGACACATTAGATTCAAGAGTTTATACTACACTACTTATCATATAGCGCATATAAACTAGACTAATGTTTAGATCTATCCTGCCATTGGCTAGTTCTATCAAGAACTTGTAGCCGATAGGGCTAGATCTAAAGGTTGGCTGGTTTATATGCGGTATCCACCGTCTCGAGGGATATAAATCGGCTGCAATAGATCAGGTTTTTCTTTTTATACTTAATGCTACATCGGGTTCAAACTATTGAGTCGTTTTTAGAACTATCAACGATCTGTTCGGCTAAGATTTATATTGTTTAGAAACAACGCTGGGGTTTCAGCCGGCCTTATCTGCCCTGATATGTTTCTTTTAATATATTTTTTATTAGATTTATATTAGGACCGCCTCTTATATTAAGATCGCATTCTTGTCGGACGTTACTAGCCGAAATTGGCCCGCCATCGGCGGCCGATGGCCGATTTCCGGGCCATGCGCATCTGGTTCAAGAGTGGTATCTTTTCATAAGATTCATCGGAGTACTAGCTGATTCATCATTAGCTTTCCAGTATCGGCTAGGTTATCGATTCATATATTTATTATCCTTTACTATATTTAGGTTACACGACTGATGCTGTCTTGGTATAGCCGATCCATTCTAGTCGTTTGGCTTAAATATATTTTAGGATAGCATATATATGCTCATGGATTCCCTCAGCCGATCCAGTGGGGATCTAACCTAACACTTAACGCATATTCCCTTGTTTCTCTTGTTGATTAACAGAACAAATCAATTGGCACGCCCTGCACAGCACAGGTAGTCGAGAAGGACCTGCACTGGAGTTAAGCAGATCTCCCAGGCCAGCGAGTGAGAAATTTCTCATCAACACTATGTGATTATAAAAGCTACTTAATAGATCAAACTGATGCATCATTAAGTACAAAAAGAAACACGAGATCTATACAAACCAATAAAAGCCTTTCACGATGGTGCATACGCTATATAACAAAATCAAGCCCAAGACCTAACCCTATCGACTGTTATCTTCAGAAAGATGTTAATCGATCATGGGGTAGATCAAGACATTGATCTAGATTATACATTGTATATGATAAATTAAGCAGATTGCAATAATGAAATTAGAGTATCATGACGATGGAAGCACTAACCCCGACAACACAAACCGCTTGTAACAAGGATTTACCTTGCTTTGGAGATCGGGAACCGATGCAGCCCAATGCGAGGCAAGAACTTGTCGAGATTGCAAGTAAAAGGAAAAGGGTGGCGATGCGCCGAGATTGTATTGGTTGATTCGATTATTAAATTATATAGTCTCGGGTGATATAAAAGGAAAAGGGTGGCGATGCGCCGAGATTGTATTGGTTGATTCGATTATTAAATTATATAGTCTCGGGTGATATTTATACCCAGATACACGACGAGTCCGTAACGGACACGATTCCTATCTCTATTATAGATTGAATTACAAATATGCCTAAAACAAACTGGCATTATCTACAAGGTAACTATACAAAATATTCTAATCTAATGATATAATTGCCGTTGTAGGACGTTATCAGTAGATAGCAATATCTTTGAAGCACTTGAAAACCGAATCCAATGATTATCTTCATGCTTTCCTTTCGGGATTGGTCTCATCTGCTCACTCAATCAGAATCGGCTGTATCGACTGCCCTGTTTGACTCAGACTCAGTCGACTGGCTCTTTAGCCGATTCGGACTCAGTTGACACAGACTCTCTTTCCGAGAATCATGCACTCCTTCGATTTCGCTTCAATCCTTGCTTCAAACTCGGGGATTTACTTACCAAATTTGGTCGTTAACACATGCCCCCAAGTCCGCTATATTGTTATTGTTGCGGATTTGCCGAATCTTATCTTGGAGAGATTTCAAGGCCTTTTCGTTTCAGCCGTCACCACGCCCCTTTAAATATTAACCACTGCCTTAGAGCATTTCACGCCGTCACTTTTGCCTTCGCCACCTTAGCCCAAAACAACCTCAATCTCCACCAGCGACCTCCCCGACGCTCCTCGGCAACCTCGCAAGCATCTTCGCGCAGCGACGAACTTGTTCCAAGCGATGTTGTCTTTGACCACCCCGTCCACAGCGCCATCGGCTGAATTCCCAAAGGTAAGCCCCGTCGGCTGTAGCTTCGTTCTTCTATCGCAATTTGGCGTCCACCTTTTGTAATTTGCCCCTTTTCTCTCTTGTTCATTGTAGCACCTTGCACACCATATCGCAATCCCTAACCTTATTCATACCAACCGATATTTTCTTGGTCCAATCGGCAATGAGGACCCAACCGAAGTGATTAATGCCGAAACCAACAGAATCCCTTATAGGTTAGCAAACCCTAGCCTATCACATTGGATTGGGACCTTCAAATAATGGCCTTCCACAGATAAGTCTTGGCAAGCATGGTATACCAGGATATCGGCTAGCGAGTATACTCACTGGGAAGAACTAGGGATTGCGCAATGCCTAGCCCTCACATTAGCCGATATGTCCAAAGACGAACTCTTGCTATCGACTGCCAACTACTTCTGGTCCAACACCTTCAATGCCTTCTTCTTTCAACAAGGACCAATGACACCAACCTTGGTAGATGTGACCATGATCACCGGCCTGGATATTACCACATCGGTCAATCCTGTCCGATGCAACACCAAGTGTCAGTATTCTTTCAAAACTAGGGCTATCGGAGGCTAGAACGGATTTATAAGTCAAAACATGGGAACCAGTCCTATAAGCCCTAGGGAGCATGCAGCTTTCCTGATGATGTGGTTGGAAAAGTTCATATTCTGTGATTTGAGCTATGGTCCCACATCAAACTGGTAGCACATAGCCGAAGCCCTCGTACAAAAAAAGCAACTTCCCCTAGGGAAGTACTTGCTAGGTTACTGCTATCAAATGTTGAACAAAACATCGGCTAAGATTGCAACCAATTCGGCTATAGGCACTGGTGGCCCATGGTGGTTCCTGCAACTGTGGTTAATCCTTCACACTCAAAAGGTTGCCAGAAGACCTGAACTAGTTGAAGCCAAATTCCAAAGGACACAGCCGATGACAGATGAGGACGGCAAAGAAATTACCATGTGCCGATGCATGTCACATGGAGAAGCTGCCACCTCCTACTCTAGATCCAAACTATCGGCTGAACTCCTTAGTGACTGGTTCTGCAACTTGTATGATGGATTCCCCAAGAATACAAGAATATGGTTCCCTTATGCAAACTATGAAGATTTTGAACTCCCTCATGACTTCAGGTTTAATGAAATCAATTCCGAAAAATATGAAAAGTCAAGGGAAGTTTTCTCAGTTGCCATCTCTCCATGTATCCTCCCGGTCGGGATCCATCAAGGCAGAAATGTCGTAATGTCATATGAATTTTATCATCCCATGGTGGCTGCTAGGCAAATGGGAATGGGTCAGCTTTCGATTGGTATGTACTTCATTGACAAAATCCAAACCAGGGGAGAGATCGATGCAGGCTTGATGATGCACAAGTTGTTAAACATCGAAGATCCTCCCCTCGGCAGGATTGATAACTTGGAATTGGCTATGATGAGGAGTGCGGCCTTCAACCGATGGTGGATTGAAATGAAGAAACACCTTTTTCACCAATCGGCTTCGATGTATATGACAACCATCCTCCCAGAATCGGTCCCTGAGGTAAACGTCTTTGCTTTTGTCGCCTTCTTTATTTGTCAACTAACATTCTTCTGGAATTTAACTATGTCTTCTTATATTTGCAGACAACCGATTCTTCTCCTCCCCACATCAGCAACACTGGGGTTAGGATCCAATACGCTCCAATACTGTTCCCACCTAATGGTGGCCTCGCCCCTTCACCAATCGGCTTCAACGCACCTAAAGTAGCCACCCTATTGCACGGCCAAACCCGTGAGTCCCTCCAAAGGAAGAAAAGGGCCAAGCCATCGGCTGCCGATTCATCCGCTGTGAAGAAGAAAACTTCCAAGAAATAGAAGGCAGCCGCAGCCGATGATCTACCGCCATTGGACCGAGACATAGAGGAGGCCCTTAATCAAGAGGTGATGGAGGAAGAAATCAATGAAGCTATCAACGAGGTTGCAGCAGCCATAAGTGAAACAAGAAGATCTGCACAAAAGTCGCCAGCCGACGACCTAGCCCTTTAAAAATTGCCAAGTCCTCCAAGACGCCAGCCTCAACATCGACCTCAGCCGGTATGTGCCTTTTTTTTCTTCTGAAAAACTCTCATTCTAAATTTTCGCACTTCAACTCTCATTGAGCTTTCATCTTGTAGAAAAAGAGATTGGCTTCAAGGAAACGGTCGGCTCCACCTCCATCGGTATTTTTATATTCAAATTGCTTTCAATTTTTATTCAACCGATTTTGAACCAATCTTGCCTCTTTTCTCTTTCTCATGCAGCCTCCTCGCTCTCCATCGCCTAGCCCCGTGTATCAAGCGAACGGACTCAATCGGCTAGGGGCAGCCATCATGTCGAGGCAGAAGAAACAACAGCTCCCATCATCCCTATAAGTTTTTCTCTCAAACTCAAATCGGCTCGTTCACATCCTTTCAACACTTCAAAATTCAACTTTTGCTTTGCAGAACATGGCTGACATGTTTTCTTTTGACATAAAAGAATTCATGGATGATGATGAGGAGACCATAAGCAAAACCTTAGCCCCTCTCACTGCAGATCTAAAAACCCAACTATCCGACATAGCTAAATGGCTGGAATGCTCCCTAGACTTCCTAGTCACCGATTGTGGATCAATAAGAGGAAGACTTGAAGAAATTCAAGATCAGATTCCAGACCACTTAGCCGATGTCATTTCTCAAGCTGCTTTCCTTGAACTTCATCGGCACAAGTTTGAGAGGGTACGACAGAGAATGGCTGATCGACGAGAGAGGAAGGCTCTAGAGGCTACCATTGAAGCCAATCGGCGGATGATTATAACAGAAAGCCAAATTGGACGAGATGACAACCGAACCCAACTCCAACCTCGATCGGCGCGCAAGCAAAGAGAAGAACTAGCAACTGAGCTTGCCAAGCTTGATGCCAATATAACATTAGAGGACCGCGCATTGCCGTCTTCCCAAAATCATCGAGTCCGAAACTCCAAACCGAAAGCGTCGATGAAGAACACGGCGGATCTTACGAAGGCTCTGAAGCCGATCCCTGGAATTTCCGGATCCCAACAGATCTTCCCGGAATGCCACCGGAAATAGATATTGAATTTTCTATCAAATTGAAACCCGGTACTAAACCGATAGCAAAGGCCATGTATAGGATGGCTGCACCGGAGTTAGCAGAGCTGAAAAGACAAATAAATGAGTTGGAGGAGAAATGATTTATAAGACCAAGTGTCTCAGAGAGTGGGCAGCCCCAGTGATGTTTGCAAAGAAGAAGGATGGAACACTGAGGATGTGCATAAACTATAGGGCATTAAATGAGGTTACAATTAAGAATAAATATCCCCTACCAAGGATTGATGATTTATTTGATCAATTGAGAGGGGAAAAGGTGTTTTCCAAGATAGACTTAAGGTCTGGGTATCATCAATTAAGGGTTAAAAAGGAGGATATACCCAAAACAGCCTTCATTACGAGGTATGGGCTATACGAGTTTACAGTAATGCCCTTTGGAGTAACCAATGCACCGGTTGTTTTCATGAATGTCATCAATCAAAAATACATGAAATATATGGATAAGTTTGTGGTGGTATTTATAGATGATGTCCTCATCTATTCCTCCATTACGGAAGAACATGAGGAGTATTTGAGACTGGCCCTAGAGAAAATAAGAGAACAACAACTGTATGCTAAGTTCTCGAAATGTGAGTTTTGGATGGGGGAAGTACAGTTTCTAGGACATATTATAACTGCTGAGGAGATCCAGGGAAGGTAAAGACAGTATCATAATGGGAACAACCCTCAACGATAAGAGATATTAGGAGTTTTCTTGGAATGTGTAACACCCTGAAAATAAGAGATTTAAAAAAATCGAAATCCAAAAATTGGAACTTACAAAAACTTTTGGGTTGTTGCATCTTGTCGTGCTATTTGGCTCTTATTCGCAAGTTTTATTGCATGTTATAAAGAAAAATACACTTATTTAAAAGAAAGAGAAATCAAAAGGGGAAACCCTAAAAGGGAATAAAACTCCAAAGTAAATAAAAATTTTAAAATATACAATTATAAAAAAACTAAGGTTGATAAGCATTTAATTTGAATCAAAACTATATTTTGGAAAATACAAAAAAATAAAATGGAAAAAAAGAAAGAATAGAAATAGAAGGAATATATATAAATATGTACATAATAATATATAATAAAGTTGGGCAAAAGATTGAAAATTTGGAGTTGAACTAAATTTATAAATTGGACAAATTATGTTTCATATTAGGATAAATATAAAGAAATGAATAGAAATAAAAATTTAAAAAGAAAAGGGAAAAGGAAAAGAAATCGGGGAAAATCGGAAATCACACTTTGTTCATTGCCCGCGGTGTTCGACGCCGGTCGGGACGTACGCGCGCACGTCATGCGCCGTACGCGCACGCGCCGGCCCGCCCGGCGTCAACGTGCCGTATGCCGCGCCCACGCCGTCGCGTCGGCTACAGTGCCGCACCCATGTCACGCGCGTCAGCCACAGCACCGCGCCCATGCCGCGCCGTACTCCGCCGTCGCGTCGCCATACCGCGCGCGATCCCGCGTCAACGCCGCCACCTGTAGCCGCGTCAGCCCACGCCGTGCCGTATCACCGTGCCTATTCGCCCGCGCTGTAGCCATGCCCACCGTGTGTCGGCCTCTTCCCTCCCCTACTCGCGTGCGCGTCACCCTAGCGCTGCCGCCCTGGCCGTCGAGCTCGAGCACGCGCGGTCGGCTATAAATAGCGTTCCTCGGCCAAAACTCGAAACACAAAACTTGTGCCATATCGTCTCATCTAGCTCCTCTCCAATTTTCCCCAAAATCCATTCACCATAGCGCTAGAATTTCGCAAGAGATCGAAGCCCGGTCGGAAGAACCCTAACTCGGCCGCCCGGAGCAAAACTCAAAATTCGTCGTCCTCGGTCGATTTCTTCTCGAATTAAAGGTACTATTACAATCCTCACGTCAAGAGCTTCATTTCCCCTAGGTTTCCCGAGCCGAATAGCCGCCGGAAATCGCCGATGATGAGCGCCGCCAAACTCCCCTGCCTCGGCCGTCGCCGTGTGCACGTCACCAGGCCTCCCCCATGCTTTTCCGACCAAGCCAACCCTCTAGATAGCATCCCCGTGTCCCGTAGATGCTCTAGGACCCCTTGGTTCGGCTGCACCTCCACCGGAGCTCGTCGTTGACGTGTGCCATCGCCGCGGCTAGGCCGCCGTCGCCGGACCTCTCCGCCGCCTCCCCGGCCCGACCGTGCCCTGGAATGGGTTCCCCACGTCACCTAGATGGTGTAGGACTAGTTAGTTGTCGAGTTACATTTGCCCTCGCCGGAGTTCGGCCGTGCTCCGCCGTCGGGCTCAGCGGGGAAGAAGAAGGGGGAAGAAGAAGGAAGAAAAGGAAGAAGAAAAGAAAAAGAAGGAGAGAGAATGACGAGAACGGCTCGGCTTGAGCCGAGCCGAGAGAGAGGGAGGGCGTTGGTTCGATTCCCGGCTGAAGCAAAATTTTTGAAAATTTCTATTTTAATATTTCTAAGGAGATTAAAAATAAGAATAAGCCTAATAAAAATCCTAGGAAAATATTAAAATTCTTTTTAACTCCCTAAACTTTATTTACAAAGATTTTTCATCTTTTAAAGAGATTATTATTCATTCACTTTTAAAAGTTTCTTTTGCAAATAACTATGACTTGTTATATTCAAACTTTTTAACCTATTTAATTTCCAACATTATTATCTTTTGAGAAGTTCATTTATACACCTAGTTTTATATGTACAAATAGAAACATTTTCCAAAAGAATTATAAACTATCTTTATAATTCCTAATCAACCCTTCCCTATATATATACACACATATATGTTTTATATTTGATTTCGCTCCATAAATCCTTCCCAACCCATTTATCGGTAGACCACGACACCAAGCCCACCAAAGAAATTTGATCCAACCCAAAAAGTCAACGTAAACGCTCTAGGTAACCTCTAACCAAATAAACCTTTCCAATCATCAAATTACAATGCCTCTAAAACTTAAATTAACTGGGGATAAGACCACCCCATATGAATTAAATCAAAGAAAACCTAAAAGTTCAAATTAATGTGAATCACTCGTTTCGACCCGAACTTTATCGAAACTCTAACCCAAATCCATTTACGACCATAGATTCGCCGTAGGGACCGCTTTTGTGATTTATTTGGTTTTGATGGTTTTTATTTGAATTCTGATCGAATTCAATTGGATATTTCGCACGTATGTATAGAATCCACGGGAGCCGAAGACACAAGTCAAGAAGGTCGCGAGCAAGGCAAGTCATCACTCCCTTTGAACAAATTGATCCTATTTGTAAACTTGTGTTGATTCAAAAATTAAAATGTGCATGCTATACACAAAAGAATACCTATTCTTGTTATTCTATGCCTTGATCTTGATTACCTTTAGTTATATTCTTTGTAACCCTCGATATGATGTGACCGAAGGAAATCCTCGGTAAAAGGCTTAGCCATGCCATGATTAGATTCGATGCATATTCATACTTTTACAAAAGAGCTATATGCTTGGGCAACTACTTGTGGAAAAGGTAGTTGGGATACGGCATGTGGAGACATGAGCGCCACATTGCCATGAGAATGATAAAATGAGTTTTGATGAAAAACTAAAACAAACAAATATTTTAGACTGGGGCGGCTGGATGATTTGGGTGGATTTCGGCAAAGGCAAGTACTGTCCCTGGTCAGCTAAAGACCGAGCCATGAGACTTTTAACCTGGAACGAGCCAGTACAACCGTACTTCTCGAATGGGTATAGACCTAGCGGAGTAGATATCCAAGCGGAGGCAGTATCCCTGCATAGTGGTTCACTTGGGTGTGTGAATAGGCGGGAAGCCTACAGGGCGAGAAGCCTACAGATGGGGTAACCATCGGTGGGTAACTGAGCTGGAACTAAAACTGGACTTAATCACAACTTAAAGAATGTGTGAGTTTTTCCCTTACCCCGGGAACGCTAGAACTCCTCTCACTGCTAGGAACTGTTTACGGCTAGAGTGCATGAGGACTCAAGTTCATGGAGCGGGTACTACCAAAGCGAGGTTATCGAAAGGCTTTGCCGTGACCATCTCATGTGTTGGGACGTAGGCTCATTTGTTGGGCAGTCACGGAGTACGGGTAAACTGTACATCCACTGCACTGTGAGTAAATCAATCTATTCGAATAGCCATGCTCGCAGATAATGAGCGGCGTGACAAGTTTATCTCTTGCCTAGACTCTAAATTTCAAAATGATGGGATGGGTTTGCATGATGATTTTTATATACTGGTGGACAACCTTCTCAAGATACGAGAAGGGTAGACTCCCCAGAAAACCATGACGATCTGGTGGTGGGAAGCTATCCTTGGGATCACAATGAATGGTGGACAGAACCGTTGCCGACTTAATGAACTATGGTAATAAAACTTGACCAGGCTAGATGTTAAGGTTGTGAAAAGATTTACAAAGTTGGCTTTGTGCAAATGAACCACAACCATCCTTTGATAATCCCCTATCATATGTATCTTTGTTGTGCTGGCTTGTTGAGTACATTTTGTACTCACCCTTGCTATACGCACAAACATTCAGATATGGATAATGAAGACCCAGAAGATCCGTATGCATACTACCAGGAGGGTGAGGAAGACGAAGGTGCCTAATAGGTCTTAGTCCCGAGTCGTTGCCTGTGGCAATCGACAAGCCGCTGCCTTCCACTCCGCTGCCTCACCTATTCTCTGTATTTGGTTGTATCCGGTCCATGAGGACCTATATGTGTTGGATATTGCCTTCGGGCTTATTATTGTAATATACCTTTGGGTGTAAGACTATTTGTGCACTTTGCACCTGATAATTCAATACTGTATTCATGGGTACCAAACTACTCGATCCAGGGAAATGGTACTATGAACATGAATGATTCCCGTCCTCAAAAATGGGGGTCAACAGAGCTGGTATCAGAGCAGTGCGACTGTAGGATAAGACCAAATGGTGCCCCACCCCCTTAGAGCAGGTTAAAGGGAATATCCTTACTTAGGATTATTTCAAGTACAAACTATGTCTACAAAACAAAATGTGTTTACCCTTATACTCTTATCCCCTTATCTCTTTATAAAATTTGTTTTGCTCTCACCTTCCCCCGACTCTGAAGTCATTGCAAAATGATTTGTCAAATTTCTCTCCTTTCCCCCCAACTCTCTGGTTGCTAAGCCTGGAGCATCACCTGGGGGCCAAGTCAAGTCCAAGCTTCAAGCGAGACGATCAAACCAAGCAGCCCCGAGTTAGCACTTCCCGAGGATCAAGCGAAGTTTCCAGAGCTCATCTAAGACCCAACCTTTTCCCGGAAGAGTAGCATCGATAGTTCCTAGGTCATGTGTTGTTTGTTGTATGTAGGTGTATGGTTTACATCAGTATTGGGGATGTGACCATACTAGGTTGTTTGTTTAATCAACTGAAACAATAAAAGTATACTCACATCGGATCAGTAGTAAGCAGATTAAGGTCTCATCTTTAGTTAACCTCTTCTTTCCCCTCTCCTGTCTTCTCCGGCAACAGATGGGTAAAACCAAGGGCAATGTCAGTAAATCAAGACCTCAGCGGCCCCGTGGATTAACTCAGAACAACCCTGTGAACACTCCACCTCCTTTCCCTGTGAACCCGACCCTAGCCCAGATAGTGGTAACCAGACGCAGCTAATGACCATGATGATGCAACAGATGCAACGACTATTCCAATAGCAACAGATGCAAACTCAGGGTTGGTACCCAGAGCAACATCAGTATGGTTCGACGCAAGCCCTGATGACTCCCGCAAGTATGCTGTCAAGTCCACAGGAGATGATAGCACCAACCCCGCCATTAGGTTGGAGGAAAGCACTTGACACCTGCTATGGTTTCGTTGAGCAAGATCATGGCATAAGGAACAGTTCGTGGGACAAGTATACTAGGATCTCGACCAAAGAAGAGATGCAATGCACAAGAGGGAATAAAGATTCTGGTCTAATAATCAGCCAAGACTTTGGTTCACCACCATCCAACTCCAAGAAGAGGAAGTCACCAAAATGGAATGTAGGTGGTGCAAGCAAGATGATCGTCACAGGCACAATGTTTACTCCCGAAGATGCTGAAAAGACTCCCCGACACCTAAGGAAGAATACCTTCCGTGGTGCACGACAGTTAACTCGACATCTCCAGCTTCATGGTCCGCCTAAACCAGAAGATGGCGCATCAGAAGAAATGTCCTCTGGAAATGATGATGAAGCAAACATGGGAAATGTTAGTGGAGGAGAAATGGAACTCAAAGCATGTACTCATTGTGGAGAAGTTGGACACACTGCGAGCATGTGTGACCACATCTGTCCCTGCGGTGAGGACACCCATGTCCCAAGAGAATGGCCCATGAGAGCCATCACATGTTTCTTGTGTGAAGGCACAGACCATGTACCGAAGGACTGTCGACTGATGTTAATCTTAGACAAGAAAATGGAAGACCATAGGATATCTCGACAGTCCGCCAGTCAACTCATGAATGGTATCGCCCCCAGAGAAGATGTTTCTGATCACGAACCAGCCCCAACCTCAGTAAAGACCACCAATGGTAACAGAGGCATGTTACAGACCCAGAAGGGAGCACCTCGTGACAAGTCGGGTCTGATTTGTTTCAACTGTCGTAAGCCAGGACACTATTCCTACAAATGCCCCCTTCCAAGACTAGCAAAGGAAGCCACTACATCTGGATGGAAGTCAACCGTCGTGGCAGCCAGTCGTCCTACTATACCCGGCAATGTCAGCAGGCCGACTGCGACCCAATCCCACACCTAGAAGAAGGAATGTGCACTGCTTCGACTGTGGAGAGTTAGGGCACTACGCCAACGACTGCCCCAAGCCACGCGACACACCGTTTTGCACTCCAACGCCTACCCTGGCAGCCCCAGGAAATAAGAATGTGAACTGCTTCAACTGCGGAGAGTTCGGGCACTATGCCAACCAATGCCCCAAGCCGCACAACACCCCTGTCCGTACCGATGCCAATGCAACGGCTATACGTGGAACTACTACCTCTGCTGCTAGACGCGTTTTGTTCAAGACGCCGCAACCCAATGAATCTACGACCAGATTCCGCCATGGACAAGTGAATCATGTGCACGCCAAAGAGGCACAGGAAGATCAGAGAATACTGATGGGTATGCTTCCTATCAACTCCGCCTAGGTTGAGTCTTATTTGATTCCGGAGCATCGCGCTCATTCGTATCATCAAAAATAAACAAACAACACAACCTACACAGGGTAGATCTTAAGAGACCATGTTAGTACACTCACCCGGGGGAGACATAACCATACCCTATGCCTGCATAAATGTACCCATTCAGATCAGAGATGTAGTATTCCTTTCAAACCTTATGGTATTGCCACCCCAAACCATCGGTGGGTAACTGAGCTGGAACTAAAACTGGACTTAATCACAACTTAAAGAATGTGTGAGTTTTTCCCTTACCCCGGGAATGCCAGAACTCCTCTCACTGCTAGGAACTGTTTACGGCTAGAGTGCATGAGGACTCAAGTTCATGGAGCGGGTACTACCAAAGCGAGGTTATCGAAAGGCTTTGCCGTGACCGTCTCATGTGTTGGGACGTAGGCTCATTTGTTGGGCAGTCACGGAGTACGGGTAAAGTGTACATCCACTACAGTGTGAGTAAATCAATCTATTCGAATAGCCGTGCTCGCGGATAATGAGCGACGTGACAAGTTTATCTCTTGGCTAGACTCTAAATTTTAAAATGATGGGATGGGTTTGCATGATGATTTTTATATACTGGTGGACCAACTTCTTGAGATACGAGAAGGGTAGACTCCCTAGAAAACCATGACAGTTCGGTGGCGGGAAGCTATGCTTGGGATCACAATGGATGGTGGACAGAACCGTTGCCGACTTAATGAACTATGGTAATGAAACTTGACCAGGCTAGATGTTAAGGTTGTGAAAAGATTTACAAAGTTGGCTTTGTGCAAATGAACCACAGCCATCCTTTGAGAATCCCCTATCATATGCATCTTTGCTGTGATGGCTTGCTGAGTACGTTTTGTACTCACCCTTGCTATATGCACAAACATTCAGATGTGGATAATGAAGACCCAGAAGATCCGTATGCATACTACCAGGAGGGTGAGGAAGACGAAGGTGTCTAATAGGTCTTAGTCCCCAGTCGTTGCCTGTGGCAATCGACAAGCCGTTGCCTTCCACTCCGCTGCCTCACCTACTTTCTGTATTTGGTTGTATCCGGTCCATGAGGACCTATATGTGTTGGATATTGCCTTCGGGCTTATTATTGTAATATACCTTTGGGTGTAAGACTATTTGTGCACTTGGCACTTGATAATTCAGTACAGTATTCGTGGGTACCAAACTACTCGATAAAGGGAAATGATACTATGAACACGAATGATTCCCGTCCTCAAAAACGGGGTCGATAGAATGGCAGGGTATTACCGGTGGTTTATTGAAGGATTTTCCAAGATAACTCGACCTCTTACCAACTTGCTGAAAAAGGATATACCCTTTGAATGGACAGATAAATGTGAGAAAAGTTTTTAGGAACTTAAGAAGAGATTGACCACCGCACCAGTGTTGGCATTACCAAATAATAGAAAGGATTTCCAGGTCTATTGTGACGCCAGTCGTCAAAGACTAGGGTGTGTATTAATGTAGGAAGGAGAGTTGTTGCTTACGCATCCTGTCAACTCAGACCACATGAGCAGAATTATCCGACTGATGACTTGGAATTAGTAGCAGTGGTTCATGCACTAAAGATATGGAGGCATTACTTGATTGGGAATAAATGTGAAATGTTCACAAATCATAAGAGTCTCAAGTATATTTTCACACAACCTGATTTAAATTTGAGACAACGAAGATGGTTGGAATTGATAAAAGATTATGATCTGGACATCCACTATCATCCGGGAAAGGCTAATGTTGTAGCTGATGCCTTGAGTCGGAAAGCATATTGCAGTAACAATATGATCAAAGAATGCCCAGAGCAGCTACAGAAAGAAATTCAGAAATTAAGGTTAGAATTTG
This sequence comes from Oryza australiensis, assembly GCA_019925245.2. Taxonomy (NCBI): domain Eukaryota; kingdom Viridiplantae; phylum Streptophyta; class Magnoliopsida; order Poales; family Poaceae; genus Oryza; species Oryza australiensis. The sequence continues at coordinate 2,143,901 of JAIFGZ020000160.1, read as the reverse complement.
TGGGTAAATCAAGTGTAGCTCAGATGGAAGTAAAACCTACTTTGGAAGATGAAATAAAGAAAGCACAACAAAATGACCCATAAATCCAAAAGATTAAACAAGAACTGCAGAAAGGGAAAGCATCAGGTTTTACAGAGGATAACAAGGGAGTACTCAGATTTCAGGAACGAATTTGTGTTCCAGATGTAAAAGAAATAAAGGAGATGATTTTGCAAGAGGCTCATGACTCATTATTTTCCATCCACCCTGGAAGTTTAAAGATGTATCAGGACCTTAAAAAGATATTTTGATGAACTGATATGAAGAAAGAGATAGCAGAATATGTGAGTCTGTGTGAAGTATGTCAAAAGGTGAAAGCAGACATCAAAGACCTACGGGATTGATGCAGCCACTCTCTTGTCCTGAATGGAAATGGGATGAAATCGGGATGGACTTTATTACAGGTCTACCAAAAACTAAAGAAGGATATGATGCCATTTGGGTCATTGTTGATAGGCTAACAAAAGTGGCATATTTTATCCCTATTAAACAGACTTATGGAGGGGATAAATTGGCCGAGATATATTTGACAAGGATAGTCATACAACATGGAGTACCCCTGAGGATTGTATCAGATCGAGGATCATAGTTTACTTCCAGATTTTGGAGAACATTCTAGGAACTCATGGGTACTAAGTTAGGGTTCAGTTCAGCCTATCACCCATAGACTGGAGGACAGACAGAAAGGGTAAACCAGATACTTGAAGATATGTTGAGATCCTGTGTATTAGTATATGGACATGCATGGAATATCTGCTTACCCTTCACATAATTTTTATACAATAATAGTTATCAATCTAGTCTGGGAATGGCATCCTTTGAGGCACTGTATGACTGAAAGTGCAGAACTCCCCTCAATTGGATGGAAGTTGGGGAAATATAGTTGATAGGTCCACAATTGGCACATGATGCAGAGGCCCACATCAGGATTATAAGAGAAAAATTGAGAGCTGCCCAAGTAAGGCAGAAAAGTTATAGTGATAACCGGAGAAAAGACTTGAGTTTTAAAATTAGAGATTTTGTTAACTTAAAAGTGACACCATTTAAGGGTGTACATAGGTTTTAGATGAAGGGGAAACTATCTCCAAGATATATTGGACCATATCAGATTATGAAGAGAAGAGGAGAAGTTTCCTATCAATTACATTTACCACCAGAATTAAATGAAGTACACCCAGTATTTCATGTGTCACAACTTAAAAAATGCCTGGGGCAGCCAAACAAAGAAATACCACCACAAAACATCAAATTACAACCTGATTTAACTTAAACAGCATGAGAAGATATTAGAAGTATCTGAACGGAAGCTAAGAAACTGCAACATAAAGTTTTGTCGAGTCCAATGGAAGAATCACACAGAGCAAGAGGCAACTTGGGAAAGAGAATCAGAGTTGGAGAAGAAGTTCCCACAATTATTTGACACCCAGTCGAATCTCGTGGACGAGATTCCTTTAAGGAGGGTAGGTCTATGACATTCTTAAAATTGTACACTTTTGAAAATATATAATTTGACAAAGAAAATTTTTGCAAATAATTTTGTTATGTGCTCAATATTAAAACATTTAAAATCCCTTAATATTTATTAACTTTTTCCTTATCTTAATGTAGAAAATCAAATTTTATTAAATTTTGATCCTTGTTTTTGAAAAACCCTAATTTAACTTTTAATTCAAGGAAATTCCCAAAAATTGAATTTAAATTAAATTTAAATCCTAAATTAATTTTTTTCCAAAATCCCCTTTTCTTTTTATTTTCCTTTTTCTCCATTTTTCCATTTTTCTATTTTCCTTTTCCCTTTTTCTTTTCTTTTTCTTTTTATTTTTCTTTTCTCTTTCATTCTTCCTTCCCCTTTCTTCTTCCTCCCTGGTTTCACCCGAACCACGCCGTCGGGTTCAAGCTGTCGCGCCGTGGGCTAGCCCTGCCCACCGGAGGCCAAACCGACCTAGAGCAACCGACCTCCCTTTGCGCACGTGTAGACACCGGATTGGTTTGGCCACGGCATCAAGCATATCTCCAGCGAACCGACTACGACGAACTGCCATGGCCGCCGATGCTATCTTGAATTAAAACCGACCTAAGAGACCTATAAATAGGCCATGCTAGGCAAGGAAGTTTATACCAAAAATAATACCCATACTTTCTTCTACATTTCCCCTAAGGTGCCCCTGGTGATTACACTCCACACCGTGTGAATTTTGAGAAAATCCGAGAGGAAGTCCTGAAGAACCCTAATCGGCCGCCGAAGGAAATCTTTGAAATTCGTTGACCTTGGCCGATTATCCTTCAAATAAAAGGTATATTCATAATATATGCTTTGTAAGCTTTCTTTCCTCTAACTTGCTCGAAGCAATGAGCTGCTGGAGACCGCCGACGACGAGCGTCGTCGAAGTTTCCCTGTTCGGTCGTCGCCGCGCTCATGGTGCCAGCTCACTCTCGTGCTTCTCCGATCAAACCAACACCACAACTAGCTTCCTTAGGACCTGTAGATGCTTTTGAGTAGCTCACATAGGCCGGACCATCACTGGAAAGCTCCGGCGACGAGCACCACCTCCGTCGCGGTAGGCCGTCATCGCCGGCTCACTCCGACGCCTCCCCGGCCCAACCAAGCTTCAAAATGGAGTGCTCATGGTCTCTAGATGGTGTAGGCCCAGTTAGATTTCCATGTTTAGCAACCCTTTGCCATGCGCGCCGTCCTCCTTTAGTCATCGGTGCTGGAGAAGAGAAGAGAAGAAGAAGCAGGGGAAGAAGAGAGATAAAAGGGAAAGAAAAGAGAGAAAGAGAGAAGAAATTAGAGAAAAAGAGAAAGAAGAAATAAAAAGAGAAAGAAAAGAGAGAAGAAATAGAAAAATTTAGAAAAGGCCCTAGAAAAAGTAGTTTAACCTCTTTTTAACTTCTTTCCAAATTTTATTTTATATTTTTAAATTTTACTTTATTCTTTTAAACTTATTTATTTATCCTTCTAAAATATTCCTTTAAACTCTTTTATTTTTACTTTTACTTTTATTTTTATTTAAACCTAGATTTTAAAAACTTTAACATTCAATCACTTAGATTTCAAAAATCAACTCTTTAAACTCTTTTTGAATTCCTTTATTTATTTGATGCTTATTTAACATTTATTTGGATTTATTCATTAATTTATTTTATTCATTTATCGATAAATCGTGATGTTGAGTTCACGGAGAGAACTGAACTCGACCAAGATATTGACATGAACGCTCTCATTGTCCTTCGTAAAATAAAGATTTTGAGACCGTTGACACTCAAGACAAGTCAAACTGTGTTCTATCATTTATAAAGTTTAAAAATAATAAGTCATCATGTCTTAAATAACATATTTAGATAGAAATATTTTGCGGGATAGGTTAGATAGTCATAAGCTATCATTTTATGTAGATTTAAATATTCTTTAGATCATATATGTTAATATTTTATGTAAGTATAAGAATCCTCTAGTTCATATAGAGTCATATTTGATGTATTAGGAACACCCTATCATTTTATGTATAGAAAAGGAGAAGTTTATTATTTCATGTAATAAGATATATTCTCCTTCTCCTTACATAACATGTTGATAACCTAAAATAATAAAATGAGCATTATCACATACATTAGTACTTCATGTCATGATTAAAGAAAGATATATTAATACTTCATACAGTAGAATGAAAAATGATTCATTATTTCATGTGATAGGTAAATGAAATTCCTATCAATTCATGTGACATAAATGATTTTGGCTATATGCAAAAAAATATAAAAACTCTTATGCAAAAATAAGAACATAGTTTCACCCATCCGATGAGCCGATTATATCGGCTTAGCAAATATATATTTCTCTCCAATCTCCCTGGGGACTTGCCTTATATGGCTTGTGATTTCATGCATTGGAGTGTTGGAGAAGTCTCATTGGTGGTCAACTATGTAAACAGCGGGTAACAACGCCGATATTAACCAGATCGGTATCGTCTGTTAAGATAGCCCTAGGTTTCACCAAGCCGGGGCAAGTGTTTGACGAACAGCTATTAAAAAGGGGATGAATTCAACAGTTACTGGTTAAAATTGGTTCCCCTATTAAGATAGCCCTCCGGTCTCGTTCACACATCAGAAAAGGTTAGAAATATATAAATGTTATGTTACCCTTAGCCTTGCAACCTAAGGTTAATCCTCGAGTAAAGCTGGGCAAACACTGCAAGGTTGATTGTATTCGAATACGCCGTACTCCCGGTCAATGGAGTTATGTCTATGGGTGAATCCAGAACAATGGCATGAGCACTTTTCTTAAATATTATTATAAAATTTGAATATTCATATTTAAGTATTTCTAGGAAGGGATGGAATATAGAATTAAGCTCTGATTAATATTCTTAAATGTTCACATAAAATATTTTACAAAAGAATAGGATATATCATCATGCTAGGAATATATTTATAATTCCTTTCTCTTGTCGATATATCATGCATGTTTATCTATATAAAGTTGCATTCATTTTGGCTTGCTGAGTACCATCGGTGCTCACCCTTGCATAAACTATCTCCAGGAAACCCCAAAGTAGAAGAAGAACTCCCAAGTACCCTGGAGGACTAGGAAGACGAGTAAGATTTCTAGGTCGACTCTACACTTGGGCTATCCCTGTGGAAGTTCGTGGTTTTCTTGTATTGTATGGTTTGTACTTGAACATTAATAGTTTGTAATAATATACAAAGTTCTTGTATCTGTACTATCTCACGCATAACCGGACTCCTGGGAGGTTATGTGGTATTGTGGGAGTTGACTCTCTGAGGAGACCCCACATGACATATGTTTAGTGGGTGTCATTCTAATAGGCGTGTTATGCAAAGGGTCTTGTCACAATCTCTATTCGGGTACTTTTTGGTATCGTGACGCATGGTTGATATGATGTTGAAATTATGTCTTTGTGGGCAAATTTGTACACCTCTCGCTAGAGTAAAACTATTCAAATAGTCGTGCCCATGGTTATGGGCGGGCCTAGCAATATTTTTCGTGATTAGTCCCGCACTACTTATCAATGATAATAAATTGGTGATGATAATTTGTTAGCTCCTATTATGGAGTTTGGATCTGAGCATTCAGGATTGGTTGATCAGAGTTTGGTGGGCCTGTGCAGCATTGGAGTGTTGTTTAATGTTGATTAATATTGCTGACTAATTACTCTACTATTTACAATTCTCAAATCTTTGCTAAATTCTCCTTTTGCAAATGAAACCCTATTATTGTCATCCTTTGTATCCCTATGCACTTACATACTTGTTGTGTGGCTTGTTGAGTATTCCATGTACTCACCTTGCAATAAACAACAAACCTCAGTTGAAGAAGGATTTCGAAGGAGAAGACCTTTTGGCTTAGATCCCAGTTGAGTCATCGTGGGAGTGGAGTTGAAGCTTTGTTAGATTTTTTCCATTGCGGTTTTCTTCGTGGTGAAGATCGAGTGTCTCTTTTATAAGTATTTATTGCATTTGTTTATTTGGTACTGTATAATCAAAATTGTCGATTTGTGTACCTCAGCCGATTCCTGGACGAGGATTGAATGCACAAATTAGTTCAAAAATTACAAGTGAGTTTCCGGGCGTGGCATCCAGGCCGTGAAGAAAAGGTTGCTCATGGGGGTCTAGACCAATGTACCCAACTATCTGATCTGGATCTGTCGATGTGTTTCGTTCACAAATGAGTCATCATTTCGACGACAGTGAATCAGACAACATGGAGACTGGGAACCTCCATGAGATGAAGAGATGATGGATTTGGTGATCTTTAGGAATATCTTACATCCTATCAGAGGGTGGCTCTTAGATTTATGAATAGGACCCCACGCCTTATACGGAGAAGTGCGTTGAATCCCGCGATCTTTGCAAGCATCGAGCTCAGCCTTCACTTGAAGTATGATTTGACATTTAGCCAAAGGATGAGTAGAAGTCTTGTGGATTGGACACCACGTGTTGAAGTCCTTTTCAATGAATTTCCTTGTCGGCATCTGGCTCCCAATGGAAACCGGGAGATTAGCCGCCCTAGGAACTCCATCTGTATATTGGGTTGTCGACACCTTGTTCTCGACGTAAACTGAAGAGGTGGTCGTTGAAGGGATCATGTCCGCACATTTCGTCGTCGTGGCTTTGTGCTCAGCAGATGCCAAGGGGGGCAAGATTGGATGGCAGCAAACACCGAGAAGACGATAGTTCCGACTTGGACCAAAGTGAACGCCGACTAGATTGGACCTCCTAGGCTAGGACGGTAGTAGAAGCCCTTGTCAGAAAATTTGACTCTTGAATTCATCTCGTCAAGATCCTTTAGCATCAAGTCCTCTACCTAGTGCATCACTGTCGACAAGCGATACCCGCCTATGGTATTTGTAGAGTATGGAGATCATTGGAACCAAGGTATACGCGAGATCATATCCAAAAGACAAAGAACAAGGGTTTATACTAGTTTGGGTCATCAAGATGAGCAATAACCCTACTCCAGTTTATATGTATATTGTCGACACCCAGGGATGGAATTCTCGGATACATGAAGCGTACACCAAACTGGTTGGGCGAGGCCAGCTATGCCTCGGCTTTGCAGGCGGAAGACATGAAGGCAGGCTGTGTCAACTTTGTGCAAGGGCGGCGCCAGGCTTTTCCATGCAAGGTTGGGGTGACGTCGTGCCGCTGCGACGTTGTGCGGGTAGAGAGAGAGAGCACGACACACTGGATTGGTGGCAGGGAGCGGCGGCTCCGGATTTGGCCACGACGACATGCGTGGTCAGTGCGGGCATCAGGCATGAAGGCACTAGCTTTGCCTTAGCTTTGTCAGCGGGAATCGCAAGTAAAGGCGGCTCGGTTTGCATGGCATCGATGATTTTTGGCTTCAACCCTAGATATAGATGGCCATTCGGGCCGTTTGGCCTGGCCCGGCCCAGGCCCGCAAGAAGCTCGGCGCCCGATTGTACCGGGCCAGGCACGGCCCTGCGAGCCACCGAGCCGTGCCAAAAAGGCCTGTGGGCTTCGCCCTCAGCCCAAGCACGGCCTGCCAGGCTGATTTCGTGTCGGGCCGCCCAAAAAAGCACGTTATTTTTACCAAGCCGTGCCAGCCCGAGCCCGAGGGTGCTGAAGTTGGTACTTTTTTTCATTTTTGCACTCCAAGTCCAAATTCATGTATGTAAACAGAAACAATCATCTTTATTTTTCAACTCCAAAGTCTTGTATGTAAACAAAAAGGCATATATACATATATATGAAATTTGTAACAGATACAGTATGATCCAAAGTACAAACTCAAACTCAGATCAAGTATAGTTGTAGTTATAGATCAAGTATTCAAGTCAGATATACATAATACATTACAAATTATACAATATACTCAGATCAACTCAGATCAAAATACTCACTACTCAGATCAACTCAAGTCAAGTTTAAGTTTCTAAATTCTAACTATACAAAGTCACCAACAGACTCAGATCAACTCCAAATTACAGTCCAATAATACAGTCCAATACACACTTGCGAAGTTGCACTCAACAGACAGGAGAGGGGACAGTAGATCGTAATAATAATATTATTATTATTGAGTTGTGCAATGGCTGCCTCATTAAAAACCTTTTTAGGTAAAAACTCACCCTTGTGAGGAAACCCTAAAAAGGAAAAAAGAGTGCAGCCAACTCAATATAAAGTTTCAATTTAATAGTTCAACAGTCCAACAAAACAAGGCAATAATAGATGACAGATCACATGATCACTATCAGGAGGCAGCAGCATCAAGAGCAAGAACTTCATCACCATTATCAAGCCAAAGATTCTTGAAAGAATCTTCAACGTCTTGGTTCTCCACATTGTGTTGTGCTCTTGCTTCTACTAACTCCCAATCCTTGATCAATGTCAGCATTTCCACCGTCTCTGGTGTCAAACGCCTTCGCTGCTCCTCTATCACTTTGCCAGTAAGACTAAAGCAAGATTCTGAGGATATAGTTGAAACAGGAACAGCCACGATATCTTTAGCCAACATAGATAGAATTGGATATGTTAACTTGTGCTCATGCCACCAACTCAGGATGTTGAAATCATCCTCATAGCATGTGACAGTGTCACTATCTATGTATGCAGTTAGTTCAGAGAGACATGGAGATGGAGTTGCAGTTGAAGATATAGAGGAAGAAGAGGTTGAGACAGGTGAAAGACCAACTACACCTGATCCAGAACCACCAAATATTCCGCCCCATGCTTGCTTTTTCTTACCTGCAGTTCCTGTCGATGGCGATACCCTCTGCAACCTAGCTGAACCAAACTTATTTTCATATTTTGTAAACAACTTATAAAGTTCTGTCCTAACCTCCTCCATCCCCTCTCCCGCCGCCATCTAAATTGATTGGATCCACACTGGAACCAAACAACAAAGCAGCATCAGCGCTTCCATCGTCTTGGTCGTCCGAGGTCATGCCGAGCTCGACGAGCTCTTCGTTGATGGTACGCGCATGGGCGCAAGCGCCACGGTCATCATCGTCCTCCATCACGACCTCGTCGGCTCGGTGCTCTGTACCTCAACGACACACAGGGCACAAGCAATAGAAGAAAGAAAGAGGAGCCTACAACACAAGAATCAGATCAAGATGCAAATCAACATTGAATTGAAAAAACAAGAGAAGGAATGAGAGACAGTGATAGTGAGTTACCTGCGCCGTTGCGCAACTGGAGCCCAGAGCAGAGCCGAGCACGACAGGTCACTTAGAGAGAACTCAGAGAAGGAGAGAATGACCACGACCACCAGACCACGATGGGCAGACCGAGCCAATCAGCTGAGGAATCAGCTGCCTCAGCCTTAGATCCGGAGCGGCGGGAAGAGGAAGAGAAACAGAGAAGATGGGAAGAACAAGAAGGGGATTGATCGATTGATGAGGGTTTCGGTGGAGGCGATGAGATCATGAGATGTGGAGGACAGGAGGAAGGAGAGGAGAGATCAGCGTCGCCGGAGGCGGAGATGGAGGCGGCGGCGGCTATGGTCCTGCGACAAGCTGCGGTGCAGAGGCGGCGCGGCCGAGGTGGGTGGCGGAGACTGAGACACGCGAATGCGAGAGGACAGCGGTGGATGTGGTGCGGTGCGGGGGGATTAGGTTTATGGTTTTGGGGGCACGGATGCGGGTGATTTTATACGGGAGCAGCGATGGGCTGGGCCGACGGAGGCAGATGCAACGGCTAACGGACCGCAAGCGGGCCGACTCCCCTTAGCCGTGCCGGGCCGTGCCGCCCACGTGCCTGCTGGTCGGCCCAGGCACGGCACTTAAGAGCGGGCCGGGCTAGCCCGGGCCTAGTAGGAACCGAGCCAGGCCATGCTCGGGTCGGGCCTAAAATGCGGGCTTCGTGCCGTGCTTTCGGGCCACGTGCTTTCTGTACATCTATAACCCTAGATGTTCGACGAAATTCTCACAAGGAAGAGAGAGGAAAATAAGGAGATGGAATGCTGAGAGTTTGGGGACTTCTCCGAAATAGGTACGGTGCTCAAAAACTTGTGCCAATTCTACTAGAACTTGGTGTAGTCATGAACTCCATTTGGTGAATTTTTTAGATTTTTCTCATGTTTAGTTTATTTTTGAAAATTTAAACAAGTTTTACTATTTAATTTTAATTTGATTTAATTTGTGGTTTTCATATATTTTTTTCTCAGATGCAAAATTGAGCTATGACTAATTGGGTTTGTCAAAATTAGATTTAATTCATGTATGCCAAAATGCAATGATAGATAGAAAATCCAAAAACAACTAAAATATTATTTTACAACACTAAATACAAATGAACAATTTTATTATACTGACTTTCCAAGTTTTTACAATTTGGATTTGTTAGATATATATGGATGGAACACCAGAAGGATTACAATGGAGGGATAAAAGGGCTAATCTAATATGCCGACCAGAACCTGTTGAGAACGACCCGATGAGATCTATTCAGTGACTAGGGTTTAGGTTTTCTTCGGATTGTATTTTGATGGCTTTGGCTATGGCTTATACTCGATGCCCCTCACTGCACGAGGGGGCCTTGTATTTATAGCGATAATGAACATCTTCTCCAAACAGAACTCAAAGAACTTGAACAGGATACGGCGGGTATGGGTTTAAGGAAACCTTATATTCTCCGACCAGTACTCTGACACCTTCTATCCTGAGAAGATAATCCTCTTCTTTATCCGTCATTTTTCTTTAATCAAAGAATAAATTCTCGTATATTATATGATATTTTTGAATACAACAAAGCCATATACAGAAGATATATTCTTAACACTGACAGTATATAGTTACTTCTAATAAGTTACTTCCAATACTATACAAGTTACTTCTATTTTGTAACTAGTAACTTCTACAATTTATAAAAATTTCATTTAAACCTTATTAAATTTAATATATCTAATATTGAACTTGTTTCATTGCATATTTTGACCAGGTACAATGGTTTAGGTGGATATTAAAATGACAAAAATGATATATGGTTTAAATGTGTTAAAGTTTTAGTCATACTTAAAAGTTTATTTAATATTAGTCACCAATAAAAAAATAATATTTATATATTTTTTTAGTAAAATAAATGTCAAACATATTAAAAGTCAATGACATTATCTATAAAAAATAAAAAAATAGTATATACTCCCTGTTTCGTATGCTGTGCACACACAACAGCATTAAATCGATAGCATGTTATGCATGCAGAGCACTTGTAAAACTTGGTGCTATCTTTTTGACTGTTTTCCCTTTCTGTGTCCTTCGCAACGCAAGCCGTGTGTGATCTCTGCACGAAGCTGCATGCGATCGGTTCTCTCTGAAAAAAAATCTTGCCGTGAATTTGTAACCGGAAGCATAAACCCAAACCTATTGGCTTTCGATATATAAGCAGAATATTTAGTTTGCCAATAAATAGATGTATAATAAAACAAAAAATAAAAGGATAAAGGGCCGTATCAGATCAGATCACTCGCCTCAATCGATCGATCGCCAATCCATCGATCGAGCCAACGGCCGCAGCAAGAAGCGATCGAGGCGATCAACGAGGTGCTACCCGCCGACGTCCTCGGCCTCCTGCCGCCGCGCAGCCTCGCCGCGGCGCGGACTGGCTGGCCACCATCGACGACCGCCGCCTGCTGCGGAGTGATCTCCTTCCTCTCTCGCTCGCCGGCATCTTCATCAACTTCCATGAGCTCAGGTTCCCTGAGTTCTTCTCCCGCCTATCGCCGCCGTCGACGAGCTCCACCGCGTCCAGCGGCAAGCTCTCGACTTCATGCCCTCCGAACACGATGAGTCACAGATCACTGCAACGGCCTCCTCTTGGTTAACGACGACGTGGTTAATCCGGCCACGCGCCGGTGGATGCCCTTGACGCCATTGTCCGACGATCGAGTATAGGTTCTGGGGCACAGACTACATCGTGTTCGGCCCCACCGTATCACCACACTGCGAGGTGATCAAAATCCCATACTTTCCGCCCCCTAGGGAGTTGCCTCCAACCATGAGGGAATTGGAATGGCCACCATCAACGATGATCACCCTCGTCTTCTCGTCAGCGACAAGGCGATGGGAGGAAAGAGCATTTATGAGAGAAGGGAAGGCTGCGGGCACCATGGATGACTCACTGAAGACACAGCGAGAGGGAGAAGTACATCAGCGCGTCTACTGGCGTCGCTGCTGAAGAAATGGTTTTTTATAAATAGAACGGGTCATAAGTGGCCACGCCTAAAAAAAATGAAGATGTATTATCCTGGTTGGTGGGTCGACGGTGACAGACGCTTTGGCGAGTGCCAAAAAACACTCGACGAATTTTTTTTGATTTTGCCGAGTGCCACTACAATACACTCGCGAAATTAACATGTTTGCCGAGTGCCAGGAAAAAACACTCGGCAAAAGGGGAGACTTCGCCGAGTGTTTTTGCAAACACACTCGGTGAAGAGGGAAACTTCGCCGAGTGCTTTTCGCAATGCACTCGGCAAAGCTTAGACACTCGGCAAAGATGGTTCCCAAAACTCCCTGTTTGCCCTCTTTGCCCAGTGTTTTGGCCATTGCACTCGGCAAAGAGCTTCTTTACATATTATAACACTCGGCGAAATGGCTTTTTTTGATCTTTTTAATTCGTTTGGTCGCATATTTCACAAAAATCAAAACATACACAATTCACAATTCACATCCACATCCATAATCACATCCACATCCACAATCACAATTTCACAACGACATCAACAACCACAATTCCACAACGACATCCACATCCATAATTCACATCCACATCCACAATCACATCCACAATTCACATAACATAGATAGTCCACAATCCACAGTAGCTAAACATAGTCCACAATCTGTTATGACAAGCAGAATCCAAGTTATTATAGTTATTATAGTCCACAAACCTAGGGTATTGAGTTATTATAGTTTTGTTCGCAATAAACAAATCATAATTTACCGAGGTGGAAATGACGGCGAACCTCCGTGGTCATTGGTGGGGTTATTCGATGCTGTCGATTGAGGATGCACAAAAGGAGAAGAGAATAGTATAGGTTGTCAAAATAGTAACATTCGCAAATAAGAAAGTAAATGCGAGGTTATCAAGTGATTCACCGGAGTGCCTACAACAGGCTGTGGAGGAGTGAATACCACAGGCTGTGGCAGTACCACATGAATACCCATGTTCTGATTGATTGTTTGCATGTAGCTGTATATCTCAGTCATCCTCATCTCAATATCCTGTTGTTTCCTTCTCTCCTCTTTCAACTCGTCCTACAATATTCCATCCCAATGTTACAAAGCGAAGCAAACAATCAGTAAATATCAATGAATTGAGCATAAAACTAAAAATTTCTAACCCGCTGTTTCCTTCTCTCCTCTTCCAACTCGTATTTCATCCCAATGTTACAAAGCGAAGCAAACAATAAGTAAATATCAATGAATTGAGCATAAAATCGAAAATTTCTAACCCGAAGTTGCTGCACTTCGAACTGTGAAGCGGTCTGTGAAGTGGTCGGCCGTGTGCGTATGGCCGGGCTTTTGCTCGTGCTCCTTGCTCGAAGCTGGGACAGAGTGGGTGTACTGGCTGTGTCGAGGATGTTGTCACAAATCCAGTACCGCCCATGCTTCTTGCCTCCTCCCACCCTCATGACGACTTCTCCATCAATATCCTGGGTGGTAGCATCGAAATCTTCCCCATGGAGCTCCCTTGCCATCGTGGTGTACTGACTGAGGCGGCTGTGGACGGTCGCATTGGTGCACGTCGAGGGCCCGTCCTCTGGGCTGTAGTCGACGTCAGACGTCGCCTTGCCCTTGTGGGCCAAAGCCCATGCCTTGAACTGGGAGATAGGCTGTCTATCATGCGACGCCGACTGCGAATAAAACAATAGTATGATTAAGAACTATTGAGCCTTGGTCGTTGAAATGAAAAAATAGAATTCACGTACCCATCTAGCTGCATACTGGTTGAGGCCAAGGCTGCCTTGGTGGTGTGATGCATCTCGCATCATCAAATGCCGCTCCCGGCAAGCGGAGTGCATTTCCTACCACTCGGCAGTGCACCACCTGTCCACCATGCGCTCCCAGCAATCGAGAAGCTGGCCGCACCACCAAACAGGCACCTATACGTCATCAAGTATAAGATATATACCTAGATCAAATCAAATATACTTAATCATTCAAAAATACGGTGTTATATTTACCTGCATGTATTGTTCCTTTGTCAGAGTCATGGTTCTTGCTTCAATTTTGGTGACCTTCAGGTTGTTGTATGCAGCGTTGTATGCAATGATGGCCTGGATGCGCGCCTCGTAATGCATGTCAGTCACGAGTTTGTGATAGGATTTGTCAGCCGCCGCAGCCACTCTGGCCTCGTATCCTGACTGGCATCTAAAAAAATCATGCATAAACACATGATATATTGAGCCATTATTTCAATAATGTGCAGTGAATGTGATGTATTGAGGGACGTGGTTTGACAGAAGACTTACCCACAACTCGGCCTTCACCTGCTCCCCCCTGTTGTTGAATATCCTTCCATCTCGATCAGGAAAATCGGGGACGGCGACGTAGTGGTCAAACGTGTAGGCAGGCTTCGACTTTTTGGCATACTGAACAAGGCCAGGAAAGTGTACTCTGCACAGAAGACCCAGGATGACGTTGACATGGCGTTTGTGATCACCTGCTCTAATCACAGTCCAACCCCTGCCAAGTGAAAATAAAATGAACTATTAGTTTCAATTGTGATTTTTAACAAATCAAATGGAAAAGTATTAACAACATCCAAGGTTACTTACCGAGTTCCTTCAGGCTGAATCAGCGGGCGTCTCTCGACAAGTATCCGTCGCTGTGGCAGGGTCGAGGGACCTCGCAACCAAACAGTCGACAAACCCCCAGCGGAGAGACCCCCCAGCGGAGGCAGACCTCCCAGCCTCCTCCTCCTCCTGCTCCTCACCAGAGGCCGTAGAACCCCCAGCCTCCTGCTCCGCCAGCTCCTTCTCCACCCGCTCCTCCTGCTCCTCCTCCACCCGCTCCTCCTGCTCCTTGTCACTAGAGGAAGCTACAGGGGCGGCTATCCTCTCTCGACCCCTGCCAGCACAAGTCTTGCGTCGACCCTTGCCGCGACCCCTACCGGACCCCTCAGCTGCATCGAACCCTTGAATGGCATCAGTCGCTCTCCTGAACACCGAGCGTACTTTCTCAAACCGTCCACCATCTTTGTTCAATCACCTCAATTAGAAAGAGTAAACCAATTAGCACAGATATACAAAAATACAAAGAGAGAGATGCAAAATAAACAGAATATAGATGCAAAATAAATAGAACATAGTTAGTACGGTGCATACATGTATTAGAAATAGTCATCCTGATCAAGATTAGCTAGATCATAATTGTCACCATCACTATCAGCCATGTCAATATAATCATTAGGTTCCTTCTCGGAAGGAGGAATGTTGTCATCCCTCTCATTTCCTAAATATAACCGCTGAAGTAATTCTAAGTCCTTCACATTATGAACCTCATCTCCAGCGTCCTCGTCAACAACCATTTCATTGCCTACATTCATCCCCATCACTTCGGTTAAGTCTATCTCAAAACTTCCTTGTAGCCCATCTTCTTGAAAGAACTCTCCGTCATATGTGTTTGGGTCCATGTTGTAGTCTTCATTGTTTGGTACAGGTAGTTTACTGTGTGGCGATACCTTGTACACAACATCCCAACCTTGAAGACGGTCGTCTGTTTGGCATGGGTAAGAAAGATAATAAACTTGTGTCGCCTGTTGAGCAACGATATACATATCGTCTCCTGCTAGGACGGTTGACTGTCGAATTTTGACTAGCCCAAGATTAGGGGTCTATATCACTTGAGCAGGATCAAACCAATGACATTTGAATATGACAGGATTAAGAGGTCTAGAACCATGAAACTCGAGTTCATATATTTCTTCAATTCTTCCATAGTAATCAACCCCATCGAGAACTGGAGTAAAAACTCCAGTATTTATGGTTCTTCGATTGGGTCAACTCTGCTCATGGCTTGTTGTGTGAAAGCGATATCCATTCACATCATAACCGGAAAATGACTTAACCCTATAGGAACAGCCACCAGAAACTTGTTTCAACTCGGCACTCATAGACGTATCGTTTTGGCCCTACAAGTTAAAGCAGGTTGTAAAGTCAAACTTCTAAATTTCAAGCAAAAAGATTAAGCATAAGTTTCGATAGTACCTTATTTTTGAACCAAGAAATGAAATCAGGCATTTCATTTCCCGCGCCTTGCCTTAGAAGGTTTTCGGCTTCTTGCGGGGTAGGTTCCCTTGGTTGACGCTAGAATTGATGTTGAAATTTCCTGTACGAACGAGAACAAGGGGGTTGAACAACGAGAATAGTGACTAATTAGTAACAAGTTTGTTGAGAACTTACCGCATGTACGGCTCCACTTCATCGAGGTTGGTCAACACGTATAGCATGATGTTGCGCCACTCATGATGATCCAATGTCTTGTTGGTCGCTTCACTTGCACTTCCAAGTTGCCCTCGGAAAAGACTGAGGTTCAATTCATCTTCGCCAGCATTGTAACGAGGGGGTGGATTATGCACGCTAGGAAGGTTGTCAGCATAGTATTTTGATGTGAAGTTTGAAACCTCCTCCAGAATGTATGCCTCTGCAATGGAAGCTTCAATCTTGCATTTATTTTTACATTTCGTTCTAATAACCTTCAGACATCTCTCAATTACATAGCACCAACGGCACTGCACAGGCCCCCCCATTCGGCACTCGTGCGGGAGGTGCATAATCAAATGCTGCATCGGATTGAAGAAGTTGGGAGGAAAAATCTTCTCTAACTTACATAGCAACACAGGCGCCATTCTTTCCATTTCGTCAATCATAGTCGGAGATAACTCCTTAGCACACAACTGGCGGAAGAAATTGCTCAACTCTGCAAGGACTAGCCAGACATGCTTAGGGACATAGCCACGAACCATCACCGGGAGAAGCCGCTCAATCCATATGTGGTAGTCATGACTCTTGAGCCCGTTGATTCGCATGGTAGATAAGTTCACTCCCCTTTTCAAATTGGTTGCGTACCCATCAGGAAACATTAACGTTTGGAACCATTCCAGTACTTCCCTTCTTTGGGCCCTCGTCAGAACAAAATCGGTCTTAGGCTTTCTCCATGACTTGCCGCCTCTGGGAGGCGCCATGTCTAGCTTTGGTCTATTGCATAACATAGTTTGATCCACTCGAGCCTTTACGTTGTCTTTTTTCTTATCAGGAATGTCCATGATTGTACAAAAAAGTGCCTCGGCGACATTCTTTTCGGTGTGCATCACATCAATGCTATGTGGAAGAAGGAGATCTTGAAAATAGGGGAGCTTAGACAAGGCCGATTTCTGAGCCCAGGCATGTCGCTCACCATATCCCAGAAAACCACCGCCTTTTTCATTGATCTAAGGAGCTTCTAACTAAGCACGAACCTCGGCACCTGTCATCATCTGTGGTGCAGCCTCGGTAACTATTACATCTTTTGTAAAGTTTTTGATGTCCCGCCTGAATGGATGGTCAAGAGGGAGGAATTGTCGATGTTTGTCAAAAGAAGAATATTTACCACCCTTCACCAACTAGATGAACTTCAGAGCTGCCTTGCATACTGGACATGAAAACTTCCCGTGAACACACCATCCGCAGAATATCCCATACGTCGGCAAGTCATGCAGAGAGTTATGGTACCAAATATGCATTTTGAAGTTTGTCTTTGTAGCTCGGTCATATGTCCATACCCCTTCGTCTCAAGTACGGACCAAATCATCAATCAAAGGCTCCATGTAAACACTCATATTCTTCCCCGAATGTCTGGGAATTATCAATGACAAGAATATATTCGGTCGTTGGAAGATGACGCCGGGGAGAGATTGAGGGGGATAACAAACATGGGCCAACATATGTATGGGGCAGCCGCCATTCCATAAGGATTGAACCCATCCGTTGCCAACGCAACCCGTACATTACGAGCCTCTAGAGCTTTCCCAGGATGAATCACATCAAACCTTCTCCAAGCTTCACCATCGGATGGATGTACAAGCTTCTCAGGATTGTATCGACGTCCATACTTATGCCATCTCATCTGTTTTGTGGATTCCTCGGTCATGTAAAGCCGTTGGATCCTCGGTATGAACGGAATGTACCGTAAGATCTTTACGGGGATAGCGAGCTGCCTCTTATGACCATCACCAGAGTCTACCTCCACGAACCTAGAGGATCCACACTTGCACAGTACTTTGCTTCCGCATGCTCTTTTCTAAATAGGATACATCCCTTCGGACAAGCATGTATCTGCTCATATGGCATCTTAAGTGCACGAAGGAGTTTTTGTGCCTCACACATGCTCTTTGGCAGAATGTGACCATTCGGAAGCAGGCTACCAACAACTGTCAGCATAACATCAAAGGCTTCTCTACTCCAGCTAAACTGGGACTTTACGGCCATTAGCCGTGCAATGGCATCCAGTTGAGAAACCTTTGTATGCCCATGAAGGGGTTGCTGTGCCGCAGACAACATGTCGTAATACGCCTTTGCGATAGGCTCCGGCTCCTCCTCCCTACATCCTTCATCGAAGTGTGCTTCATCATAGTCATTTAACATGTCTCCTCGGACGACCTCGTCTCTCCCACGGTAGGCTTCACCATGGAACGTCCACCGGGTATAACCAGCTGTAAAACCATTCTTGCAAAGGTGTTTGCCCATGATCTCTTTTGTTTGTCACTTCATGTTACCACATTTGCTACAGGGACATCAAGTGGTACGCGCTCCTTTAAACTTAGCAAATGCAAGTTCCAAGAAAGCATCGGTCTTCTCGATCCATTCATTGGTCAACAAACCATGACTTGAGCGGCCCGTATACATCCACTCACGGTCATCCATCCTCTATCATATCGAAGAATCATATAAATATTATTTGCATCTACCGAGTGCCTATATTATCTAATAGGTAAAGATAGGTCCTAATCCCAGTTTAGTTCCCATGCTCTAGTACTTCGCTCCCGAGACATAATTTCGGCAGCACCTCCTCGCTGTTCTCCAAATACACGTCCCGACAGGGAGATTGTGTATCCGGAGAACAACTGGAGATACTGCCGAAATTCTGAGTCATATCGGAATACTAGATCATGGAAACTAAACTCATCTACACATCGTTGGGCTGTCCAAAAGATGTGGACAATTCAAAACAAATACGGTTAAAGATATGCAAGAAGACGCATATTTTAATCCATATCTCTTTCGAACGGGAGACGCCTAAGGTTACGTTATACACAGACAAACGATGATGAAGGTAGCGGCACCTGCAAAATAGGGAAGCACAGCTTGATGGCCGGCACACAAGCGACGGCATGGCTGCACGATGCGACTCCATTCATCATCTTAAAAAAAGGTTTCGAACATACGTGCATACAATAAACTTCAAAATATATACGTGCATATAGCATATATTTTCTACGCAAATAAAAGGAGTATAGATATGTATATAATAAATACCATTGTTTTTACCATATATTTGTTTCAAATAAATACCTAAATATCACTCGTTTTAATAAACACCTAAATACATGATATTATTTCGATGTGTCAATAATAACCTAAATATTGCCATAGTTTGAACTAAATGTTTATATAATAACAAATCTAATTCCGTTTGAACTAAATGTTGCAATAACAAAAAAATAACAAAGAAAAGATGTGTTTATTGGAAAGATGCGAAGGGGGTGGGGGCGTCGGTCGGAGGAGGGGGCGGCGTCGGCCGGTGGGGCGTCGGCCGGCGGGGAAGGGGAAGTCGGCCGGGGGAGGAGGGGCAGCGTCGGCCCGGGTGAGGAAAGGAGGGGGTGTCGGCCGGGGAGGGCGTCCGCGGGGGAGGAAGTCGTCGGCTTGGCGGGGAGGCGGCCGGCGGGGCGGTGACGGGGGGCGGCGCCGACGGAGTGGCCGCCCGGGCTGGGCGCCGGGCGGCCGGGCGTCGGGGAGGCTAGGATGTGGGCGGCCGGGCGCCGGGCGGTAGGGATGCGGGCGATGGGCCGGCGAAAGTGCGGCGTCGGGAGGAGGCGGAGTGCGGCGCGGGCGTGGAGGTATTTTTTGGCTAAGTGCGAAATTTCTTGGGCACGGGGAGGGCCTTATGGCACCACTTTGCCGAGTGCCAAATGTTTGCCAAGTGCCTCGATCTAGGCACTCGGTAAAAGACCCCTTTGTCGAGTGCCCTAGATCTCGCACTCGGCAAACTATAAAATATGCCGAGTGCATGCATGAAACACTCGGCAAAGGATTTATTTGCCGAGTGTCAGCCATAGGCACTCGGCATAGATTTTAAACATCTATTTTTTATTTTGGTTTTGTCGTGTGTACAACCTTTGCCGAGTGTAGCACTCGGAAAAAATTCATTTTACGCTACTAATAATTTAAAAATTATCAAACGGATTCGAAAAATTTCCAAATTTTTGCATAATCCAATATATGCTAATTGTTGCCTAGGGAAAAGTTTTTGAAATCAAACGACAATTCGACCGTCACTTTCTCTCTAAATCTAACCAATCTTTCTTAACACTCATAATCTTCTCCGAAGAATCTTTGGTTTTGTGAGCGTCGTACCTGGTAAAATATTCGAAACCTTCTCATTTTTTTACCACGGCCTCAATGTATGATATCATGCCATCCAGACAATTTTCATTATTTTTCGACTTTGTTTGCTATTTTTACAATTTTAAATTCATTTGGTCAATAGGTTTCTAATCATGTTCCACGAAGAATATTTCGAAATTTATTCTCATTTACGGGATATTGACTCAAAAGGGTCTAAATAGTATGAATATAATTTTTGCACTAGTTTTATTTCTTTTTTATCACTTGCAGTTCAAATTTGACACTTGTCAAAAAATTCATGAGAACAAAACAAATAAAAAATAGTAAAACCTATCAAAAAATTACCAAATTTTATAATTAGGAGTTACATGTTGTAATTACTTAGTAGAGAAAGTTTGAAGGATGGAGAAGAAAAAATTTCAAAACTTTGTCGAGTGCCGGGGACAAGGCACTCGGTAAAATTGCAATTTTTGCAGAGTGCCTTGGTTAGATACTCGACAAAGAGTAAATTTTGCCGAGTGCCTTATCCTGGCACTCGGCAAAGATCTTCAAGAATGGCCGTTGTATCGCACAGGTGAAGGCCATTACATTTTTGTCGAGTGTCTAAAAGTGACACTCGGCAAAATAGTCTTTTTTTCCGAGTGCCAATATCAGGCACTCGGCAAAATTCGCTCTTTGCCGAGTGTTTGCACTCGGCAAACAATATATTTTGCCGAGAGTTTATTTTGGCTGCACACTCGGCAAACATGTAATTCGTCGAGTGCCCGAAGAAAAGCTCTCGACAAATAATTTTACATTCGGCAAACAAGGATTTTCCCGTAGCGTTCAATGGTACTCCAACAACGATGATATTGTAGAGGCACACGGAGGTGTTGAAGAACGCAAATATGTTGATGGTTCAGTTTCTTGGATTTCATCCTTATGAAGAGATTGTCTTTTTGAATTTATCCTGCAGGAGAGTACTGGCCTGCCATTTCAGCTCGAAGCAACATGACTTGGGACACTTCACACTTATACCCAAAAAATTATGGTCAAGTTTTGGACGTATCTGATGGGTACATATTGTTATTTCCCGTACACACCTTGCTGGATTGGAGATATATAGTTCCATGAAATAAGTAGTGAACATCATAACCTCTAGTCCTCTTGTCCTCTACTAGCATACACGATATTTGTAAAATTTGTAGTATATACTTCAGTAATAAAATTGATGGCGTATGTTATGGGTGTCGGCAATTTATAAAGCTTGGCGCTCTTGTTGATATTTGGAAAATATGAATGGAAAAATATCCTTCAGTTGAGACACTTGAAGTTTCTCTATAAGCATGAATCGCATTGTCTTGTGAAGTTTGTAACCACTATACTTGCTATTGGAGACATATATATTTTTTAATGTTCTATGGTTTAGAAGAATTTTGTCAGCTAATTCATGTAGATGCAGTAACATGTCTCCATCCATGCATTCTCCAAATGGCCAGTGTAATATTTTCGCACCAAAATCGCTGGGAAAAGAGTGTCGCACCACTGAAAAGTGCAATCTACTTGTGAACTTTTTGACGGGTGTAAGGTGTGGTTTGTGTTAGATGGAGCAGTGCACCTACTGGCATGATCACCTAATTTTCCTCGAACCCATCACTAATATATATGAGAACCCGCACGTACGTGACAGTGTGTGCGTACCAAACACGTACGATGGATCGATCGATGTCTCGGCGCCGGCGTGGCAACTCGTTCACGGCGAGCTGGCAACTGGGACTCGCCGTGGTGACAGCGATGATCGCTGCGTCCTCGGCGCAGCCGCAGCAGCAGCAGCAGCCTCCGCAGCCGCCCGGTCAGCCGGCGAACGCACCGAGCTGCCCGCCCGTGCAGGCCTCGCTGTCGCCGTGCGTCAGCTACTTCATCGGCAACTCGTCGACGCCGTCGGACGCGTGCTGCGAGCAGATGCGGACCATGTTCCAGTCGCAGGCGCCCTGCCTCTGCGCCGCCGTGGCGTCGGCGCCGTCCCCGCTCGCGCCGGTGCTCGGCGGGGTGCAGTCGCTGCTGCCAACCGCCTGCAACCTGCCTCCCAATGCCTGCGCAGGTAAGCCGTCGTTCGTGGCTTCGTGCCCGTACTTGTGGACTGAGCTTGGATGTGATCAGACATGCATGGAGTGATCTCTGTGGCGGCCGTGGTGTTTGCAGATGCGACAGGGTCGACGGGCTCTGCTCCGGCCGGCGGCTCGTCGGAGACGCCGTCCTCGGGGACAACTGCCGCCGCGCCGGCCATGGAGGCCGCTGGCACTGACCCGGCGATACTGCAGGTGGTGGATCCAAGTCAGTGCCGGGTATGCCGTATTCGGCTGCCGCCGGAGTCCATGGAGGCGGCGCCTCTGCTGCCGTCGCCGTCTTGATCTCCTCCCTGCTTGCTTATGCCTGTATGATCTGAGATGGGCTGGATTTATATGCACACGTTAATTGTGAGTTGTCGCATTTTCACATGTAAAATCATTATTAGCTTGCTTTCCAGGCTAGGAGACTTTGAGTTAATATGCCATTTGTGGAGTGTAATTAATTTGTAACAACATTGTTATGGAGTACTTTGACATAATAATATAGTTGTTCTATTTGTGTTGACGAAAAGTTAATCGGAATCAACAAAAGTAATGTCTTAATTTCATATTAAAAGTTGTTTTGAATTTTTTCTAAGCTAAAATTTTTAGGTTTGATGAAGTTTATAAAAAATATAGTAATATTTTCAACACAAACCAAAGAAACTATTTAAATATATTCAATGTTAGATATAATGAAATTAATTTGATGCTATATTTTTCTATAAACTTCATCAAACATTCAAAAAGTTTAACTTAAATTTTATAAAATGAAGGAAGCAACATCTATTTGCCCATTGTAGCTTTGAAAACGGTGGGAATTTGTGTGTTTGGACCAAAAGCTCGATCACAGTTCACAAGGTTTGAGTTGAACTTTTTCCATCGAAATTGCTAGAAAACTTTCGCCAGTTCTTTTCCCCAAAACTTTTAGATCGATGGTCATCGTCATCGGATCGTCTCAAGATTCATGCATGAAAGAAAAAATCGCTAAAAAGAAATTTTTACAGGTCACCCGTAAGCAAAAGTGAACTCCTAGCATTTACAGTACCTCTACACTGCAAGATCATGGTGCTAGCAAATCAAATAATAGTTGAATATAAATTATATTGTATTTACAATATCGTTATAGTATAAGTATAGTATAATTATATTTTAATTGTACATATAGTTGTATTTAAAAGTTCTAAAAAAATTATGGCAGTTTTTCAATAGTCCTGACGACGGAACTTTATAAATGCGAGATCAACGCGTCCGGCACTGCAAGTAGCTTGCGCCAGCGTTACCGGCCAGCGTGCTTGCTAGCAAAGCGACCAGCGTGCTTACTTGGATTGAATTTTAGTACATCATTTTTCATGGATTATTCTTTCCAGTTTTTTAAGATAAGGAGCATATGCTTGCATCTTTATCCTCTGTATTTAGGATGCACACAGCCATAAAGTTTGAGTTCAAAAATAATCTAAATAAAATGCAAAATCCTAATTAGATAGAACAAACATAACATGCACTTAGTAGAACATATAAAGCATAATGCACTAAATAAAAGCATATAAAGCATGATGCGTTAAGTAAAAGCCTATTAGTACTTTCCAGTGGCCGCGTACATTCAAACAGAACCGCGCCTACCAATAATGCCACTCCAATGGTGCTTGCTGTTTATCCGGTTCCAGGCTTCCAGCCAAGCTTGTAGCTACACCCAAGTCCCAAAAGGTTTCAAACCCACTCTGAAGATATCCTGTAGTACAGTAATCTGACGAAGCTGCACAAAAGCAAAAAAAATAGCATGGAAAGTAACCAAGCTGATCACCAACCAATGCAAACTGATGCCATCAAAGCGGAAAAATCCTTCAGGGTATCCTCTCATTTACTTAAAAACCATTAAAATATAAAAATTTTAAAAAAAATTGACAACACTCATATAATATATCTACACAAATTAACTCAACTCACATATTAAGATATAAAAAGACATTCAAATATAAATAGTAACATACTATTTACATCTGAATTTGTTTTTTTTTCTCGGTGTATAGGTAAAATGTGAATTTGATTTTTGTTGGACCGATAGATATCGTTATTCTTTATATTATCAATTTTTTTAAAAAAAATTATAACTATTTATATAGAATTAAAAAAAACACATAAATGACCTTCCGTCAAAGCAGACCACGAGGACAGTCACATGCACAATCATCCGTCCGATATAGCATGACGCGATGCCATACGTGCGCTGCGGGCACGCGACATTCTACGGTCGGTTCACCGGTAAAACCTCCAAAAAGAGGCCACGTCGCGCTCATCGCAACGTGCACACGAAACCCAGCTCGATCGCTGGCAAAGCGCAACAAGCTAGGTAGATCAACCAGCCCATCCACCCGCCACTGTAACACTGTATATATCTCTCACCCAAGCAGCTACTCCTACTTAGCTAAGCTTTTCCCTCCAAATCCTTCACTACGACTCGTTTTTTTTAATTTCCAACAGCTTGGCGGTATATGAACCATCTCCCAGTCCCTCGTCTACGCGAACTAATCGTCTAATCCAGCTTTGATCGTGTCGCCACCGATGGCAATAAGCGGGCACGGAGTGGGTCTCGCTCTCGCCGTCCTCGTGGCGGCGGCGGCGACGCTGTGCGCGGCGCAGACGACGACGTCGGTGCAGCCGATGGCTATGCCCAGCTGCCCGGCGGCGCCGCTCAGCCTGTCCCCGTGCATCGGCTACGCGTTCCGCGTCGGCTCGGCGACGCTGTCGTCCTGCTGCTCCGAGCTCCGGACGTTCTTCCGGTCCCAGGGCCCGTGCCTCTGCGCCGCGTCCAAGCTCGCCGCCGCCGGCCCGTTCGGCCTGTTCCTCGGCCAGGCGCAGGCCATCATCCCCAACGTGTGCAACCTGCCCAGCAACCCCTGCGATGGTACACGCCCCTGTGCACTTCACGCTTGTACAGTTACTGTACATATATATATATTTGCAAAAAATAATCCATTCTCGTGGTGATGCATACGCAGACGTGGCTGCGGAAAGCTCTGAGCCTACGGTGACGCCGGCGGCACTGGCACCGATGGCACCGGCCGCTGCACCGGATACGCCGGCGATGACACCGTCCGTCGAACCGGAGGTGCCAGAAGCACCGGCGGTGCCAGCCGACGATTCTTCTGCCACCGTGACGGCGACAGGACAGGTTGCACCGGGGGACGCTGGATCGAGTGCTAGTTCACAAGTTCGATCAAAGATGCCAGAATTGTTGTATTCAGCAGGTGTACGGAACTCCAGAAACTTGGCTGCTGGCGCTGTGATCACTCTGTTTCTTGCTTATGTTTCAGCCATGTATGTGTAACCTGCTTAGCAGCGTTAGCAACTTTCAGTTATCACCACGCATGTATGATTTTGTCTCCATATTGTACAGCATAATTGTGACTGCAACGTTACCAAAAATAATCGTGAGAAAGCTACAAAGTTCCTTTCATACCTCTGGACTCTGGTTAGCATACATTTACTATTTACATGTACTTGCTTAGAAAATGACAAGTGCACGACAAATGTGTGCGTCAACAAGGCACATGTCAGCAATCTGCAGTTAAACATTACAACTGAGTAGTGTCCATGCACCGTAGCTCAGCGACTGATTGTACACAGGTTACACAAGCTCATGGGTGTAGGCAAGGAGGTTCCTGCCTGCCATCGCATTTGAACATATCTAAAGTCACTAGGAACCTAAGATCTTGGGATGGCTGTTCCACCTGTCAATAATTCAACCAGAATATATAGCATCCACTTATATCGCTCAGCATGAAACTTAGATCTTTAAAAGTGAGGAAGAAATGTCATTGAGATCATACAAAAGTATTCATGCCCCCAACTACAAACAGGCAAAGTTCAGGTCCTTTTTTTGAATCGGCCGAGTTCAGGTCTATAACAAAATGCAGGCAAATACATTCTCAAATATAATCTGATGAATAATTGCAATCTCAGTTGCCACCATCAGGCAACGGGACAATAAATAATCTCTTTATTTATTTATTTATTTTCTCGAATATGCATGACAGCTGCATACCATTGCATTAATAGAAGAAGAGAGGCGTCTGAGACACAGTTACAAAGAAAAGAGAAAACAAAGGATAAAAACAAATGACACAAAACACAAAACACAGAACACAACAAAATAAAACGAGCAAGGCGCCCCAACAAGGCCCTCACGTCGTCCTATCTCTCAAGCCTACTTAGCCGGGATCCAAAATCAGCGATAGCCCCTTGGCCCCAGCCAAACTCCAAAGACCTCCTCACTAGCAAGAACCAAACAAGCTGAAATGTTTGGGGAAGCCCCATTGCAAACAATCTCAGTCTGATTATTTACATAAAAGGTTTAAAAAGTTACATAGTAAAACTATAGCTTAACAATTTCACCCAGACAGTTGTTGCAGGCAGTCAGAATGGGTAAATAATTGAAGGCAATAGTACACACTTCAAAAATCTTGAGCAGTCCTTGAAACAAAAGATGGCAAAAAACATGAACTTTCGTACACAAATGCCAATAATTCCGCAATCAAATAACATCGCCAGGGCTCTATAATTAATATAGCAGTAGGCAGCAACTACCGTTACTGACAATGCAAATTACACACCTTGCGTTTACTGAAACACGGGAACAAAAGTTCTACTGTAAAGATCCAAAAGATTGCATAGGCAACTAAAAATACTTCAGTTCACAGAATTAGCATGATAGCCTTGATAGTCACAAACATCATGCATGTTCTTTCTGAGGATCAGTTCTATGCAGAGCTGACTAATCACTAGCTACAGTGCAATTCAGACTAGATCACAAATTATCTATGATTGGTCAATCCATACTCCATAGGGATTAGCAAACCATTCATGATACATGAAGGCAGCAGTACTAGAACATGGAGTAGGACACCATTATGTCCAACATTACAGAACTCCAAAGAACTCAGGATCTTCTTTTCAAATAAAAACAAGATAGACCCCTTACATGATCCTGCCGTTCTGGTGCACAGGATACTTCGACTATGTGTGTGCCCGAATAAATTCCTCTAGCCGCTCCCATACCTCAAGGGCTGCTGTTCTGTCTTGATGCCTTTTATTCTTGCTTATCTGCTCCTCAGCAAATCAAAGTAATTGTTAGTAAGGGAATTTTTTTAAAACTTTAAAACATGGGAACAAAATGCATCTAACACTCACAGATATGATTTTAACATTCCACTGTTTGACCACTTTGGCTGCCTCCACACTATCATCTTCAAAGCGCACGTAGAAACCAATAACTGACACAAGTTTCAAGATGTTATGCCACAGAAACAATAATCAACATATTATGTCTTCTAAAAAAATTCATGCTGATTAGGAACAGAGCATTCTAAAGATTGCTTTCTTTCAAATTTCAAAACAGTATTTTCTGATTAAATTGTTAGCTGTATTATGAAATGAAAAAAGAAAGCATGAGGTCTAAATGATTAAACATGCTCAACACAATTAGCATAGTTAAATTAATTTGAAGTAACTTTTGGCAACTATATAAATCATTATGCTTAGCCAAACCAAATACTACAATATTAGTAATTCTACCATGCAGATTTTACAAATGGAGTAAAGCATTCTCCTTACAGGCAAATGATTGCATGAATTTTAGCAGGAATCATCAACAGTCATGTTTGTTAGGTAATAACATTAACATTATATCTACAAGGCAGCCAAATGGTTAACTAGTACAAGCTGTTGTTTCAATCATGAGACAGTATTAGATACTACAGCTGCAGTTATTTCTTGATGGATGAAAATAGTAAGGGAAGTCCTCTAGCTCAACTACAAAAACGAAGCGTCTATTACTTCCGGCAACACAGAACAATACTAGGATAACCCTGGACACAAATGCAGTTCAAACGCCCTATTTTTCTCATTACAAATGCCAATGAACCTAAGTGTTCAACACTTCTCGCTGCACAGAACAATAGCAAACTAACCTAAGTTCAATGGCTAAATTTTCTCAACCAAAATTCGCAAGAACAGAACATAGGTGCCATTGTGTCAAAATCTTAAAGTGATTTGGTTGACTTTATACGCACTAGTGAAAAAACATGAAATCCTTACCCTTATTGAAGATCTCAACATGATCTTTGAATGGCCAGTCCTTGAACTGCCACTCCTTGCCAAGCACAAACACGGCCACCACACGCGCCCAATCGTCTGCCTTGAGCGAAGCCGGCTTGTCCCTCACCTCGAACGTTGTCGCACCACCACCAGCACCGGCCCTCTCCCCACGAATCAGCTTCTTCTGCACCATGACGCACTCGGGCTTCCCGCTCCCCTTCATCGCCCGCATCCTCTCATCGCTCGGCACGAACACGCCGTCCTCCAAGAACTCCTTCACGTTGTAGATCGTAATCAGCGTCTGCGACGCGCTCGGCACGAGGATGATGGGCACGAACCCCTCCCCGAAGGACCTCTCCACCTTGGGCTTCGCCATGGCGACCGCGGCGGCGGAGGGCTCGTGGCGGGCGGAGGAGGGCGCGCTGTCCTTGTTCCGCCGGCGCTCCTCCTCCCGGCGCGTAGCGTTCTGGAGCACGGCGAGGAAGTCGCGGCCGCGGGCGTCGAGGAGCGCGTTGCGGTCCTTGAGCGTCCGCTCGAGGGAGCGGATGTAGGCCCCGGAGGCCTTGTCGCCCTCGGGCTCCTCGGGCAGCGCCGGCTGGGGCTCCGGCGCGAAGGACGGGAGCGCGGAAGGGAGCAAGGGGTCGGTGGGGAGCGAGTGGTGGCCATGGCGGAGGAAGTCGAGGAAGGTCTTACGGTCGGGGAGGGACACGGGGGGGATGCGGCGGAGGCGGGCGGCCTGAATGAAGTCGGTGTGCTTGAGGTCGTTGTGCTGCGCGAGGAAGACGGCGGCGGAG
Source organism: Oryza australiensis (assembly GCA_019925245.2). NCBI lineage: Eukaryota > Viridiplantae > Streptophyta > Magnoliopsida > Poales > Poaceae > Oryza > Oryza australiensis. Next base: position 2,114,793 of record JAIFGZ020000160.1, on the reverse strand, counting down.
AGTGGGTAGGGACGGCCCGACTGCTTGTTGGTGAAGGCAGTGGGGGCGTTGGCCGGGAAGGTGTACTCCGAGCCGAAGAGCACCTCGTCGCCGGAGAAGATGATCTTGTCGAGGTCGCCGCGGGCGGCGTAGTCCCGGAGCACGGCGAGGGGATCCATGGTTGCTGGGTTTTGCGGCTGGATCTGTCCCTCGGCCTCCGGTTTGGGAAAAAGCCAGCAGCCGCTTCTGGGTTTTGACCACCCTTGGGCCTTGGCCCATCCAATTTCTAGGCCCAATTTGTATGGGTCTGTGTTTTGACCACCATTGGGCCTTGGCCCATGAAGTTTCTAGGCCCAATCTGAATCCGCCTTGTGGGCCTCACGCTGGTCAAGTCAACCGAACCAAACGACGGCGACTCACCCATGGTCTCTGGACACAGATCCTCTACCTTTGGCTAGTAAAGTCACGGTCATCTCTACCGTCCAGGTCAATCCAATGAATAGGATTCTCTTCTTTTATTTCTTTCAACACATAGCCTGCTACTTAGCTAATAAACGTGTGAAAACACTACATTGCTATCTAGCCATGAGCAGTTTTTTTATTTTTTAACAGGAAATAAACGTTGGGGATATTCATATTACAAAGATGAAAGTATCATATGATTCATCTAATAAAGAATGGAAATTTTGCTGAATGAATTGAACATTTTTTTGTCAAGTAATATCATCTAAAAAACTACAGGATTAAATTACTTTTGTCAAGTTCAAAAAAGGATTATTGAAGAGAAATGGATTCATGTATAAGTAATTCTACTTCTAGAAATTCAGGTGAAGTCCTAGAGGATGCTCAACCGGACAAGGTTTTCATTCTATAGTTTTTGGACGAGGTTTTCGTTCCTTAGTAGATGAATTATATGGTGTTTTCATCTTTGTAATATGAATTTTTAACGTTTATTTTCTGTTACAACAATTAAAAATATCCTCTTATGGCTAAATAGCAATGCAATGTTTTTACATGCATGCATATGGGCTAAGTAGCAGGCTATGTATTTATTTTATTGAAAGAAATAAAAGAAGAGAATCCTATTCATTAGATTAACATGGAGGGTAGAGATGAAGTATAAAGTCACACCGTTAATTTTATTGACTCCCTGGAGGGTAGAGGATTTGCGTCCGTGGTCTCTGACTTCTCTCTCGATCGGCTCGCCGTGCAGCTTTCTTCTCCGGTCAAGCTTGGCGGCTTGTCGAGGTGTATAAATGCCGCGACCTTTTTAAGCTTGAGTTGATAACGCGATAAGTGGGAGGCACAGACGAGACCTGAACGGCGCCGGAGATGGAGGCGGACGCGGAGGCGGCGGAGGTTACACTGCGGGAGTTCACCGAGGCCGACGCGGAGGCGCTCTTTGCGTGGGCGTCCGACCCGCGCGTCGTCCGCTTCCAGCGCCGCGAAGCCTACTCGCACGTCGACGAGGCCCGCCGCTACATCGTGGACAAGGTCCTACCGCACCCGTGGTACCGCGCCATCTGCGTCGCCGGCGCCGACCGCCCCGTGGGGTCCATATCCGTCAAGCCGGCGGACGACCTCCCGGAGCCCGAGTCCGAGACCGGCCGCCTCCGCTCCCGCTGCTGCAGGGCCTCCGTCGGGTACCGCGTGGCGCACGCGCACTGGGGGCGCGGCGTGGCAACGCGGGCGGTGAGGGCGGCGGCAGACGCGGTGTTCGCGGAGTGGCCGTGGCTGGAGCGGCTGGAGGCTGTCGCCGACGTAGAGAACCCGGCGTCGCAGCGCGTGCTGGAGAAGGCCGGGTTCGCCCGGGAGGGCGTGCTCCGCCGGTACATCGTGCTCAAGGGGAGGCCCAGGGACATGGTCATGTTCAGCCGCGTCCACGTCGACCTCGAGGAGAAGCCCGCTCAGGCCTATGGACCGAGAGATGGTTTGTGATTGTAAGGAATAAGTTTTTATAGGTCCGATGTTGAGTTTAAATCACGTAATTAAACCACGATACAAAAAATAGTCTCTCAATTACACATAATTACATGAGGTCCCAAGATAGTATTATGACTGATGTGACAAGTTGACTATAGTCAACCCGAATTAGTGTGAGATCCACGTGAACCCTACATATCAGGGTATTTTTGTTAGAAAAATAAATTAAAAAGTGACGAGTCCCACATATAAGTGACACATCCCTCTTCTCTCTTCTCCCTCTCTATTTCTCTCAACCCTTTCTCTAATTTCACTCTCAACAGTAGGGTGAAGCAGCACGAGCGGTGATGGAGGGGCTTCACGATGCCAGTAGTGGACTAGACAGAGTTGGTTGCTGGTAGCAGATTGTAGGGCTATCGACAGCTTTCCAAATCCCTTCACAGCCACGCACGCTGCAAAATGTACACTAGATGTTGGCGGTGACTGTCTTCTGGCTGCACAATGTGCCCCGCGTCGACAAGGAGAAAGAGCACTCGAGGGGATGGAGACATCAATCTATTCTTCCCAACCACTACCACTCAGTCCGCATGGTGGCAAGTGGCAACAACAACAAGAATCCCATGGGGGCCGACGCAAGGTCAAGCGGCAACGACGGCGGAAATCCCACGGGTGCCTATGCAAGGACCTCGATGGTCAGGCTCTAGGTGGGGAGACGGTGTGCAAGGGCCAAGATGTATGTGGTGAAGATGGAGAACAACACCCGGTGCCTAGATCCTATGGCTAGCAGGATACTGCCGTCAGGAGCCAAGGAGCCCACAGCCTGGTGCCATCTGTGCTTCCGATCTGAATTGGTCCACACCGTTGGCCGTCACCATCAACTCATCTCCTATCCCTCGTTGCCCTCACCATAGAAAAGGTGAGGCGCCGCCATCTGCGCTGCACGGGAGAGAGGAGTCGACACACCCGTTCGAGCTTGGTGCTGCTGCCGCCTGCTGTTCTTTCGTCGATTGCCCGTTGTCCACCACCCTTCTCCAGCGTTGAAAAGGTGCTCGAGGAGTTCGTGGCATGCCATGAGCCTCTTCCTACGGGGATCGAGCCGCACAAGGAGCTCGAGGGGTGGCGGTGGCGAGCGCCCTTTTCCACTATCGGTGCTTTTGAGCCAAATCTAGTGTCGGATACCACGTATTCGGGCCCAAGCACGACCAACCGTATGTGTCAATCCATGCCTGAGCCGGCTACACAACCCCAAGCTGGCATGGGTCAGTATAGCACAGTTGGCCACCGCGCTAGTTAACCGTAAATTGTCAATTTTTGAGTCCACCAAGATTTAACCTACTCTTCTCTTGTTCGCATTCTTAGAGGTTAGAGCTTATCATGCATGCATATATGACGAGACATTTCTAATTTAGGCTAGGACAAGAGAATTATTGGTCTCACTCTGCTATTACAGAAAACTTTCGGTATGTCTCTTCAGTCTTCACCTGGTGTGCTAGCTAGACAAAAATCACAAAACTTCTGCGCACTTCTCGCCCGACTCTGTCTCGGTTGTCAAGAAATCTCTTTAAATAGCACATGCCTTGCGCCGAAACAAGCCACGCTGTTACTTTCATCTCTCAAGCCCTAGCCAAAAAAACTCTTCGTCTCCTCGGCGACCTCGTCGGACCCGAAGCATGACATCACCGACAACCGTTTCCACGGCACCAATCCCGCTCATCAATGGCGTCCTCAAGCACTCATTCCGAAGCGGCCTAAGCAGAATACCCAGAGGTAAGTCTCATCAGCTACCGCCCTTTACTCCTTGCAATTTGGCTTTCATCTTTTGTAATCTTGTTTTTTCATCCTTTAAATCACAGCATCTCGCCCACCAAATTGCCATTCCAGACCTCGCTAGTCCCAATCAGTTCTTGTTAGGGCCGATCGGCAACGTAGACCCTAGAGAGTTCATTAATGTTGAATCAAACCGAATCCCCTTCAGATTTTCCACTCCTGACCTAGCCCACTGGTCCAGTGCCTTCAAGTCTTGGCCCTCAACGACTAAATCTTGGCGCTTGGTACTCGCGGATGTCGGCTAGGCAACAAACCCACTGGATCGAGATAGGAATAAGCCAATGCCTAACCCTGACGATAGCCGATATCTCAAAGGACGAACCCCTCCTATCGGCTGTCACTTACTTCTGGTCGGACACGCTAAATGCGTTCCTTTTAAGGCAAGGGCCGATGATACCAACCCTTATGGATATAGTGATGATCACATGATTGGATATAACATCCACAATTGACCCAGTCGGCCTCAACATCAAATGTTCCCACAATTTTAAGACCAAAAGCATAGGGGGCTGGAGCGGCTTCATATCCATGAACATGAAAGACAACCCAATTTCTGAGAGAAAACATACTGCTTTCCTTTTAATGTGGCTGGAAAAATACATCTTCTGCGGATCGAGCTGTGGGCCGACTAGCAACTGGCAGTACATAGCCGAAGCCTTAGTGAGCAAAAAACAAGTTCCTCTGGGAAAATACTTGCTCAGCTATCAATACCAAATGTTAAGTAATGCATCGGCTCGGCTAGCTTCTAAACAAGCTATCAACACAGGAGGGCCCTGGTGGCTGCTGCAGTTGTGGTTAAACCTTCACCTCTACTGGGTTGCAGAAAGGCCGACCCCATTGGAGGCCGATTTCCCTTTAATCGAGCCAAGATTCGAAGATGATGAAGAAGTGACCACCCGCCGATGCCTGTCATACGAGGAAGCAGCAGCAACCTATCCCGGATCCAAGCTATCAGCCGAACACTTCAAAAACTGGTTCGACAACCTATACAGCGGCTTTCCAAGCAGCTCAAGGATATGGTTTGCCTACGAAGATTTTGATAGATTCGAACTCCCAGATGATCTTCGGCTGGATGAGCTCAACTCTGAGGGATATGACAAACTAAGGGAAATCTATACATCGGCTATCACACCTTGCATCCTCCCTGTCAGCATTCACCAAGGGTGCAACATTCAAAAATCTTATGAGTTCTATCATCCGATGGTGGCCGCAAGACAACTTGGCATGGGTCAGCTGCCGATCGGCCTCTACTACTCAGACAAGATACAATCCAGAGGCGAGATCGAAGGAGATGTCATGACGAATCGGCTGCTTAGCATTCCTGGCCCCCCTCTAGGCAGCATCGACAACATTGATCTAGCGGTGACAAGGACAACAATCTTCAGCCGATGGTGGAACGAATGAAAGCGACACTTGTTCCATCAATCGGCCTCGATGTACTTGACCATCATCGACCCGGAGACGACCCCATCGGTAAGTGTCTTTTATATCTTAGCCTTCTTCGGCCACTTCTTGTATTATTGACTAATCATGTCTCATTCCTTTGCAGACGACCGATACCTCCCCTCCGCACACAAGTAATACGGGAGTGACAATCCATTATGCCCCTGGCGTGCTATCTGACGGCTGTGGGCTAGCCCTGTCCATCATTGGCTGCCATGCGCCAAAGGTGGCCACTCTGCTCCACGGCCAAACCCGTGCGCCACTACATCGGCTGAAAAGGGTGACACCATCGACTGCTGCTTCTCCGGCTGCAGAAAAAAGAAAACGAGCTTCAAAGAAGCCGAGAACAACCCCAGCCAATGACTTGCCCCCAATCGACCCGGATGTGGACGCGGCCCTTGAAGAAGAAGTTAGGGACGAGGAAATGGAGCAAGCCGTCAACGCCGCCACAGCCAAAACATGCTCTTTGGACAAGTACGCTCAGACTCCATCGGCCGAGCAGACCATCGAGTGAACTCCAAGCCCTCCGAAACGCACTCCTCGTCCTCAGCCGGTAAGCATTTTTCATCGCTTAGTCCTGCCATCTTTTTTTTATCATTATGACTTATCGGCTTTCTATGTCTGCAGGCAAAGAAATTAGCCGCAAAGAAGAAAATGACTCCTCCTCCTTCGGTAAGCTCTATCTTCATTTCCTTCTTACTAGCACAGTCGAATTTCTGACTTGCACCTCTTCCAGCCTCCCCGTGCTCCAACACTTGCCCCCCATGCATCAAGGAAGCCGACGCCGACAGCCACAGGCGATGGTGACGCTGAGGACGTGGCTGCCTCAGTTCCAGCTATCCGAGTAAGTCATGTTCAGTTTCATGAATCGGCTTATTAATTTTGTCGGCTCTCTTAACCACCTTCTAATTTGCAGTCTGTAGCCGATCTTTTGGATTTCGACCTGTCAGAATTCCTTGATCCTGACGATGGCGCCAATAAGGCCATGGTAGTGTCGGACGAGGAGTTACGGGCCACTCTGTCAGACATAGCCAAACGGCTAGAATGTTCCCTCGATATCTTGGTCACCGACTGCGGTTCTATCCGTAGTCGGTTTGAGGATATTCAAGATTGGCTGCCGAACCAGCTGGTTGATATTATTGTGCGTCCATGTTTATGGAGGCGCATCGGCACAAACTTGAACGAGCTAAACAGAGGATAGCCGATCGTCGCGAAAACCAAGCATTGGAGGCTACCATCAAAGCCAGCCAGCAAGAGATTACTGCCGACAAGGCTAAATTTGATGCCTTGAAGACCGAACCAATTGCTGAACTCGATCGACTTCGGAAGCGTCGGGAGGAGCTGATAGCTGAACTTGCCAAGGTTGAAGCTAACATCATAGCCAAGGAAAAATGCATGGCCGGCCTGCCGAAGGAAATCGAGGACCAGCGAGCAAAGATTAAGGCGGCCGTATCAAACCTGTCCGACATGGCCAAGGCGATGAAGCCGATCCCGGGGGACAACGCAGCCGATGCGAAGGCCATTGAAGAAATAGACGGGATCCGTCATAGGGCAATATCGGCCATCAAGGACTTCCTCTCGTGTTGAACTTACTTGTAATAGCTGGCTAGGTATTCTTGTACTTAACTTTTTGTGCGTTTTGTGATTGGCTAAGACATCTTCTGTAATCGGCTAGTCGCAACTCAATCCCTGTTAATGTATGCTTGCCGATTATTTCAACCTTACTTGATGTCGATTACTTGATGCCTGTTTAAAAGTCATGAAAATTTTTTTCCCTGCCTGCTTGACATCGTGTTGTGTCGTACATGCCCCCTAATTTTGTTGATGGTGTTCCCAGCGTTAACAAAATTATCAAATCAAAATATCCTGTTGCCGACGTATAAAAATCAAGGGAAAAAACTTGGCGTAAAAACGCCCTAAAGGTGATGCGTGTGTTACAACGCATCGGCTAACACAAATCGGCACAACCATAGCCAAATCATGAGTTGATCCATACACTTGGATAATATTTCTTTAAATATTTGCCGCTCAGAGCCCTCCCAAACACTTCTCCATCTAAACCTTCTAGCATATAAGCTCCTTTAGAGACGCATTTGTGGATCTTGAACGGCCCTTCCCAATTTGGGGACCATTTGCCGAACTTATTGTCTCTTGATCTGATCGGCAATATCAATTTCCAAACGAGTTCACCCTCTTCGAACGACTTAGGGACAACCTTCTTGTTATAATGACGGGCTACTCGTTCCTTATACTGTGTTACTTTTTCCAAGGCCCGCATCCGTGACAACACCAAATCTTCTGATTCATCTACCATGAGGTTGTAGTAATCATCGACTGTAAGCTGATATTGTAACTGAATTCTTCTAGAGTCGATGACGTTTTCCCATGGTAAAACTGCTTCGTGCCCATAGAGTAGTTTATACGGAGGAACTTGGATAGATCCGTGGCAAGCCATCCGATAGGCCCAAAGTGATTCGGCTAATCGGCTATGTCATTGCTTGGGATATTCAGAAATCTTCCTCTTTATCAGCTTAATCAAGCTCTTGTTTGAAGCCGCTGTTTGCCTGTTGGCCTGAGCATAATACGGCGAAGAATTGAGTAGCTTGATTCCCATGCCGTTGGCAAACTGAACAAACTCATCCGATATGAAGATGGATCCTTGATCTGTTGTTATTGTTTGAGGGACGCCGAATCGGTACACGATGTGTTCTTTAACAAACTCGATTGCGTCCTTTGAATAGACCTTCTTTAGAGGAATTGGTTCCACCCACTTCGTGAAACAATCTGTTGCCACCAGTATGAATTTATGTCCCTTACTTGAGGGTGGATTGATCTGACCGATCATATCTATTCCCCAACCTCTGAACGGCCAAGGCTTTATTATTGGGTTCATAGTCGATGCTGGTGCCCTTTGTATAGCCCCGAATTTCTGACAATCTTGGCATCCCTTGTAGTACTTGAAACAATCCTCCAGCATCATTGGCCAAAAAAACCCTGCTTTCCGCAGTAGCCACTTCATCTTATGAGCCGATTGGTGCGTGCCACATATCCCTTCATGCACTTCTCCAATAGCCACCTTGGCTTGATCGGCACTGAGACACTTGAGTAGCACGCCATCAATCATCCGATAGTATAAGTCTCCATCGAGCAAGACATATCTTAAAGCCTTGTAGCGCAATTTCCTTGAAGCCGACAGGGAAGGGTTTTGTAAATAACCGTAGATTTCAGACCTCCAGTCGCCGGCTGTTATGGTGGCAATCTCTATCTCAATATATTTTGTCATCAGCTTGTAACCCGATGCCCCTTGCGCTAAATCGTTGGCTTCTGCATTCTGCTCCCTGGGGATATGCTTCAATGTAACTAGCCGAAAGTTGTCCATCAATTCTCGGCATTGTTGATAGTAGACCATCAGCGCATCATTTTTGCACTCATATTCTCCTGACAACTGGCTGATGACCAACAGTGAATCCCCCATGATCTCAACGGTGTCGGCTTCGACTTCCTTGAGAAGATGCAATCCTTTGAGTGCTCCGTATTCGGCTTGGTTGTTTGTGGAGTGGGGGTTGATTGAGAATGCAAATTCAAATCTTGCCCCCCTTGGGGATATAATTACCAAGCCGATACCGCATCCACTCGTGCAAACCGAGCCATCAAACATCAAAGTCCAAGGCATAATTTCCACTGAGCCGATTGAGTCATTTCTGTGTTCCACTACAAAATTGGCTATAGCCTGTCCTTTAACCGCCCTGGGTGCCTGGTATTTTAAATCAAACTCTGTTAAGGCAAAAGTCCATTTTCCAACTTGTCCTTTTAACACTGAAGTCGATAGCATATATTTAACTACATCGGCTTTGCATATTATTGTGCACTCATTGGACAACAAATAATGTCTTAACTTGGTACATGAAAAATACAGGCAAAGGCATAATTTCTCTACTGGTGAATACTTTGTTTCTGCATCCAATAGCCGCCGGCTGAGATAAAAGATGGTCTTTTCCTTCCCTTCGACCTCTTGGATCAAGACTGAGCCGATTGACTTATCGTCGGCTGATAGATATAACTTGAATGGTATCCCTTTTTGTGGAGAAATCAGAACTGGAGGTGAGCTTAAATAATTCTTGATATTGTCCAATGCTTTCTGCTGCTCCCTCCCAAGTGAATGCTTGATCGGCCTTAAGCCGAAGCAATGGCGTGAACGGCGCCATCTTTTCTGAAAGATTGGCTATGAATCGCCTGATGAAGTTGATTTTGTCGACCAGAGATTGCAGTTGCTTCTTGTCCTTCGGTGGTTGCATTGTCTTAATAGCATTGATACTCCTTGGTGTAACTTCGATCCCCTTCTCATAAACAAGAAACCCTAAAAATTGTCCGGCCAACACGTCGAACGTGCACTTCAGTGGATTCATCTTGAGGCCATACTTCCTTGTTCGCTCCAAAACATGTCTAAGATAAGCTATGTGACTTTCTGCTTCCCTGGACTTGACAACGACATCATCAATATAAATCTCTACCAGGGAGCCGATCATATCATGGAAAATGTAATTCATGGCCCTCTGATAAGTTGCTCCAGCGTTTTTCAACCCAAATGTCACAACAACCCATTCATACAAGCCGATTGCTCCTGGGCATCTGAAAGCAGTCTTGTGAATGTCTTTTTCGGCCATAAAAATTTGATTGTAACCTGCATTACCATCCATGAAACTTATTATCTTGTGACCAGAAGTAGCATCCACTAGTAAATCGGCTATGGGCATTGGGTACTCGTCCTTAGGGGTAGCCTTTGTTTAAGTCCCTGAAATCGAAACACACCCTAAGTTTACCATTCTTTTTTATCACTGGAACAATGTTCGAGACCCACTTTGCATGTTGGCAGGGCCGAATGAATCTGGCGTCATATAGCCGAGTGATTTCAGTTTTGATTGCATCATACATATCGGCCTTGAATCTTCTAGGAGACTGTTTGAATGGCCGATAACCCGGCTTGATAGGCAACTGATGCACAACAATAGATGAGCTAAGACCAGGCATCTCGAAGTACTCCCAAGCAAACCAATCTTTATATTCCTTTAATAAATCAATTAGCTGGGATCTACAATGAGAAGACAAATTTTTACTAATATATGTCGGCCTAGGCCTATTCCAAAGCCGATATCTATTTCTTCTAGCTTGTCAGCCGACATAAACCCTTGTCCAAGCTTGCCATCGTCGTCGTCCTCGGTGTCCTTACCGTAGACGCTCGAGCCCTCCACGACGCCCCCAAAGTAATAATTGAGGCTCTTCGTCTCCAATAGGCTGTATGGCAGAATCGGACACCTTTAGAAAATCGGCTTGCCAGACTTTGCCGGACAGACAATCAATGCCATCGATTTCCCAAAGTGGCAAATCGGTGTTAGCAACGCTCACTGACCTGTCGGCTGGCACGATTTCAATCTTGTCGCCTTGCCATTGGATTAGACTTTGATGCATTGTGGAAGGGACACAACAGTTTGCATGAATCCAGTCGTTCCCAAATAGCAGGCTGTAAGATCCCTTCCCGTCGATGACAAAGAATGTTGTGGGCAAGGTTTTGCTGCCGACGGTTAGCTCGACGTTAAGTACACCCTTGACCTCCGAGGGATTACTGCCGAAGTCTTTAAGCACCATGTTTGTCTTGATTAGATCTTCGGCTCCATTGCCCAACTTACGAAAGTGGCATAAGGCATGAGATTGACTGCAGCCCCCCCATCGACCAACATTTTGGACATCGTCTTTCCATTAACGAATCCCTTCATGTAGAGTGGTTTAAGGTGTCGATTCTCGGTCCCCACTGGTTTCTCGAAGATAGCTTGATCGGGGGACAGGGCCAGCTTTGCCAAGGTGTCTTCGACACTATCTACATCGGCCTCGGGAGCGCCGATCGGTCGGCAATATGAAAACCATATTGACCGATGCGAAACCTTTCCTTTTCCTTTAGCCGCCCTTCTAGCTTGGTCGGCTGCGCTCTCGTCGGCCGGGTTTGTGTCGGCGAGGCATTTTTCTTCTTGGGCCTCCACTTTGTTTCTGCCTGCCGACGGCGCGCGATGCCGATCAATTGCCGGGCCTCTTCCTCCTGTCCTTCGCTCTTCAGCCTTTGAATTCTTCTTTTTTGTGTCTTGGTGAACAGGTCAGAAGGGCACCATTGGGGGTTGGCCTATTGCTCGTCATCGGCTGCTTCTTCGTTGTATTCTTCATTATCGTCTTCTTCATCTTCGAGAAAGTCTGGTGAATCGGCCCGAGCCGATTGTGCACCGATTGTCACCGTTGGTTTGGCGTACGGCCACGGGACGAATTGAGCAGGCTGCGCATTGGTGGGTCCCCGTACTCATCCTCACGATATTCGATGCAGGCCGGGCAGTTGTCTATTGTCAGCAGCCTCATCCCCGACTCCCAACGAATCGAAAACTCGCATCGCCGGTGCGGATCGCGATGCGTGATGCCTAATGTAATGGAAGCTCGTAACCTCGGGCTCCCTCACATAAGGCCTATTGCGCCGGCTTCTTCTTCCGCCAAAACCGTTGTTGAAAGCGGCGTCGGCTGTCCATGTGGATTGGCCATTGATTAGCCGATCGGCCGGCGGGACGCACCATGTTGATTGGCACGGCTTGGTCTCCGGTCGTCCTCTTCTCGCCTTGACCCCTCGAGAGTTTCAGCTAAGCTGTACGCCACTCTGTTCTGTCGATCAGCTTGCCTGGGGCCGGCTTGAACCATGTTGACCGGGAAGGGGTTTCCATCTACTTTCATCGGCCGAGGCGAATGGGCAAACTTGAGCTTCCCGGCCTCGATTGCCAACTGGATTTGTTGCCTGAAAACTTTACAATCATTAGTGCTATGAGAGGTGGAATTGTGCCACTTGCAGTACTTCTTCTTTTTAAGTTCTTCAGCCGATGGGATCGTGTGGTTGGGAGAAAGCTGAATCTACTTCTCCTTCAGCAATAAATCAAAGATCCTATCGGCCTTGGTGATGTCGAAGTCGTACTTCTCTTCCTTAGCCGTTTTCAGCAGCCATTGGTAGACGATTGTCTTTTCGTTTTTGTCCATTCGGCTGCAGCAACTTCCGCGTCATCGTCACTTGTTTCTGAATCAGATTCGACGATGATGTGGGCAACCTTCTTGACGACCTTCCTTGATTCTTGAAATTGCTGCTCGTGGGCCGCCATCTTCTGCGCCAAGTGGGCTAGGCTGTCAAAATCTTGAGCCGAAAACCTTTCACGGATCGACGGCAGCAGTCCATGAAAAGCCAAATCGGCTAACGGGAATCGACAAGATCGTAGCAGGTTCCTCATCTCCCTAAACCTCGGATGTAGTCCCGAACCGATCCTTCGTGCTTCGTCGGATGCTTGTCGGGTCGACAATTTCATCTCGTGATTGCCGGGTAGAAATAGCCGTGAAATTGCTTCTCAAGATTGGCCCAGCTCTGGATAGAGTTATCGGGCAATGAAGAAAACCAAGTGAAAGCCGATCCCGACAGCGAGAGTGGGAATAGACGAACTCTCAGGGTGTCTGTAGCCGATGCCTCTCCACACTGGGCCAAGAATCGGCTGACGTGATCGTATGTTGAGATGTTGTCCTGTCCCGATAATTTGGAGAAGTCTGGGACTTTGTACCGGTTGGGCAATGGTACCCTCTCAAAGTGCTCTAGGTATGGATACCAATACATGTTCCCAGAATCTTTTGGCTTAAGGCCGACTTTATCGCGCATGACGTCGGCAATCAAATCGGCCCACGTCTTGCTGTCTTGAACCTGTTGTATCGGCTCGTACCGATCATACCGCATGGGTGCTTGCCGATACTGAGGTGGCGTCTGAGGCCGATAATGCCGGTCTTGATGGCCTCCCTAGTACTGATACTAAAGTGGATTACCAGCGGGAGGCGGCTGATTCGCCGGGGGGGCCACCAGCATTGTACTATACCCCTTGAATGAGATTGGCAACCGGCTCTTGCTGCCGATTGAGGTTGAACATGCCGGCTAGCTGCTCTTGGGAGGGAGGTTGTTGCCGGTTGAGAACAATGGGTGATGGTCTTGAAGCCGATGCGACTGCAGTCGGCTGATTGAGGACTCCTCCTGACGGCCTTGGCTGTATCGGAGGCGGGATCGGCTGGTTCTGGGTCGCCAAGACCTTGTAATTGGGGAACTGGCTGTCCATGAAGTAGGTCGGCCCCTGTTGTAGCTGATCGGCAATCGTGGAATCGACCACAGTGGCAATCATGTTATTCAGAGTTTTGACCAAGATGCTACATTGATTGACGAGTGAAGGATGCACAGCTGAATCGATCCGGTCCTGCAAAGTGTGCAGTTCTGAATCGTCTTGCTCTTGTTTTGGTCCTCCATCTTGCGTTTTCCTTTTGTGTCGTCAGAGGAGGACGCCTTGAAGTCGTCTATGTTGATCTTGTACTTCTGGTGGACGGCCCCAGATCTGGTCTGGGCGAAAGATTGCAGATAATTGACCTGCAGTTCTGTGGAGATTATGGCAATCGGGTATCTACATGGCAAGTTTATCCGACTGAAGGTAGGGATAGATTACGCCTGCCATATCTGTAAACCAAATATGACTTGGGTGTTACGTTGCCGATTGTGATAAGGCAATGGCCCATAGTCATGGTTTGGTAAGATTGAGGAAACCGACTTAGAGTAAGATAGAGTTTTCGATCTGTAAGCCTGCCTCCCAAGACTATATAAGGGGGGTAAGAGGCGTCCCTTGAGGGATATCAGAGATCAGACATGATATGCGATATCAGAGTTGATAAGCAAGAGCTTTAGACTTTAGGAGCCTTAGATCTTGATATCAATATACACTCGGCGGATCGAATCCCCGAAACAGGAGTAGGGTATTACCTCACGAGAGGGCCTGAACCTGTCTAAATCTCATTTTCCATCTAACCCATCGTGCTTGGTGATCTTGACTGCATCCCCAATTTTCTATTGTCGAAACCAAGTTTCGACAGTTGGCGCGCCAGGTAGGGGATCCGCGCATCAAGACTTCTTCGACAATCTCGTCGACAAGCATGATGGGATCTTCTTCAGGATTCAGCGACTTCACCGCCAACAACTTCGACAAGCTCTCCTCCTTCGACTCGGATTCGAACTAGTCGGAAGAAAAGACCCACTCGGCGCCATTCGGCCTCCCGAATAGCGCCAAGATCTTCGACGACATCTTGGAGTCCAAGATGCGGTCCACCCTCTCCAACGAAGGAATTTACTCGGCACCGTTTGGACTACCGAACGCCGCCGAAATCTGCACCGATCTCCTCGTCTCCCCAACAGCGACAATCTACTCGGAAGAAGACCTCTCGGCGCCGTTTGGATTACCAAACGCCGCTGAGATCTACGGCAAGCTCCGCTCCCCCGAGTCGAGGTCGACCCACTCGGAGGAGCCCGCGTCCTCAAGCTCTGACTCGGACTGGAATGATCCAGATCCGAGCAACCCAGGATCGAGGGAGGTCGCCGTCATCCTCCAGCCGTTCGGCTCGTGCTCATCTTCGGAGCTCAACGAGTATCTCAGCTCCACCGGCTTTGACGACCTCTATGGCATCCCCTCGGATGAAGCCGACGACTCCGACTACAACAAGGACTACGAGCCGAAGTGCTTCGATGTCCTCATGGCTGAGGTGGCCGAGTCCGATTTACCTATGGCCCGCAGGCTTGCAGAGGAAGAGCGAGCCAGGATCGAGCAAGAGCGCAAGCTGGCGGAAGAGGAGAAGAAACGCAAAGAAGAAGCCGACAAGAGAAAGCAAGATCTACGAGCAGCCGGACGGTCCGCTCAGAAGGCTATTCTTCAAACGCGGGTCCGCAACACCAATATCTTCCAGACACCACAGCAGAACGCCGTTGCTGCCCTCACACTCCTGGACACCGTCATCGAGACGGCACCCCCCGACGTGACTCCAATACTAGACAAAATCAAGACCATCGTCGCCGCCACAGCCAACGGTCATCCCTCCACCTCGGCACGAGGCCGACTGAGTCTGTGGCCGAAACGCCCGACAAAAGCCGGCTCCCACCGCTAAGGTCAGGAGACTACAAGAGGCCCGAGCCAGACCGGTCGACAACTAGGCCAAGAGGCCCACGCCACGAATCCACGCATAAGCATCAGGAGCAAACGGCCGACTCCCGCGAGAAGCGACATGGACGTCCACCCGTCCACCACCACGTCCACCGCAACAATAGCTCCAGCTACCGAACCAGCCAACCGAGGACCCCGCCGAGCGATCTGCGGGAAGTCCTCGATCGCCGCTACCAAGAGCGAGACCAACGCACTCGGGAAGATCGGAGGGGATCACCCGATAGCAACGACGACGGAGTGCCAGCTTTCACTCGGGAGCTTCGCCGAGTGCACTGGCCGAATGGATTCAAACCAACCGGAATAGAGAAGTATGACAGCAAGACCGACCCCGAGTTGTGGCTTACCGTGTACACTCTCGCCATCCACGCAGCAGGCGGCGACAACAAGGCTATGGCCAATTACTTGCCCGTGGCCCTCGCCAACTCAGCTAGGAACTGGCTCACGAGCCTGCCGAGAGGCTCAATCGGCTCGTGGAGCGAGCTGAGGGACCACTTCATCGCCAACTTTCAGGGCATCTTCGAGAGACCCGGCACCCACTTCGACTTGTACAACGTCATCCAGAAGCCGGACGAACCTCTGAAGGACTACATCCGGCGCTTCTCCGAAAAGCGCAACAAAATCCCCAACATCACCGATGACATCATCATCGCCGCCTTCCAGAAGGGAGTCCGTGATGAGCTGCTAATCGGGAAGTTCGGGCGCAAGCCACCGAAGACGGTGAAGCAGATGTTTGGACGGAAAACTCCTACGCCAAATCTAATGATGCCATCAAAGCAGCGCGCCAAGACCGTCCCGACAGGAGGGATGACAAGCAGGCGGGAGGAAGCCGGAATCCTAAGAAGGATAACGGCAACAACAACCAAGCCCAGAAGGACCGCAAACGCCGATCCGAAGACTTAGTCGCCGCAACCTCCAACACCCAACGTCGCCCCCGAGTCGCCGCCTACAACGCCATCATGAACGCTCAATGCACTCATCATCCCAATCACAAGCACGCGGCTAAGGACTGCTTCATTTATAAACAGATCGCCGAGCAGTACGCTGCGCAACTCAACAAGAAGCCGACCGACGAAGCCGGCCCATCGGGCGCCAAAAAGAACAACACAGCCGAGAATGCCGAGCCCTTTCAAGACCTCGTGGGTGAGCTCAATCACATCTTCAGGGGGCCGCTAGCCTATGAATCCAAGAGGAAACAGAAGCTAACCGACCGAAAGGTCAATGCGGCGCAACCCGAAGTCCTCGCACTGTGATGGTCGGAGGTGGCCATCACCTTTGACCGCTCGGATCACCCCGACCGAGTGGTTCACCCGGGGCGCTATCCACTCGTCTTGGACCCGGTGGTCCGCAACATCAGGCTTAGGCGCGTCCTCATTGATGGGGGCAACGCCCTCAATATTTTGTTCGCCAAAACCATGGACGAGATGCAGATCCCGAGGACCAAATTGAAGGCAAGCTCAGCCCCCTTCCATGGAGTCATCCCGGGGTTGTCATCTACACCACTCGGGCACATCGCCCTCCCGGTCACCTTCGGAGCTCGAGAGAACTTTCGAACGGAGAACGTCACTTTCGAGGTGGCCGACTTCGAAACGGCCTACCACGCCATCATCGGAAGGCCTGCGCTCGCCAAATTCATGGTGATCCCCCATTACACCTACCTCTGCATGAAGATGCCGGGACCCAACGGCGTCTTCACTCTTCGCAGCAACGTGAAGCAAGCCTTCACCTGCGACAAGGAGAGCTGCGACATGACCCAATCTCGCGAGAGATCACGTGGCCAGCAAGAAATCCGATTGGCTGTATCAACTTCGGCAGAGGGTGAAATCCCCGCGAAGAAGATAGCCAAATCAGGATTCGGCGATGCCAAGACCAAGAAGATCTCCCTTGATCCATTGGATCCCTCGAAAACTGTAATCGGCGCTGAACTAGATCCCAAATAGGAAAGCGCGCTCGTCACCTTCCTCCAAAATAATAAAGATGTTTTTGCTTGGAAACCATCTGATATGCCTGGAATTCCTAGGGAGGTGATCGAGCACTCTTTGCACATCAAAGATGACGCAAAGCCGATAAAACAACGATTACGCAGATTCGCGCGGGATCGAAAAGATGCCATCAAGAAAGAGCTCACAAAGCTCTTGGTGCCGGCTTTATCAAAGAAGTTGATCGGTTAGCCAACCCGTTCTGTCCGGAAAAAGACGGGGCAATGGCGCATGTGCGTTGACTATATCGACCTCAACAAAGCCTGCCCCAAAGATCCATTCGGGCTACCTCGCATCGACCAAGTCGTAGATTCAACAATGCTGCCAACTTCGAGCTTTTTGCTACTCGGGATATCATCGGATCGGTTTGAAAGAATCCGATTGCTGAAGACATCGTTCATCACGCCGTTTGGGGCCTACTGCTACATCACCATGCCTTTCGGCCTGAAGAACGCCGGCGCCACATACCAACGCATGATCCAGAGGTGCTTTCAGACGCAGATCGGCAAGAACGTGGAAGCTTATGTCGACGATGTCATCATCAAGACCAAGCAGAAAGAAGACCTGATCGCTGACCTAGAAGAAACCTTCGCGAATATCCGGGCCTTCGAATGAAGTTGAACCCGGAGAAGTGCACTTTCGGCGTCCCATCGTGCAACCGCTCGGTTTCATGGTGTCACATCGCGGCATCGAACCCAATCCAGAGAAGATTAACGCTATCTTAAATATGAAGCCCCCAGTAACCAGAAGGATGTCCAAAAGCTCACTGGCTGCATGGCGGCGCTAAGCCGTTTCATCTCTCGACTCGACGAACGAGGCATGCCCTTCTTCAGACTGCTAAAGAAAACGGACGACTTCCAATGGACCATGGAAGCCCACAAGGCCTTTGAAGATTTTAAAGAATTTCTCACGACGCCGCCCGTCCTAGCCTCGCCTCAGCCCTAGGAGCCCCTGCTGCTGTACGTTTCAGCCACTCATCAAGTGGTTAGTGTGGTCCTCGTGGTCGAGCGCGAAGAAGAAGGACAGGCCCAGAAGATTTAGAGGCCGATCTATTTTGTCAGCGAAGTATTGGCAGGAGCCAAAACTCGCTACCAGCAGGTACAAAATTTGCTATATGGTGTCCTGATAACCGCGAGGAAATTGGCGCACTATTTTCAGGGTCACTCGGTCACCGTCGTCACTTCCTTTCCACTCGGCGATGTCATCCACAATCGGGAGGCAGCTGGGCGCATCGCGAAGTGGGCCTTGGAGCTGATGCCGCTGGACTTAACGTTTAAGGCGAGGACGTCTATCAAGTCACAGGCTCTGGCGGACTTCTTGGCCGAGTGGACTGAGCAACAAGAAGACGTACCTTGGGAAGACCTCCAACACTGGACCATGCACTTCGACGGATCCAAGAGGATCACCGGCTTGGGAGCAGGAGTTGTGCTGATCTCCCTGACTGGGGAAAGGCTAAGATACGTCCTCCATCTCCACTTCTCCGCCTCACATAACGTCGACGAGTACGAAGCCCTGCTACATGGACTGCGGCTCACAGTTTCACTCGGGATACGTCGGCTCATCGTGAAAGGGGATTCCCAGCTGGTCGTCAACCAAGTAATGAAAGACTGGTCCTGTCTAAATGACACCATGGAGGCCTACCGACAGGAGGTCCGCAAGCTTGAAGACAAGTTTGACGGGCTCGAGCTATCACACGTCTTAAGACACAACAACGAAGCAGCTGACGAGTTGGCGCAGTTCAGGTCCAAGCGAGAAGCTGCCCCAACCGATGTTTTTGTCGAACATCTCCATGAGCCAACTGTGACGGCGAAGCCAACCCAACGAACAAACTGCAAACGAAGTCACCATGATCGACGCCGACTGGAGGACACCTCTCATCAAATTTTTAACACAGCAAGAGCTGCCGGAAGACCGGGACGAGGTAGAACGTGTCCGATGTCGTTGCCAAGCTTACGTCATGGTCGACTCCGACTTATACAAGAGAAGCCCCTCCGGAGTCCTTATGAGATGCATCACACCCGAGGAAGGACGACAGCTACTCCAAGACATCCACTCGGGCATATGCGGAAGCCACGCGGCGGCACGCACCTTGGTGGGCAAAGCCTACAGACAGGGTTTCTTCTGGCTTACCGCGGTCTCCGACGCGGACAAAGTGGTACGAACCTGTGAAGGCTGCCAATTTCTCGCCCGACAGAGCCATGTCCCAGCCCAAGAGCTACAAACAATCCCGCTATCCTGGCCGTTTGCGGTATGGGGCTTAGACATGGTCGGCCCTTTCAAGAAGGCTCCAGGAGGATTCACACACTTATTTGTCGCAATCGACAAGTTCTCCAAGTGGATTGAAGCTAAGCCGGTCGCCACAATTACTGCTAACAAAGCACGGGACTTCATCCTCAACATCGTGCACCGCTTCGGCGTCCCAAACAGGATCATAACCGACAACAGGACTCAATTCACAGGAGGCATCTTCAAGGAATTTTGTGACGACTTCGGAATCAAGATCTGTTATGCGTCAGTTGCACATCCCAAAAGCAACGGACAAGTCAAGCGCGCAAACGGCATGGTCCTTCAAGGCATTAAGGCCCGCGTGTTCGATCGCCTAAGTCCTTACGCAGGCAAGTGGGTTCAAGAACTCCCCTCGGTTCTATGGTCTCTGCGGACCACACCCAGTCGGGCTACCGGTCAAACTCCTTTCTTTTTGGTCTATGGCACAGAAGCCATGTTGCCAAATGAGATGGAGTATGAATCTCTCCGAGTCCGCAGCTTCAACGATGAACGATACGACCCAGACCGAGTGGATGACCTCACCTGACTGGAAGAGACCCGCGAGGCAGCTCTCATCCAGTCGGCAAAATATCTTCAAGGGCTCAGACGATACCACAGTCGCAACGTTCGAGCGCGAGCTTTCATCGTTGGCGATCTGGTTCTACGTAAGGTTCAGACCACCAAGGACCGTCACAAGTTATCCCCCTTATGGGAAGGACCGTATATAATCGCTGAGGTGACTCGGCCAGGTGCATACCGACTAAAGCGTAAAGACGGATCTATGGTGGAGAACTCCTGGAACATCGAGCATCTTCGACGATTCTATGCTTAAATCGACTTAAGTTTCATGTTTTTCTTGACTGCCAACCTCAAGTAAGATAACTTCTTGAGTTAGCAGTCAGGGGCTGCACATATGTCAATAAAGCATAGTTTTCCTCATCAACCTTTGTGCATGACTCGGTTTGTCATTGTTTAATGTTCCTTGATTCGAGTTCAGTGTTTAAGGACTGAGAATTTTCCGATGACCTAATCGAGCTTAGGCTCGGTGACAGTCGGACGAAAATTGCTTAAGAAATTTCACATAAAAACTCGGATCAGGGCATTAACATAAATAAACCGAATATTCACAAGTCTACATCAGAATGTCACAAGCATCCAATGTTCACAAGACAATGTTTACAAGGCAGGTCAAGGCCGGAAATGATTTACTACATTGGCAGCCACCTTTTTGGCCGACTCCTGTGCCTCGCTAATCAAATCAATTGAGCTCGGGTTTTGACTTTGTAAGCTGCCAAAAGAGCATGACCACGCAAAGTACTCGAAGACAGAGCAGCACAAAAAATGTTGCTTCAGAGAAGCTTACCTTCGAACTCGGCCTCCAACTCGGTCTTCCCGAGGCTGATTGCCTCCAGCTGGACCTGGAGCGAGTGGACCTCCGACGAATTTTCTACAAAAAAGAAGGCTATCAGCAACCGAAGTTGACACAGAAGCCATATAGAGGTTGAGGGGATTGGACTAACTCCCGACTGAACCGCGGAGGTCGTGGTTTTCTTCCCGGAGTTCAGCTATCTCCTTCCTCAGGGCTGCCTCCCTCGACGCGGCCTCTTCCCGAGTGATCTTCAGCTTTTCCTGGATATCCTCTAGAGAGTTTAAGTGTGGGACCAACTTCTCCAACGCCTCAGACTTGGCCATGGATCGACAGTACTCCTTCTGCACGCAAGACCTGAAGTTGACCGAATGAAAAGAAGTAATGATGCAACAATAGAAAAAGATCAAGGCTTACGTTGAGCAGCCGAGTCGCCTCATTCAGGCTGTTGACGAGGGCATCCCTTTCTTCGCTTTCCGCTTGCTTATCTAGGATGATGCCCTGCCTTTGGCCTTCCGAGTCTCGCCACTCGATCTTAATCGGGGGAACCCAGGTTTCAGAAGACTGTAACCTGGGGATCTCCTCTACTGTGGCTGGCAGATCAGGAAGAACTGATGAAGACACGAAAGATTTGAACTCAAGACTAAAGACAAGATTTTGATTCAAGACTTACCGGCTTCGGCGGCTGTACTCTTGACTGGAGCAGCCCGGCTGGTCTTTTCCTTATGGCTTTTCACCGACCGGTCTTCGCGGGGCTCTCGAGTGTGCACTGGGCTTCTCCGCAGCCGGCGGTTTCGGTCGGGACGTCCCGGCTTGCGGTCGGGGGCTCCTTCCTCGGGATATCTTTCTTTGGAGGCGAGGGCCTTTTGCCCGGAGCGCTCCCACTCGGGAGAGGACTCGGGGGTCTTGGTTCCGTAGGCTTGGATGCCTCGGACGCGGCAGCTGGAGTTGGCCCTTCACTCCTCCCGGCATGATCTATATCCTGGGGCCTCCTGCCAAGCCCAACGACGTGCTCAGTCGGAATGAAGACAAAGAACTTTTCAACAATGAAGTTCAGACTTAAGTCATGAAGTGTACCTGGACGACCGGCGGATCTTCGGCGCTGCTTTCGGCGATGGCCTTGGAGGGGTCGTTTCGACTGGAGGTGCCGGGACGTCATCGTCCGAGTCGTCGATGACGAGCCTCCTTTGCTCGCCCGTTTGTTGGTGTCCTCACTCGGGGCCGCCCGTTTCCGACCGGGATCACCTTGGATTTTTACTCCACCGGTCGGCTTCTTGGCGGGCGAAGCGGCACGTCATCATGAGGAACTTTATACGGTTTTGAAATAATGGAAGCATTTTTCTGCAAGAGAAATCCTCACAATACTAAGAGGTATGACATCAAGATTGCAAGATAGTACAAAGAGGTCAGTTGGCTTACCGGAGGAGGAGGCCGGTAGAGACTGAAGGAAAGAACCGGCAGCACGAGGGCGCGCTCGACTGCGATTCCGGTCGAGAAGATCTTATACATCCGGATCTTCAAGATCTCGAAACTAAGGGGATCCTGGTCTTCCCGATTGGGTCCTTCCCGCCTTCGTACTCGAAGGCTGGCTTCGATCGCTCTTTGGTTGGTGCCGGTCGGCTCCTAATGAAGTGTCGAGTGATCTATTCGCCGCGAAGTCCTTTCTGCTTCATCTCCAATATCTTCGCCAGCAGTTTGTTGGCTTCATCCCAGTCTTGGGCTACCGACACGGTGCTCCAAGTGTGCTTAGGCACAGGGGGAAGGCCGATAAAGGCTGGCAGGCTGGGTTCGAGGTTGCTGATGTAGAACCAGCTTGCGTGCCAACCCTTGTTGGAGGATTTCAAGGGAAAAGAGAAGTACTCCTTGCGGAGAGATCCGCGGAGTTGAAAACCCGCTCCACCAACAACGCATGGGTGGTCCTTATTCGGATGCGGTTTGAGGTAAAACACGGTGAAAAGGTTGAAAGTGGGGGAAGATGCCAAGGAAAGCTTCACATACGTGGATGAAAAGGGCGATGTGAAGCATAGAGTTGGGGTTCAGATGATAGAGCTGAAGACCATAATAATCCAAAAGCCCCCTAAAGAACTCGGAGGTAGGGAGGCTAAACCCGCAGTAAAAGAAGGATGTGAATACAACCAGCTCACCGGTATTCGGGGTGGGAAAATCTTCACCCGCCGCCGGGCGCCAACCCACGATCTCCTTGGGGGGAAGCACGCCGTGCTTCACCATCTCCTTGAGGGTGGATTCCCTCACATCCGATGTGGCCCACTGTTCGAAGGGGATTTTCTTTTCACCCGCCATGAATGCGGTTTGGGTGGGAAGTAGATCTGGCCAAAAGGATGGGGATTTGAGCAAGGGATCTTGGGAGAATGGCTGCGGAGGCTATTTGTGGCGAAGAGCGAGCTCCTGGGTTGATGGATTCGGGTGCGCGCGAGTCTAGGGTTCTCCGCAGGGAGCTGGTGAATAGTGCTGCGAAAAGAGAAAATTTTTGGGAAGACGAAGTGGCGGGGATGACCTCGAGGCTTTGTAGAGAGATTTGAGGGTTGCTCTAGGTTTTTTCGTGATTGGGCCGAGCCCATGAGAGACCTGCGGCCCAGCTAAGGTGTGGCCCGACGCCTGTCCTTAGGGACTTAAGTGGATGAACTTAAGCAGATTTGCCTTGGCAATATGCACGAGTCCGAATGCCCTATACCTTTGGAAATCCTTTCATACCGCGGTTCGCTTGACTTCATGAGAAGTTAGCACGATGCAATTTGAGAGGTGACCAACAGCTAAGCTTTTTATAGCTGCCTTGATGACAAGAGCTGTTTGGTTCTTTAGCATTTGATTAAATAATTATATCAATGCTATTTTTCCACCTTGGTGAAGATCTTTATAGATTGAGACCAGTATTATGGCAAGAGCTATTTAATAATTTGGTCATATTTTTCAGATAACTGAAAAACTTATTTACCCATGAGGGATGATTAAAATATTTGCTCTGAGATGACTCGGGCAGATCCACTCGGATAAACATGAGTTTACCGAGTGCTTTCCACCTATGAGGGTTGATTGAATTATTTGTTCTGAGATGACTCGGGCAAATTCACTCGGATGAGCATGAAGCTTGCTGAGTAATAAGATTTTGTATGATTTCAGTTTTGATTGCATCATACATATCGGCCTTGAATCTTCTAGGAGACTATTTGAATGGCCGATAACCCGGCTTGATAGGCAACTGATGCACAACAATAGATGGGCTAAGACCAGGCATCTCGAAGTACTCCCAAGCAAACCAATCTTTATATTCCTTTAATAAATCAATTAGCTGGGATCTACAATGAGAAGACAAATTTTTACTAATATATGTCGGCCTAGGCCTATTCCAAAGCCGATATCTATTTCTTCTAGCTTGTCAGCCGACATAAACCCTTGTCCAAGCTTGCCATCGTCGTCGTCCTCGGTGTCCTTACCGTAGACGCTCGAGCCCTCCACGACGCCCCCAAAGTAATAATTGAGGCTCTTCGTCTCCAATAGGCTGTATGGCAGAATCGGACACCTTTAGAAAATCGGCTTGCCAGACTTTGCCGGACAGACAATCAATGCCATCGATTTCCCAAAGTGGCAAATCGGTGTTAGCAACGCTCACTGACCTGTCGGCTGGCACGATTTCAATCTTGTCGCCTTGCCATTGGATTAGACTTTGATGCATTGTGGAAGGGACACAACAGTTTGCATGAATCCAGTCGTTCCCAAGTAGCAGGCTGTAAGATCCCTTCCCGTCGATGACAAAGAATGTTGTGGGCAAGGTTTTGCTGCCGACGGTTAGCTCGACGTTAAGTACACCCTTGACCTCCGAGGGATTACTGCCGAAGTCTTTAAGCACCATGTTTGTCTTGATTAGATCTTCGGCTCCATTGCCCAACTTACGAAAGTGGCATAAGGCATGAGATTGACTGCAGCCCCCCCATCGACCAACATTTTGGACATCGTCTTTCCATTAACGAATCCCTTCATGTAGAGTGGTTTAAGGTGTCGATTCTCGGTCCCCACTGGTTTCTCGAAGATAGCTTGATCGGGGGACAGGGCCAGCTTTGCCAAGGTGTCTTCGACACTATCTACATCGGCCTCAGGAGCGCCGAATTCGGCTGGCAATATGAAAACCATATTGACCGATGCAGAAACCTTTCCTTTTCCTTTAGCCGCCCTTCTAGCTTGGTCGGCTGCGCTCTCGTCGGCCGGGTTTGTGTCGGCTGAGGCATTTTTCTTCTTGGGCCTCCACTGTTTCCTGCCCTGCCGACAGCGCTGATGCCGATCAATTGCCGGGCCTCTTCCTCCTGTCCTTCGCTCTTCAGCCTTTGAATTCTTCTTTTTTGTGTCTTGGTGAACAGGTCAGAAGGGCACCATTGGGGGTTGGCCTATTGCTCGTCATCGGCTGCTTCTTCGTTGTATTCTTCATTATCGTCTTCTTCATCTTCGAGAAAGTCCTGGTGAATCGGCCCGAGCCGATTGTGCACCGATTGTCACCGTTGGTTTGGCTGTACGGCCCTGGGGACGAATTGAGCAGGGCTGCGCATTGGTGGGTCCCTGTACTCATCCTCACGATATTCGCTGCAGGCCGGGCAGTTGTCTATCGTCGGCAGCCTCATCCCCGACTCCCAACAGAATCGAAAAACTCGCATCGCCAGTGCGGATCGCAGTCGCTGTGATGCCTAATGTAATGGAAGCCTGTAACCTCGGGCTCCCTCACATAAGGCCTATTGCGCCGGGCTTCTTCTTCCCGCCAAAACCGTTGTTGAAAGCGGCGTCGGCTGTCCATGTGGATTGGCCATTGATTAGCCGATCGGCCAGCGGGACGCACCATGTTGATTGGCACGGCTTGGTCTCCAGTCGTCCTCTTCTCTGCCTTGACCCCCTCGAGAGTTTCAGCTAAGCTGTACGCCACTCTGTTCTGTCGATCAGCTTGCCTGGGGCCGGCTTGAACCATGTTGACCGGGAAGGGGTTTCCATCTACTTTCATCGGCCGAGGCGAATGGGCAAACTTGAGCTTCCCGGCCTCGATTGCCAACTGGATTTGTTGCCTGAAAACTTTACAATCATTAGTGCTATGAGAGGTGGAATTGTGCCACTTGCAGTACTTCTTCTTTTTAAGTTCTTCAGCCGATGGGATCGTGTGGTTGGGAGAAAGCTGAATCTACTTCTCCTTCAGCAATAAATCAAAGATCCTATCGGCCTTGGTGATGTCGAAGTCGTACTTCTCTTCCTTAGCCGTTTCAGCCCATTGGTAGACGATTGTCTTTTCGTTTTTGTCCATTCGGCTGCAGAACTTCCGCGTCATCGTCACTTGTTTCCGAATCGATTCGACGATGACGTGGGCAACCTTCTTGACGACCTTCCTTGATTCTTGAAATTGCTGCTCGTGGGCCGCCACCTTCGCGCCAAGTGGGCTAGGCTCAAAATCTTGAGCCGAAAACCTTTCACGGATCGACGGCAGCATCCATGAAAAGCCAAATCGGCTAACTGGGAATCGACAAGATCGTCGTAGCATCGGTTCCTCATCTCCCTAAACCTCTGGATGTAGTCCTGAACCGATCCTTCGTGCTTCTGTCGGATGCTTGTCAGGTCTGACAATTTCATCTCGTGATTGCCGGTGTAGAAATAGCTGTGAAATTGCTTCTCAAGATTGGCCCAGCTCTGGATAGAGTTATCGGGCAATGAAGAAAACCAAGTGAAAGCCGATCCCGACAGCGAGAGTGGGAATAGACGAACTCTCGTGGTGTCCGTAGCCGATGCCTCTCCACACTTGGGCCAAGAATCGGCGACGTGATCGTATGTTGAGGTGTTGTCCTGTCCCGAGAATTTGGAGAAGTCCGGGACTTTGTACCGGTTAGGCAATGGTACCCTCTCAAAGTGCTCTAGGTATGGATACCAATACATGTTCCCAATCTTTTGGCTTAAGGCCGACTTTATCGCGCATGACGTCGGCAATCAAATCGGCCCACGTCTTGCTGTCTTGAACTTGTTGTATCGGCTCGTACCGATCATACCGCATGGGTGCTTGCCGATACTGAGGTGGCGTCTGAGGCCGATAATGCCGGTCTTGATGGCCTCCCTAGTACTGATACTAAAGTGGATTACCAGCGGGAGGCGGCTGATTCGCCGGGGGGGCCACCAGCATTGTACTATACCCCTTGAATGAGATTGGCAACCGGCTCTTGCTGCCGATTGAGGTTGAACATGCCGGCTAGCTGCTCTTGGGAGGGAGGTTGTTGCCGGTTGAGAACAATGGGTGATGGTCTTGAAGCCGATGCGACTGCAGTCGGCTGATTGAGGACTCCTCCTGACGGCCCTGGCTGACGGAGGCGGGATCGGCTGGTTCTGGGTCGCCAAGACCTTGTAATTGGGGAACTGGCTGTCCATGAAGTAGGTCGGCCCCTGTTGTAGCTGATCGGCAATCGTGGAATCGACCACAGTGGCAATCATGTTATTCAGAGTTTTG
This sequence comes from Oryza australiensis, assembly GCA_019925245.2. Taxonomy (NCBI): domain Eukaryota; kingdom Viridiplantae; phylum Streptophyta; class Magnoliopsida; order Poales; family Poaceae; genus Oryza; species Oryza australiensis. Next base: position 2,087,457 of record JAIFGZ020000160.1, on the reverse strand, counting down.
ACCAAGATGCTACATTGATTGACGAGTGAAGGATGCACAGCTGAATCGATCCGGTCCTGCAAAGTGTGCAGTTCTGAATCGTCTTGCTCTTGTTTTGGTCCTCCATCTTGCGTTTTCCTTTTGTGTCGTCAGAGGAGGACGCCTTGAAGTCGTCTATGTTGATCTTGTACTTCTGGTGGACGGCCCCAGATCTGGTCTGGGCGAAAGATTGCAGATAATTGACCTGCAGTTCTGTGGAGATTATGGCAATCGGGTATCTACATGGCAAGTTTATCCGACTGAAGGTAGGGATAGATTACGCCTGCCATATCTGTAAACCAAATATGACTTGGGTGTTACGTTGCCGATTGTGATAAGGCAATGGCCCATAGTCATGGTTTGGTAAGATTGAGGAAACCGACTTAGAGTAAGATAGAGTTTTCGATCTGTAAGCCTGCCTCCCAAGACTATATAAGGGGGGTAAGGGGCGTCCCTTGAGGGATATCAGAGATCAGACATGATATGCGATATCAGAGTTGATAAGCAAGAGCTTTAGACTTTAGGAGCCTTAGATCTTGAGATCAATATACACTTGGCGGATCGAATCCCCGAAACAGGAGTAGGGTATTACCTCACGAGAGGGCCTGAACCTGTCTAAATCCCGTTTTCCATCTAACCCATCGTGCTTGGCGATCTTGACTGCATCCCCAATTTTCTATTGCCGAAACCAAGTTTCGACAAGTTCCTCCACCATCTTCTTTTAGTCACCCAATTGCTCGGCCGACAGTTGTTCCATCTTGACAGGAATTATGTTTTCTTCACTGATTTCAGGGCTCTTGACGTTAACCATCGCGTCGGCTTTGTCGAAGTGCGCTAACCGAGTCAATGGTCCCACCGGATATGCCAAGAAGCGTGTTGATGAGAAAACTCTCTCACGTGCTGGACTGGGAGATCTGCTTAGCTCCAGTGCAGGTCCGTCCTTGGCTACCTGTGATGATCTAGGCGTGCCAATTGGTTTGATCTATTAACCAATAAGAAATAATAAACAAATACATGTGTTAAGGTTAAAGTTACATCCTACGGGATCGGCTCGGGGAATCACTTGACATATATTGTCTATCCCGAAGCACATTTAAACTAAGTGACTAGGATAGATCGGCTATGCCGAGACAGTATAAATCACTTAATCTAAAATATACATCAGGGTAACAAATATATGTATTTATAACCTAGCCGATGCTGCAGATCTAATATTTATCGGCTATTGCTCCGATGTATCTTATGAAAAGATATCAATCTAACCTAAATGCGTTAAACCTAGATCAATCGGCTGTCGGCTGATGCCAACAGACTGATACTGGCTTAAGGCATTTAACCAGATTGAGATCTCAATATAAGAGGCAGCTTTAATACATCTAATAGTAAATAATTCTAAAAGATTATTAAAACAGGTAAGGCTGGCTGAAACCCCAGCACTGTCTTTACGAGTAGGCATCTAATCAAATAGTTCTAAATACTTCTAAAAGCGACTAAAAAGAACATAGATGATGCAACATTAAGTATAAAAATATAGTATTAGATCTATATAGACCGATTTAAACCCTTCAAGACGGTGGATACAGCATATAACCTAGTCCAACATCTAGATCTAGCTCTATCGACTGCTGTCTCCCGAGAGAAATGAGCCGATGGCGAGATAGATCTAGACATTGTTCTAGATTATATGCCGTATATGATAACTTGCGCAGTTTATAACATTAAACCTAGAGTGTCATGACGATGTAAGCACTAGATTCGACGAAATAAACCACTAATGACGAGAATTTACCTTATTCGGGGTTCGAATCGATGCAGCCCGAAGCCGGATCAAGAACTCGTCTAAAAGAAAATAGGAGGTGATGTGCCGAAGTTGTATTGATGTGTGATTGATCTGTTGACAAGAGGTCTCGGGTCCTATTTATACCCAAGTACAACAAAGTCCATGTAAACCATGGTTTCTATCTAATCTACTATTTAAAATACGACAATAGCCTGGGATACAATCCCATGTCGTATTACAAAAGGAAATATCTAAACAAAACCCTATTTTACAGATACAATTGCCATTAGAGAACTCTATCCATAGATGGCAATATTTTAATGAACATTTGGGAACCGAATATTCCTTCTATCTTCAAGCTTCTTTATCGCAAACGGTTCCATCTCCTTTCCTGAATCAAAATCGGCTATCGGCCATCCCTATCCGATTCGGCCTCAGCCGACTGGCCTTCCAGCCGATTTGATCGTGGCCAATGCAGCCTCTGTTTTCTCCGCAGATCATTTTGCAATCCGATTCCGCTATAATCTCGGCTCGGACTTAGGGATTTGGTTACCAAATTTGGTCGTTAACACATGCCCCCCAAGTCCGTGATAAGATAATATCGTGGATTTGCGGATTTTTTTCAAATTTCCACGCACTTCTCGCCCAACTCTGTCTCGGCTGTCAAGAAATCTCTTTAAATAGCACCGCCTTGCGCCGAAACAAGCCACGTTGTTACTTTCATCTCTCAAGCCCTAGCCAAAAAACTCTTCGTCTCCTCGACGACCTCATCGGACCCGAAGCGCGACATCACCGACAACCCTTTCCGCGGCGCCAATCCCGCTCATCAATGGCGTCCTCAAGCACTCGTTCCGAAGCGGCCCAAGCGCCCTTTACCCCTTGCAATTTGGCTTTCATCTTTTGTAATCTTGTTTTTCATCCTTTAAATCACAGCATCTCACCCACCAAATTGTCATTCCAGACCTCGCTAGTCCCAATCCGTTCTTGTTAGGGCCGATCGACAACGTAGACCCTAGCGAGTTCATTAATGCTGAATTGAACCGAATCCCCTTCAGATTTTCCACTCCTGACCTAGCCCACTGGTCCAGTGCCTTCAAGTCTTGGCCCTCAACGGATAAATCTTGGCCAACTTGGTACTCGCGGATGTCGGCTAGGCAACAAACCCACTGGACTGAGATAGGAATAAGCCAATGTCTAGCCCTCACGATAGCCGATATCTCAAAGGACGAACCCCTCCTATCGGCTGCCACCTACTTCTGGTCGGACACGCTAAATGCGTTCCTTTTCAGGCAAGGGCCGATGACACCAACCCTTATGGATATAGTGATGATCACAGGATTGGATATAACATCCACAATTGACCCAGTCGGCCTCAACATCAAATGTTCCCACAATTTTAAGACCAAAAGCATAGGGGGCTGGAGCGGCTTCATATCCATGAACATGAAAGACGGCCCAATTTCTGAGAGAGAACATACTGCTTTCCTTTTAATGTGGCTGGAAAAATACATCTTCTGCGGATCGAGCTATGGGCCGACTAGCAACTGGCAGCACATAGCCAAAGCCTTAGTGAGCAAAAAACAAGTTCCTCTGGGAAAATACTTGCTCGGCTATCTATACCAATTGTTAAGTAATGCATCGGCTCGGCTAGCTTCTAAACAAGCCATCAACACAGGAGGGCCCTGGTGGCTACTGCAATTGTGGTTAAACCTTCACCTCTACCGGGTTGCAGAAAGGCCGACCCCATTGGAGGCCGATTTCCCTATAATCGAGCCAAGATTCGAAGATGATGAAGAAGTGACCACCCACCGATGCCTGTCATGCGGGGAAGCATCATAACTCTAATTTCGATGTTATAAACTGCTTGAGTTATCATACGCGACATATAATCTAGAACAATGTCTAGATCTATCATAGTGAATTTTTTCGATCGCCCATAACCGCAGGCACGACTATTCAAATAGTTTTATTCTGATCAGAGGTGCACAACTTTACCCATAAGACACGATTTCACACATGTTGCCATGTCCGAAGTAGCACCATGATACTGCAAAGGGGGAAATCGTGACAAGACCATTCACATAACTCCTCCTAACCAAGCGATCCCACACCAAGGTTTCGCCCCCACCTCCTAAGGGTAATGCGCAGCCTCCTCACGTGCCACGGTGAATCCGGAAGTCGCTCAACCCGTAAAACCGGGGCCGACCCAGCTCCATCACGCCCACCCTCACTAGGGTACGTCGGCTAGAAGAAAGCTATACTGAGAGTCAAGCAGTTACCCATTCATGCTTGTGGTAAGCGCTATAATTCTTTTAGGATTTCCCATAAACCAGTCCTTAATTGCCATGGGTGCGACCATCCAAAACCATGCACTCACAGCCCACCATTATGTCATATTTTAGTTGAGATAATTATGACCAATGAGACATGGCCAGGTGTTTCGAGCTTGCAGCTCATCAGAGACTAGAATAAATAGTGTAATTATCACATTTAGTGAGCTAGTGGTAATTGATCATGTCTAAGCATATAATTCTAGCTAAAATCAACATTAGTGACTAAAGCTAGTCAAGTTATCACCCAAGTTTAACAAAGGACGAATATCAAGTAAATAAGGCTCAAATAAGCACATAGGTATTCCGTCATTTCATGTAATTAGCAAAGCAATGCAATTTTATTTGCAAACATAAAACATTTATAAAAGTAGGATCAATATGCTTCAATGGAAGTGTGACTTGTCTTGCGTCTTCAAATGGACTTATGGACTCTTTTCCTCGCGAGTGCGAACTCCAGAAATGGTGGAATCTACACGCTCGCATGCAAAATAAGGAAAAACCCTAATAAAAAACAATTAAATAGTACATAAAAAGTAAACAAACATGTAGAGCTCAATTTTAGAAAAAGTTTGCAATTTGAATGGCCCAATTTGGAGTTCATATGAATTAGATATGAATTTTAGAAGTTTTGGACCATTTAAATGAATTCTGCAAATTAAAACAATTTATTGCACAATATTTAATTATTTTTACAAAAGAAAAGGTTTGGGATGACGTCAGCAAAACAAGGGCTGACGTCAGCAAGGACGGGCGCGGGACGACATTAGCAAGCCGAATGCGCGTCAACGAGGCGGGGCGCGCAAGCAGGGCTAACGTCGGCGGCTGAGTGCAACGTCAACGGCCAGGCGGCGTCGGCCGCGCGAGCGGTGACGCATGGGGTTCACGTTGGACCCGGTCCACGGGGACTGGTCCACGCGGCGCACCATGCGGTAGCATCCGAGCAGTCGGGGCAGCGCGCGATTGGACGGCCAAGTGGCGCTAGGGTTAGGGTTTGGGGCAGCGGCGGCGACGAAACGTGGCGGCCATCCATGGCACGGTGGTGCAATCGGACGGCGGCGACGTGCGGGCGGGAACGGGCGGCCCCAATCTACCGTGCGGTAGATCGGACGGCCGGCAACGCGACTAGGGTTAGGGTTTGCAGCGGCGGCGGCCGAGCTTCGGCTTGGCCGGCCATGGCCGTGCGGCGGCCGGCCGGCACGCCGGCGACACGAGAAGCGGCGGCGGGTGGCAACGCGACACACGGGAAACAGCGTGGGACGGTGCAGCAGCTCGGGACCACGCGGCGACGACGGGCGGCACGGGTTCGGCCTGCACGCGGGAAGGAAAAGGGAGGGAGTAGAGCGGCTCACCGGAGATGAAGGGGACGGCGGCGCCGATTGCGGTGAGCGGCGGCGCTAAGCGAATTAGGGCAAAACGTGATCGGGCGACAAAGGGGAAACGAGGCGGACGGCGGGGGAGTTTTATAGGGGGTTTTGGAGGCCTGATCGGGCACGGGATATGGCCGAATTCTTCGCTGGCACAATCGGAATCAGGGATAGGGAGAGAAAAGCGGCGGCGGCAGTTTGGATCCGATACCGATTGTTGCGGAGCATGAGAACAGCGGCACGGGACGCGGGGAGGAGCGTGCGGGCTCGGCATGGGGCGACGTGGGGGCGGCGCGGAAGAGGTGGGGCGCGGCGGTGCGCATGCGGCGCGGCTCGATTTGCCGGGCGCGGGAGGGCGACCCCAGATAGGTAGGGTCCACCTGTCGGCGGTTCTGGGAGAGAGGACAGAGGCTGACGGGTGGGGCCCGCCCATCAGCGGCTCGAAGAGGGAGGGAGGCAATGTGGACTTTGCACGGCGCGGGAGGGAGACGGGCTGCAGCTGGGCCAAGCCGAGGGAGAGAGAGACGACGACGGCGGCGGTCGGGCTAGGCCGAAAGGGGCAAAGGAGGACTTTTTGGGCTGTCTCCGGCCCAGATCAATAGGGAGGATTTTAATTTGTTTTTCATTTTAAATTAATCCATGAATGATTTTTGATTTTCTATAAATACTTTCACTGCTCAAATAATTTCAAAAAATTCTTAAAAATAGATGAACACCCAAAGTATTTAATAAAAATATCTCCAGCTCATTTAGTGATTAATTTATTTATTTAAATAATTATTGAATTGTTCTTTGTATTATTAAAATTATTTTTGAAACTCCAAAATTTCACGAAAAATTTCAGAGAGTATTTTAGGGCATGAAAAATATTTCAAAAATATTTTCAGCCATGATCTTTAAAGGTAAATTTAATTTCCTTAGTTAATTCACTTGATTTACTTTGCTTTTCATTTTATTCAATTTCTAGAAAATAATTTATTAAATAATTTTTAATCCCGAACGAAAATCGGGCTGTGACAGTGCAGCATCAGCATTATACACTTCGATATCAAACCTCCAAACATCCTGTTGGATCAGAATTTTTGCCCAAAGGACGTGGGTTTTAAATTAGCGCAACTGTGCCGACCAAAGGAGAACAAAATTTCCATACAAGGGGCACGAGGAACAGTAGGATACACATGCCTTGAGGTATATTCGAGAAATTATGGAGTAGTGATTGGAAGTCCGACGTCTACAGTTTCGGCATGTTTATTCTTGAGATGGTCAGAGCAAGGAAGAACGACGATGTTGGCAATAGCGACAATTATTTTCCTGAGTAGTTGTATCACAATGTGGACCAATTTTTGCAGCGCTAGCTCCGGGCTCAGCAGGGACGCCATGGAGATTGTGGAGATCAACAGCAACACCGAGCTTGTAAAGAAGATGGTTCTTGTAAGCCTATGGTGAATAATTTTCAATCATGTGGACCGGCCTTCCATGAGCAGGGTCCTTTCAGATGTTGGAAAGCAAGACGAAGGACTTTGCGATTGCCACCAAAGATTCCTACCTCTCAGTTTTAGATTCTAGTTCACTCGAAATATGTGAAACTCATATGTCAGGGCCTCTACTTGCAAGCATTGCAGACACCTAGGCGATCTCTTAAAGTTAACTGAACGTGTAGGCAATGATGCTGAAGAAGTAAAAATCAATTTAAGTTATACATGTTAACCTTTAATCAGAGTCTTTCTTTTAGCTGGGTCTCTGACAAAGTACCTTTCTAAATCTTAAGACAGATAGCTATGTGAGGTTGAACTAGTGAATCCCGTTGCAGTTTCATCATGTTTAAATATGTTTGTCTAGATCGTTCAAATGTTGCTTATATCGGTTCCTTTTTCTTCTCACAAGGACTAGGAGATGGTGTGCTTAAATATGTTCAATCATGTGGTGAAGATAGTAGATAAGGGAAAATAAGAATTTATAATATGTAAGGACAAACAGAGAGCCACTCGAAATGGCCCATTTGGTTTGGACATTATTTTTTACTTGTTTTGAAACTTGTTTAGTGTCATAATGTTCACGTTTGTAGTTTGATTATGTGAGGGTCCTAAATCCTAGTAACTCATATTTTCTGGTAAAAAAGAAATATAGTTTATCTGTGTATTGGCAGCTTGTAGCTGCATGGATGCTGTCGAGGTTTGGTGCTTTGGACCAGAAACTCCAAGTAGTAAACGTCATGAGTTGAACAAATTCTGTAATATGTATATGTATGTATCCAAACTGACATTTATGTACACGAATCAAATCAATTAGAACATCCAGCAAGAAGCATAGAAAATCAAGTGCGGAAAAATCCCTAATCCGACATAGCTATTACTTCCTCCGTCCCATAATAAATTATAATAAGTTAGTTTTAGCTCTTACATTTGTTTAAAATAAATTTATTTTTAAGTAATCATTACACTAAAATTTGATAAAAGTAAAGATATTTTAGTTTTTTGGATTTTTATTTATATGTGTGAGATGACAGAGGTAGTAACCTATAGCCTATAAACGAGTACCGAAACCAAGAAAAATGCCAAGCCTACAATGCTGAACCGATCAGGCAGGCAGTGTAGTCAAAAACCACATTAGATCAAAGCAAGTTTAATAGTAGAGCTCACTAATAGGTTAGCTATACGGTTAGTTTTGTTTTTTCTCTTTTTCTCTTTCTAACATTATAAATTTAATACATGTTTTTTGAAGCATGTATAAAGCTAGCTCTTACATGAGAGCTAACACTTTCTATTTTTTATCTTTTTCTTTCACATAAGTCTATTCTATAGTTTGTTTATTTATAGCTCACTGTTATCCTGCTCTCTGTTTTTGAAGAAACATTACATAGGGTTTGCAATTCAGGACCAAATCAGCGTAATCTTTGCAAATATGTATGTGCGAAGTTGTGGCATTTCAGTGTTGAATGCATATTCAGTTGTCTCATTATGATCCTTATATGCAAAAAAACAAGATTGATAGTTTGACTAATCTAATCCAAAAGTGTCTGACTGGTACTTAATGGAGGATTTGGTTCGAACAATCTGGTGTGTAACCAACATGGTGGCCTTAACAGGGAAATAATAGATGTAACTGTTGATAAATAACAAGTACTAATCTACCTATATCTACATTCCTAGAGTGGTACGACCCTCTTCACAGCAAATTGCCACGCCACCACGTTCACGGTTGCCCTGTTCATGTGCTCCTGCCCGTTCGATCGGTCATCATCGCATCGCGTCCGTCCAGGGAATTAGGTTGCTTCCTTCCCCTTTGGACTGCTCCTTCCTCCTCATCCCTGTACATCGCTGCCGTCCGCGTCCTCACCTACTCAATTAGACTGGTGTTCGGTTCCATAGTTAAGATTGAAACTTTTTATGAGACGAAGGGAGTATTTATTTGGATCAAAAATATGACCTAGTGCTATTCTCAGTTGAGAAGATTGTTAGGGTGCTATCCGAAAATGTTTATTTATTCCCTAGATGTGCATGAACATTTTGTGCTTCTGTAGCACCAATACGAAGAACCACTGCTTGACAACAAAAGGCACAGACAACATTCTGTAGTAATAGTAGTAAATTGCAAAAAACTGACTGCAGAAAACGGAGTAGGCTGCACTGCACTGTACAAGTTTGCAGGAGGTAACAAAAACGACGACGGCCATGAGAGATGCCACCGACGGCTCCTCTGACGTAAAGTCAGAGGGACGACGTAGGTCCCTGACGGGTGGAGTCACTATCATGAGCTCATAGGTTAATGGTCCACGTCTCTCTGACGTACGTCAATGGAGCCTTCTATGTGGTGGGTTACGAGTCTGACGATAAGAAATGATAGGCCTTATCTTGACATAAAAAAATAAAATCGATCAAATGTACTAAGTTGCACTACTACATATCTTTTTATCTATGACGGCCCATAACATGCCTAAGTTTTATGGGCCGTCACAACTAACTCATCTCAAACGGGGCTAAGAAGAGGCCGACAAAAATATAGTAGCACAGACATGTCATATGTGCATAATTCTAGAGCCCGTCACGGATGACAAACATCTGTGACGGGCCAAACTAACGGCCCAACAAAGATAACAAATGTTATCTTTGTCGGGCCCCAATATAAGCCCGTCACCGATGTTTGTCATCGGTGATGGGCTCTAGCTCATGGTCAGATTGATATAACAATTAGGCCCATTACCGTGATTGCCTTTGGTGACGGGCTTGAAGTTAGACATGACAAAGATAACTGTAATACCTATCACAGTTATTGGTTTGTGGCCGTTATAGATATTTATTATGCTCTATAAATAACCCAATCAGACAGTTGGAGTGGTTATCCCTCTGTTTACTATCTTGGTGGGAGGAGGAAGAGGGTGTTTTTTTTGTCATTTTCCCAGGAAATCAGAAAGTGTAAAAGTAATTGAAAAATAGTAGTCATTTCTCGTAAATCTAGTAGATACTTATGTACAATATGTTAATTTAATATTTTTCCACTTTTTTGTAGCTCAGCGATGGATCGAAGTTGGATGTATGGGAAAAATATGCGTTGTTATAGCGAAGAGTATCAAAATGGCGTGGTAAACTTTATAAACGCCGCGGAGGAGGATAGGAAAAGAAAAGGAGCTATTACATGTGTTGTCCATATGCAGATTGCAAAAATGAGATTATGCTTTGTAGTAGAGTGGACGTACACGCTCATCTGATACAACGAGGATTCATGGAGGGGTACACATGTTGGGTGAAACATGGAGAGCAAGAATCAGGCAGTGGTGCAGCTGCAGACAGAAGTGATGCACACAATCAAGAAGATGAACATGAACATGACATGTTTGTACCTTCTTCACTGGGCGGTGAAAGGGTTGATGTGGATCATGATATGCTGCAAGACATATTACGTGACTTTGAGGACAAGAACTACAACGAGAGATATTCCCTGTAGTTCAGCAGGTTGGTCAGTGATTCGGAGAAGCCTCTATACGCCGGATGTAAGGAAAAACACACAAAATTGTCAGCTACCTTGGAGCTAATGAAGCTGAAGGCAAGCAGTTGGATGGACAGATAAGAGTTTCACACAGCTTTTGGGAATTCTAAAGACCATGCTTCCAGATGAGAACACATTGCCTGAGACGACATATGAAGCAAAGCAGATTTTGTGTCCCCTGGGGTTAGAGGTCCGTAGAATTCACGCTTGTCCAAACGACTGCATACTGTATCACAAGCAATATGCAGACCTAGATGCTTGTCCTGTCTGAAAAGCTCCTCGATACAAGAGAACAAAAAGTGCTGATGAAGGAAAGCAGTCAAAGCGGGGTGGTCCGGCGAAGGCCGTGTGGTACGTACCTATCATCAATCGTTTCAAGAGAATATTTGCCAACCCTAATGAAGCAAAGTTAGTATGTTGGCACGCCATGGAGAGAAGAAACGATGGTATGCTAAGACACCCCGTAGATTCCATTCAATGGAGAAATATTGATCGAAAATACCCAGATTTCATAGCCGACCCTAGAAACATGAGAGTTTGTTTGTGTATAGATGGCATGAATCCTTTCAGAAACTTGGGATGCGTATGGCCAGGAGAACTTCAACCTACGCGTTCTATTGTTCTGTACTATTAATGACTATCCCGTACTGGGCAATCTTTTCTGGACTGTATGGAACATACACGTAGCAGGTGGCTGAAGAAATCCAAAAAGATGGTTTACATGGGTCATAGGGGATGGCTCCCTCTCCAACACGCATTTAGAAGGAAAAAGAAACTTTTCAACGGTAAAAGGGAACTTCAGAGTGCACTCAAGCATCTGCCCGGAGATGAGGTCCACAACATGGTCAAGGACCTAACTATTGAGTTTGGCAAGAAAAAAAAATGAAGTAAGGTAACGGACAAGGGTATGTAGAAGAAAAAATCCATATTTTGGTGACTTTCTTACTGGAAAGATATCGAGATCCGTCATTGCATTGATCTGATGCACGTCGAGAAGAATGTGTGTGAGAGTCTGGTAGGGCTACTACTGAATATTCTCGGGAAGACAAAGGACGTGTTGAACCCACGCCTTGATCTACATGAGATGAATATTCGCAGTGAACTCCTGCCTGTAACAGATGCAGAGACATGCAGAGTGTATCTCCCTCCAGCTTGCCACACATTGGGCAAGGATGAGAAAATCACAATGCTATCATGCCTCAGAGATATCAAAGTTCGATCAGGCTATTCAGCAAGGATAAGTAAATATGTCAAATTGGACGAGCTAAAACTGGTTGGAATGAAGTCTCATGATTATCACGTGCTCATCACGCAAATATTGCCAATTTCTATGAGAGGCATTCTACCACCCAAAATCCACCACACGATCCAACGTCTATGTGCCTTCTTTAATGCAATCGATCAGAAGGTTATAGATCCAGAAGACCTACACGGATTGCAGACTGATATTGTCAATACCCTCTGTCACATGGAGATGTTTCTTCCTGTCTTTCTTTGATATCATGACTCATTTCTCTGTACATCTCGTGAAGCAAACAAATTTTTGTGGCCCTGCATTTCTAAGAGAAATGTATCCGTTCGAGAGGTACATGGGAGTTCTAAAGTCTAACGTGAGAAATAGAGCAAAACCAGAGGGGAGAATCATTAAAGGTTACACGACCGAAGAGGTTATTGAATTTTGCGTTTGATTATATGGCCGAGGTCGATCCTATCGGAGTACCAGCATTTCATCATGAAGGAAGGTTGTCAGGCGCTGGCACAATAGGCAGAAAAAGAGTTGTGCCTGATCGAGCCTCCTATTCGCAGGCTCATTTCACTCTGCTCCAACATATGGCAGAAGTTGCCCCATACTTTACGGAGCATTTAGCCAAAATCCGACATGAGACCTTGGGGCGATCGGACACGTGGATTAACAGAAAACATAACTCTAGGTTCAACGAATGGTTCAAGAAGCGTATTACAATGTCGACGGATGATTCAACTGAGGCAATATGATCGTTGGTGATGGGACCGTGTTGGGAGATAGACACATGGCAAGGATACAATATCAACGGTTACACGGTTTACACCGTACAACAAGATGACAAAAGCACAGTGCAAAACAGCGGAGACCGTATAGATGCATTCCAGCAGGATCAAGTTGGGTCCAACACATACTACGGCCGCATTGAACAGATCTGGGAGCTGAACTACATGAGATTCAAAGCCCTCTGTTTTGATGCCATTGGGTGAATATACACACCGGTGTCAAAGTCGACAAGGAAGGTTTCACTTTAGTAGATCTATCCAAGGTTGGATACACCAATGAACCATTCGTTCTTGCGAAACAGGTCGAGCAGATATTCTACATAAATGATCCTGCAAACAAGAAGATGCACATCGTCAGGGATGGCAAGCACCAAATTGTTGGGGTTGACAACGTCGACGAAGAAGAATACAATCGAATAGTAATTAATATTATGAATTTAGTTAATTTGGATATTTATTTAGTGACTTCAATAAATTATTGAAATGTACTGAATTATTAATTGAATTATATGAAAATAGTAATTTAGTGAATTATATGATAATAGTAATTTAGTGAACTTTACTAATTATTTAGTGATTTACTTTATTATTAAAATATTTAGTGAATTATTCAGTGAAATAAATAAATACAAGTGGAAAAATTGTATCGGTGACGGGCTTTATATAATAGACCGATAAGGAAAATGTCCTGAGCAAACGGGCTTAAGCTTTGTGCCCGATAGAAATGATTAACTCACTTATCGGGTTTTAACTTAACGGCCGTCACCGATGAGTCATTGGTGACGGGCCTTAATTGCTTTCCGACAAAGATGGTTAATTTACTAATCGGGCTTCTAGTTAAGGCCCGTCACCGATGAGTCATCCATGACGGGCCTTATTTTAGGCCCGTTACCGATAATATTTTTCCGTCAGTCGTTAGGGCACCGAATCCTTCTTCATCCGTGACGGGCTTTATATTAAGCCCGATTGAGATGATTCATCTCAATCGGGCTTAATGTATAGCCCGTCACCGATGTGATTCCAAATCTGGTCAGATCTATACATTAGTGCCCAAAGTTTCTAAGTCCCTCAATCTCACTCAGAACCCTCGGGCCTTCTGCAGAGCACGTCGCCGCCGTCCCTCACGCCCTCCCGAGCCCGGCGTCGTCGTCCCCGAGCACGTCGCCGTTCCCCCCGTGCCCGTCACTGATGTCCCTGAGCATCGCGCATCGTCCCTTTCCCTCGCCGACACCGAGCATCACGCATCATCCCGGAGCACGCCGATTAGTTTCCATGCATGCATATAACCCTAGCCCTTCTTGATGTGCCATGCAAGTGTGTATATCTGAGGTTGCTCGTCGTCTTTGCTGTCCCCGAGCCCGTGGCCATAGACTAGCCATCTTCTTCCCTCGTCGCCTACCGCCGTTCAACCCCTAGTCACCACCGAGCGCCGCCGTTTCTCGTCGCCACCGAGCGTCGCCGGCCATCATCTTCCCTCGTCGCCACCGAGCTCTAGGTTAGTCTCCATCCCCCTCATTTGCCATGTAGTGAATCTGAGATGAATCGGGTTGATGCCATGTCGTGCTAAAATTAGTGAATCTGAGTTATGTTGGTGCTTCATGTGTGTATAATCTGAGATGAAGTTATGTTGGTGCTATGTGTATAATCTAAGATGAATCTTGTGAATGTTGTGAATCTTGTGAATGTTGTGAATCTGTGTGTATAACCTTATGAATGTTGTATGTGTGGCATCAATAATTGTATAATGGGACTGTTATATTGAGACTGTTATTTAGTATGCCTATTACTTTTGAATATATTGATTTGTGTACTAAAAACCTTTTGTATAATGGTGTTGTTTTTCTTCATTTTTGTGTTGTTTTTATATGTTGGTATATGTTGATGTTAGGCCTATTAGTTAGTCTCATAAAAAATAAATTTAAAATAGAAATGTATTATCTGTTCCGAGGGCATGTGTGTATATGTTTGATATGTTGTTGTTGCATGTGTGTATGGTCCTGATGTTTGATGCCCTAATTGTCGCTATGAAGTGAGATATGAAGTGTGTATATGTGAGACATGATACTTTGTTTGAAAATGCAGTATGCCGTGATGTTTGAAAATGCATGTTGTGATCTTGTGTATGTACATTGTGAAATCTGTTTGAATAGGATTTGTAATAGATTAATAATTGCATGATTAAACAAGCAAATTAATATACTTAGTTTGGAACAGCTTTAAAAGCAATTTTATAGATTTAAAAATAAATTCAACGATTTATTTTCCTCCCTTTCTCATCTCTTTCAAAAATATTTTCCAATTATAAACCTCCCTTTCTCATCCATTTCAAAAATACTTTCGAAAAGTTTGAGAATTTTGACATGTGACAAATTATTGAATTTCCTCGTCTCCTCTTCTTCTTTCTTTATTTCCAATCCCTCTTCTTCTTGATTAAATTAATTTTTTCATTTTATGATATTGCAAGCTATTTAGAGGATGTCACAGAACATGGAACACCGTCAGCGACAACTAGTGGGTCCACAAGGGAGAGGTACATCATAACAGAGGTGGACCTCCTAGGAAAGTCGATCGCACCAAAGCATGTATGCAAAAATTTAGCTCAATTTGCGGGATTATAGGGAGGCAGAGCTTCACGATCTTGGCTAATAACGTGAAGGATGTGCTGAAAGTGGAGAAGGAATCTGCATGGCTGAAGTTCAAGGAAAGCTTCGACTATCCCGCAGCCGACAAGGAAAGGATAAAGACTATGGCCTTCAGGTCGATGGGACTTGCTTGGAAGAACTTCAAGTCCAGGCTAGTGAACGAGTACATCAACAACCCCAGCACCGAGGAGCCTTTTGGGGAAAACCCCTTCATCACGTAAGAGGTGTGGGAGCAGTTCGTCGAGAAGAAAAATAGTGAGAAAGGCCGAGCGAAAGTGGAGGCTTTTAGGGCACTTCAGGCTTGGAACGTGCACCCACACCGACTTGGCATGGGGGGATATGCCAGGAAGATGGAGATATGGCAGAAAGAGGATGAGGCGGCAGAGGCATCCAACACACCAGCTCCTTTTGCTGATATCCCGCATGCAAGGGCAAGGAGCTGGGCAAGGGCACCTATGAAGAACAGTGATGGAACAACCACATGGCCAAATGCCCAAGACCAAAAAGTATATGAAAATATCGTAAGTGTCTCACCTTAATATGTTTCTTTATACAAATCGTACTATCAATTTATATTAAACTCACTTGTATTCCAGAAAGAGTTGGTTGCTGTGAGACAAACCTCCGAAGAGGAGACTGCTCTTCTAGACGCGAGGATGACATCCTCACTCAAGCGTTGGACAACAATGAACACCGTGGACGTACACGGGGAGTTGGCGCTTTGGTCCCTTGAAAATATGGATTTCCAGAATACGCGGGACAATACAAGAAGCATGCACTATCAAAGGCTAAAAAAGATGCCCGGCTGGTCGAGAAGATCCGGAAGCAGGTCAGAGCTGAGATAAGCGTTGAAGGCACAGCTCAATGACATGGCTGTAAAGATAAGGGAAGAGATATGACAAGAGCAGCCACAGCAGAACGCCGAGCGTATCGTTGTTCCACACCGAGATAGTCCGACACAAAGGCAAAGCAGTTGCACATCAACTAAGGTGGCAAAACCTCAACAATCATTCGCAACCGCCGTCGATCAAATAACGGTAAAACTCTTGGCCACAAGGCATAACAGTCTTAAAAATTCTTCTAATATAGTATTCTAAAAATATGGATGAATCTGTCGTAGGAACCGGCACACTGCACACTATTAATTAAGGTGATGTCGTCCTTCACTGTTGCGGTGGCCGAGGGACTTGCATTTAAGCCGACCCCAGATACAAGAGTGCATGGGGCACAACTGATAGCCGACATGGCAAAAGTGCAAGTTGACGCAGTCAAGAACGGATGGGCTCATTTGCCACTGCAGTACCCACCGAACGACGAGATCCTTACTCTAGAAGCTGCACGTGGAAGTTTTATCCGATGGCCCAAGGAGCTTATTGATATCAAGTTGACTGCGAAAGTCAGCCACTCCACCAAGCGTTCAGTCGCCACCCCGACCGACACCTGCTCCTTCAGCCCCTCCAGCCCGTCCAGCTCCCGCTACTCCAGTCGTTGAAATGGAAGCCGACAGCACGGTAAAAGAAATTAATCCCCTGTCGCTCAAGAAATCAAGGAAGGCACGTTCCTCTCCTCCGCAAATAACTAACGACAAACCTGCGACAATGGGGAGAGGAAAACCCCAAGGCAAGGCCAAGCCCTCGAGTCTAAAACCAAAGAAGTTAGAAATGGGCAAGAACATATCAACAAAGTTCACCAATGGCATGCCTTTGGTTGGAGACGACACCTTACGAACGATGGGCACCGCATGCAGGGATCTCCACCACTACTACATGGAGAGGACAAGCGCCAAGAGGATGAACAAGGACACTGACGTCGTAGGCTATCACGGCAAAGAACCATTTTTTGGGGCATGATACCTACCTCGTCATAGACTTCAAGGACTTGTTCGACCTCCACAAACTACGAGCGGTGGACACAAGTCTACTTAAGTGCTACTCCTTCTAAGTATTCTTGCATTCCTCAATTTTGGTAAAAAAAATCCTTATAACACGCTTATAAGAGTGTTTGTCTTATGTGTAGGCTTAGTTGGAAGTGGTGCCAGAGAAATACATCGGAAGTAGCCCTCCTGGATCCACAAATTATCACGGTCGCCAATCTATATCATGACAGGAAGGCCATGGTGGACTATATTTGTGAGACCTTGCTGGCCCAACAAGACAAGGACTACTTTCTCTACGCCTATAATCAATAGTAAGTGTGTACCCTAAGTATATGCAATTGCATGACATGTAGTGTTTTAGAATTTAATTTCACTATATTAATGCCGCAGTGCCCATTGGATCCTTCTGGTCATTACGCCAAAGTGGAGCACATGCCACTACATAAATTCTAAAATCAGTAAGATATAGACTGGACCCCGATCCAACAAGCAATCGACGAAGGGTGGAGAACATATGTGAAGAAAGGAGGGCAGCATAGAAATTATCAACAAACCATCATACACAAAAAGGACATCCCCGTCAAACAGCAAGTGGGCGACCAGTGTGGATTCCATGTGTGCCACAACATGTGATTCTTATACAACAACAAGTTCAAGACTATGACCGAATTTGAGGTTTGTGATCTCAATTGTAATATGTACTAACTACTTTGAATTTTATATATATATATATATATATATCGATCGACTAATTTTCGAATGTACATGTAGGAAAATATATCCAAGTCTGTGCCTACTAGCTTTGACGGATTAGAGAAGAGATAGCAGACTTTATAGTCCATGATACATTAAATTCCAAAGAAATGTGTTCAGTACAAATATAGGGTTAAAGTCAAAGAAATGAAATAGCGGACAGATACATTATATCAATTCTAATATTATTAAATTATAATTTTGATATATGTGTTTTATACTTGCAGTGTGAAATATGTGTGAATAATGGATGTGAATAGATTTATGGGAGTGTCAGATGTATGTGAATGTATGTGAAATATCTTTGTTTCTATCATTTTTGCAGTGGGCATGGCTAGCAAACGCCGAGGCTAGCCAAAAAACAGAGTATTTTTTTGGGAAAGACTCATCGGTGACGGGCTTTAACTTAAGCTCGATGAAGATATTAGTCATCCGTGACGGGCTTATGTTAAAGCCCGATTGA
The DNA here is from genome assembly GCA_019925245.2 of Oryza australiensis. Classification (NCBI taxonomy): domain Eukaryota; kingdom Viridiplantae; phylum Streptophyta; class Magnoliopsida; order Poales; family Poaceae; genus Oryza; species Oryza australiensis. The sequence continues at coordinate 2,069,217 of JAIFGZ020000160.1, read as the reverse complement.
TATGTTAGTCATCTGTGACGGACACTAATTAGGGCCCGTTTGAGATTATATCATCGGTGTCGGGCCCTTATTTGACTGGTCTTGTGGGTCAAATATATCGGTGACGGGCTGTTCTTTATGCCCGACAAAGATGACACACATCGGTGACGGGCCTTTTCCCGACATACATGACTACTCACATCAGTGACCTTTGCTCCGTGACGAAGGCCATACCCGACATAGATGAGGGTTACCGCCTGATTGAGATGAGGATGACCGTTGTAGTGTTGGGCCTTCTCTGTCATCGTATTGTTGTTTCCGATCAAAACCTACAACCCAAAAAAAAGCAGAGAGGCAATCGAATCATATGTAGGAGCTCACCAAAATCATGGTTCAAGCCCAGAGGGCCACTAAGGACTCCTTTGGAACAAAGAAGTGAGAAAATTTGGAGGATTGAATTCCTATGAAAAAATAATTCCTATATGGTCTTTTGGGTCAAAGGACTGGCTTTTCCAAACCCCTCTAAGAGCAACTTCAACAGAGTACCCAAATTAGACTCTCCAAACACCCAAATAACCAACTCTCCAACTGATTTGACAAGCTAAACTCATTGCTTACTCCAACAGTCTCTCCATTTACACTCTCTATTTGCAAGAAGAGCCTAGAGTTCATATAGGAATATAATTTAAAAAACTAAAATTGAAAATTAAAAAAGATATATTAAAAGAGAAGTTCAGAGTACATATAAAAATATAATTCAAAATAACAAAAATTTAAAATTATAAAAATAAGAATATTGAAAGAAGAGCATGTTCGAAACTATAGAATATTGGAAGAATATTCGAAACTATAGAATGGGCCATTTCATAGAAATTTTGAAGGAAAAACGACATGAGATACCTCATGGTTTATCTTGTTCGAGTCATAGAGTTCTTACATTATTTCCATGATGTTACCAAACAACATATTTCGTTAATTTATGTGAATTTTTTCTATAGGTGTCGTATTTCTGCTTTTTTTATTCCTGTGTTTTTCGAGCCTTGAGTGGGGCAACGAGGTGGAGGGAGGAGATCGTGGGCTTCTTGGTTACGAACATTAGGACTGTGTAGAACTAATCGGCAAATATGAAGAAACATTCTACTATTTAACTACGACAATGACATCACTATCGGAAACTTGTTGTTTGCCTAGTGTCGAGGAGTTTGCCAAGTGCATAACCTCGGGCACTAGGCAAACAAGGTGTTTGCCGAGTGCCACTCGGCAAAGCTTGGCACTAGGCAAACTTCCTTGTTTGCCTAGTGTGACACTCGGCAAAAGTGGGACACTACGCAAACTTTCATTTTTGCCTAGTGCTGCCCTAGGCAAATCTAGACACTCGGCAAAAATTAAAGTTTGTCGAATGCCATTTGGCGGCACTCGGCAAACTTCGTTGTTTGCCGAGTGCCTCCCCAAGGCACTTGGCAAAGGTTAGAGTTTGCCTAGTGCTTCGCCGATACACTCGGCACAATTTTAAGATTTTGTTCCATAACACCCTCCAAACTTTTTTTCCTCCCATATATAACATGAATTACTACATGTTAAAATTTGATGTATTTTTTCAATTATTCACTATATTTAAATATTTTTTGTATTTATAGGAATTTTGCCACATTTGAACTATAAGTGATTCGAATAATTGAATAAAATGTGTTAAAAAATAATATTCATGTTATTGAGTCCATTTTGAGGTCATATCTAGAAAATGGAAAGTAATTTCAAAGATCTTATTGAGGAAGACTGTGAGTCAAATAAATTTCGGTCGGTTTTTAAATTATTAAAAAACAAATAAAGTCCGAAAATCACGAGATTTGTCAGAGTATCATGAAATCGAACATTGAGGCTGTGGTAAAAAATTGAAAAGGTTTCGAACATTTTGTCACGTACGACGCTAATAAACCGAACTATCTCCGAATACGAATATTAGAGTTTATACGATATCACAAATTTAGAGCCATAATGATGGTTGAATTTACAATTTGGCTCCAAAACTTTTTGTGGACGTAATATATAACATACATGATACCATGCCAAGTTTTGGGATTTTTTGCATCAATTTAAAATTTTTTAATTATTTTTTGCATTTAGTAGGGAATTACTTTGCCTAGCACAAGACTCGGCAAAAAGTTTGCCGAGTGCCCGGCACTAGGCAAAGAAACCCTTTGTCGAGTGCCCGGCACTAGGCAACCCTTTGCAAGAGTGCTGCACTAGGCAAACCCTTTGACGAGTGCTTGGAACTAGGCAAACCCTTTTCGAGTACCGTGCACTCGCAAAGGGTTACTTTGCCTAGTGCTGCACTCGGCAAAAAGTTTGTCGAGTGCTGCACTAGACAAAAAGTTTGCCAAGTGCTGCACTAGGCAAAGTAATTCCGTACTAAATGCAAAAACATAATTAAAAAATTTTAAATTGATGCAAAATCCCAAAATTTGGCACGGTCCCAAAAAAATTTCACCCATCCAATAGCTAGCTCACACACTAACAAACACCGCACACGCGCGCGCACTTGCCACCGCCGCCCGCGGCGCGCCCTCGCCCCACCGCCCGACCGGCTTCCCGGAAGAGTGGGACATGACAGAGTGGTATCAGAGCCGACCCTCTCGGTTTCACGGGCGCGTGGCGGGTCAGTTGCACGGGCATGGTGCGCATGGCGCGTGGGCCCTGAGGGGACACGGCATGGCACATGCGCCGATACTGGACGCACGGACGTGGCCAAGAGGGGAGGTTCCTGGCCTGGGGTTGACCGACAAGGACATCGATCTTCTAAGGAGGTGTGGATGTAACATCCTGGCCCAGGGCTTAATAGGATTAATAGAATACGCATATCAACAAGTTGTAACTTCATTTCTGGAAGCTCATCTCCAAAGAACTCTAAGGTTATTTGAGGATGGGTGACCGACCGGGAAGTTTTTCTTAGTTGCGCATGAGTGAGGACAAAGTGCGTAGAAAAGACTTGTGTTGAGCTGTGAGGGTAGTCTTAAGATCCTAGAGAGCTTTCAGATATAGGTGGGTCTAGCCCGGAGAAGGGTGGGATGTGACAGAGTGCTGCCATATTTTGCCTAGTGCCTCACACTAGACAAACATTTTTTGTTTACCGAGTGCCTGATACTAGACAAATATTTATAGCTTTGCATAGTGCCTAGCACTTGGCAAAGTAGTAAGGTTTGACTAGTGTATGACATTAGGCAAACATTTTTATTTGCCTAGTGCATGGCCCTAGGTAAACCTTACTACTTTGCCGAGTGCCATGTACTAGGCAAAATTTTTGCCGAGTGCCCGTAGCCTATTAACTTGACAAATAGCCTTTTGCCAATCCCCTCTTTATCGAGAGCTCTTTGCCGAGAGCTCTTTGCCGAGTGTTACACTCAACAAACCCTTTGCCAAGTATAATATTGGTTTTGCCTAGTGTTCTAAACACTAGACAAATATCAGGATTTTGGTAGTGCATCATGCAAATAAACTAATGAACTGAAAATAATAGGTGTTCGGCAAAGGTGAAATAAGGTTTTTTATACTTCGTGTTATTTACTACTCACTCCAATCATAGAAGGTCGTTCTAGACTTTTGAAATCAACTGACAACTCTGAGACTTGACTACCTAATTCTTTCATATAAAACTAAGAAAAAATCACATGGTATGATATCGCAAAATCTTTTGTTATACAAACTCTACATATCATTTTTTATATGTCCAAAACCTACAAGTAAATGTTTGTGTTGATTGGACGCATCTTCAGAGAAGACATTCTTTTTGTGATCGGAGTGAGCATTAGTTATTAGTGATTAGTTGTATAGCTAATTAGGTAAGGTTCTTATCCAGACCACGACTCCTTTGGCCCTGCTTGCTCACTAGTCTCTACCAATCCTAATCAACTCTGAGCCTTGAACGAAGGAGAAGCCAGTGACATCCATGGATCAGGTGGACGTCGACGTGGAGCAGCGGAAGGATGACTCGCCGGCGGCGGCGGTGACGCTCCGGCCGCTCGGGCTGGCGGACGCCGACGACTTCATGGTGTGGGCGTCGGACGAGCGCGTGATGCGGTTCCTGAAGCGGCCGCTGTGCGCGACGCGGAAGCAGGCCGTGGCGCAGATCAGGGACACGGTTCTGGGCCACCCGTGGTTCCGCGCCATCTGCATCGACGCCGGCCGCCCCGTCGGCCAGGTCTCCGTCTGGCCGTACGCCGACGAGGGCGGCCACAGGGCCAACCTCGGCTACGCCCTGGCGCACGGCCTCTGGGGCCGAGGCATCGCCACCGCCGCCATCAGAATGGTAATCAACCAAGGCTTATATCTAGTCCTTGTTCTTGCACATTGGCCTTGTAGTCACCGTCGTCGTGCTGTCCACGCGCGGCGGCGCCGCCTGATGGGATGCATGCAGGTGGTGGCGAGGGTGTTCGACGAGCTGCCGGGGCTGGAGCGGCTGGAGGCGGTGACGGACGTGGAGAACGCGCGGTCACAGAGGGTGCTCGAGAAGGCCGGGTTCAAGAAGGAGGGCGTGCTGCGCAGGTACATCGTCCGCCGGAGCGGCGAGGCGATGGACGCCGTCATCTACAGCTTCTTGGCGTCAGACCGTCCATGACGCGAGGGGAGCTCCCATTCTACGAGAAGTCTGTGTTAGCTGTTAAGAGGATGGTTACCATAGCTATTCGCATGCTCTATGGTTCTATCGGACATATTCGATAAAAAAACTAACTATTAGAAACTCATACAAATTATATTTAAATTTAAAAATTTTATAAATTCATAAAAATTAGTAGATATAGATATAAAATACATTCTCATTAAATCTTAAATCTTAAGGTAAAAAACAAATTTAAGGTGAATAAGTAATAGGACATTATTTATCTGACTTTTGTCTTTTTATTTTTCTTAAATGAAATTGAGTTTGACTTTAAATTTAATGAGAATGTATTTTAAATTTAATAAGAATGTATTTTTTCACGAATTTACACACCATATTTTCCCTCCATCCATATGCTCTAACGGTTTGTAGCTAAATTGGAGCGAGGAAATCTCTCATAGGTATCAAAATAAAAGATGAACAACCAATTTCTGTATTTGTAATTAGTTTGTCAAAACAAACTACTATTCCCACTTAAATGTATGGCCTATTGACTTTTAATATTACATTTGAGTAGCCATTTAATAAGAATTCATCTTATTAAAAATATATACATATTATTTATTTTGTTGTTATTTATTTTATTATTAATTATATTGTAAGCATTAATTATGTTTTTATATTTATACTAAAGTTTTTAAATAGGATAAATGTCAAAACGTCATGTTTAAAAGTAATGGCATCACGTATTTAAAAATGGACCGCGTACTATCTCTTGTTGGGGCAGAGATTTCTCCGTTGAAGAAAACGGATATTTGGTGATGTTGCCTTATATTATACTGATTTGATGAATGATGTTTTGTTGGGAAATGGATTAGATGGCATGGCATATTCTCTTCGTTAAAGCAAAACCATTTATGTGCCATGTTTAGATTCTAACCCAGAAACGAGTTTTTTTTGCCGGAGTGTGTATATTTGTTGGAGTATGTCATAGGAATTATAGATATCGATTCCAATAATAAGCAGGAATAATCTGACTTTCGAGTAAGAATATTCATATCGAACGACTCGTTAAACTATTTTTGTTTAAGTCAAGCCTGGTTTTACGGAATCTTCCAGGCCAATTTTGTACTGCACATGATAATGGGATATATGACTTCTGAGCACGAATATATATTATTGTCTCTTCTTAGATGGTGCACATATTATTTGTCGAAACTTAGAAAACATAGCTTAGGCAAAGCATGAACAATCACTCAGTCAGTCAAAATGACCACAAGCTCTACTATCTGAATGTCTGCAAGAACAGTAGCTCAGGGGTCAATGCTTAAATGCTCTTGCCCGTGAGTTCACTACCAAAGTACAGGTGCTTAGTTAATGTGTAGTACACCGATCGATCAATTGTGCAGTAACCAAAAAGTGAAAGCAAAGAAAAGAAAAAGGAGGGAAAGAATCACCTACAGTGCAGGACTACAGGGCAAAAGATGATACTACTACTGCTAGTAGAGACCTCATGAACAATGACATGACAATCATAATCATACTGGTCCAAAACACTCATCAATTACAGAAACACTATGATGATTAGGAGCTGTTGAGCTCTCATTATTCTTTGCATGTGGGGACTTTGGTAGTACAAGGGAAAATGGGGCCATGGCAAAGCTGCTACTACAACACACTCCACCCAAAGCCTCTGAACCTTTTCAAGATAGCTACTGATCCTAGCTCTTCTTTTGTCCCCTGAATCACTGAAAAAGTCGTGTTTTTTCCATTGTCCATCTTCGCTTTTGATGGGTAAATAAGATGACCAGATTTGATGCTGTTCATACTTACACAGGCACAATACTTCTCTTTTCCTGATGGTTTCTGAAGAACAGAAACTTCTCCTTTCCTGATAGTTTACTGAAGAATATTTCACTTGGCAGTTCATGCAATACAACAGTTTATACTACTCCACATCATATCTATCCAAAAGTAGCTTGCATGGAAGGATAGAACAAAGCATCAGATTGCAACTAACTCGAAAGTCGCAAAAAAAAAACGCCCCAAGCAATCAATAATCAACATCTTACAAAAGTGGGCAAAGGTCTTTAATCCGCAAAAAAAAGACTAAATCATTCCCTTCTCCATGGCCAAAAACAGCATCCAATCTCGCAAAGTGGAGAAAACAAAAAAAGAAAACAAATCTCATCTCAGTTATTTAGGACTATTGTCTTCTGCCTCCTCCATAGAAATACTCCGATGGAACGACCACTTTGTTCAACAGCTAGCGCAAATTGTCCACCGCTTCGTCGAAAAGCATCTCGTGGTACCGGCACTCACTGCTGCAGAATGCTTTATCACCTCTGAAAAAGATAGAGAAAAGGTCCAATTATATCACAGAAGAACAGTAATGGCCTAACTGCTGAATTATAAAAAGCACAGAGCTTCTCGGGATAATTGCTCTTCTGCTTGTTCATGTTATTCCTCTGTCCAAAGCACGCAAGCAAAAGGCAGCTGTGATCGAGGGATAACATCAGAAGGCGTGAAGCTAAACGTTTAGGGGACATATCTCCAAGCTAGAGTTTAGCACTCCCATCGATCAGTGGATCATGCAGCAAGAAAGAAAACCGAGAACAAGACATGGCACGAATCCCTTTCGCCCGTCGTATTCAAGCAAACTCAGGATTTCTTTTGGCATCAAGGAACTTCAAGGTTGTCAAACTAGCAACAATGATGCGAAAGGTTTTGTTTTTGGCGATGATAGCTGGTCCTGGTCACGGTCGGGGTAGGAGCACCGAGACCAGCAAGGCTCGGGACATGAACCTTATTCAGCAACATCAATGGGTGCCAAATAATTTAGTCCCTAGGAAATTGTTAACATAACCCTCTGCATTAGGATATTCAGCAGCTTTGCATAGTTTTCTATGTGAAAGCAATATGGAATCGAAACATCGCATTCTTAGTATTATAAATATTAGAAGCTATCCAAGTGAAAACAAGGACCTTTTCGTTCATAATGGCACTGTAATGTGAATGTACATGCTAAAACAAGGGGCAAGTATCGCATAGTAGAAAATAACGGGGTATAAAACATCACAATCTCACATAAAGTAACATGTTTCTCTACTATGAACTAGAGAAATATAGAGGGGGATCAAATTCATTAGTAAATACTGGTTTTATAAAAGATTAACATGATCCTGAAGACATATACCAAAGTGTCGCAGTTTCCATGCCTCAATCATAAACCATAAATGAATCTAAAACCAGAACTGCTCATCAAGGTCCCAGGCATGTGAGCCATCCATAAATCAACAGAGAATTGGTGATGACATAAGCTTGCAATGATGGAAGCCACCTCCATGCCAAATAACAGTAAACAAGAAACCGAGAACTTGTGCCTTCTAAAGCAATCTGCATCTGCCATATATTCGTTATCATCTAATGAGCAGTTCAGCACAGCCCTACTTTAGTTTTCTATACCCCTGGTTTGAAAATAGCGTTTTGATGCCATGCTGATGTGCTGCTAATTTCATTATAAAAACTATTTTCTCACCAGCCTATTTTCTCTCAGCATATGTATGTATAATTGTTACTACACTTCTCAACATCTGCAGAGTTGTCGCTAGCTCATTACGCAGTTTAAGTACAACAAATCAGGTTGCCGAACAGCTAAAGTTGATATACCAACTTCAGAAGTTCAGATCATCTCATATTCAGCATGAACAAATCATTTAAAAATACGTACTAGCATTTAATTTTTCTGAACTACTGAAAGTCTGAAACAGCATGAGCAATTATTTTCTGAACTCACCGATAGATGAAGATGTCATTGCCATGTCCAAGCTGCTTGTTGCATGCGTAGCAAGAGTTCAGGAATCCATTGGTTCGCACCGCGTCACCGTCGCCGCCGGCGCCGGCGACACCGCCGTCCACCTTCTCCACGAGCACATCGCCGCAGCTCTCGACGATGCAGTCGTCGAAGATGTGGGTGGTCCTTGGGTTGGGGCCGCGGGAGATGACGCAGGTGTAGTCCTCCGACATGGCCATCTCCCCGGGGGACACCGCGGCGGCGGCGAACACCCGCGCGGACGGCGAGCTGACCACCTCCGGCAAGAACCTCCTCGCCGGCGACAGGGCTGCCAGGTGGGCGTCCCGGTTCTTCACGCCGAACTCGATCGGGGAGGACACCAGCTCGACGGCCCTCCCCGTGGGGACCTGGATTCTGAGCTGCGACCCGAACACTACCTTGCCGCCGCCGACCTTGGCGTCCCTGTGGTGCTCCCGGAGCACGTCTGCGAGGCCGACGCCGGCCGGCTCCGGGGCGGCCATCTCCATGTGAGCCTTCCTGAGGCTCCTCTCCGACAGGAACGGCGGCATGGCGGCGGAGCAGCAGAACTGCTTGGTCTCAAGAATGGAGGTGGGGCTCATGGACGACGAGGGCCCCTCGGCGGCGCCGTCCAAGAACCCGGCCTGGGGAAGCGCCATGAACGGCCTCGGGGAAGGGAACACGGGAGAAGAAGAAGAGAGGCTCTTGCGCGTTGGGGATTGCGCCATGGTGGACGGCGGCGGCTCAGGCTGCGCCATGGCAGCAGCTCCTCCTCCTCCTTGCTTGGCACCAACTGCTCTCCTCGATCTGTTGCGAAGCATCGCCTCGGAATCCCTGTGCAGGCAGGATAGGCCACCATTAATCATGAAAAAGATGGCAACTTCTGCAAAAGCTTTCGTCTCTGTAGCTTTAAAGAATGAGCAGAGCAGAGATGGGAGAGTATCAGAGCCCCCAAAGAAAATGCTCACCAGAAAGCGGCGGCTACAATGGCTGCTTGAATCTCCTCCTCCTCCTCCTTCTTCCTCTTCCTCCTCCAGCACATTACCTCAAAAAAACCACGATTTCCCTGTCCATTTCTCTCTCCACTTCGCCCCACGCTCACGTACGCACAAACCGATCGATCGATTGGCACGTTGTGATGATCGAGTAATGGGGGAATGTGGACAGCGAGATTGCGAGAACGACAAAGCGGTGGAATAAAACCTCCCAAAAAGAGGCCAAATTTCACCGAAACCGCCGGGCCACGAACGAAAGGCGTCTCCTTTGCGGTTCTTGCGTGGTGGTGGTGTGCGTCGGGTACTTATGCGAGTGTGAGTGATGTATCTCTCTCTCTCTCTCTCTTCCCCGGGGGAAACGGGAAGAACTGTTCTTCCTCCGGAGGAAGGGGGAAGAAGACGCAGCGGTTATTTAAAACCTGCACACACGCGCAGAGAGGGACTTGTACTGCCCTAATCAGAGCGATAATAATTGATCCGGCATTGTGATTTCGGTATTCTCTCTCTCTCTCTCTGTCTCTCTCTGAATGTGTCAATTTGGTGTGAATTTTATTTTTCAAAGTTAAGTTTGATGTGGTCTTTGATGATGGAAGTGCAGTGTATTACTGCTGCTGCCAAGTTAATTGTTGTGATCATGATTGTGCAGTTGTTGTTTTTTTAATAAAAGACAAGTTTCAACAAATTGCATTGCAAGTTGAGAAAGATAGTGATGCAACAAGTTTCCTCGGAATATATAAGAAAAGAGCCTCACTACGGTACTTTTTACTGGTAATAAAAAATTATCATTGATATTATTTGTTCAAAAAATTTAAATCTATTTATATTATTACCCTAGTTAATAACGATAGCAGAAACATGAAAAGTCATTATTATCATTCAACAATAACTAAACATTTTCTTTTTTTGGCTTTTTCTGATGGAATATTAGTGTTGCCAACACAATAAATGACTCACATATTAATTAGTTAAAAAAATTAAATACCAATTTATTATTAATTACTATATTAATAAATTATTAATTTATCTTTAGTAATGATTAGTTCAGACATAGGGTCGTTTGGGTTGAGGACTAATCCCGTTAGTCCCTTTAAATTAGTCTCTTTTAGTTCCTAAAATGCCAAACAACCCTAACTAAAAGGGACTAAACTTGTTTTAGTCATTAGTCCCTAATTGAGATGCTTATTGGGACTAAAATCACACATTCCACCGGATGCCCTCCGCACGCGCCGCAACCGCATCCTCACACAAAGCGTTTGCACCCGTGCTCGCCTAGCGCGCCTTCGGTCCGATGCCCGCCGTCCGCCGGTTCCGCGCCCTCGCCATCGCGCGGTCCCGCGCCTGGGCCGCGCCGCACCCGCGCCCCGTCTCCGCCGGCTCGCGGACTCGCGCCGCGCCCCGCGCCCCCGTCACCGTCGGTCCCGTCCTCTCGCCGCCGACACTCCGCGGCCCCGTCGCATCCGGTCCCGTCGGGCGGGCCGACACCGGGAGGACAAGCAAGCGAGTAGACGACGGCGTTGGAATGACGACGACGACGACTCACTGCTCCGGCTCCGGCCGAGATGCGGCGGTGGCGTCGGTGGTGTCCGTCCTCCCCACGAGATCTCCCCGCTCATCGCCGACGCCTCCACCTTCTTCTTCGTACGTAACCTCTCTCTCTTGCTTCTTGCTTCTTCTCATTTCATTTCCTTGATTCGCCTATGGCTGATCGATGGTGTGCAGATCCTCGGCGCCTACGTCGCCGTCTTGCCGCCACCGTGGGATCGGGGGCCATCTCCCTGGTCCTCGCCTTCTCTCTCCCATCCATCCCCAATTTCTTGGTTTAGTGTACATTTAGTTTGTTTCATGTCATAAAGATGCAAACTTTGCCTTTTGTGTGACTACAACATTTGGTCAATTCGGTCAATTACTTAAGAGTACCATGTTAATCATTCAACTGTGTCTTTCGGTTTTTGTCATTTGAGAAGAAAAAACAATGCCGCTTCTTTATATTTATCATGCTGCTTCATTTTAAGAATTCAGAACATTCGAAGAACATTATGGGCTACAAATGTTTTGGCGTTATTTATTTTCACCACATTAGAGGTAACATGGTCTTTGTACATTGCAATTAACTACCTTTAGTCCCTTTTAGTCCCTACAACTAAACAGGAAAGGATCGGGTGTTTGGTTGAGGGACTAATCCCGTTAGTCCCTTTAAATTAGTCTCTTTTAGTTCCTAAAATGCCAAACAACCCTAACTAAAAGGGACTAAACTTGTTTTAGTCATTAGTCCCTAATTGAGATGCTTATTGGGACTAAAATCACACATTCCACGGATGCCCTCCGCACGCGCCGCAACCGCATCCTCACACAAAGCGTTTGCACCCGTGCTCGCCTAGCGCCGCCTTCGGTCCGATGCCCGATGCCGCGCCGGTTCCGCGCCCTCGCCATCGCGGTCCCGCGCCTGGCGGGCGCTGCGATCCCCGCGCCCGTCTCCGCCGGTCTCGCGGACTCGCCGCCTGCCGGCCCCGCGCCCCCGTCACCGTCGGTCCCGTCCTCTCGCCGCCGACACTCCCGCGGCCCCGTCGCATCCGGTCCCGTCGGGCCGGGGCCGACACCGGAGGACAAGCAAGCGAGTAGTAGACGACGGCGTTGGAATGACGACGACGACGACTCACTGCTCCGCTCCGGCTTCGAGATGCGGCGGTGGCGTCGGTGGTGTCCGTCCTTCCCCACGAGATCTCCCCGCTCATCAGCGACGCCTCCACCTTCTTCTTCGTACGTAACCTCTCTCTCTTGCTTCTTGCTTCTTCTCATTTCATTTCCTTGATTCGCCTATGGCTGATCGATGGCTGTGCAGATCCTCAGCGCCTACGTCGCCGTGCTGCCGCTGTGGGATCAGGGGGCCATCTCCCTGGTCCTCGCCTTCTCTCTCCCATCCATCCCCAATTTCTTGGTTTAGTGTACATTTAGTTTGTTTCATGTCATAAAGATGCAAACTTTGCCTTTTGTGTGACTACAACATTTGGTCAATTACTTAAGAGTACCATGTTAATCATTCAACTGTGTCTTTCAGTTTTCGTCTGTTGAGAAGAAAAAACAATGCTGCTTCTTTATATTTATCATGCTGCTTCATTTTAAGAATTCAGAACATTCTGAAGAACATTATGGGCTACAAATGTTTTGGCAGTTATTTATTTTCACCACATTAGAGGTAACATGGTCTTTGTACATTGCAATTAACTACCTTTAGTCCCTTTTAGTCCCTACAACTAAACAGGAAAGGACTAAGAGGCTGTTTGGTATTTTAGTCCAGGGACTAAAGATTAGTCCCTGGACTAAATATTTTAGTCCCTGCCTGTTTGGTTGCAGGGACTAAAGGGGACTAAAGAAAGTTAATTGCATGGTGCAAAGACCATATTACCCTTATGTAGTCATGCAAGAAATCCATTTACAAATGGCTCTGATTCTCTCTGTTTGCATATGCAGCAGCGAAACAAGAAGTCTAGCGGCTGGAGCCCCTTCGCGACCAAACGCCGGCCACCGTTGCCGCCGCCGCAGGAGTACATCTTCGAGAGCAACCCCGAATCCGCCTCCGTCGCCGAAGTTTTAGAACTCTTACAACAGTTTTAAAAGATGATGATGGTTGTACATAGAATGATTCATCAAAGAAATTAAGACAAAAGAGAGCGAGGGAGCAGATTGAGATGGGGTACATAGCAAAATTCAGCAATATATCCAATGTGAAAACAGATGTGTCCATGATGAAGCATGTTGTATGCTTTGGTGATAGAAATTAAATCGTTTCTCTTTGTTTTGCCCAATCATTTTAACCTTTTCTTCTTCTTCAAATGCTTGGTGTTCTCATATCATTGACATTATTGGATCAATCATGAGCTCATCACTCAAAAAAAGAAAAAAATCAAGAAATATTAAGTTCAGCTCAGGCTAACTAATCTGCTTCTGTTACTATGCAATCAAACATCTCTCTTTGTTGCTATCATCTCCTCCTCTTTGAGACTAATCCTAGCAAATTATTTAAAAAAAATCCAACGCAAGCAAAGCCTCTAAAGTTTGTAATTAAGAAAGAGAAAAAGTCTAATCACACAGACTAGAAAATAAAGAGAAGAACGGAAGAGGAATCAAGTGCGATTAACTAGTAATCGCACGGCTCGTGTACGCCCTCGCCGACGGCGTCATCTACACGTAGGCGTACGTCGCGTGCTTCACCAGCGGGTGGCGTATCATCCGTATGTCGCCGCAGCTGCCGCCGCACGCCGCGGCGAGCACGACGCCGCGTACTCCGGCGACGACAGGATGTCTCGAAGGCTCGTGTACCGCCGGGCCCTCCACTTTCCCCGCCGCATGGGATCTCGATCTCTGGCAAAGACCCACGGCGCCGCCCGTTGCGACGATGACCCCGCTTTGTTGGCGTGCGCCGCTGACGCAGCTTGAAATCCACTGCGCCGCGCCGCCGCCGCCGTCGTCGCGCCGCGACCGCACACGCCGGATCTTCCTCTGGGCGGCTGCGGCGCGCGGCCGGATAGCGCGGGGCGGGGGCGGCGGCGGCTGGATCAAGCGGCGGAGTCGGGACCGGCGGCGGCAAGGAGCGGATCGGGCGGCGGCGAGGCGGGACCGCGACGGCTAAGGGCGGGATCGGCGGCCGCGGGGCGACCGCGTGCGGCTAGGGCCGAGATCAAGCGGCGGCGCGGGGCGGGACCGGGCGGCGGTTGTGAACTGGCTCGGCGGCGGGCGAGGACGGGACCGGCGGCGGACTGTGGCGGAGAGGCGCGGCACCGGCGACGGCGAGGCGCCGAACCGGCGACTGGGCCGGGCAAACTTCCAAGAGGCGGCGCTGTGCGAGCAACGGCATCCGGTGGTTGCGGCACGGTGGCAAGGGCATCCGGTGGAATGGGTGATATTAGTCCCAATAAGCACCTCAATTAGGGACTAAGGACTAAAACTAGTTTAGTCCCTTTTAGTCAAGGGTGTTTGGCATTTTTGGGACTAAAAGGGACTAATTTCAAGGGACTAGAGGGATTAGTCCCTCAACCAAACAGGCCCTAAAAGTTTAAGTTTTAGTCCAGGGACTAATCTTTATCCCGTGACTAAAATGCCAAACAACACAATAGTATAATGGAAAACATCTAAGCATCCATCCTAAGAAAAACGGAGTAAGAGTATATAGAAAGATTGTGTGCGTCAATTAGAAAAAATGTAGGAATGCCAGGTGGAGTAGATCAGGAAGCATGTTGCCCGTTAGTGTGGTACTCCACACAACTACAGTACACATGTATCACAAGTGACAATACTGTTTCTTTTTTGCCTCTACTGACATTGGCTGACATTGGCTGGTTTTAATCTGATAGTACAAATATTCCTTCCTAGCTGGTTCTAATTGGGTGTTGGAGATTATGCCTCTCGTCTCTCACCTGTTGATAGCCATGAAAAAAAGATTTAACTAATCATAATTTACAAGTGAAACTTTTATTTTACATTTTTAATGATTCAAAACCCGATCAATAAAAAACCACATAATCAAATCTAAAATTAAATTTTAAAATTAAAATTTTGGCTATGGTTGATGAGCACCCTACGGAACAATAGAGCTATTAGTTCTGTAACCCCACATATTCGATGCAAAAATTACTCTCTCCGTTTTAAAATATAATAATTTTTAACCTCTAAGATTTGTTTCAAAATACAACAACTTCTTCATTAACATTCTCTTTCCAATCAATCGTATTTTTTTCATTTATATTCATTTCTTGTTCAATCATAATATTCTCATTTAATTCTATCTATTTTTCTTAATAACTACGTAAAACCTTAAAAATTCTTATATTATGGGACGAAGAAGGTAGTATTAGGCCAGAATAAATATGAATTGTACAGATCAAATTTATTGGCTCGGCCTCTTGACAACGTGACCTCACGCATATACTCCTGTTTCTTTACAGAATTAATGACAATAACTGGTTATAACTTATAGAAACAGAAATATATTATTTATCTGGGAGTACAGCTGTATATGCCATTAGACATTACTACACACCCTCACATCCACCGCACTTTCGCAATCCACAGTACTGCACGCTTCTCACGTAAGCCGTTATGATATTCTATCGTGTTACTACCCTTTACCACATGAAAAAACAGGTAGTTTTATCCATGATGTTACAACAATTAAAAAGGAGGTCAGCTGAGGTCTTAATTAGAATATGGATTTCATATTTGTAATGTTGAATTCTCATTGTCCCCATATTTCCAAGATTTAAAATTTAGCGAGAAATATTTATTGTAACATCTTTATTTTCAGGATTTTAATGTGATATTTGGTTGATATCTAACAACGTAAATACCAGTGGAGTTAAATTTAATAGGACTTTCAGTCCAAACATGAAAGTTACGATTTTAGGGAAAAAACAAATTTTGAAATTTTAACTTGCCATCATCTTCTTGTATTCTGACACGGCAAATATAAATTTTAAAACTTAATTTTTAAGATTATTTCAATGTTTTTATTGTAATTTTTTCAGTATTGGCTTTTAAAGAATACAAATATAAAAGTTTTCAGTTGCTTAGTTTATTTTTCACAGCATATCAACAACCATAGATCGTTTATTTTTCACAGCATATCAACAACCATAGATAGTTTATTTTCACAGCATATCAACAATCATAGATCAAATGATCAGAGCCGATCAGCGTTCAGCTTTCAAATTACAATCCTTCTCACTCTCAGTCACTACTTGAGATGTTGCAGAAGTTTGTGTCATGTATGAGAACCATGTCCAAGTTAGCGCCATATAAAATCTGAGAAAAATCAACAAAAATAAATATTTGTCAGTAGACACATCGCAAAAACAGAAGCCTTTTTTAAACAATATAATTTTAATGAAAAATTATAAAAATAGAAGTTGGTCGATAAAAATCATAAATTTAACGTAATATCGAATAACCATTGTTTGATAGGTACGTCTAGAAACGTTCGACAACAAGTTAGTTGGCTTAATTAGAAAAAGAGCAAGCAAATACTATGTTGCCTATCGAACTCCTCAAATTTCGATAGCTCCCACAACTCACTCAAATGTATGCACACATATATAAGTTTTTAATTTTTTAAAACCTACCGAACAACAGTCCGTTCGACATGTTGTTAAAGTTTTGTGATTTCAGACAACCAACGTCTATTTTTATAATTTTTCATTAAATGTATATTATTTTTAAAAAATTTCGCAAAAACAGTATCACCAACACAAATTCGTCCACGTTTTTACTCTGCCTCTTGCGTATCCCATGCCCATCCCGTTCGTTTTAATTTCACGTCACCCGAAGATAAAAGAAACATATGAACAGTGACAATGATTCCAGTTTTTCTGCCATGTTGCATTGAATTTTTTCGACGCCTTCAACAGGCAAGCATTTATCTCCCTGTAGTATGTGGCGTAGTACAATTATATTTACTGGCCATGTCAGATATTTACTGGACACTACTGATAAATACAGCATATGGATGCAGGGATTCGTTTTCACTAACGAAATTGTTAAAAGACTGTCGTAATTTTTTTAAAAGACTTTCAAATATAATTATAATATAAATATGTTATAACGTTATAGTTATACAGTAATGCATTACAATTACAAATATAGTATAATCACAGTGTAACTCTATTTAATCTCTACGTAATTAAGCATAAAGTTATATATATATTATTTTAATATTGATGTAAAAGTTAGTATAGTTATAACAAAATTATTTGAAAGTTTCGTCCTTGAAAAATTTACGGCGGTTATTTAGATAGTCCTTTTCAATAATTGGAGGCGCATTTCCTTGTTTACGCTCGATTTGGATGCTGTGTATTGGAAAGTTGAAATTTCATCGTGCACGGTTATACACTGTTGGGATGAGTGATGATTAGTGTACGCCTGCTACATGGGCAGTGCCAGTAGCTATACTACAGTGGAGCTGGCTGAGGATGGTCCACTGGTGTGCTTTCACTTGGCTTTTTTTGGAAGGTAATTAAATTAATTAGTGCCTTTGAAAATATTATAAAATTCATGTGTTCCAAGTGAGTCCTGGCCCCGTTTGTTTGAGATTATCTAGTGAATTATTTACTTAATTATAGAGATATATTAATATTTTACAAAAACAAATTTAATAAATATTAGCTTAAAACAAGTGATCCTAACAATACAACAGAAGTATTTTTTAGAAAACTTATTTTTAAAGCATAAAACAAATAATCATTCAATAATCTGGTAAATATCATACTTCCTTTTAGAAAAACACACGTCATTTTAAGTAAACATATTATGGGAATAAAACTTTATCAACTTAAACTCATAGAAGCTTGAAAATTATGTCTTGAAAATTAATTTGTAATCTTGTAGTTATATTAGGTTTTAAAAATATATTTTGACTCATGTAAGATTTGATCGTGGGTATACTTGATTGGTGGGGCTACAAAATATATTTTGATAAGCCGTTAAAAGATAAACGAAGCAAACTTTTTATACTAGTGTTATCAACGAAAGCCAAAGCTGAAATAGAAGAAAGAACAATGTCAACTCTAAAATTAAGTTATTGTAAAATATAATACCTTACCGTTATAATTCTAAATAAGCCAATTAGCAGACCATGAGTATTAATCGAAATGGGATAAATTTATAAAGATGAAGTAGGCTCATCGATTACCCTGCAACTGGTAAAAATGTAATCGATGAAACTATACCGCTTCAGCGCCTATTATGCAAACTGTAACGTGAGTTAAATCGATTCGTACAAAACTTTTTCCAACGAAAATAATGAGCTGTAATACTGGAGGAGGAGGAGTACGTGAGAGTAACTCGTGGTAAAAGAGCACTGCGTCGTCCTCAGTTATTAAAGCCCCTGCTTTCACCTGCAAACAGTATAGTTTTTCCACTGTTTGTCGCAGTTGATCCCATGTCGGGTGGAAGCAAGACAGCGCGCGCCCGTGCAGCGCACCCGGAATCTTTCACTCCCCCACCCCCCGAGCCACGTGTCACCTGGGCCCACCGAGAGCCCCACCGTTCAGTGTACTCCCACAGACACAACGGCCCCACTGGTTTGTGCCCCATGTGTCAGTGGCCATTGGGCCTGCTACAGAGGGTCGCGCACAGAGGGTGGGGGTGAAGAGAAGGGCCCACGTGGAGATCGGCGATTGGTGGGACACGGTGTTGGTGGGGGTGGGGGTGGGGTTTGGGGAAGGGGATGTTGGCCGTAGTGTTAAAATGAACGGAAACGGGCGAAAAACCTATATTTTTATTTTTGTTTTTATATTTTTTGTGAAAACGGGATTAAGTTCGAAAAAGATGGGTTTGCAAACGGAATTGAAATATGCGGGTGTACGAAAACGAAACAATACGTTAAAAATTTAACGAAAACGACTGGAAACGGGAACCTATTCCGAATACCGCACATATTTATACTCATAAATCATAATCATATAAACAAAACTAACATTTTCAGTTACAAATGAAGTAAATGCTATAGATAGAAAACATTCAAAATCAGACAACAGTTCACGAATAGTTCAAATTTTAAATCATAAAAAATACACAACAATACATTTGTATCTTACATCAAGGTTGGGTATTTGAAATGACAAGATATTGTTCACTATGAACACAGTATCATACATCAAAATACAAATAGTAGCACAAATAAAGTGAACAGTTCGTAAACTGCAAAATAATCAAGGAACCTACCGTTTAACTTTGTGTTTTGTCATGCTTTGTGAGCGAGATATGATGGCATCACCCTAAACTTACACAATTTGACAATCGATACCACCGGTCAAAATTAAAGTCAACAATTATAGATGATAATTATCACAACAGATAGGTAGATTGATGAACAATTGTAACATTAATTCAGGGACGTCACATTTTCAAATTATCAAGTGAAGAATGGGGGAATTCACGGATTTCATCCACTAACCTCAGAACTCTCAGTGGTCAGATGGTCCTCACCGCCTCGGCGGAGTGTCCTCCTGCCTCCCGGACGTAGGTCCTGGGCTCCGAGCGGCCAGTGGCTACGTCGTCACGCCCTGGCAGACAGGCGTGGTGCCTGGCAGCTCAGGCTGGGCTCCGAGCGGCCAGTGGCTACGTCGTCACGCCCTGGCAGACAGGCGTGGTGCCTGGCAGCTCAGGCTGACCAAAACTTCCGGTGTTTTTTTCAGGAACTTTCAATGTTCTAGCACTTCGAGGTTCAGATCTTGATTCTCAAGGAACTTCAAGACTTGTCAAAGTGTAAGAGACAAAGTGAATCAAGCAGAAGACAGAAAAACTAAAAAGAAGGCACAGATCATACACAAGGGAGACAAGGGATTTTTTTATCAAAGTTCAGACTACAAGAACCCTACTCTCTGTTGAGGAATCCCGTAGAGCCGGGTCTTAATTATAGTCCTATAAGTTAATTTCTTATAAGAATGACTTATAAGTTAATTTAACTCATACTAAACAGCAAGATGCTACTAAATATGTGTACACAGCTCTCATGGGGCACACATGACATATCCTAATTGGGCCAAGATGTCACAATCCATAACCACTGGCTCCGCAATGGGAAGATCCAACGCCGGTGATAAAATGGTGGGGAGGAGCGGTGGTAGAGGTGCCCGATTTGGCGCAACGAGTAGGACGACAACGGCAGGAGAGGTGGCAACGAGGATAGTGGCTAGGGTGACCACAATGATGGCAGTAGCCTCAAGGGCAGCAGATCTGACGCTGCCAGCCTCAAGGGGGGGCGGTCCGCTGCCAGAGGCCTCGAGAGCTACGAAGACGATGACGACGGCCTCATGGAGTAGCGACACCTAAGTAGTGGCAGGTCTGTTGCCTCCAGCCTCAGGAGGTGTGGATTCGACAGCATGGAGATTAGGGACGGCTTCAGCAAAGTCGGCGGCAGCCATTTGTAGGGACGGCTGCGATGATGACAATGAAACGCGACGTCAACAATTTTGGCTAGGATCTGGGCATTTTTTTGGGAATCCTTATCTTTTTTTGCCAAAAAACTTTTTACAGACAGGCATCTTAACATGCCCGCCTGTGAAAATCTATTGTCGTGTGCGGTTGTGGTGCTCGCCTATGAAAATCTCGATTATTACACACATGGCTCTAGGTGGGTGGAGTACCCGCTTGCGAAAATGATTTTGACCATTTGTAAAGAGCATTTCTGTAGTAGTAGCCTAGCCACACATTTTATTTTCCCTTGGGCTAAGGATAAAACTAGAAAATGGTTTATATAAGACCCTTTGTATTTTCTATGTTTTTTCTCGATTTCATTCATATATGTATGATCATGTTGAATATACATGCTTGTACAAGATGATATACATATCTTGTCCAAGTTACTCCATCCGTTTAGATGCTACCAGAAATTCAATTAATCCTGATGGGAATAACATTTTCCTAACGTGTTCACAGTGTCCTATCAAGAGTACACTTTTTTTTGACATGCGTGTATAACTATGACAATAATTCTGTTTTGCTATAATGTGATTATGTATTTTTCCAACGGTTTCATGCTGTCAGGACTAATTGAGTTTCTGCTAGTGTGATCTATATATATCCATTTTCTAGCAATAGACATTTCAATTTATTATACATCCAAAAATATATATCAAAACATGCTCTCATTACAATTTTCCCACTACACTAACCCGTAATTAAATACCTTGAAGAAGTAAAGTGATTATAGTATATTTTCTAGAAGTATAGTACTAATTATGGATTTCTTCATGTGGTCTATGATGAACATAGCATCATCTATGGACAAATATATATTATTATAATATATATGAATCGATAATACTAATTGCCACAGTAATTGGAAGTACTACCACTGCTGAAAAAACTCTTTATAGTCCCGGTTTGCAACCCAATTTAGTCTCGGATTATAAACCAGAACTGTGAAAGCGGAACTAAAGGTGCCGATGTTTAGTCCCGATTGATAACACCAACCGAGACTAAAGATAATTTTTTAATTTTGCTCCTACTGCTTACTGCTTGTTTATATATTATGCATATATATGTGTGTAATGTTTACATGTTGTGCATATATATGTGTAAATACAAATATATGCATAATATATATAATATGTATATATATGTAATATATGTATTTATACATATATATATGCAATATGCATATATATATATATATAAAGACATATTTTACACACACACACACATATATATATGCACTTAAGTAAATATATATATATTTTACCAAAATATATATACACACATATAAATATATACATATATTACAATCTTTAATTTCTATGTTCTGTATCGTATATTACAAAATCTAATCCGTGGGGTGAAGTTGATGAATTGGATTTTCATCGTAGTGGAACTCTCCCGCGGGAACAATAATCTGCTTATTGATAAATTCCATCATTTATTCTTGTACAGCCTTTATAAAATCGTCGTGGAAGAGTTTGTTCCTCATATTAATAATCAATCATTTGAAAAAAATAAGAAATAAATATATGAAATCAATAAGAAATCGAGACATAGTGTATGAATAATTTTTACGTACATCCAGATCCTTGTCAGATTTGATTTGGTGAACTAGGTGGTGATTGTAGTCGTAGACATAGTAGTCACACAAGTTCATCCCCCGCTCCTGTTTTGCACACTAAAGGAGAAACAACGAGAGATTTAATATGCATTTCTATTTTAGAACAAATTAATGATTCAATACAATTTTGGAGCATGTACTCACTGCAAATTTGGTCCTCACAAAAAGTGTTTCTTTCCATGTCCCGCATATCAATGTACAAAACCGTGTCCATGCCTATGTACAGTTGCAAGCTAGGATTAATTATCCAAGATCCGCATAGTAGCAATAGCAATATTCATAATGACAGTATCGAGACGGTATTATATGTCTATCACTTCAAAAGTTTTTGCGAAGGTAGACTCTGGTTTATCCATTGAGTCATGGACATGGATTTTGCACGAGAAAATGTCAAAAAGGAAAAGGACCCAATGGAATCTGCAAAATGCGTGAGATGATATATATGAAACTGTATATGTACGAGAAGGAAATTGGTACGAAAGATAGTAAAAACTCATGCTATGTTGTACGGCAAAAGTATGAAAGTCTTGTAATGTTGCTGCACCAGTAAATGGACAATATTGTCCTCTATATCTTGCTCAAAATCACATGTCATGTCTGTGTTAATTTTGTAGGGTCCATGAATCCAATGTTGAAACACCCCTGCTTACGACACTGTTGAATCTCCAATCTACAACGGATTAAAGGAATTTCCATCAGCTACATACAAGGAGCTAAGCAACATAATAAATTTAACTAAATGATACTTACAAAACCCAGCAACTGAGAAGAGAGACATCAAGGGCGTCTAGCTGGTACAGGTCTAATACATCCTCGAAGCGGATCAACATGCTATCATCTCCTTGGAGAAAATCTTCGTTTTTTATCCGCACGCCGAACATCTCTCTATCTTTGGCTGAATTTTTCATGTACCATTGATGGAATTGGTACATCTGCGTAGAGAGAGTTTTCACCTGAGAAGGCTTGACAAGAGGTTCACGGAGGGTAAATTTATATTTCAATCCTCTTTTGTCGCCTTTTCGATTGTTGCGCCTCCAAACAGTTGCTCACTCGTTAGTCCTTCTCTATCTACGCTTGCCCTTGCTCTCCTGTCTTGTATGCGAAAAAAGCATCCCAATGATCCTTGAGCTTGGGGAATTTGTTGAAGTCCGGTGTCTGGTTCTTAAGGATATATTTCTTGTACAATTCCTTCTTGTAGTTTCGGAACAGTTCGGTCATCTTCTTTAGCGTCCATTCCTTCACTTTGACCTATTCTGCCTCAGGTACCATGGAAGGTCTCCAGCATTGTGGTCCACAACATTTCTGTAAAATTAAAGTGTGTTTGATTCTTCATTGGATGATGAACAATTGGTCGCTGTGGTTATTGGTTTGTGTGTTTTGATCTTTGGAGATTATTGACATTTTGGTTTTGAGATAGTTGAATTTTTAGACAATGAACAGCGTTTAGTCGGCTGTCACAGCTGGTCTGACCGGGCTTATACTGCCGGTCTAACCGGAGGTGTTTCGACGGTCAGACCGGGCAGTTGCCTGCGATCACACCGGCCGGCACAGTCCGACTGGTTGCCGATTTTGATTCGGTTTTGGTTTCGGTTTGTTTCCTTGCATATACATGGAAGTTTCGTGTTCCTATGCATATGTCTGTTTGTTTATGCTAACAATGAGTCAAGTTTGGATAGCTTGTGCTCGTATATGGTATTCTTTGTTTAATTATGTGCAGGTAATTTTTACGCCTCGGGAAAGTGTTGCCGGTGATCGAGTTGGAGTCAACTTGGAGATAAGGTGACGTCCAAGATGGAGATCATGCGGGATGCTTAATGGTAGAGATTAGTGCACATAATTGGTAAAGTTTTCATATGGCATACAATGGAGATATTGTTGCGTATGGAAAGCGGAATTTTGGTTTTAGGAAGACCGAGTTTGTTATGGTTGTTTTATGTATAGTTTGTTTCTTGTACGAGAAGGTTTCCTAGTGGATTAGGGCTTCTTATATGAGTAGGATTCGTGACTCTTGGCTGCAGATCTTGGGTATAAATAGTGAGGGGAGGCGTGGCCTCTCGGTATCGTTTTTGAGTTCAAGTTTTTATGTTTTCGAGTTAGGGTTTCAAGTTTAGCTTGAGATTTTGTGAGGAGTGCTTTGTTTGCACTTTGTAAACACAGAGAGTTTTAATAAAGATCAATCTTCTTGAGAATTCTTTGTGTCTACTTCTTCAGTGCGGCGGTGTAACTGACGGTTCAACCGGATCTGCTAACTGGTCAGACCGCAGATACTACGGCGGTCAGATCATGCCTTCTTCCCGGTTAGACCGCAAGCACATTGACGGTCGGACCAGCTGGCATCGGACTTCATCGTATCGACTACATTGAGCAATCGGCTGAGGCGATCGGCTACAAGCGGTCAGACCGGAGGTAATCTGACGGTCATACCGGAGAGGTTACTCGGTCAGACCGGCGCGACACCTGCGGTCAGACCGGTTTCAGAAAATAGAGGTAAAGTTTTATTTCCGCTAAAACTTTGTTTTTGGGGTACTCAACCATTCACCCCCCCTCTGGTTGGCTTTTCTTTGGGCATTCGATCCTACAAGTGGTATCAGAGCCATGTTTTTCACCTTTTGATTTTCTTCAATCTAAAGTTTTCTCATCATGTTGGATAAATTTTCAACAAAACCGCAAGTTTTCGATGGCACCAATTTCGCGTATTGGTGTAGTAAGATGCAATCCTACATCATAGCTCAAGACTGTGATGTATGGCAAAAGGTTGCTCTTTCCTACACCATACCCGATGCCATTAATACTGATGCTTTGAAAATTGAGTTTAATAATAATTGCAAAGCTCGAAATATTTTGTTGAATGGAATTTCGCGTTCTGATTTTGACCGTGTTTCTCATCTTCAAACCGCTAATGAAATTTGGAACGCTTTGAAAAACTTTCATCAAGGAACTACAAATATAAAAGAACTTCGTCGAGATCTTTTTAAAAAGGAATATATAAAATTTGAGATGAAACCTGCCGAAGCTTTGGATGACTATCTTGGTAGGTTTAATAAAATTTTGAGCAATCTTGGATCTGTTGATACTTCTTATGACACTAATTATCCATAGTCTAAGATTTCTCGCCACTTTTTAAATGGTCTTGACATGTCTGTTTGGGAGATGAAAGTAACTTCTATTCAAGAATCTGTTAACATGGCAAATTTGACTTTGGATCCGCTTTATACAAAACTCAAAATTCATGAGATGAATATTCTTTCTCGAAAAACGGATTCTAAGTCAAGTGCTTTGATTTCTCCTTCGACTTCTTTAGATGTTGCTTCTTCATCATCTCCAAATGCTCTTGCTTTAATTAACGCCATGTCCGATGAACAACTCGAGCAATTTGAGGAGGAGGATTTGGCTCTTGCTACTAACAAACTTTCCAGAGCTATGAACAGAGTTAGGTTCAGGAAGAAAGGAGGACCAACACGCTGCTTTGAGTGCGGCGCCTTGGATCACATCCGCTCCAACTGCCCCAAGCTCGGGAGGAGCAAGAAGGATGACAAGAGCGCCAAAAAGATGAAAGATGACAAGCCCAAGGGTAGGCGCTCCAAGGAGATGATCAAGAAAGTGCTGAGTCAAGTCTATGCCGCTTTTGAGCCACTCAGTGACATAGATTCTGACAGTGAGGAGGAGAAGGGTAAGAACATCTCCGGCATTTGTCTCATGACGTGTGGAGATGAAGATTCTTCAGATGAAGAAATTGAGGTAAGCTCATTTGAGGATGCAATTCTTGTTCTAAGTGCAAAGAATAAAAAATGTGAGAAAATGTTTACAAAACAAGAATTTGTGATTGAGTCTTTAAATGCTGAAATTGCTAGATTAAAATCTCTTATTCCCAATGATGATAATTACAAAAATTGTGAGGTTTTAATGCTAGAAATTTCAAAGATTAGAGATGTCAATAAGTCTCAAGTTTTGGCTGCTAAATCTTATTTAACTTGTGATGCTAATGAATTGAAACTAAAAGATGCTTTAGCTCGTGTTAAGCACATGAAATATATAGTTAAACAAGATGAGGTAGCTTCTTGCTCTAGATGTCGCAAAGGTAAATATGTCATAATTGATTGTGAAAATTGTGTTAATCTTGGAAAGGAAGTTTCTTACTTGAGAAGTTCTTTGGAAAAATTTTCGATGGTAAGAAACAACTTAACATGATTTTGGACAAATCTAAAGTGTGTAGCAACAATAAAGGAATAGGTTTTGAGCTCATGACTATTTCACCAAAAATCCTCCAAATGTTTTAGGAATAACTGAAAACGGTAAAATCTTGACGAAACCTAAAACCATGAAAACAGTGTTTAAGTCTCATTGGAAATTTGCCATCCCTTTCTATTTATCTAAAAGAAACTAAACCTAATTTTTCAAAACCATCTCGCTACTAAAAAAGTTTTCTTGCTCTTTTTGTGGTAGAGATGGTCATCTTGTTGGTTTTTGTTTCGATTAGCACGAAAACAAGAAAAAGGAAAGAGAGAATAATTTTGCAAACTCAAAGTGGCAAAATCCGGTTTTCCTCGGGAAGGCCGGGCCGACGCATTGGTCCACCGGCCGACCGGCCGTGGCACCCGGTCGATCGTCGGCACGCCTCGGTCGATCGGCGTTGGCTCCCTGGCCGACCGCAGACCCGGTCGACCGCCGCGAAGGGATTTTTCTAAAAATTCCAAAACCGTTTTCTCTCGTGGTTTTCGCCTATTGATTATGGTCGTGTGTCTCAAGATCGGATTCCTAAATTTCTTTTAACTAACCCCATGCGAGGCCTCGACATCTCTTGTTGTGTAGGCTTTCGTGGCAAGGAAGGAGAACGTGTGGATCATGGACTCCGGTTGTACGCGGCACATGACCGGAGATAAGAATTGTTTCTCCTCCCTCAAGATGGCATCCAAGACGGAATCAATAATCTTTGGGGATGCTTCAACAAGTGTCGTTCTCGCTACCGGATCCGTCAAGGTAAGTGATAAGTTCGAACTGAAAGAGGTAGCTTTGGTAGATGATTTAAAGTACAATTTACTTTCAGTTTCACAAATTGTTGATGAAAACTTTGAATTCATTTCAAGAAAACTGGAAGTAAAATATTTGATTCTTGAGGTGATTCTGTTTTGAACATTTCTCGTTATGGGAGAGTTTTTAATGCTGATTTTGAAAACCATGTTTCTCCTGTTGTTACATGTTTAGTTGCAAAATTCAACAAAGATTTGATGTTCTGGCATCATAGACTTGGTCATGTTGGATTTGATCATTTGACTCGTTTAAGTGGTTTGGATCTTGTTCGTGGTTTGCCAAAACTCAAAAAGGATCTTGATTTGGTTTGTGCACCATGTCGTCATTCTAAAATGGTTGCTTCTTCACACACACCAATTCTTTCTGTGATGACGGATGCACCGGAACAACTTTTTGTTAGTGATATGCCCTAGAGGCAACATGGAGATGTTGGATATCACGTCAATGTTTATGTATTTATGAATAAAGTGTTATTCGGTTCCCATGAAATAGACATCTTGTATTGATCAATAAGTACGTGACTTATTTATGAGACTCTTTATGTATGAATCTATTTCTAAACGATCCCCGATCATATGTCATATTGTTGGAACAAATATGATTCTAAGATCGGCATGTTTATTGATTGATGATCATGTCTCATAGATCATGGGTATGAAGATACCAAATCAATAAACATGGACATATGTGTTGGAGAACACATTGTTGGATAGACCCACCATGAGACACTACAGGAATTAATGTGCCATTAGTTGGTCTCAGGTAGTGTTGGTACAAAGTCCTTAGACCTAAGATCACCATGGATTCCAACATGTGTAGTAGCCTACTTTGGGACTACCAAACGCTATTCCGTAACTAGGTAGTTATAAAGGTAGTTTTCGGGTTTGCTATGAAACATGGAGTGGGATATGAGTGATCAAGATGGAATTTGCCCATCCTTTGGAGATATCTCGGCCTCGAGGTAATGGATTATGGAAATGCATGGCCATGCTAAGTTGATCGAGGAGTCAATCAACGGACAAATAATCCAATACGGTTCGAGTGAATGGTTAAGCTATTGAAGGGATGGCACACATCTTGCCTATAGCTTAACTGGTATCGTGAGGCAAAGGGATTTGTGTACACATTACAGGTTCGAGCCGATATTATATTCTTGTATACTATGGTGTCAATATGTGCGCTAGGCGCCGTCAGTTGAGTCGGCTGAGTTGGACTCGAGCCGACGGTCGGCTAAGTTAGACTATAGCCGAAACCGAGTATACCTGAACCTACATGGGTCGCACGCTTAAGGGATAAGAACAGGCATTCGAGTTGGACTCGGATACGGCTCGATCGGATAGGGATCCGATCGAATAGAGTCCTATGGGCTTACGACGTATGGGCGGCCAACTCGTGAGATTCGGATAGGATCCGATTCAAAATAGAGTCCCGATCGGCCACTAGTCCCGCCGGCCAACTCTATATATAAAGGAGGGAGGGGTGGAGAGCTGCGGCACGTCAATTGCATCGCGTGCAACAGAAGTCGCCGAGATCAATCTCCACGGAAACCCTCCCCACTTTCGAGCCAAACCCTAGCCTTGCATCGCGTGC
This sequence comes from Oryza australiensis, assembly GCA_019925245.2. Classification (NCBI taxonomy): domain Eukaryota; kingdom Viridiplantae; phylum Streptophyta; class Magnoliopsida; order Poales; family Poaceae; genus Oryza; species Oryza australiensis. Next base: position 2,040,631 of record JAIFGZ020000160.1, on the reverse strand, counting down.
TAGCACATGGGTGTACGACGTTTTGTCCCCGGACGTGTGGATACCGGTAGAGGCGCTGCTACGTTGTGCGCTGTTGATCGGCTTCGGATCGGCTACGGCATCTGCGAATCGGCTGATTGGCGAATCGGCTATCCCCGGGTATCGGCTGTCGGCTTGCGAGAATCGGCTACACTGTTCCGGATCGGATAGCCCTGATTGGTTGTTTCCGCTGCACACTCCAATCGGTAACGATCTATCGGCCCTTACTTGCAAGTGTTCCTGGTTTGCGCGGTAGAAAATTTTTGTTTTCGGCTAGCGTAGCTTTCGCGTAACCCTTCACTTTTACACATGGACATTGTTGGTCCAACTAGAGTGCAATCTGTTGGAGGAAAATGGTATGTGTTAGTTATTGTTGACGACTTTTCTCGATACTCTGGAGTTTTCTTCATGGCAATTAAGGACGAGGCCTTTGGACACTTTCGAAGTCTTTTTCTTCGCTTAAATTGTGAAATTCCTAACTCTTTGAAAACAATTATAAGTGATAATGGTGGTGAATTTAAAAATGCTTCTTTTGAACAATTTTGTGTTGAAAAAGGAATTGAACATCAATTTTCTTCTCCTCGTGTTCCTCAACAAAATGGTGTTGTCGAAAGAAAAAATTTTTCTTTGGTTGAAATGGCTAGGATAATGCTAGATGAATATCACACACCCAGAAAATTTTGGGCCGAAGCTATTAATGCTGTTTGCTATGTTTCTAATCGCATTTTCTTGCGTTCTAAACTTGGCAAAACTCCTTATGAGCTTCGTTTTGGTCGCCAACCCAAAGTTTCACATTTGCGTGTTTTTTGTTGCAAGTGCTTTGTGTTAAAATCGGGAAATTTGGACAAGTTTGAACCACGTTCAACTGATGGTTTATTTCATGGATACCCCGCACACACTCGTGGCTATCGTGTACTTGTTTTAGAAACTAACAAAATTGTCGAGACTTGTGAAGTCACTTTTGATGAGGCTAGTCCCGGTACTAGACCAGATCTTTCACGTACACTGCCACTGGATCAGAGGGAGTTTGGTCAAATCTTTGAAGACGAAAGTGACGACGACGAGGTCGACTGCGCCTGGTCGACGGCCAGTGCCGTTGGTCGGGACCGACAGAGCCTGTCCGGCCGACCGGCCAGAGACCCTGGCCGATTTGAGCCGGCAGGGCCGACCCTTCGGCTTTCCGTTGATTCCAATCACGAGGATTCTTCGGGGACCACGACCAGTGCTGAACCAGAACGTGAATAAACTTCTGAGATCAATTCACCTTTGCACATTCAGCGACGACATCCGTCGGTACAAATAATAGGTAATTTACATGAGCGGACAACGAGATCTAAAGTAACTACGCATGATTCTGCAAATTCTGCTTTTGTTGCTTCTTTTGAACCCAAAAATGTTACTCATGCATTAACGACGAATCATGGATTAACTCCATGCATGAAGAACTTGAAAATTTTGAAAGAAACAAAGTTTGGTCTTTAGTTGAACCTCCTTCGGACATAATATTATTGGAACCAAGTGGGTTTTCAAAAATAAACAAAATGAGGATGGTTTGATTGTTCGAAATAAGGCTAGACTTGTTGCTCAAGGTTTTACTCAGGTGGAGGGTTGGATTTTGATGAAACTTTTGCTCCTGTTGCTAGGATTGAAGCAATTAGGCTTTTGCTAGCTTTTGCTGCTTCCAAAGGTTTTAAATTGTTTCAAATGGATGTTAAAAGTGCTTTTTCTAAATGGCTTTATACAGGAGGAAGTTTATGTTAAACAACCACCAGGTTTTGAAAATCCTGATTTTCCCGATCATGTTTTTAAACTTTCAAAAGCTTATATGGTTTGAAACAAGCACCTAGAGCATGGTATGACAGACTTAAGAACTTTTTGCTTAAAAAAGGTTTTCAAATGGGAAAAATTGACAAAACGCTTTTTGTTCTTAAGCATGGTGAAAATCAACTTTTCATTCAGATTTATGTTGATGATATCATCTTTGGTTGTTCAACTCATTCTTTGGTTGTAGAATTTGCCAAAATTATGCGCAGGGAATTTGAGATGAGCATGATGGGTGAGCTGTCGTACTTTTTGGGATTGCAAATCAAGCAAACACCTCAAGGTACGTTTATCCATCAAAGAAAGTACACCAAAGATCTTTTGCGCAGGTTCAAGATGGAGAGTTGCAAGCCAATCTCTACACCGATTGGATCTACTGCTGTTCTTGATCCCGATGAAGATGGTGAAGCTATGGATCAAAAGAAGTATAGAAGCATGATTGGATCTTTACAGTTTGCTGTGTGTTTGTGTGCACGCTTTCAAGCTTCTCCTCGTGCTTCACATCGTCAAGCGGTCAAGCGCATCATGAGGTATTTGAGTCATACACTTGAGTTTGGCATTTGGTATTCTACTTCATCTTCTATTTGCTTAAGTGGTTATTCAGATGCTGATTTTGCGGGTTGTAGAATTGATAGAAAAAGTACTAGTGGAACATATCATTTTCTTGGAACTTCATTGATTGCATGGTCTTCTAGGAAACAGTCTAGTGTAGCTCAATCCACTGCTGAATCTGAATATGTTGCTGCTGCAAGTTGTTGTTCACAGATTCTTTGGCTTATTTCTACATTGAAAGATTATGGACTTGTTTTTGAAAATGTGCCTCTTTATTGTGATAACACAAGTGCCATTAACATTGCTAAAAATCCTGTTCAACACTCACGCACCAAACACATTGATATTCACTTTCATTTCTTGCGAGACCATGTTGAGAAGAAAGATGTTGAATTAAAATTTTTGGACACAAAATTGCAACTTGCTGATATTTTTACAAAACCATTGGATTCTTCTCGCTTTGCTTTTCTTCGAGGGGAATTGGAAATCATTCATCCTTTTGGCATGTTTTGAGGGGGAGTTTTTGTGTTTTATCAAGCTACATAATTAAAATAAATTGAAAAAGAGACCTTTATCCATACATATTGTTGTTCATGTGCATGCTAGCAATATTATGAAGGTTTATTTGTCACTTGCATAGCTTGTATGTATTCTAGTATTTTTATGTGATCTAGATTTTATATTTAAGTGAAATAATGCATGACACTTTAATCATACTTGAATTAAAAAATATGCAATGTTGATACTAATGCTTGTGTTGGATTTTAAATGCTTATATATATATATATATATTATGTTGCATTAATATTCCTCAAATTACTTTAAAATTACTCATTGTGAAAAGAGAATACAATGTTATCTATGAGAGAAAAAATGAATACCGAATCCTTGGAAACAGTCTTGACGACAAGGACGTATTCGATGTGAGCAAAATAATGAGTACCAAATCCTTGGAAACAGTCTTGACGACAAGGACGTACTCGGAATAATTGAGAGAAAAATATGAGCAACAAATATATGTGAAAATATGTGAAAATTAATGTGAAAATTTTTTTCTCTTAAAATATATGTGCAAAAAGGTAAATTTGAGAAAGAATAAAGATTACAATAGGTATATATATTTGGGTTTATTTTTCAACCTATGTGCTTGTAAAGATATTGCATTATAAATCATTTGAATCTATGAATTTTTATTGCATTGTTGATCTTACTTATAACATATTTGATTCATGATTATATTCTAGTACATATTTGCTATATAATTGATAAGTTCATCTTCTTATTATTGCAACACATGACATGACTTGCTTTATGTATGGTGCTAAGCTCTTGGACATTCATAACCATAATTTCTATGCTTGATGAATTCATTGTCAAAAAGGGGAGAGAATAATGTTGTTTGGGAGATAATTTGCATGGGATAACAAAAGTGCAAGTTTTTTTGGGGTCAAAGGATTTTCTTTCTTTTTGGGGTCAAAGGATTTTCTTTCTTTTTAAAAGGGGGAGAAATTTTCTTTGATTTTTGAGCACTCAAATGCTTTTTATCATTTTTATTTTTAATTTTCCAAACACCAAAACAACACTTTTTACTTGTTTGCCAATGTGTTCATCAAGGGAGATTGTAAAATCAAAGTGTGTTTGATTCTTCATTGGATGATGAACAATTGGTCGCTGTGGTTATTGGTTTGTGTGTTTTAATCTTTGGAGATTATTGACATTTTGGTTTTGAGATAGTTGAATTTTCAGACAATGAACAATGTTCAGTCGGCTGTCACAGCCGGTCTGATCGGGCTTATCTTGCCTGGTCGACCGGAGGTGTTTGCGCGTCGACCGCAGCGATTGCGTGCGGTCGACCGTGGCACGCACGTCCGACTCGGTTGCCGATATTGATTCGGTTTTGGTTTTGGTTTGTTTCCTTTCATATATATGGAAGTTTCGTGTTCCTATGCACGTGTCTGGTTGTTTATGCTAACAATGAGTCAAGTTTGGATAGCTTGTGCTCGGATATGGTATTCTTTGTTTAATTGTGTGCAGGTAATTTTTATGCCTCGGAAAAGTGTTGCCGGTGATCGAGTTGGAGTCAACTTGGAGATAAGGTGACGTCCAAGATGGAGATCATGCGGGATGCTGAAGGGTAGAGATTAGTGCACATAATTGGTGAAGTTTTCATATGGCATACAATGGAGATATTGTTGCGTATGAAAAGCAGAATTTCGGTTTTAGGAAGACCGAGTTTGTTAAAGTTGTTTTATGTTTTCGTTTCTTGTACGAGAATGTTTCCTAGTGGATTAGGGCTTCTTGTATGAGTAGGATTCGTGGCTCTTGGCTGCGGATCTTGGATATAAATAGTGAGGGGAGGCGTGACTTCTCGGTATCATTTTTGAGTTCAAGTTTTTAGGGTTTCGAGTTAGGGTTTCAAGTTTAGCTTGAGATTTTGTGAGGAGTGCTTTGTTTGCACTTTGTAAACACAGAGAGTTTAAATAGAGATCAATCTTCTTGAGAATTCTTTGTGTCTACTTCTTCTTCAGTGCGGCGACGTAACTGACGGTTCAACCAGATCTGCTAACCGGTCAGACCGCAGATACTACGGCGGTCAGACCATGCCTTCTTCCCGGTTAGACCGCAAGCACATCGGTGGTCGGACCGGCTGGCATCGGACTTCATCGGCATCGGATATATCGAGCAATCGGCTGAGGCGATCGGCTACGGACGGTCAGACCGAAGGTCATCTGGCGGTCAGACCGGAGAGGTTACTCGGTCAGACCGGCGCGACACGTGCTGTCAGACCGGTTTCAGAAAACAGAGGTAAAGTTTTATTTCCGCTAAAACTTTGTTTTTGGGGTACTCAACCATTCACCCCCCTCTGGTTGGCTTTTCTTTGGGCATTCGATCCTACAATTTCCTTCTCCGAATTTTGGAGCTAACTTTGGTCATCCCCGAGTGTCCTTGTTCGGCGCCAATACATTGTGCTGATGGGCAAATGATCCCTTATGATCCATCCGCTGTGTGTCACAAACTTCCTTGCAGCATCGACAGGGGCACATGGTCGACTGTCTTGTGCCACTTCACTTATAATGTGTCAACCCTCAATCTTCTGAGTGACACCGCATTTTCCGTGTGCCCTCTTCTCTCCAACAGCCAGTGTGCTGGCACTGCCCTCCTCATTCCCCTCCTTATTCTCCTCCTCGTTCCCTCCTCATTTAGGTATTTGTTGGGATCCTCATTCCCCTCCTCATCCACCCAATATTGGTTGTTGCCATCTGCAGTCTGGTCCAAGAGGATCTGTTCGTCAGCGTGGTCTGCCATCTGTTCGACTTAAGCTTGAGCGACGGCGGCAGTCAGCAGCTGGACCACGTAATTCTGACAAGAAAAAAATATTTAGTTAAAACATGCACAATGGACCTAAGTCTAAATTCCCAATGCATATATACATCATTATGTGAGAGATAGTGACTCACAATATTGGGTGGAAACAACCAAAACAAATTTTGTCTTGACTCGCAGTGCATAGGAGTAAAGACAAAATTTTGTTTTGATTCCTAATGCATAGGAGTCCAGACAAAATTTTGTTTTGACTCCCAATACATAGGAGTCAAGACAATATTTGTTTTGAAAATTTGTTTGCAGCCAATATCTTGAACCACTACCTCCTTGTAACGAGCGAACGAATGACCGAACGAATAAACTTGTTCGGTCGTTCTATCATTCACATTCGTTTGGTCGTGAAAGTCGTTCTATCGTTCGTTCATGTTCGTTCTATCATTTTTGTTCGTTCCTTCTCGTTCTACTGGGAACATTCACGTTAACGTTCACGTCAGTGCCGTATAGTGACAGGTGCAACCTGTGTATATCTTCAGGCCCCTAAAATTTAAGGGCCCCCAATTCCACAATAGTATTATTTATCTATGCCTTGTAAGCAACAAATGCTTAATCCTATCCCTAATGCTTATTCTATCTGACAATTTGTTTTTTATCAGCCAAAACTTTGCCAACTCCAGTTTTTTTCCTCATGAAAATTACTGATGTCTAAAGTGTGACTTTCGTTCGCTTTCCATTGTTCGTAGAAGCAACACTATAATCAACCAGCAATTTCATATTGTAACAATCTCATAATAAAAGAGTTATAAAATCTCATCGCAAACATGCAGTATATATTTTTTAAAAAAATACGGCTTTAATTTGTATTTTGCACAAGGGCCTTGGAACCCTAGGGACGACGCACGGTGGCGATAGCGGCGGTGGTGGCGCGCAATGGAGGCGGCCGGTGTCGTCCATGGAGGCGTGCGGCGGAGATGACAATGACGACGATGAGAAGACATATAGCGGCAGCAACGACGATGACGACGACGAGAAGATCAAACGGCAGCTGTGGACAGATCGAATCGGCCAGATCGATGGGGTCTTACCTTCAAATACGGCGCGTGGTGAGGGCGGCAACGACGGCGAGACGATGACGGCGGTGACGGTACCTGCAAAACCTAGAACAGGCGCAAGAAGAACAAGAGACGATGTGAAAAAAGGGCTAAGTGTTGGATTGGTGGAGAAGACGATGCGCCCTAGGATATACATATATATACCCCTGGATCTTTATTCTTGGTTAGTGGCAACAACCGGGGCTTAAGATATCTTGGTCCCGGTAGGTGGCAACCAACATAGACTAAAAATTATTTTCCGCTATTTCCAATCCATCTTTAGTCCCGGTTGTTGTCACCAACCGAGACTAAATATAATTTTTCACTATTTCTAAATTTTTTTTCTCGGCTAGTGTCGATGTCGTAGGTCGACACGCAGGGATCCTGGGGACCCCCTTTTTGGTTCGACACGGGGAGCGATGTATCCTAGCTCAAACTCGTATAAAAGATGAAATAATGCAGATGAGGCGGGAATTTATACAGGTTCGGGCCACCAGCACGGTGTAATACTCTACTCCTGTGTGTATGTAGTATATGGGGGAGGTTGCCAAGAACAATGAGAGTGTTCCTCTCCCTTAGACCTTGTGGTGGATGGGAGATTTCTTCGGGCTAGTTGGAGAGGCTTAACCTATTTCTCAAAACGTGTACCCCTCTTCTTGAACTGGAACGGAACCTCTTTTATGAAGGACTTGGGTCTCCTTTTATAGAACAAGGGAACACCACAGTAGTCCTACCCTTTCTCTACTTCACTCCATGTGAGGGAGTGGTTTTTGCCTTGTCTTGTCGGAGAAGCCATTCAATTCCTACTCCTCCCTGTTTGCCGCGTCATGGAGGGCGGAAAAAGAGCGGCCGTCGTGGCTGCCATGCCGCTGACGTGATGATGTTATGCCTACCCCCTCCGATGGGTCCCACCGGTCGGCGACCTATTCCATAGGGAGGTGTAGGCACCGTGCTTCCTGTGCTCGCACTCTCTCTCCCACGCAGCCGCCCAGTGCATTAAATGCGACTGGACAGAGCGTGAGAGGGGCGTGTGCGGAGTGGGTGCGCGGTCATACCACGGTCTTAGTCAAGAACTTTTAGCCCCCCTTTTGCCTCGTAATAGGCAAAAAGGGGTGATGATGGGAGCAACTGACAGCCGCACCTCACATCGCATTGAATGCGGCGGGGCAGGCGCTCAGCTTTCCCCTATTTGGGCATTAAATGAGTTGGTTGGTAGTTGGGTTTGCCCCTCTCTCTAAGAGGTGCGGGATGGAGGATGAGGGTGCTGGCGATCCTGGACCCTCCGACCGTGGTCCGATCCCGACTCCTCCGACAGGGGTCCGGGGATCCCGGACTCCCTTCCTGGCCAGGGAACCGGAGATCCGGACCCGCCGTTGGAAGTATGATGGCCTTCGGGCAGCCTCCGGCCAGCCCTTCAGGGGTGGCCACGTGGCCGCCCGTGGCCGAGACTCGCCTAGCCTTTCGTGGCATAACTTTGGCGCTCCTTGGTGGGCAGGGGTGCCTTCCTTTTTCTTAAATGCCACGCCCGCGACATACCCCGGCCCATATCACCGACAGTAGCCCCGGCGTTGACCGGGCCGAGTCGCTCGGACGCGGTTGACGCCATTTCCTTGAGCGTGTGGGCCCGGGTATTTGGGTGTTTTTGCTATGGCGGTGGCTGATACGCGACGACCGATGTCGCACGGCCAAGCCTTTACTTAGGACGGGGGGCGAGTTTTTCTGGGCCGTGCACACGGGGGCCCATTCAAACCGCCTAGCACTCTCCGTCCCACGTAGTGCGCCTGGCAGGCGCGGAGCCCCAAGCGGCACGAAGTCCGAATGGCGTGGGAATCCAAGGGGATGCGAAAATCGAAAGGGCGCGGAGATGAAAGGGCGCGGAGATGAGGGGGCGCTTCATGCGGTAGTGGGGCGAATTTAATGCCGTAGAATCCGAGGGGGCGGCGGCAGCTTATAAAACCAGATCCGCATGGAAGGGGACCGGTTTCTACGCTTTCCACTGCCATCTCCTCTCATCGCCATTCGCCCTTCGTCTACCTAGCACCTCCTGCTCCTTCCGCTTCCTTTCTTCCACCTTCAGCTTTCCCCTCCTGTGCTTTCGTATTCACCCCCGCAATGGGCCGCGATTCTCCTCTGGAGCCAGGGAGTGTGCTCCCCAAGTCCTTGGTGCGCACTGCGGAGGCTCGCAGCCTCTTCAAGAAATTCTTGTCGAACGGCACGCGCAGCGGCGGCGACATCCCGGAGGAGCGGCCTCCCCTCAGGATGGTGTTCTTCGTCTCCTTCGCCATGGTCGGGCTGGTGCCGCCCTTCTCCCGCTTCTTCCTCGACGTCCTGGAGTTCTACGACCTCCGGTTGCACCACCTCACCCCCAACGCCATCTTCTACCTCGCCGTGTTCGCCCACACCTGCGAGATGTTCGTGGGGGTGAGGCCTTCTCTCCACCTCTTCTAGCAGCTTCTTCCGGTATGCCGGGCTGGCTCCCGCGCGGTGGGGTACGTGGCGATCCGGCCGCGGAACGAGTGGCGGTCGGAACTCCCTTCATCAACATCCACCTCGCTCCGTGTGGAGAACCGGAGGGCGTTCTGGTTCTACACCAGCCTGGGCGACCACCCCCGCCTCTCCTTGCCGAGGGGGATCCCAGTGAACCAGAGGAACTGGGGGGCGCGCCCACGAGCCGGGAGGGAGCTGGACGGGGTGCTGGACCGGATCTGCTACCTCCGGCGGGGGGGCCTGTCCAGCCACGCGGTCTTCCGCGACTTCCTGATGAGGCGCATAGCGCCGTTGCAGGAGAGGTCGCGCCCCGCTTACATGTACACGGGCCCCAACGACGACATGTGGACCTTCGCGGGCGCCGTCTTCGACTGGGATGAGAGGGACCTCCGGACCCTGGTCCGCCGCTGCCTCGGCATCACGGAGATGGACTTGGCGCAGCTCCCGCTCGGGTTGGTGCCGCCGTGTCGACTCCGCGCGCCCGAGATCCCGAACTCTGCCGCAGTGGTGGGTGACGGCGTGGGCTCATCGTCAGCCGCACCGGAGGCTGCTCCGGGGGCTGCTGCGAGGGCTGTTCCAAGGGGTGGAGGTGGAGGCGATGACGATGACCCCGACAACCACATCCCAATCGGGCGGTTGAGCCGCCGGGGTCCGGGCCGAAGCGATCTGGGGGTCCCGGATCCCAAAGGGAAGAGGAAGAGGCCAGAGGAGGACCCCTCTCCTCCCCCTTCTCCACCACGAGGCGACGGAGCAGAGCGCGCCGCCCCCCTCCCCCCGCAGGCCAGGGGGCTCACAGGCGGCGGGCCTATCCCCAGGGGCCACCACGCCGAGGGCCAAGCCGGCCACAACGGCGGCGACAACGACGGCGGGGGAGGCCCGGGGTGCGTCCCCAGTGAGTGCGCCGGCAGCGGCGGAGGCCCAGGGCGCATCCCCGGCGAGCACACCGGCGGCGGGGTTTGTCCGCGGACCCGGCGCGTGGGACGCGGCGGTGAGAGCCCGGCGAGTCCTCCGGCCGCCGCAAGAAGAAGCGGGCTATCTCGGGGATCTCCTGGGAGTTAAACTCCGCCCGTAGGTACGCCTTGCTGATGTGTGAATGCTTATCAGGGTCTTGCACTTTTGTATCTGTTTTTTGATTTTTTGTTGCAATTTTGTTTTGTTTTCAGCCGCGAGCACATGAATTTTTGCCCAATGGTTGTCCCCAAGGGCGGTTCTGCCTCGGGCTCGGGAGGGCGCACAGAGAGGTCCGGGCACCCGAGCCCCCAAGGTCCGCGTCGCCCCTTGGGCTCGGCCCGGATCCGGCGAGATACGGGAGGGCCCACCCAGTGGCCGGAGTGCTCGGCCGCCCATGAAGGGCAGGCCGTGGGCGACGTCGGCGCAGAGGGGGCAGCGGAGGGCGGCGGAGAGCTACCTCAGGGGTCCCCTCCGCGGCAACCATCGTCGCCGCCACAGCGGCCCTCACCGCGCCACACTCGGCGGCGCCATCTCCCCGCCGTGCCATTAATCCCGCCGGCGCAGCCGCCGCGAGCCCCCAAGGCAAGAAGCGGCAGCGCCGGCCGCGGGATCTCCGGACTGACTGGCGGCAGCGGCCGATCCCGGCCGGGCTTCGACTCCGAGTCCGGGGGCGCCGGGCCAGTTCGCGACCGCTTTGGATACGGAGCCCCTCGTCCGGCCGCAGAGCGGGCGAGGGAGGTCGTCGCCATCTCCCCGGGAGGGGCTTTGGGCCTGGGCACAGCCTTGGCCGCCAGTGAGATCGAGGTGGCGCGGCGGAGGCCGAGGTCGAGGAGGGCCGCGGAGCCGGCGGCCACGGCGAGGGCGGAGGGCCTCATCCGCAGTGGGAGCCGGCGGAGATCGAGCGGCACCAGGAGGAGCTCGCCAGTGTTTGAAGACACCGCATCGAGCGGCACGCCACCGACCTCCACGAGCAAGGTTGCGCCGCCGCCGAGGAGAGGGTGCGCACCACCGCCGGCGCTCCTCCGCGACCTCAGGGAGCGTGCCCGGGGCCTCGACGAGCGCGAGCCACCTTGTGCGACGCTGAGGCCGCCGCTGCCGGCACCGACGCTGACCTCCAGGCCCACGAGGCCGGCCTGGCGGAGCGGGAGAGGGCCCTTGAGGCGGCATGGCGGGCGGTTGAGAGCCGGGAGGCCGCCGTCGCCAGGGCCGAGGAAGACTCCGCCGCGCGGGAGGCCAACGTGCTGGCGCAGGAGAAGGCCGTCGCCGAGCGCGAGGTCGCCGTGGGGGGACGAGAGGCGGCGGTGGTGGAAGCCCAGGAGGAGGCCTCCCGATGCCTGAAGGGCATATGGGACCGCGAGCAGCTGCTCGCCGCTGCCTCGGGCCGCCGGCAGGACGAGCTGGAGCGCTGGGAGCAGGAGCTGGCCACCCGGGAGCAGGTGGTCATGGACGCGCAGGCGCAGCTGCGGGGGCCGGGGCCGGAACTGGAGGAGGCGCGCCGCCGGGTCGCGGATCTGGAGCGCATCCTGCGCCTAGGAATCCAGGGCCTGGCCTTGTCCGTTGGGCGCCTTCGGGAGGCGGCTCGCGGGGTGGGGGTGAACCGTACCCCCCCCCAGCATCCCTACCTTGGCAGGATTGGCTACATACATCGACGATCTGGCCGCGGGGATACAGAGGGTGCCGAAGGAGGTCGACGACGTAGCGAAGGAGTCATCGTATCCCGCAAGGTCGCGTCCCTCATCCTGGCGAGCTACCAAGCCCGCGACCCCAACTTCGACCCCTACATCCCCACCGAGGACTTCCCCGAAGGCACCGAGGAGGCCGCCCGCCGTCGCGTCCCAAGACGCCGTCGACTCCATCATGATGGGCTTCGATGGCACCCGGCGGCCTTCCAGCTCGCCCTCCGCGAGGACTCGCCGGACGCAGACTCCCCGGTGGAAGCTCCCAGCGACCCACCGGCCACTTAGGGCCCTCTTGCCTCGGCTTGTATGTGTAAAAAAGATATTTATGCATTGTTTATAAAGTTATTGAACTTGCCTTTACTTGTGCTGCAACAGCTCATCGTGGCTGCTTTTGTTGCTTCATGTATGTGTATGTTGGGAGCCCCCGGCCAACCTAGCGCGCACGTAGTGGCAGTTGGTTGGCCTGAGCCCCTGTATGTTAGCTTCCCTGCAATTGGTAGCTTAAGACTTAGTCACTGTGATAGTGTGATAGTGTTGTTCTCCCCCATGATTTGTCCCATGCCGCTGGGGGGCTGTTCCGTGTTCGGGCAGCATGCACTGGCCGTTGGTTGGTGCCTTTGTCGGGGTTCCGGGTAGGAGCGAAGGCATAAAAAGGCCAGCGAGGCAGCGGCAACGGGGGGCCGGGACAGGCGTGTGTCGTTCGCACCCGAACCCCCAGGCGTTGACTGCCCCCAGGCGTGGTAGTATGCAGCATCGCTGTACCCTCGATACCCTTAGGGCTCTCAGGCTAAGGCGGGCAAGGCCGAGGAACCTATTGGAAAGCCGCATCCACAGTACATGCTCGAGCACATGGGGGAAAACACACTGTAACAGGTATTTGCAAGGGAAACATATGAAATATAATAACAAACGCATTGCTCATGCCACCGGGGGCAGTGGATGAACTTCTATGCATGTCTCCGCATACCATGCGGCTTATGGGTAGAACACGCGCAGTGGGAAATATTCCACGGGTTCGGCAACGGAGTGCCGTCCTCTGTGGCTAGGCGGACTACTCCGGACGCGGGGTGCCGATAACTTTGTATGGCCCTCCCACATCGGGGACAGCTTGCTTAGGCTGCGCGTGTTTGGACACGGCGCAGGACCAGGTCATTGACTTGCGCGCTCGGGGCTGACTTTGCTTTGATGGTAGCGGCGGAGGCTCTGGTGAGCGGGCCGCGCGGCGCTGCCCGCGCCGCCTCTCCTCCAGGTAATCCAGGTCATCTCGACGCCTCTGCTCTTGATCCGCTTCGGTGTATAATGTGGCTCGGGGCGATCCCAGGGTGAGCTCGGAGGGCAAGACCGCCTCGGCTCCATACACCAAAAAGAAAGGTGTTTCCCCGGTGGCGCGGCTCGGGGTTGTCCGATTGGCCCAAAGGACCACGGGCAGCTCGTCAGTCCACGAGTCCCCATGTTTTTTGAGCACATTGTATGTCTTGGTCTTGAGGCCCTTTAGTATTTCTGCGTTTGCACGCTCGGCCTGACCGTTGCTTTGGGGGTGGGCGGGCGAGGCGAAACAGAGCTTGATGCCCATGTCGTCGTAATACTCGCCAAACAGCTCACTCATGAACTGGGTGCCGTTGTCGGTGATGAGCCTGTTGGGGACCCCGAACCTTGCCGTGATGCCTCTCATGAACCGCACAGCCGAATGTTTGTCGATGACGCTGACTGGATAGGCCTCCGGCCACTTGGTGAATTTGTCGATGGCAACATACAGGAACTTGCACCCGCCCCGTGCCTGCTTGAATGGTGATGTCCAGCCCCCAGACCGCAAATGGCCATGAGAGCGGGATGGTTTGAAGTGCCTGGGCCGGCAGGTGCATCTGCTTGGCGTGGAATGGACATGCTCGGCACCGCCGCACGAGGTTTGTTGCATCCTCCAGCGCAGTGGGCCAATAGAATCCCAGACGGAACGCTTTTCCCACCAAGGTTCGGGAGGCTGAATGTGCGCCGCATTCACCTTCGTGGATCTCGGCAAGAAGCTCGAGACCCTGTTCCCGAGCAATGCATTTCATGAGCACTCCGTTGGCGCCACGTCAGTAGAGTGTCTCTTCTACCAACGCGTACCTCTTGGAGGTCCGGGCGATGCGTTCGCCTTCCTCACGTTGCTCGGGCAATGACGCGTCTTCTAGGTACGCCCGGATTTCCGAAATCCAAGCCACTGGGCGCGTGACGTCGGTCTCAACGGGCCAGCGTGGCTGGCCCGCCGAGTCCGGGCGTCGGGACCGCCGATTCCTACCTCCGGGGCGGTTCGGGGCGCGCCGACGGCTCTGTGAGACTTTCCTCAAAGGCACCTGGTGGGGCTGGGGCTCGCGCAGACGCGATCCTTGATAGCTCATCCGCTAGGGAGTTGTCTCTTCTGGGAATGTGGCGTAGCTCGAGGCCATCGAAATGGCGCTCCATACGCCGTACTTCCTTGACATAGGCCTCCATTTGTGGGTCGGTGCATTGGTATTCCTTGGAGACCTGGTTTACCACCAGTTGGGAATCCCCAAGGACCAGCAGACGGCGGATGCCCACGCCTGCTGCTGCCCGTAACCCCGCCAGAGCCCCTCATACTCGGCCATGTTGTTGGTTGCTCGGAAATCGATCCGGACGATGTACCGAAGCACGTCGCCCGTTGGGGAAGTTAGCACCACGCCCGCTCCGGCTCCGTGCAAGGTGAGTGAACCGTCAAAGTTCATCACCCGGTCGTGCTTCCTTGACCGCGATCCTTCGCGCTCTCGGGTTCCCCCGCGGGTGGATCGCTTCCGGCTGTTGGTGTCCATTCCGCTACGAAATCAGCCAAAGCCTGGCTTTTGATTGCGTGCCGGGCTTCGAAGTGTAGGTCGAATTCCGACAACTCGATGGCCCATTTGACTACCCGTCCCGTGCCCTCTCGGTTATGCGGATTTGTCCGAGAGGGTAGGACGTGACCACACTCTGCGCCCGAAAATAATGACGCAACTTTCGGAGGCCATAAGTAGAGCGTATAGCATTTTCGGGCTGCGGGTAACGTGTCTTCGCGTCCCGTAGCGTCTTGCCGACAAAGTAGACCGCCGCTGCACCTTGGTGCGGGTCTTGGCTACCTTGCTAGGGGCGGCTGGTTCGGGTACACCTGGGCGGGTTACCTCGATGTCCGGGGCCTCCGAGCCATCGCCTCCTCCGAGGCCCTCAGGGCCACTCTTGGTGGAGGGGGCTTCGGGTGCTCCCGGACTAGGGGGCCGGGCGGCTCCTGAGGCTCGGGGGGCCAAGGGCCACCTCCGGGTTCGGGCGCCTCCTCGGCCAACTCCGTTCCGGGGCTTCCTGCCACAGATGCTTCGGGGCGGGTCATCTCGGTGTCCGGGTCCCCCGAGCCATCGCCTCCATCGGGGCCGTCAAGGCCACTCTGGGTGGAGGGGGCTTCGGCTGCTCCCGGACTAGGGGGCCGGGCGGCTCCCGAGGCTCGGGGGCCAAGGGCCACCTCCGGTTCGGGTGCTTCCTCGGTCGCCTCCATTCCGAGGTCTCCCGCCTCCGGTTTTGACAGGGGGGGGCGACCGAGAGACTAGCTCGTCGTCGCGCTCCACAACCAAGGCCGCACTAATTACTTGGGGGTCGCCGCCAAATATAAAGGAGGGGCTCCCCTTCCCGAGGAGCCACCAGTACGGGCGGCGAGGAGAGGTAGCGCTTGAGGTCGCCCAAGGCTTCCTCCGCCTCATTCGTCCAAGTGAAGGGGCCAGTTCGTTTTAGCAATTTAAATAAGGGAAGCGCCCGCTCTCCTAACCTGGATATGAAGCGACTCAGGGCAGCTACACAGCCCGTGAGCCTCTACACGTCCTTGAGCTTTCTAGGGGGCGCATCTCCTCTATTGCCCTTATTTTAGTGGGGTTGGCCTCGATACCTCGGGCAGAGACCAAGAACCCTAATAGCTTGCCTGCTGGTACCCCAAACACGCATTTTTCTGGGTTCAGTTTCATGCGGGAGGACCGTAGGTTACCAAATGTCTCGGCCAAATCCGGGAGCAAAGTCCTTCGGTCCCGAGATTTGACTACGAGATCATCGACATATGTCTCAACATTACGCGCTATTTGGTCCTTTAACGTGATGCGGATACCACGTTGAAAGGTGGAAATGGCATTTTTTAAACCAAAGGGCATAGACATGTAGCAAAAAGTACCCACAGGAGTGATAAATGAAGTTTTCTCCTCATCCTCTACAGCCATGTGAAATTGATGATAGCCAGAGTATGCGTCTAGGAAGCATAAAAGGTCGCACCTCGCAGTGGAGTCGACTATCTGGCCTATTCGGGGTAGAGGATAGGGGTCTTTGGGACATGCCTTGTTGAGGTCGGTGTAGTCGATGCACATGCGCAGCTTGTGGTTGGCCTTCGGGACGACCACCGGGTTCGCCAACCACTCCGGGTGCAGCACCTCCCGGATGAAGTCGGCCTCCTGGATCCGTGCCACCTCTTCGCGGATGAACGCCTGCCGCTCTGGGGCCTGTTGCCTCACCTTTTGCCGGACCGGGCGTGCATCCGGCCATACTGCGAGTCGGTGCTCGATCACCTCCATGGGGACCCCGGGCATATCCGATGGCTTCCAAGCAAACACGTCGGTATTCGCCCGCAGGAAGGAGACGAGCGCGTCTTCCTATTTGGGGTCCAAGCCGCCACCAATGTTGGCGGTCTTGGACGGGTCGTCGCCCAAACGGATAGACTTAATCACCACCTCATCGGCAGAGGTGATGCGCCGCGGGGCCCGGAGCCCGACGACTCCCCTTGGGGTCCTCGGGTTCGGCGCGGTCGACCGCCGCAATGTCGCCCACGCGCGCCTCCGGCGCTAGCGCGGTTTTGACGTCGCCGTGGACGGTGATGGGGCCTCCGGGGCCCGGCATCTTGAGCTGGCGGTAGGCGTAATGTGTGGCCGCCATGAACTTCACCAACGCCGGCCTCCCAAGCACGGCGTTGTAGGGCAGATTGAAATCCGCCACATCGAAGTCGATCCGCTCGGTGCGGAAATTAGTGGGGGCCCCGAAGGTGACCGGCAGAGCGATCTGCCCGAGGGGCCACACCTTTCCAGGCGTCACCCCAATGATGGGGTGAGAAGGCCCGAGCACCATTCCCAGGGCCTTGATTGCCTCAAAGGCCTTCGGGGATAGCACGTTGAGGGTCGCACCTCCGTCAATTAAGACTCGAGCGACCTTGACGTTGCAGATGGTGGGGGAGGTCACGAGGGCCAAATGGCCGCTACGCGCGACACTTCCCGGGTGGTCGGTCTGATCGAAGGTGATGGGCACCTCCGCCCAGCGTGACCTTCGGGCCGCCTCGTGAGATGGCACGGTTGCGGGAGCTCGCGTCTCATGGACTTGAAGCTCCGGGACATTTGGGCGCCCGTGCCGCCGTCGATGGTGGTGATGACGTGCTAGGGATCTTGGTAGCCCAGGTCGTCGTCGTCGTTCCCGGCGGGGACCGTATCCCTGGCCTCCTCTTGCCGGTTGTTCGGGCGCTCCGCCGGCGCCTTGCCCTTGCGGCGGATCTCCTTCTCGTTCTCCCTCCGCTCCTGCTCATACTTCTGCACTCGCTCGGCCAGATTTTTGACCGAAGAGCACTCAGAGAGGTCGTGGTGAGAGGTTTGGTGCACCATTCACCATTTGGCTCCGGCCCGCCCCGGGGCGAGGGTCCGGGACCGCCCGCGGTTACCCACGGGCTTGCCCTTCGCGAGGGCTTCTCGGCTCCGTCGTGGCGAGGACGGGCCCTCCTCGCCGCCGCGCGATGGTCGGCGCTTCCGCCGCCGCTCGCGCCGCTCTTCACGGGACGCGGAGGGGGTGGCGCCGGTGGGGGCCGGGGTAGGATTCCTAGGATTCCAAACCCGGGACTCCTCCTTGCAGCCACCCGTCTCGCGAGCTCGAAGAACTCCGTGGTGGTCCGGGAGCCTTGGATTCGATCTTCTCCAACATGACATCGTGGCGTACGCCACTCCGGAAGGCGAAGATCACTGCATGGTCGGCGATGGAAGGTATGGTGTTGCATACCTGGCAAAAACGCTGAATGTATTTGCGCAGGGACTCGTCCTCCCCTCGCCGGACGATGTGGAGGTCAGCCTCCACTCCCGAGCGCGGGTATGTGCCCTGGAAGTTGGAGGTGAACTGGCAGCACAGGTCGTCCCAAGAGGTGACTGATCGGGCCAGCAAGTTCATCAGCCAGGAACGGGCCTGGCCCTTGAGCGCCATGGGGAAGAAGTTGGCCATGACGCGCTCGTCTCCCCCGGCGGCCTCAATGGCCGTGGTGTAGATCTGGAGGAACTCTGTGGGGTTAACCGAGCCATCGTACTTTTCCGTAAGGGCCGGCCTAAACTTGTTAGGCCAGCGCACGTTACGGAGATCGGCAACAAAGGCCTGGCAGCCATTGCCGGCCAGAGGGGGCGACAGTGGCTGCGGGGCCTCGTTTGGCATCGCGGAGCTCCCCGCTTGCAGCTGGGCCATTATGGCCGCCGCCATCCGCCGTGGGGCTCCATCTGCGGCGGGGCCGTGGCTGGCGCTCGCCGTGAGGTGGCGCCTCCCGACGAGGAGGCGCAGTCCGGCACCCGCCCTAAGCGGCGCTCGTCTCGGCACTGCTCGATGCGGAGGCAGGCGTCGCGCCCTGCGTAAAGCAGGTCTCGGGACGGCTCAGGCAGGGCCACCGCCGAGAGGTTCTCCTCCACCCTCGCGGCTGCTGCCGCCCTTCGGGCCCGTCGCCGAGAGAAAGAGCTTACCGCGACGTGCGAGCCGCGCGGTTGGTGGCTGGAGGAAGCGAGGTCAGCAGCCAGCTGGCGCTGGGCCGTGCCTACGAGCTTCGCCACGTCGTCGAGCCACCTTTTGGCGTTGGACCCTTCGCCAGGGGTGGCCGGGGGGTGGCGCAAAAGATCTTCTGCCGCCTGATGGGCACCCTCAGGAGTGCCAAACTCCAGGCGGCGATGGACGTCGCCTCGGCGAGGCTCGCCGGTACGCCCGCTACGGCGTGGTCTGTGTCCCACAGGAGCGTTGTCGGCCCTGTAGGACGCTCGGGCCCCTCCGCCTCCAACCGTTGCTTCAGCGGGGGGCAGAGGGGACGGTGCGGGCGCAGCTACCACCGTCGCCACCAACGGTGGTGAGGGAGACAAAGGTCCCTCCCCCCTCGAGCGGAGGTGCCGGAAGTTGGGGTTGTGCCTGCCCGCATCGACTTCTTCTGCCGCCTCGTCGGCGTGGCCACGCTCGCGCGCAGCGAGCGAGCCTGACGCGGAGCGCAGGGCGCGGCTGTGGACCATGGCTGAGACGGGGAGAAAGGATTCCCGCCAAAAAATGGATGGAAAACGGGAGTTTAAACCAGAACACAGTGCGCTCCCCCTACCTGGCGTGCCAGCTGTCGATGTCGTAGGTCGACACGCAGGGATCCTGGGGACCTCCTTTTTGGTTCGGCACGGGGAGCGATGTATCCTGGCTCAAACTCGTATAAAAGATGAAATAATGCAGATGAGACAGGAATTTATACAGGTTCGGGCCACCAGCACGGTGTAATACCCTACTCCTGTGTGTATGTAGTATATGGGGGAGGTTGCCAAGAACAATGAGAGTGTTCCTCTCCCTTAGACCTTGTGGTGGATGGGAGATTTCTGCAGGCTAGTTGGAGAGGCTTAACCTATTTCTCAGAACGTGTACCCCTCTTCTTGAACTAGAACGGAACCTCTTTTATGAAGGACTTGGGTCTCCTTTTATAGAACAATGGAACACCACAGCAGTCCTACCCTTTCTCTACTTCACTCCACGTGAGGGAGTGGTTTTTGCCTTGTCTTGTCGGAGAAGCCATTCCATTCCTACTCCTCCCTGTTTGCCGCGTCATGGAGGGCGGAAAAGAGCGGCCGTCGTGGCTGCCATGCCGCTGACGTGATGATGTTATGCCTACCCCCTCCGATGGGTCCCATCGGTCGGCGACCTATTCCATAGGGAGGTGTAGGCATCGTGCTTCCTGTGCTCGCACTCTCTCTCCCACGCAGCCGCCCAGTGCATTAAATGCGACTGGACAGAGCGTGAGAGGGGCGTGCGCGGAGTGGGTGCACGGTCATACCACGGTCTTAGTCAAGAACTTTTAGCCCCCCTTTTGCCTCGTAATAGGTAAAAAGGGGTGATGATGGGAGCAACTGACAGCCGCGCCTCACATCGCATTGAATGCGGCGGGGCAGGCGCTCAGCTTTCCCCTATTTGGGCATTAAATGAGTTGGTTGGCAGTTGGGTTCGCCTCTCTCTCTGAGAGGTGCGGGATGAAGGATGAGGGTCCGGGCGATCCCGGACCCCTCCGACCAGGGGTCCGGGAGATCCCGGACCCCGCTGTTGGAAGTATGATGGCCTCCGGGCATCCTCCGGACCAGCCTCGCCGGGGGTGGCCACGTGGCCGCCCATGGTCGAGACTCGCCTAGCCTTTCAGGGCATAACTTTGGCGCTCCTTGGTGGGGCGGGGTGCCTTCCTTTTGCTTAAATGCCACGCCGGACATACCCTCGGGCCCATATCACCGACAGTAGCCCCGACGTTGACCGGGCCGAGTCGGGCTCGGCGCGCTGACGCCATTTCCTTGAGCGTGTGGGCCCAGGTATTTGGGTGTTTTTGCTATGGCAGGTGGCTGATACGCGACGACTGATGTCGCACATGGCCAAGCCTTTACTTAGGACAGGGGGCGAGTTTGTTTGGGCCGCGCGCACGGGGGCCCATTCAAACCGCCTAGCACTCTCCGTCCCGCGTAGTGCGCCTGGCAGGCGCGGAGCCCCAGGCGGCACGAAGTCCGAATGGCGCGGGAATCCAAGGGGATACGAAAATCGAAAGGGCGCGGAGATGAAAGGGCGCGGAGATGAGGGGGCGCTTCGTGCGGTAGTGGAGCAAATTTAATGCCGTAGAATCCGAGGGGGCGGCGGCAGCTTATAAAACCAGATCTGCATGGAAGGGGACCGGTTTCTACGCTTTCCACTGCCATCTCCTCTCATCGCCATTCGCCCTTCGTCTACCTAGCACCTCCTGCTCCTTCCGCTTCCTTTCTTCCACCTTCAGCTTTCCCCTCCTGTGCTTCCGCATCCACCCCCGCAATGGGCCGCGATTTAAAAATGTTTTAAATTGTAATAGTCATATATAATTAAGATATGACCGATTTAAAATTATAATAATTATATATAATTAACATATGTTCGATTTAAAATTGTTATTAAATTATAATAATCATATATAATTAACATATGCCTAATTTAATATTGTTATTAAATTGTAATAATCATATATAATTAACATATGCCCGATTTAAAGTTATTTTAAATCGTAATAATCATATATAGTTAACATATGCCCGAATTAAATAGTTTAAAATTGTAATAATCATATCTAATTAATAGATGAATCTTCAAAACATTCAAAATAATTTACATCATTCATACAACAACCTAAGTGAGTACATCAAACATAACTTACAACGATGGTTGACCTCACATACTTTCTCCTCACTAATATTCCTTCGCTCTGATCGCTGCGTGAGGATGGAGTGTCCTCATTTGATAGGAGGATGCTCAGGTCAACCATCATCACGAACGGAGGTTACCCATCAAACTGATTGTATTCTTTGTCAGTCTTATCCTCAACTCCAATGATTTTCCTTTTGCTTGGGAGAACCACGTGACGCTTTGGTCGTCGGACCCTTTTTCCTTCTTTGCTTTGCTAGACATGTTCTTCGCGTAGAAAACTTGTGTTACATCATTTGCTAGGACGAATGGCTTGTCTGAGTATCCAATCTCGTTAAGGTCAACCATTGTCATCCCACTGTCATCAATCGTTATGCCTCCACCAGTCAGCCTAACCCATTGGAATCAAAATAGAGGCACCTTCAGAGGTCCATAGTCAAGTTTCCATATGTTGTCTATTCCATCATAATACTTGCTAGTTGTACCATTGTATCTCATGGTATCGATACGAACAACACTGTTCTGGTTCATGCTCTTTTTGTCTTGGGTTTTTGTGTAAAATGTATACCTATTGATTTCATATCCTTGGAATGTCATGATCGAGCAAGATGGTCCCCTCGCCAAGAAAGCTAGTTGTTGGTCAATCGTCTCGTTACCCATGAGATGTTGACGCAGCCAAGCAGGGAAAGTATCAATGTGATGGCGTGTAATCTAGGCATCGGACTAACCGATGTTTTTGGAGCGAACAATCATGAAGTGCTCTCGATGTAAGGAGCCACCAACGAAGAATGTTGCAAAACTGTGAAATATGCTTTACAGAATAAATCGTTGTCTACAGTCATTATTTCTTTTCTTCCAAAAGTCCCCTTTCCCCGTAGTCTCTCTTCATGGCTTGATTCGGGCAACCCGATTGGACGAAGGTCTTCAATAAATTATACATAGAACTCAATGACCTCCTCTGTTCCATACCTGTTGGCGATGCTTGCCTCCGGTCGAGAATGGTTACGGACGTACTTCTTTAGAACGCCCATGTACCTCTCAAAAGGGGACATGTTGTGTAGGTATACAGGACCAAGAATACAGATCTCTTTGACAAGGTGACATAGAAGATGCATCATTATATTGAAGAAGGAATGTGGAAAGATTATCTCAAAGCTGACAAGACATTGCACCACATCAGTTTGAAGGGCTTATAATCTGTTTGGATTGATGATCTTATGCGAAATTGCGTTCATGAAAGCACATAGCTTTGTTATTGTTTCTCGGACATTATCAAGAAGGGTACCCCGAATTATAACAAGAAGCAGTTGTGTCATCAACGTGTGGCAGTCATGAGACTTTAGGTTTGTGAACTTCTTATCCTTCGTGCTTATTACTTTCTTTATATTCAAGTAGTATCCAGACAGTACCTTGATGCTCTCCAAGCATTCAAACATGCTTTCCTTCTCTGCCTTGCTCAGAGTGTAGCTAGCTAGACTCAAGTAATGGCTTCCTTTCTCCTTTAGTTCCAAGTGAAGGTCGTCGCGTTGTTTCATATGCTTGAGATCATTACGTGCTTGAAGTATATCTTTCGACTTTCCATATACACCTAGGAAGCCCAGCAGGTTGACGCAAAGGTTCTTAGTGAGGTGCATCATGTTGATTGCGTGGCGGACGTCCAAGACTTCCCAATAGGGTAACTCTGAAAAGTAGACTTCTTCTTCCACATCACCGTGTGACCATCTTCACTTGCTATAGGTTGGCTGCCAGGTCCCTTTCCAAATACTACTTTCAGATCTTTCACCATAGCAAACACGGCTTTTCTGTTGCGATATTTTGTCTTAGTACGGTGGTCTACCTTCTATTCAAAATGGTTTGCCTTTCTTTCGGATAGGGTGGCTTGCAACAAGAAATCGACGATGACCCATGTACACAACCTTCTTACAAAGTTTCAGATACATACTTTCAGTTTCATCCATACAGTGGGTGCAAACCTTGTACCTCTTGTTTGACTGTCCAGATAGGTTGCTAAGTGCAGGCCAATCGTTGATGGTTATGAATAGCAACACTCGTAGGTTAATTGTCTTTATCCCACATGGGAACACCTTCTTTCTTCCACAGAAGTTTCAGATCTTCGACCAATGGTCTTAGGTACACATCAATGTCCTTACCAGGTTGCTTTGGGCCTTTAATAATAATCGGCATCATGATGTATTTCCGCTTCATGCATAGCCAAGGGGGAGGTTATAGATACACATCGTAATAGGCCACGTGCTATAGCCGCTGCTCATCTCTCCAAATGAATTCATGACATCCGTACTTGAACCGAACCTTACATTTTGTGCATCCTCTCCGAAGTCTTTAAATATTTTGTTGATGTTCCGCCACTATGACCCATCGGCGAGGTGTCTTAGCATCCCGTCTTGTTGACGTTCTTCTGCGTGCCAGCACATCATTCTAGCATGCGCTTTGTTCCTGAACAAACGCCTGAGCCGTGGTAGTATAGAAAAATACCACATCACCTTAGCAGGAACTCTCTTCTTCGAAGGTTGTGCATCAACTTCACCTAGATCATCTCGTCTAATCTTGTATCGTAGTGCTTTACAAATCGGACATGCTTCTAGGTTCTCGTACTCCTCACCGTGATAAAGGATATAATCATTCGGACATGCGTGTATCTTGTGTACTTTCAGTCCTAGAGGGCAAACTACCTTCTTAGCTTCATATGTTAATTCGGGCAATTCGTTTCCCTCCGAAAAAATGTTCTTTACGAGTTTTAATAACTCGTCAAATGTCTTGTCACTCACACCATTTTTGGACTTCCATTGTAAGAATTCTAGCGTGGTATCCAACTTTTTGTGCCCTTGTTTGCAACCTAGGTACAAGGACGTTTTATGGTCCGCTACGCTCTAATTTCTGAATCTCCTTTTCACCTTCGCAGTCCTCCTTTAAGTCGCACAACATCTGACCAAGATCATCCACACTGTCGTTATCTTCAACAGCCCTGTCCACCTCGCCTATTGTATTTTCTTCAAATCCACTGTATTGACCCTAGTCCGGAATGTTATCGTCTTCTTCTCCATCTTCTTCTATTGCTACCCCAACCTCTATGTGCGATGTCCAACAACTATAGTTAGGCATGTATCTCGACTCAAACAAGAGGGCATAAATAGTTATTGATGTAGAATATTTTTTCTGGTTTTTTCACTTTTTACATGGACAACATATAAAGCCCTTATACTTGTTAGCATTGGCCACACTCAAAAAATAATGCACATCTTGAATAAACTCTATCGACCGTTCATCCACGGTGTACATCCATTGTCGATCCATCTATCTGAAATACATAAAAATCATAAAAAATCCACTAATTAAATAATAATATAATAATTATATAAATAATCATATAATAATCTCACATGCTTAATGTATTGTACTCAATAATAAAATTTAGAATTATTTTTAAAAGTTTTTTAAAGTTCTAAACATATATATTTATGTATTGTACTTATTTTTAACTATTTTAATAATTTTTAAATTAACTTAGTTTTCTATTCTTTTATCTTAATTTTCTATTTTTTTTCTTTGTCATCTCTTTTATAACAATTTTTGTCCACAAGTTTTTAATTTTAAAAAGTAATATAATTTTTCCTAAACAAATTTTCTCTCTCATATTTTCCATAAACCTTTTTAGAGATAAAAATGTATAGAAATATACCTACAAATGTAATATGCAAAGCATACGAAGTTGCTAACCTTTTAGATTCCTTCGATTTGTATATTATCATCAAAACAATTTTTATAAAAAATTTTGTAGCACATCCCTTCCTCCTCTAAACCTCGTAGCAATGGATTGAGCTGAAGGAGGAAGAAAAAGTATAAAAATATTCTTCATTTTAGTCTTGATTGATGTCACCAACAGTGACAACAGAGACTAAAGATCATTAGTATTACCAATCGAGACTAAAGTTAAGATCTTTAGTCTCACGTTACGTTATCAACCGGGACTAAAGATCTTCGACGACCAGACAAAGTATGACAAGAAATAAACCGGGACTAAAAATAATCTTTAGTCTCGATTAATAAAATCAATTGAGACTAAAGGTTGTTGCACTTTTTAACGGGGACTAAAAGTATATTTTAAAAATCATAACTATTGTGAATTTTGGTTGTGAATTTTGGTAGAGTGATCCCCCTCTCCAGTAGCGTACATTGCACGCATGCACGCTCTTTAATTTCTTTTACTATAGGTGAATAATTGCAGGACACATACCTACTGTTGGGAGAGCAGGTAGACATGTAGGATATGATTATACTAATTAACCACCTTAATTAGACTTCTGTTTATGCAAGGACAACATAAAGTGCTGCCCACTACATCTCACGTACGGACAATACGTACGTTATCATCAGTAGAGGTAGAGGGTAGCATTTCATTAAACTCCTAGGCACTGTTGTCCAACAAAAAAATTAAAAGATTCTGAAAATAAGTTCATTTCTGCCTCTACTCTTTATATTAAAATAAGTTTAATATTTAAGTAATTATTGTGTCGAAGTTGATAAAATAGAATAAATATATTTAAAAGTAAATAAAGTAAAAAATAATTATACTGAGATTTAATAAAGTAAGGTATTATAGTATTTTTGTTTTTATTAATATGTATATAATATGTGAAAATTACATTTATTTTAAAACAGAGGGAGTAGGCAATAATACTAGGCACCAACTATTACTAATGTGCTACATTCTTCTAACACATATAGTGGCCAATGCTAGTACCAGTACTACCTAGCAATGTGCAACATCATTTCTATCGGGGCTATAATCAACAAGCTTCTAAGCATCAACTATTTTTTGAAAATGAAGCATCAATTATTGTTTCTCGGAGAATGACACTGACAAGTTAGTGAACTAAACTATTCTCTTTATGAAAAAAAACTAATGTGATTCTTCATTACAGTGAGATATGCTGTTAAGCTGTACCACTTTAATGTAGGTTATACAGCAACAAAAATATTGCAAACCACTTTGTCGGCACAGTGCTTGTTTCATTGGTTTATATAATTGCACTATTATAGCCTAGTAGAGTTGTTATTATAACTCTCCCACACACAATGCACTGGCTAAATTGGAAAAGCTCACATGCTTTGTGCCGCAGAAAGTTGGCAATTCATATGTTGTTGGGATGCTAAATTGTTCTGTCTAGCTTTGTGAGTTTTCTGCAAATTTTAAATTATGTAATATATACTCGCATAGCTAGCGCATTAGTTGTCATATCAGCACCTTTTCCTCGTCTCATGACTGCATGCATGTTACCAAATTGATTAAAATGTTCCATTAAACAAGAGAGACCATATGCCCATATATATATATACTCCCAGCTAGCTAGCAGCTCTAATTAAATTCTTAATTAAGGGACAGCTAACATGATGCAATTAATTTAACCCAGTGTTTTCAGTACAAAACCATAATGATCAAAGAGCTGAATCTTATTGATCTGTAAGATCTGATGGCACTGTGATGGACTTTTATCAATTCTCTACATCATTCAACCCCAAGAATGCAATAGCTACAACAACAGAGAGCAAGAGTGAGACCCAACAATTCTGTAGGAAATAGAAAGATGCTGCACATCTTGCTGCTGATCAGCTGATCTGAAGGTACTATATGGCCCTAGCATGAGCTATTTATTTTCTAGTGGAAGCAAAAAAGGGATAGGGCACCATACAGTGGCTACCACCAAGTGGTGTCTTATCTAGTGTTTTTGCTTACTGCTTTATGGTAGGGCCAACAAGGACAAAAGCTAGGTCAAGTGGATTAGGATCAATATGGCTACCGATGTCTAATGCTAACAAAAAGCCATATCAACCAAAAAGTAAGAAAAACCATGCACAACAAGCAAACACCACATGATCCAGAGGCAGGGGCATACAACCTTAAGCCTACATATGAACAAACCTATCACAAGAATCCACCCAATGCATGCCATTAAGATGCCAAGAAATTAAAAAGGTAATTCTGACCAAAAGGTGGTCTTGCATAGTTGCATGAATGCATGCACAGTGGTGAAAGGTTTCTTGGACAAAGGCACAAAGCAAGCTTTGTAGCCAAATCTTTGAGTCCACATATGCAACCATGCATATGGTTCTATGAAGGAGCATGCATGCATGGGGATTAACCACTACTGGAGAAACCATCATTGGTTGAAGTGGCAAAAACCACAATAGTTCCGGTTTAAGTTGCACCCGGGACTAGAGATGATCTCTAGTCCCGAGACTAAAGATCACCTCTAGTCCCGGTTCAAACGTTGTCAGAGCGTGTCAGATGCTACCTCTAGTCCCAGTTGATGTTACCAACCGGGACTAAAGGTGCCCGGCGCTCTGACACGCTCTGGCAACATTTGAACCGTCACCTCTAGTCCCGGTTCTTGACACGAACCGGGACTAAAGGTTCTAGAGAGCCGTTGAATTTTTAAACCGTTGCCTCAGGACTAGAGATGTCATCTCTAGTCCCGGTTGGTAACACCAACCGGGACTAGAGATTTTGCTTTATATACTCCTTCCTCCTCCATCCCGAGCCAGCCACACTTGTACATCTTCAAAATTTTTCTCTAGCTAGAGGTCCGGTGCTGCCAAGGTTAGCAACTTCTTTGATGATAATACACAAATATTTGCTATCTACAAGGTTAGCAACTTTTTTCTCTTATAGATTTACGGTTGTTTTCTATACATTTTGCTATCTACATGTCATGTGCTATCTACAATCTTAACACTTCGCATTTTGCGGTTGTTTTCTATACATTTTCATCTCTAGATTTGTATGCAAACATGAGGAGAGATTTTCATCTCTATTATATTGTGTTATATTCATATATAATTATAATTAACATATGTTCATATATTCATATATAATTAACATATGTTCATATAATTAACAAAAATATTATAAATTGAAATAATAACATATAATTAACATTTGTCATATTTCAAACTATTTAAAATTTAAATAATAATATATAATTAACATATGGCATATTTGAAAAATATTTTAAATTAAAATAATAACATATAATTAACATTTGTCGTATTTAAAACTATTTAAAACCATAAACCCTAGACCCTAACCCCTAAACCCTAAACCCTAAACCATTAACCCCTAACCTAAACCCTAAACCCTGTTTTAAACCCTAAACCCTAAACCATCGTGCGGCCTGCGTGATTGGCATGTAGAAGTACTGCGACACGAGCTGGAACGTCAATGCCTTCCTCTGATCTAACATCGTCTCTCATGGTCTTGGAGGCTACTCCGTCCTCATCACTGTAATAGAGCAGTGGCAATCCCTTCTCACTTTGTTCTACCTTGTTCTCCGATTGCTCCATCTCATCCCAATACTTTAGCACATCATCTTTAAAGATGACACTAAGCTCGTCTGCATGGCAAGAAACAAGTGTCTAAGTAACACAAATCCAGAAAGTATCATTCCTTTTCGATTAGAAAAAAAAGATCATCATTCTTGCATTGATCCGAGTAGAAGGAAAAGAATCATACCTTGTAAAACGTTGCTTTGCATGACAGTAGAGCAGAATGGCTGGGGACGGAAGCTCGGGAAGGAGATACTGGAGAAGAGAGCTTTCTCCTCAAGCAGGTAACTATCAGGCCAAAGGCTAGTGCAATAAGGCCACCAGCTAGTTCATGAAAAAAGGCTAGATCAATAATAGATAAACAGATAAACAAAGACAGTCTTGCAGCCAAAAGAAGCTACTGCTATAAAATTTTCTCAGCGACGAGCATGGTTAACCATATGCATGATGCAAGACAAAACTGCATTTACCTATGTTCTTGGCTGGGCTCCATTCTTTCGAGAGACATGAAGCAAATCTCACACTCCAATGAGTCGAGATCAGTAAAATATCTTATCTTAGTCGTCTCATCCGTATCCGCATCCAGCTGCTCTTGATGATCTGTGGAGAGGCCCCGACGCCTTCTCCTATCTTCTTCACCGATCTTGGTCTCTTCAACATGTCATGATCCATCGTAGTAGCCTTCTTCACCGATCTTGGTCTCTTCAACATGTCATGATCCGAATCTTGGTCTTTTTTTTGCTTTTCTCCGTTTGCTTCATAATCTTTCTGTCTTGCTCTTTATTAGATAATCCTCCTCCGCTTGTAATTCTCCTTGAAGCACGCCCGCCTCGCTTCTTAATCCTCTCCGTCGCTCCACCGTCGGGTTCCGCTCCATCAACGCACGTAAATTCTCCAGTGTCTCCAGCTCCCGCCGCATCACCGTCGCTGACATCCCCTTGCTCCCCATCTCCTGCACGAACAGCATGGCCGTGGAAGGCGCAAGAACTGAAATTGGTTGGAGAAGAAGACGATGAGGCTGATGATCAAGAAGCCAGGTTAATACGTGCTGAGGTTGGTTCAAGATACTGTTTCCCACCTTCCTGAAGACTCTTAGGTGAGCAACATTGAGTGATTACACCAACCTCTGTTTCATAAATTCGTTTTATCCTTCCTACATATGTAATGAGAGATTACACCAACCTCTGTTTCACAAAGGTTTTATCCTTCCTACATATGTAATGAGTTCATAATTTTTCTCCCTTTGCTTCATAATCTTTCTGTCTTGCTCTTTCTTAGATAATCTGACAGCCACCTCATTCCGTGTTGGCTCCCCGTGATTTAGAGGTGTGCTTTCTCTGTTTTCAGCGGCAATTTTCAAGTTCTCGTTGCTAATGTCTTCTGCCTTATTCTCGTGAATTGCCACATAAGCATTAGCTGTTAGAGCATTATTGTCCTGACCACAAGTTAGCATCTTCTGTGAGTATGGAGCATGTCGACGGCCGCCGTCCTCCTCCGCTTGTAATTCTCCCTGAGGACTTTTTCGTCGACCTCGGTCTCACCCTTTTACCTCGGTCTCCCTGCAAATGTCTACGGCGCAGGGAGCTACAAAAGATATGATCTTTAGTCCTGGTTGAAGCCACCAACCGGGACTATAGTATCTCTAGTCTCGGTAGATGGCTTCAATCGGGACAAGAGATGTCATGCCTATATATAGCAAGGGCCTCACTAAGATCCAAACACTTAGCCGTTTTCGCACAACTTCGCACAACTGCATCGTCTTCTTCGTCGTCGCTGTCGCCGAGCACCAGGACGCCGCCGCAGCACGCCGTCTCCGCTGTCGTCGTCGCCAAAGGACCGCCACACCACCGTCTTCGTCACCGTCGCTGCCGCCGCCGCAGTTAGCCGCCGCCGCCCTTTTCTCCGTGATGCACGCTAGGGTTTAGGCCGTCGTCAATGCCATCGCCATCGCGCCATTGTCGTGGCCGCCGTCGCCGTCGCCGCCACCCCCCCCACGCCACCGGTCCCCTTGCCGCCCCTCCTTGATCCCCACGCCGGCCGGCCGCCCCTAAACCCTTCAACCTTGCCTCCCCTCCACGCCGCCGGCCGCCGCATCCTCGCCGCCGCCGTCGCCTCCCTCCATGCCGCCACCGCCGCCGTCGCCATCGCTGCCGCCGCTGCTACCGCTGCCGGCTATGTCCCCGCAAATTATGTTTAAATTTGCAAATTATGTGAATGTGAATGAATTATGTGGATTTGTAATTTTTGATGTGTGGATTTCGATGTTAGAATGTTAGAATGTTAGAATGTATTTGTATTTAAATAAATTATGTTAGAATGTTAATTTTGATGTGTATCTCGTAAATTTGTATGGACTTTATATGTAAATGGACTGTTTATTTAAATTTTAATGCATGAATATTGTGAATTGTGAATTTTGAATGTGTATTTAAATTTGAATGCATGAATAGATTTAAATTTGAATGTGTATGTGACTTGTGAAGTTTGTATTTTTGAACGAATGAGAACGATAAAATCAACGAACGGATGTGAACGGACGGACGGACGAACGGACGAACGAACGGACGAACGAACGGACGGACGGACGGACGAACGAACGAACGAGTGTTCGCTCGTTCGCTCGTTCGTTCGTGGATGGACGGACGGACGGACGTACGGACGTGGACGAACGGACGGACGAACGAACACTCGTTCATTCGTTCGTTCGGTCGGTCGGTCGTTCGTTCGGTCGGTCGTTCGTTCGTTCGTTCGTTCGATGGGTCGTTCGTTCGGTCGTTACAACGTACATAGGCATGCAACGTCCTCTCTCTCTCCTCTCCTCTCCACTTCCTCTCCTCTCCACCTTATCTCCCTCACATCATTATCCTCTCTTTCTCTCCTCTCCTCCAGATGATCGTACTCACAGACGTCAACGAACGTTAGAACGAACGGACGATAGTTTAGGATTTGGGTTTGGGTTAGGGTTAAGGGTCCGAACGAACGGACGTGAACGAACGATAGTTTCGGGTTAGGGTTGGGGTTAAGGATCCGAACGAACGGAGACGTGAACGATAGAATGAACGAATGGTCGGTCGATCGTTCGGTCGTTCAGTCGGTCGGTCGTTCGGTCGTTCGGTCGTTCAGTGTGGATGTAATCCAGGAAGTGACTTCTGAAAAATATCACCATTGTGGATGTGCACAATTAGATCTAGTGTCTGTCGAATTTCATCTATTTTTTTCCATCTTCTTCTTTTTTTTGTCTATGTTTTTTATGTAGACATACATGATATTCTTGAATAATTGATACATGTATTAACCGAATAAATTTTTTTCAGAATTCTTTAATTAAGTCCTCAACTCACAACAATCAAATAATTTTTTTCAGAATTCTTTAATTAAGTCCTCAACCCACAACAATCAAATGACGAATCGTGACAAGGAACAGTTTCTCCTTGATGAGATCGCACGAGGAACAGAGTTTTACAACGAGGAGGGGAACGAAGATCCAGACCAGTACCTCACCGAGGAGGGGAACGAGGGGGAGACGAGCAGAGGAACGAGGAGGGGAATGAGGGCTCCTCCTCCGCCTTCGCTGGACAGAAGAGGCCGCGCGGCCTCAGCAAGAAAATAGAGGGTCGACATGTCATAACGGAGGTGGCACCTGACGGTCGACCAATTGCCCCAGAGGACGCTGCAAGAGTTTGTGGCGCACAGCGGATTGGTGGTGAGGGATCATGTGCCCGTAAGCGTTGCCAACTGGAGGCGGTCAACCAAAGGAGGAGAGGAGCAGAGCTATCTCCCAGACTCAGAGAAAGAGATGATGTGGACGACAATGCTGCAGACGTTCACCATCCCAGACTCAGATTAGGCAAGGGTCAAGGAATGGACGTTGAAGAAAATGACAGAGCTCTTCAGGAACTACAAGAAACAGTTACACAAGAAATATATCCTGAAGGGCCAGACACCAGACTTTGACAAGTTTCCAAAGCTCAAGGATCATTGGGATGCTTTTGTTGAGCACAAGACCGGTGAAGAAGCGCAAGCTATCATAGAAAAGAACAAGGCCAACGCAGCCAAAAAGAAATACCATCACAGGCTTGGGTCAGGCGGCTATAAAAAAGCAATGGAGAAATGGGAAAAATGAAAGCCGACCTAGAAGCACGGGATATCGTTCCAGGCATAGCAAACTAGCCGAAACGATCAAAAAACTGGTTCTATGCTCACGGCGGCTCACTTAATCCCGTCGATGGCACAGTGATCTTTGGTGATAAAATTCAAGAAGCCGGACGGAGGTTAGAGGAGGCGGTGCAGGCCAGTTCCTCGGGCGCGTTCAGGCCCAATAGAGAGAAGGACGAGCTAACGCTCGTCCTCCAAAACCCAGAGCACCCGGGGCGTACACGAGGAAAAGGCGTCGTCCCCTGGAAATACGGGTTCCAAGCTGACGTCGACACATACGGGAGCCGAATAAGGTCAAAGCGAGAGAATGATGCTAGATTCGCCGAGATGGAAATGAAGCTCTCGCAGATCGATCGATTGTCGACGAAAGGGTGGCCCTAAGGTTGGGCCGAGGAGCGGAGCCGGTGGGTTAGCCAACACGGATCCAAGAACAACCGCACAACTCCAACAGCGCGCAGCGCACGTCTAATGGAAATGAAGGCGAGCCGGCCCCACAAGCTCAACCGGGTCTGCCATGCCCCATGGATGACATCACACAACGAGACCCGTGTGAGCCGCACATCCTGAAAAACATAACAATAAAGGTATGTTCGTACTTTTATGTTGTACATATATTTTCTTGAATAACTTGTCAATCAACGTTCATTACTAACTAATAAGCAATATTCTCAAATAGGTCGCGTCAGGCATGGCTATTCCAGTAGCCTAAGACGGCACCTACCACTCCCGGCCCGTTCCACCTTCGTACTCGAAGGTTGAAATTGAACAGGTGGAACGCGGCTATGAAGATCTGGAGCTGGATATCCCTGGAGGAGACGGGGAGACGACGCTAGGAGAAACGGCTCATGGAATATTTCTCTGGAGGAAGATCTTCATAAAATTCCCCGGACGAACAGCGTCTCCTATCGTTCCACCGTCCTCGCCTCCACGTGGGTCGTCTCCTCCGCCTCCTTCGCCGCCTCCGCCTCCTCCGCCTTCTGCGTCGCCTCCACGAGCACCGACTCCTAAACGGTCGTCTCCAACTCCACCGCCTTCCAACCCTCCTCCATCGCCACAACGAGCACCGACTCCAAAACGGTCATCATCAAAGAGCGCGCCGTCAATATCAAGCGGCCGTCCAAGAAAGACTCAGAGAATTGAGAAGACGCCGCCACCCACACCAAAGCTTTCCTATGAGAAGACCGATGACGAGCTGCGCGAGGCCATCCAAGCTGAAGTCAGGGCCCAAGCTAAACTGCAAACTGAACCACAGTCCGACTATGTCCGGACTATTCGGAAGGCTGCTGGCAGGGCGAAGAAAGCGGGCAAAGATGTACCCCAGCTTGGCATGCAGCCACAGAAGCCTCTGGAGTTCAGCATGA
The DNA here is from genome assembly GCA_019925245.2 of Oryza australiensis. Classification (NCBI taxonomy): domain Eukaryota; kingdom Viridiplantae; phylum Streptophyta; class Magnoliopsida; order Poales; family Poaceae; genus Oryza; species Oryza australiensis. The sequence continues at coordinate 2,006,410 of JAIFGZ020000160.1, read as the reverse complement.
TTCCAAATATTAGAACTGATTTAAGACAATTCATGAAAGAAGCTGGAATTAATATGGATCAATTACATGGGCGTGCACCCCTGGCGAAGGCTCCGCTTAAATACAAGTTTAAACTTGGAAAGCCTCTCGTCAAGCCGGATCAAGTGAAAAGGCTTTCAACTCAGATGTGCCGCTTCCATCAGTGGTACATTTAACGATTCAGCAAGGGTGAAGACATGATAACATGCAAATATTTAATTGACTACTTCTTCGATGGAGGTGACTACCTCTATCTCCGATTCGAAGATATATTCGACCTGTACCAACTTGATGCCATCGACGTCTCACTTCTAACCGCGCGGGTTTTGTAAGTATTGCCCTGTTATTTCGTTTCTTACCTCCTTAAATTTAGCTGACTAAAATTCTTTTTAACTGTTGTAGAATGGCGATCCAATACTGCAACAAGCACGAATGCACCAAGCATGGATTCATGGATCCACGCAAAATCAACGGCTCATTGGTTGATCGGTTTCCTAATGACACCGTGGACAACATATACAACGCCCTTGTGCAACACCACTTCCGGTCCTTCATCATTCTGCTCTACAATACTGCGTAAGTTTTTTCTTTCTTTCCGAACCAATTTCAATCCCGTGCATACATAAAGTTTCATATGTGTCATCTAAACCAATTTGCAGATTCCACTGGATTCTGTTAGTACTTGACATGGGTCAGTCGAAGATCCATGTCTTTGACTCAATGGATAAACCAGAGTCCACGTACTCCAACATATTTGAACTGTTTAACAAGTAATGCCATCTTACCTTCTATTGCATATATGTGGTTCTCGGATAATTACGTGCTAACTTTCAACTGCACGTAGGGCATGGGAACGACTTCGGGTCAATGTTCGCGGAAATTGGAAAGATAAGCTCTCTGTGCGGATGAAGTTTCCAGTGAGTAACATGCCTGTCCCTAATTTGAGTTGAATCATTATTATGTTCTAAAATATGAAATGCATATTAAATCTGTCGTCGTTTCTCTTTTAGTGTGCAAAACAGTCGCAGGGCACCAACCTATGTGGATATTACGCCTGCGACTACATTCACCGCTTTCTGATCGAAGTCAAAATTGTCGATGATCTAGATGTACGTATAACAGCAATTCATACATTGTCTTGATTTCTTATTCACTTCATATATTTATTTCTCGTTTATTCTAATTAATGACAGCTTATGCGAGTAAGAGACGACCTCCTCCACGAGACTTTCATACAAGCCGCTCGGGAAGAATTGATGGGATTTATTAACGAGCAGGTCGTTGATCCCGCGGGAGAGTTCTTCATTAGTTTTAGTAGCCAAACCACTCCATCCACAGCAAAGTAGATTAGAGACATTTTTTATAAGCTAGCTAGGAAACATGTATGAATATTGTACATATTTTGGTAATATATGTATATTTTCTTTCTTAAGTTCATTTAAATGTGTGTAAAATTATATATTTATACATATATATGCATGTTGCATATATATATGTATATGTATAATATAATATATGTGTGTAATATATATATAGCAAGATCGCTTGAGAAAAGGCAAATTAAAAAAATAAAAAAAATCTTTAGTCCCGGTTGGAGCCACCAACCGGGACTAAAGATGGCGGAGCCAGTCATGTGACTCCACCATCTTTAGTCCCGGTTGGTGACTTCAACCGGGACTAAAGATGCATCTCTAGTCCCGGTTATTTAAACGGGACTGGAGGTCACTTATCTCTAGTCCCGGATTCGTAGTCTCGGTTTAATAACTGGGACTACTGAGGGTTACCAAACGAGACTAGTGTGGGTTTCTTCAGTAGTGAATCATGCTATCTTATACTGAATATGCTGTGTGATGTTGTTGATGGATGAGCAGAATGCATGCATGCCAATGGCTCATGACACTGGCCAGAAAGTAAACTTGTACGTGCAAAGTGCTCTAGTAAGTCAAAGATGAGGAAAAATGTCGCCACCATGTGACCCACAGATCAACTGAGGCGAGCACCCAGTAAAACAACGCACTTAATTACTTAACATATGATGTCATGTGTTGATCATGAGAGTAAGCGATCCTTAATGCTTATTAATTTTGTATATATATATATATATATATAAGTTTTGCTGTCTTAGTCAGTGTACATGTACAGTATTGTTAATATAAATATTTTCCTAATCAGTGTACATGGGATGAAGAGTCGGACAAACTACCTGAATTATTATAGCTAGGTAGCTATTACCATTATTGTAACAACCAATAGGATTAGTGAGCACTCTTGTTTCCTAATGATCATACAGCATGAATGGTTAGAAGTCGGCAACCAAATGAGGCTGATGTCTTAATATCGTTAATTAGGGCGTATGTATGGTTCTTACGTTTATATCACACCAGAGATAGATGAAACAAAGACTTGACTATATGTAAAGAGAATATTAATTCCATGATTCCATGGATGGATGTATTAAGTCCTACTCCTATATAACTAATTAAGAATGTTTATTGCGATTCTTCTGAACTCTCAGAAGCAAATAAGCTGATGAATGCCACGGTATATAGGCATCAGTCATCGCACATGTTCTATTATATTGCCAACTATATACTAAATATACTCATGCAGCTAGCTAGCCATGCATGTCAGAACAATGCATATGGATAGGGTAGCACTACGTTCAGCGTCTGTGTACGGACGCGTAGGCCGTGCATGCAGCGGCAAGCTAATGACTTTCTTCGTTCTATAAAATATATGCTATACTAAGTTTGTCATCGTTTATCATATTTTTATGTCACCCTTATGTAAGTTATGGCTAGCAAAAAAAATGAGTCACACCTTAGCTGGTAAAATAACCATAAAATATGAGAAGAACTCTTGTCACAAGTATGGCTATGAAGTAAACAAAGGGCTAACTTGATCAAACGTGCCTAGAGATATGACGATCTTTGACAAAGTTTAGGAGTGCATCTAAGATCGGATTGAATAGCTAGAGCACTGACTGAATGTACTAGCAAGGGAGTAGCTTAGCATTGGCCAGCTATGCGCTTCTGCCAGCCATAGCATCGATCCATTATTCAGGCCAGGGGCCATGTAAAATTCATGATTCCACTCTAGCTGCTCTAGCTATAGCTAGCGATGGATCGTTGATACGATGATGGGTATGTACACCCAACCAAGCGCAATGGGTGCAACTTTCGCTGGTCACCTTACGACGTCATGGTCTCAACACAATTCAGCATGGATTAATTATTGATACATGCATAGTTGTTGAAAACTTGGAAAAAATTGTTGCATCAAAAGAAAAAACTTGAAATGTACGTATCTAAAGATCGATCGAGCAGGGTCATCTCAAGAACTAATGGACATCTTGAAGCCATGCCGATGAGCAAGAGGAGATGCCGCATTAGAGGACCATTTTAGGCCACATTGTTACATGTGGATGACAAACCAAGGGGGAAGAGATGGAGACCAGATGTCTCATTTACAACAAACTAATGATACTTTCTCCGATTTTATAATTATTAACATTTTAAACAATAACACGGCATTCAAAATATATTTTATCTATGTTTTTCTATTATAATATATACGATAAATAAATATTATTTTATTTTTATTATAGTACTTTGTAAATAATGCCTTTAATTTAACTAAATATTTTAAAAGTTGCTGATAGTTTTATAAAAGTTTGACTCTAACCTTATCTAAAACATCCAAAATCATAGAACCGAAAGAAGTACAACTAAATGGTGCTAACATGCATTTCTATGTTTCTAGAGGATCATTGTGTTGTTTGTTTGTCAAACTTATGTGATGTTTCGGTTGTTTCAAACCAAATGTGAATTTCAATGTCGGTTAGCTAAAGAGGGTTTAGGATTTAAGAGCTACTAGGTCACTCGTTTGCATCGCTCCATTCTTTTTCTCTCACGGATTATGAATTATTAATGGTATGTTTTTCAAACATCTCAACGACGTGATTCCTACAAAACAATTTATATGTATAATTTTCTTACAATATTTTTCTAAAAACAACTTTTCCATTTTGTAAACAGTTAATTCACGTTTGTGTTCTCGAATATTATCACAAAAATTAGATAATCCATCATCCATTCAGCTGAAAGAAATAGACCTAGAGAAGAAAATTCAATTCAAACCATTCCGGAGCCAAAATTTGAGCTAGCTCCTCTATTCAATCACTACTCCACATTTTTCATTGAAGTGGTGGGCTGTTGAATCAATTTCTGATGTGACTGGACCAGTGTATTGAAACAAAGTGTAGAAAGATTCCTACGAAGGCTAACCCCCTGGATATCAAGACAGTACTACATCAGTCAAGAATGGCCATCTGCACTGAAACCATGGATGCAAATATCGCTTCCAGGGAGTATTGCACTACAGAGAACTGAATGGAGGAGCATCCAATGGACAATTGCGACACTGGAGTAGGAGTAGGAGTACTATAGCAAAATTGAATTGCTGATGTGAGAGAACTTGAATCAGATATCACATCACAAGGCCTAAAAATGACCCCAATCAACAGAATCAACAGAGCACTGATGCTCTTTGAGAAATGGGGAAAGATTCCCTTCTTCAGGGTTAGCCCACTGTCTTGTCATTTTGGTATGAACAAGTCTCTGCCGCGTACAAGCAGTGCAGGATATTGCTAGTATCACATCTCATTGTGTGTGAGCTACTCCTAAACTACTCCCTCAATTCTAGTAAAATATAATCATTCTATGTTGTTTACTCCATAAATGCTTAGTACCCCATAATACTTATACTGTGGTATAAATTTTGAATCTAGATATGCTTATATCAAGGGAAGAAAATATAAAGTATTTTTGCTATAGTTGAGCTGGAATAATTCTCTTGTAATTTTCGTGTGTACGAGTGTACTAAAGAACCCTAATCTAAGAGAGAAAAATCATTTAACCCTAATCTTATTTAGCTATCTCCCTGTCCCATTGGAGTTGGTCTCGCAAAGGACGCAAAGATAGTACTATACAGCTGTAGTAATACAACTAGTGATGGTTAAGATAGTTGAAAATAAAGATAAAATCAATGTACGTAAAATAAAAAAAGTCATACGGATAAAATTAATTAAGTTTTAATTATTATAAACTTAAAAAAATATATTTATATCTAATGTTTTAAAACAACATCTATAAAAAGTTTTTTAAAAACACATAGCTTAGCAGTTTAAAATATACTAACAGAAATCAAGATAGAATATATATATATAGATAAAAAGAATGTTTTTTTTAAAAAAATACAACGACCACTGTAATATTAGCAAACAGACAGATGAGTGACATCATGGAGGAGGTGACAGGTGCTCATGAAGCAGGAGAGAGCAAGAGGACAAGGATTGGTCCGTTTACATGACCTCACTTCAACAACTACATTTATTGGGATTTGCATATCACGCCCATTTTGCTTTTGGCTCCCTTTCCAGGATCCAGAGCACTTGCATCTACCATCTCTTTCCTCATGAGCTTTGTGAAGAAGAAAATGTTTTGCATTGCTGTGCACAGAAAAGTGGCGATGAACTCATCCTGGCCTCCTCCCAGTACAAACGTCTGTTGCAACTTGTTTTAAAATGAACCAATTGATGCAGAAACTCTGAACTTTTGATTACATAGCAGAGTTCGTGCCCATCTTCCTTTGTCTGCCTTTGCATTCGCCGGCAGAGGAAGGACGGCGGTGTGATATTTGTTAAGATGCCCCGTGGTACGTGCAAACGCAACACAGCATCTCAAAATGAGACGAGTCTTGCCAGCCACATGTGAGTTGTTTTCTTTTCGTCCATCAACTGTAGAAAGGCAGAGGCAGGAGAGCAAGATCATGGAGTTGTCTGCGTACGGCGCTAGCGTCGTCGGATCCAGAAATTTTGTAGAGTTGGAGCACAACGCACAGCAGCGAATCACATCTACTATAATGCGGTGGCTACCAAACATACCCGAATGGTTTGCCTCGGGTCGCTAGCGGCCTGTTTGGTTTGTTGATGAAATAAACCCTATCGACACTACTGGTGGATGTATTGTTTGGTTCGAGATTTTTTCAAACTTTGATGTAGTTTTATGAGTGAAAGATTCTAGAATTATCAAATTTTGGCAGGTTTTTAGTAAGGTTGTGATGATAAAAGTACTTTTAGTTTTGTCAAATTTTGGTATGGTTTGTTTTGGCGATAAAATAATTAAACAAGTTATAGATCTTGGGTCCACCAATGTGTAGGTCAACGTGCCTCTGACTTCGAGGAATGACTCCAAGTTAAAACTTATAGAAATTTACCGTTATTTCATTTGGAACAGTTCGATTCGGGAATTTTTCAACATTCCTGTTTGTAGAGACTATTGTTGGGGAGTGATAAAGGAAAAAAAAGGAAGATTTTGGGCCATCAATTTATTATTTTTATTTTTTGGTACTACAAGACGGGTATACATCTAAATATTGGGCACCTTCTCCTTCCCTAACATTGTCTTTTAATCCCCCACCCTTAATATCTCTATTTTTATTGGGTACATGCATTGTAGAATTTATTAAAGTAATTCAAACAAAAATATGGTAATGATCTTTTTTACCCTTTACGGTAGTGATAGTTACGCCTTATATTTTAGGATGAAAAGAGCATTGTTATAGAATAGAGTTGCTTAGTATATTGATGTTAGTAAGAATTGGCTTCAATTCAAATAAGTAGCAACTACGATTAAACCGGCCCTTCTGTTGAGGAGTTGGGGATAGGACTCGGGGCATGTTTGGAACCAGGAATAAAAAACACATGAATTAGCATTACACATGAAACTTGAGCTGTTTAGATCACATGAATGTTGGGAGAGAGAGAACAACCAAAGTGAAGGAAAATTTCCTTTCAGTTGGACCTCATTTTTTGTTTCCTTCGAAAGTACATGACTTCTCATCTATCCTTAGGAATTTGAGATGCTCTTTCCTTTGTTCCAAAGAAGTTTGTAGGAAAAATTTCCAAAGGAAACCAAAACTCCTTCAAAATTCCTTTAGTCCAAACATGCTCCCAATGTTTAGTGGACAATTATTTAGGCGCAGCCCACCTTACCAAAATCTCTCTTAGCAGCAGACCTGCAGCCCATTAGATTGGGACATGGGCCTCCTGGCCCACCAACAATCCTGAATCCATGATAGATTTAACAGTCCCAAAGATGAGAATTTTGTTTGCAATTGTGTTCTAAATGAAATTCCAAATTCGTCCTTAACATGTACCACCAGTAGAAAAACAACTTGAGCTGCTGCTTTCTTGAGGTTTAGGCCCATTTGGTCATTTGGATTTCTTTTTGACGCCGGAAACTCATTTTCATTAACCAGTAGCTCTAGGCAAATCATCAGAGACCAGCTGGGAATGTGCGATACAAAGTCAGGGATCGACTTGGTCATTTTAAATTTGGGAAAAAGAAAAAAGATTAAAAAAACGCAACAGCTGAATGTCATGAGCAGTAAAAGCAATTATTAAGTCCTTACACATGATTCTGTACATTTTCTATACTCCTGTCTTTACCGAAAGACCTCGAGTCACATTAGGGTCCAGTTTTTTTCTAATTAATATATAGATATTACCTCGGTTTTTCTTAACAGTCTTTGTAAATGGTTAAATAGTATATTTCATGCAAAAACTTTTTATATATAATTTGCTTTAAAACATCCTATAAATGAAATTTTTAAGTTTAAAATAATTAAAACTTAATTAATTATATATTGATTTTTTTATTCTACGTGTACGTACTAAATCTTCCAGCTAACCAGGTTCGAACGGGGCCTGGCATCTTGCATAAACAGTCTGCATCTATGGCTGTGTGATGCAGTGTTTTCAATTTCACGAAAGTCGTCACGGAAGCCGCGAAATTCGCTCGTTTCGCCAGGTAGCGAAACGGTAGGGGCGCGGTAGGATTTGAAAATTTTCGGAAAGATTCAAAAATTTTGGGAAAATTCATTGAAAAAATCTTGGTGGTAGAACAAGAATTTACAAGAATTATGATAATTTTTACGTATGAAAATACATAAATTATGGATGCTTAAAAAATCGTTTATACTTTCGAAAAAAAGAAAAAAAACAACATTGTGCACGTGTACGGTTCATGCAACCCATTGAAGCCCATCATCATTTTCTTCTCAAAAAGCATTGCTTCTTCCACCTCTCTCACTGCAGCCGATTCCCCTTTGTCTCTGCGCCATCCTCCCCCTTACAAGCCGACGCCGGAGCTACACAATCCGCCGCCAATCGTGCATATCCCGCGACGGCACGCGCGGAAACCATGGCGAGACGTGCGAAAACCGCGGCTTTAGGTACACCGTCCCTTCAGTGCTTGGGCGCACGGTTTTCGCAGGGTTTAGCTATCTTTCCATGTAGATCTGGACGGTTTTTGCGGATGATTAGCTAGCCTGTCGTGTCGATAAGGGCGGCTTTCGCGCAGTATAAGGCGGCTAGGGGCGGCACAGCATGGACGGCGTCTCGCGCGATAGGAGGCGAAAACCGTGGCTTTGACGCAAGCTTGCCGCGCAAAAGGCTACGAAAACCGCCGCTACTCTATTGTGTCCGAGTGGATTTTTGCACAAATTTTGAGAAGTTCACCATCTCTACTATAGCTTTCCGGTTGATTCCAAGAGAGATGAGAAATTTATTTTTACAAGCAATGCAAATACAAAGTTTATCTATACATATATGCAACAGATGGATGGCGAATTGGCAATTGCAATATGGCAATAATATTTGTTGCTAGCTGATCCATCTTGTACAGCTAGCACCTTTTATTTCTTTGTGCATGCCAATGTCGTGGAATAGGTTGAGAAGTTCACCATAGAAATTTGTTCTCTGTGCAATGTATGTATTAAATGGCCGTGTATGATATGGAGATGGGACAAAATTGAACTATATTGTGTGAGGCCTAAGTTAACCTTTCTTGCTATTATGTTTTAAGCTAGAAAGTGCATGTCCAATTTAATACTTTGGACATAGGCAAGAAACATGTTCAGTTTTCAATTGTAAATTTTAAAACATATTTATTTTTCTGTCTATTGAGTGACATCGTATGTTACATGTTTATTTGTCCATTGTAGGTTCAAAATGGCAGACCAAGACATCATGTAGGAACATGGAGCAAGGCATGGTGGTGGTTTTCATTGTAAATATTATGGTGTTAAGAGGAATGGGGCTGGAGCCACAAGATTTAAGTATCATTTGGCTCATCGAGGCGAAGGAGTGAAGTATTGCACCGCCGTTCCACCCGATGTTAGGGATTTCTTTAGGCGGCACCTGGATAGAATGGTTTTTGCGCTAATCGTTACGATTTCCGCGCGAAATCAACAAAATCCGCGGTATGAATGAAATTCATCAAATTCAAATTTGTTTACTGTTCCTTGCCGCCGACTTTCGTGAATTTCATATGAAATTCGCCGTGCCGCAGAGGGGCGACACGGCATAAGCGGCCGGAATTGAAAACCCTGGTGTGATGATCCAGCGGCCGCGTTGGGCAATCAAAATGTCAGTCAGAGTTGGGCAAAGCAGGAGCATGTGGGAGCTGCATGTGGCCAAGACATTAAAAAAATTCATAACACTGCACACAACAACAAACCAACAAAACATCTGCAGTTAATCAGTTATCTAGGATCAGACCAGGTAGCTGCACTGCAGCAGCAGCATCTGTTTTGGTTAGGACGAAGACATCACCAGAAGTTCCCATGTGCCAAATCATTGGGCTTCGCATGGAAGCATTGGATATATCATGCCGAATCGGCTAGAGAGGCGGGGAGCTGATAACGAAGCAGATAAAAGAAACTTATCTCCGATTCAGGAGTAGGAGGAGAATTTGCAGTGCGACATGATCTTTCCAACGATCAGGAGACCAAAGTCAAGCTGGATCATGGGGGCTAAGCCTAAGCCCCTGGTATTGCAGAATAAACCCAGTAGCTAGGTGCAACATGCATGGATGATCATTGGAATGCGGTGTGGATTTTCCCCTGATTTGTTTGAGATTTTTCAGCTGTGAAATAGTTAAGGCAGGGGAAAAATTACCGTAGTTTCCAACAGAAGACCAGTTTCCGTTGCCCATAAGAAGACAAGGGATCACCGGTTTCTTGTGAATTTGTGACCACATTATTCATTAGATGGCTCACCTAAAAGTGTACTGAGCAGCAGCTTCATCACTTCTTTTTTCTCTGAAGAGCATGACGATCTTGTGACATGTTTGTCAGTCTCTACAATAGCAGCAGCAACTGATCAATGGAAAAGAAGGCAAATATCAGGAGGGTGTGTCCATGAGGGAGATAAGATGTTCACAAATATCATGGCAAGTTATCTCCATATCTATCCAGAAGCACAGTACTATACCATCCAGCCCACGGTTTCAGAGAAAAACCTGCCTGCTACTGTACATCCTGCAGGTTTGATCTGTTCATTTCAGCCGCCAAGGGGGGTCACCTCGTCGGCTCACATGGAGGCAATGCATGACACAAACAGCCAGCAATCAGGCAGTGTCAAATCGTGCCAGTGTCCTCATGTGTTCCTGAAATGGAGATATGGCAAGGTGAGAGACGATTGATCCATTACACATGCAGTGGTGTATGCAATACAAAACATCGGCAGTAGCGATCACAGAGGAGTACATGGCATCAGGTTGAAGAGCCATCGCTACGTGTCTGGTGATCTGGCCTTGTTTCTGCAGCTGGCACATTGGTTGCCTGGAAGGCATTCTCATCCTTGTGTGTGTCTTTTTTCTTGTGGAGAGAATGCACAGTCCTGGGATGACACATGAGGCAGTGTCCATTAGAATTGGATAAAACATAGAATGCGTAGAGGAGCAGGTAAGTAAAGCCATGTGGCATTGGATGACGGTCAATTGTTAGCCACCAATATCCATGGCCTGCTTCATTCATAGACCTTCACTGTCACTGTGTCTGTGGTTCAACCCCATCCAAGCAGAACAATGCAAAATTGAATGGAAAAGGACATTTTGAAGTGGCCAATATTGAGTGGGATGGTGTAGGAGCCTTTTCTTTGACACATGGGAGGTAATAATGACTGCTTATTTGTTAATACTGATAAGGATACCCTCCAAAATGCAGATTCAGTGATGAGTTAGTGAAGATCAACCAATCAGATTCCCTCCCTGATTTGCTCTTTGTCAATTAGGGGACCAAAAGCTTTTTGGACGGGACCACTTGGGATTAGCCACTTCATAGCCTTTTTGACTTAATTATCCTAGGTGGTCAAATCACAAATAAAATATGTTTTAGCCTAACTCGTTTGCAAATCACAAATAAAATATTTTTTTAGCATAAATCGTTTGTTCAGTTTGCATTGGTTTTAAACTTACTTTGCTTTGTAGGAATTTGTAAAAGAAAGACACTCATTTGAAAATAGAAAAGCTTTTGGCTTATGTACTTACCAAATGCTCAAGCTATCAGAGAGCAGCAGCATATAATATGATTGTTTGCAACTTCCTATAACATTTATGCTCAACTACATGGAAAACACCTACCAAGGCTTCCGAAAACTGCATTCTAACTTCAGCATGGACACCACCTACCATCGCTTTCAAGAACTGCACTTTCAACAAATGAGCTAACCATGTGTCAAACGTTTCACCTTAACACTACGTTTAGTCACATGAATCAAATAATTTCTTCAAACAACATTTAGTACATTACTTCAGGACAAAGATATATGGCATTTGGTAGTAATGGAAGACATAATAGAAAGAAATTGTTCTTTTGTGCCTCTCGGTTTTAGTTACCAGTTAAACTGTCTTAACTGTGTTTCGTACCTACATTTTTACTCCGTAAGTTCATTTTTAGATTCTTACATTTTTGTCCCAAAATAAATTTATTTTTAAAGTAATCATTGTATCAGAGTTGTAAAAGTAGAAAATAAGAAGTAGATAAAGTGAAGAAAAGTTGCATTGAGATTTGATAAGGTATGAGTATTTTAGTCTTTTAAGTTTTATATTGGTATGTGTGAGATGGATGAAAAATAAATTTATTTTGGGACAAAGGTAATAACTTACAAAAGATACCACCAAGTTAAACTAAAATACCAGAATACATGGATAGACCAGACCGTATTGTCTCTAATTATTACTTAGCTGATCTTATTGAAAAATTGCAGAGGAATGGGCAACATTACTTGCTTGTGTCATTACTAGAGAAACGATCTTTGGTTGATAACACCAACCAGGACTAAAGATGAATTTTTAGTCCCGGTTATTTTACCCGGGACTAAAGATGTCGATATTTAGTCCCGCTTTCGTAGCCCGGTCCAATAACCGGGACAAAAGGGGGTTACGAACCAGGACTAGAGCCCCTTCCCCGTAGTGTGTTATATTTAACCCCTTCCACACAATTCACTCTTATCATATCAGAAAAAACAATGACATTTTTCATAGAAGATGATACGAAATCAAGTAGCATCACGTGTATGAGCCTGGATGGCATATGGGTTGAAAGGGAATTGCAATGCTATGACACCCAGAATAAGTTGACGCGGAACTACATTTGCATTTATACTGCACTATGTGCCTTCGTGGATGAGCATAATCTCAGGGAGAGAAATCATTACATAATATGGATGGCCCTGCCTGTGGCCAATACACAATACAGCACTAGATAATTTCTAGGTGCCAATTAAAATTGGAAAAAAAAAGGAGAAGAAACTCCATGTGCATATCAATGTTGTTTTAAGTGGAAGAGTGCGACAGATGTTTGGTAGGACCTCCTAACATATGGACCAAGCAAAATACTGTTAATATTTAGAAACAATGATAAATGATGAATACTGAGATAACACTTGCAGACACTATAACACTTGTCAGATATTTAGAATTTGTACCTCTGAAGATCAGATACGAGGTTCGGTTTAGTCTACAAGACGAGGATATGTGTTGTGATAGTGCTCGAAAACTCTTCCAGCTCGAAAACTCTTTCTGTTGGAAATGGTTGAAAAGGCAAAAGTGAAGTTAACAAGTGTCAACTTGAACACCAGAGATTGACACTCAAAATGTAAAACGAGTTCAACGGCAGACTTCACTAAAACAAAGTACAATCGGAACAAAAGATAATATTGTTCCATAAAAAGAAGGTAATATTGGAGAGCAATGCTAGTAGGATCTTCCAAGACCTGGTTCATTTCTTGCATATGCAGAATGCAAAACAGGATAACTGTGGCCTTCAACAAAAGGAGCACAAATTAGAAATATCATATGGTTTCAGTTTTTTAAGTGTACAAGGCGCATATGCAGCTGGTGAATCTCTCTATAAATAATTATATATTCTTAGAGAGCAAATCTAGCACAAGGTCACCCTGCTGCCAAGATAAGAAATTGAATGTTAACAGCCCTAAGCCAGCCTAAGACAAACTTCTCAAAGAGCTCAATCACCCCGATCAGATGCACAGAACAGGAGAGGTTGATGATAGAGGACATTCTGAATTGCAAAACAGAGGACTTCCCAATACCTTACCTCGGGCTCCCGTTATCCCCTTGGCGGCCAACGAAAGTTGAATTGCAACCAATGATGGACAGACTTTCGAAGAAAGTTGCGGGGTGGAAACCTAAATTGCTTTCAACCGACAGTGACTATCGCTAGTGAAATCCACATTCACGGCTATACCGATGCATTATATGACAGTATTACCTCTCCCGCGTTGGGCGATGAGAGAGATCGAAAGAAGATGCCGTGGATTTCTATGGAAAGGTCAAGAGGAAATAAGTGGAGGACACTGCCTAGTATCTTGGCGACATCTTTGCACCCCAGTGGAAAAAGGAGGTCTCGGTGTCAAGAATTTGAATTACTTCGGGCAAGCACTCCGGGTTCAATGGCTAGCCAAAGCAGTTGAACAGAGTAGCCAACCATGGGCGCAGGTTGATCTTAAAATGGGAAGCGATGTTGAAATTTTTTTTCAAGACGGGGCAATATACACTATAGGGAATGGCGCGAACACACAATTCTGGACAAGCAACTGGATTGGAAATGGAAGCCCAGCTTCGCGATGGCCGATCATGTTCTCTTTCGCTGCAAGAGGCAGATTAACAGATCGAGAGGCGCTGAATAACAACACATGGATCCGAAGATTGCAGGGCACACTGTCCACAGGCGTTAAATGATTTCTTCCAACTCTGGGATGAAACGAGAGCAATTGTATTACACCCAGAAGAAGATAGAATCAAATGGAAACTTTCTTTAGATGGTTGTTTTTCAGTGGCGTCAACATATGACCTGTTCTTCATGGCGACGGAGAACTGTGATTTATGGGGAACACATTTGGAGAACTAGGGCACCGTCGAAGGTTCGCTTCTTTGTTTGGTTGGCGCTAAAGGGCCATTGTCTGACAGCGGGCAATTTAGCCAAGAGGAACTGGCCGCACACGAATCAATGCTTGCTGTCACGACCCGGCACACGTCGCAAACGGTAGTCGTGGAAGACGGGTGAGCGCGGTCCAGGACCGCGCTGCTGCCGCGGCGTGACGAAGAACGAAAGAAAGAACGCGCGTAAACAGAGGGAGCGCCGTGAGGAAGAAGAGAAGGAAAGATTGGAAATAGTAGATGGAGATTAATCTGATTCTTTTTTGTTCCTCAAACATCCGGATCACACCTTTTAAATAGCAAATTTACTTCTAACAGACTCTAACAAACTCAGTTGACAACTAATGAAGAGATAAAATCAAACTCCTAAACAGTTGTCGTGTCTGCGCGTAACTCTCCCGCCGCGCCACCAAGCCCAGGCCTTCTCCTTCAGAACTGAATCCCCCACATGACATCTCTCCCCTCCTTCGCAAACAGCTCGTCCTCGAGTTGGAACGCAGGATAGTTGCGACGAAAATCGTCGAGAGGAAACCAAGAAGCATTTTCAGCAGGCTCCCCTTCCCAACGAACTCAAACTTCACGAACACCGCGTGCAACACGAGCGCGAAGAACAGCTGCAGGAGTAGGGACCACCCTGTCGTCGCAAAGAGGAGGGAGAGGCGGAATAACATCCGGCGGTGAGCCGCAAAATGGCTTCAACTGACTGACGTGAAACACGTCATGAATACGAGCGCGAGAAGGAAGCCGAAGGCGATAAGCAACATCCCCAATGCGGCTGAGCACCTGATATGGTCCATAAAATCTTGGAGAAAGCTTGGTCTTTGAACGAACAACGAGAGACGCGGCCGAACGATGCATCAACCTAAGCCACACCCAATCACCGTCCTGAAAAAGAAAATTCCGATGCTTGGCATCATAATACTTCTTGTAAACTTGTTGGGCTTGCACCAGGCAGTCATGGACATCAGTGAGGAAATCATCCCGGCCGCGAACCAGCTTGTCAACGGCGGCCACCTTGGCCATGCTCGGCTCATAGGAACGGAGAGACGGAGGGTCTTGGCCATAAACCACTTTAAAATGGCGTCTCGCGCAAAGAGGACTGGAAGGACGTGTTGTAGCAGTACTCAGCCCAGGGAAGCCATTGCAACCAGCTGCGCGATCGATCACTGGCAAGACAACGGAGATACATGGCAATCATCTTGTTAACAACCTCCGTTTGACCGTCGGTCCGCGGATGGAACGCCGAACTGAGCTGCAGCTGAACCTTCGCGAGGCGGAACAACTCCTGCCAAAAGTGACCCGTGAACATGGGGTCTCGATCACTGACAATGGAGGCCGGCATGCCGTGAAGCCAGACGATGTCCGCAAAGAAAGCCGCAGCGACGGATGTCGCCGAGTAAGGATGACCAAGCGCAATGAAATGTGCATACTTGGAGAAGCGATCTACGACTGATAAAATGACCGACTTGCCATGAACCTTGGGAAAACCTTCCACGAAATCCATGGAAATGTCGGCCCATATCAACGACGACACTGGTAAAGGTTGAAGTAGACCGGCGGGGTGTAAGTGTTCGACCTTGTTGCGTTGGCATACGGAGCAAGCCTAGACAACATCCTGGACAACCGCGTGCAACGCCGGTATGTGGAAATCTGCCTTCACGCGGTGCAAGGTCTTCTGGATGCCTTCATGGCCCATCGCATGAGCCGCCTGCACCACATCAAAGAAAAAAACCGAGTCCGGCAACAAATACACTCTCCCCTTGAACATGAGTAGGCCATCCGCGCATTGTCGCTCCAACTCATCCTTCTGGTGTTGCGCGTAGCGGTACGGCCGAACCGCCACGGGCCCGGTGTCTGGAAGTAGGTGGATGTGGTGGTTGCGTGACCGCGGCGGTGGCAGCCCGTGAGGCTCGGCGAAGAGCGTACTGAAGCCCTCCAGTAATTCGGCCAACACATCTGGTCCCGAGCATGCGAATGAGAGGGCAGCCTGGTCTCCAGACGGTGTGCCAATCCCCCGCCAGGTGATGGGCGGCGAGGCGTGCGTGAGCGTGACACTGAGACGCGAAAAATCTAGAGGATGGGACCCAGCGTTTGGAGCCACTGGACACCCAAGACGACGTCGAACGCGTCGAGGTGGATGGCGAAAAAGTCGGAGGCGAACGCCGTGTCAACGATGTTGAACGGAACGCCACGCGCTACGCCACCATAGTCCAGGCAGTCACCATTGGCGATGTGGACGTGAAGGCCTTGTTGAGGATCAAGGACAACGCCGGCACGTTCGGCGGCGGCGGAGTTGATGAAGTTATGCGCAGAGCCGGAGTCGAGCAGCGCAATGAGAGGCGTGCCCTGGAGCTCTATGCGGAGTTGCATCATCTCGCTTCCGTAGGGACGAACACCGGCAAGAGCGTAGAGAGAGATGCCCGGGTCGTCTGCGGCCTCCGGTGTATCGTCGTGGTCCTCATCTCGCGGGTGGTGCACGAGCCGGAAGAGTCGCTTGTACTTGTGACTTGGAACAAATTTTTCGTCACAATTAAAGCAAAGGCCGGCCTCACGACGAGTTTGCATCTCCTCCGCAGTGAGCGTGCGACACGAAACCTTCCCTGGTTGTTGTTGCCCGGGTTTTGATGTCGCTAGTGCGCCGGGCGTCGGCGGCGATGCGGCACCTGCATTTGGTGCGCCGGGTGCTGCGGCTCGATGGCCGGATGGTCGCGCAGCCCCCTTGATGGCCTCTGTCTTGTGCGGCTCCTCCATTTGGGCGCGAAGCTCGTAGGCCCGGGCCAAACTCATGGCCGTGTCGAGGGACGCCGGCGCCTCAAGCTCAACGTCGATGCAAAGTTTGCCCTGCAGCCCCATGGTGAAGAGTTCTACCTTCTGTTCCTATGTCAGTGTACCTGCATGGCTCATGAGTTTGATAAAGCGACCCTGGTATTCCGCGACCGTCCCTGTACGACGCAGCTCCGCCAACGAGCCGATCTTGTTGTGGCGTAGCGGCGGGCCAAAATGACGATTGACCATCTGGATGAACTAGCGCCACGGCGGGGTGCCTTAGTCACGCTCCACATGGGTGTACCACTCCTGTGCCTCGCTGGTGCGGTGGAACGCAGCGATCCATACCTTTTCTTCTTCTACGGTTCGCTGTCCGCGAAAGAATTGCTCGCATCGACTGATCCATGTTGTCGGATCCCCGATGCTGTCATACTGTGGGAAATCCCACTTGTAATAGCGGGGAATACGACCATCGTCGGCGCCCTCCGAGCCGTATGAAGACGGCGGCGGCCCCATGATCCCCTTTGACGTTTCCTTTGATGACTCCAATTTCTTGATTGCCGCAGCATGATCTTGGAGTGTAGAGCTGATTTTTTCAATTCATCGAGGATGGCAGCCATCTGCTGGTTGCCCTGACCGGAGGATGACTCAGTGGTGGTCGACATGTCCACAGGCGCCGGAAATTGCTCTGATACCAAGTTGTCACGACCCGGCACACGTCGCAAACGGTAGTCGTGGAAGACGGGTGGGCGCGGTCCAGGATCGCGGTGCTGCCGCGGCGTGACGAAGAACGAAAGAAAGAACGCGCGTAAACAGAGGGAGCGCCGTGAGGAAGAAGAGAAAGGAAAGATTGGAAATAGTAGATGGAGATTAATTTGATTCTTTTTTATTCCTCAAACATCCGGATTACACCTTTTAAATAACAAATTTACTTTTAACAGACTCTAACAAACTGAGTTGACAGCTAATGAAGAGATAAAATCAAACTCCTAAACAGTTGTCGTGTCTGCGCCTAACTCGCCCGCCGCGCCACCAAGCCCAAGCCTTTTCCTTCGAAACTGAATCCCCCACATGACACTTGCTCTATCAGCGCAAAGAAGAGACATGTCAGCACTTGCTAGCAAGCTATGATTTTATAGCGGCGGTTTGGCAACAGCAGAGAACCTGGTGCGAAATCAACTTCCAAACTCCAGCGGAGAGTGCCCTGCCCCTAAGTCACTGGTGGACCAAGACAAGAGCGTTTTTTCGGATCAGCTACAGGAGAAAGTTCGACAGTCTCTTCATGCTCATCACCTGGCTAATTTGGAAAGAGCGGAACAATCGGGTTTTCCAACAAAAAGCTAAGACAACAATTCAGTTGGCAACGGAGATAAATGAAGAAATTCTAGTCTGGAAAGAGGTTGGGCTCTTTCCGCACGACGACGGAGATTGAACTGATGTTTTTTGAGAAAGAAATGGAAGTTCCAAACATGAGAAGTCGCTGATTTGTACAAAAAGCCTTTTATTTTTGTGCCCTTATACGTGTTTTTTCCCTTCGTTCAAGCTTAAGCCGATCTTGGTTGCAAGATTAGCGCGACACCATAGTGTCGTTTCTTAAGCTTTTGTATGTTCTCCTTTAATCTTAATAAAATTGGATCGCCTCCTTCGGCCTTCCCGACAAAAAAAAACTATGCTGCGTTTCTCATCCCGGGAACACGGGAACAATCTCGTCCCTCCCTTGTGAAAATCTATAAAAGGTAGCATCCCAAGTTTCTCGATCACCTTCCTTGACCCATCGATCTGGGAACGTTGGTAACCAGCCTAGTTGTGACATATAATAAGTAATAAAGGATGGTAAAAATTAGGAAACAAATAAAAAATGTTGGTTGATATTTAAGAAAGCAGATAGGAACCAATTTTCAACCGGCCAGCTGAAATTGAAGAATGGAAGGAACCAGTGCTCTCACCTTTAAAATGGAAATCTTCACTGGAGCCATCACTTGATTTTTCTTAGTTCTCAAAAGGATCATTTTGAATATCAGTTGCTTAGATTGCAAACTTCAGCAATACCAATACCAATGGTTAAAGTGTAATGATGATTGATATTCCCTATCATCTAGTCCATGCTTCCACTATATAATAACCAATTTCATAAGGAAAAAAATGGAAGCAGCCGTTCAGCACCTAGCAAAGATTCCATGGGCCAGTCCAAATCCTAGAAGCTATCTGCCATCCTTGGAAAAGAGGAACCAACCGACTAAAGCTAGTCATGAACCTTGTGAAAAAGAAAGGCTCTGCAAGGAAGAGATATCCTGCACTCTCTTTGGTGGCATGCAAACTTAAGAATGCAAGGTGGCACCTCTGAATCTCGGGAACCAACCATGAATCAAATTTTTATGGAGTGACTTGTTAGAGAATAAAACCTAGCGAGAACCTAATTTGGTAGCAGGGTGAGATCCCCTCAGTTCAACAGCTGGATGGTCCATGTTATCTCAAAAAGAATTGTGGTGCTCAAACATTGTACTACTACTACAGAAACCAATCACTGCAGGGAACTCGAGTAAACTGAAACTTGACAAAGAGCCTAACCCTTTTTAACCAGAATATTGGTACTAGGTGGCGAGGTGGATTAATTGGCTAGCACGGAAAAGCATGCCTTTTTTCTCTCAAAAATCAGCAAAGGGACAAACTTTGCATTTGTGCGGGTAGTGGGGAGAGGCCCCCAAAATTCTCACGGCACCAGCCCTCCATCCTCTCCAGCCACCAACTGGTGCCGAAGTTTTTAATGCCAGGAAAAGGCCAGCAAATGAGGCTCACACCCAACTAACTGTCTCAAATCTCTCACCTCAGAACATGCACCAATACCTTGTCCATCATAAATACCCCTCCCCACCACTGCTCTCACAACCATAATAACCTCCCTACAAATAGCCTCCAAGAAACCAAGGCCAGCACCAAACACAAACAATGGCAGCAATGGAGATAGAGTCAGTCAAGTGTGAGTGCTGCGGCCTGAGGGAGGAATGCACCCAGGACTACATTGCCAGTGTGAGAGCAAGCTTCTACGGCCAGTGGCTCTGTGGGCTGTGCTGTGAGGCTGTGAGGGACGAGGCGGGCAGGAAGAAGGCTCACCCAGGCGTGGAGGAGGCTGTCAGGGCGCACATGGCGTTCTGCAGGATGTTCAGGTCCAACCCCGCCGTCCGGGTCGCCGACGGCATGCGCCAGATGCTCCGGAGGCGGTCCAGCGACATGTCGAAGCCGGACACCTCCAAGAAGTACAGCACCGTTCAGGTCGTAGATGAATCATCAGTATCACTGTGTTGAAGAGTTCTTCATCTTATATGGTTTGTAGACTGTCTAGTCCTTCTCCCTTTCCTTCAGTAAGTTGGTGTATGTTCCTGTCATGAGAAGAATTGGTATGTAGATAAGATTCCATGAGAATAGATGCTAGTAGTGATTGTATGGAGTTACCCTTCCTTTTGGTCAGAAATCAATCATGGGTTGATAAGATATACATTTGCAAAATAGTTGGTCACTACCTTTTAGTTGCGACCTAACAAAGACAGGCAAGAGGTTAGCATGTGCAAGCTACATTGTTCACACCTAAGGTCATATTACTCGCTGTATCTGACTTGACTTGTGATGTAGATGTAATACCATCAAGGCATCAATGTAGCGGTATTAGCAGCTGGTGGTTGCAGTTGTTCCATCATACTATATGCTCCTAGATATTGTACATCAAAGTTGTAATGTTGCGGTCTTTTTTCTTTCAGATTGTTAACATGGTCGAGTTAGGAACAGAGCAAAGATTGTCTGAAGCAGTAGATATTGATTCACATACTGAACCGTCTATCAGTTCAGCACTCTTTAAGAAAAAAACAATAGGCAGATGATCCATGCATATATGTATATCTTTCACACAAAAAAAACGCATATAAGTATGTCAAATTTCAATTTTTGATATTAATAATGTGGCGATAATACAACAGATGAAAATTACATGCTAAATAAAACGCTCCTAAGTGGAATTACAACAGCATGATCGCAGTATACCAGTTGAATTCATAGCGTGCCCAGATCTGTGAAAATTGGACAGGTCCATAAAATTAGTCGTGCCTTTCTGTGAACTCTTCCTGGCACAGAAAGGAATCGATTTTCTCCTTTGTAAATGACTCAGTTTGGAAAAAAAAATGTTACCAAAAGATTGCTTATGTTGAGAAGATTTTAACAATTAGAACCCTTCAACGACACTGTTATTTCCATAGTCATGGGCTCATAGTTCAGCAATGGATTCATATTGCAAAATATTCTACTTTTGTCAACGGTCTACCATGAGAAGCATGTGTCCAATCCACCCTTCTACTACTGCACTATCTCAAAAATTGACTTAGACTGCAGTGAATACAAACCAAATTCAGGTGTACTTTCTACCTGTTTCAGACATCGACGTCGACACCGTTACTGCACAAACCTCACAGTCTTTGCAGTCTTGCAGACGCCATGGTTGTGAGGTATCACAGTGACGGCACGCACTGTGGTGCATCACGACGGCAATGCCGTCCCGTCCAGCAGAACAGCACACGGCATGTGCCGCTGCCGCTGCCGCCCTCGCAGAAACGAAAAAGAAAGAACTCCGCGAGTGCGACGCTCCCTGTGACGGCAATTTTCGACAACGAAATGATTTTGCATGATCAAGAAAGGGACGTGCCATGCCGATTTCGCATCATGAGCTACACCGCGGCAGCGAGTTAGCAACCCCCCGGGGAGGATCAAGAAGCACACACCTGTCTGGCCGCGCCGCGCCCGCCCGCGCAATCCGTCGAGCACCTGGCGCGCACGATCCCCGCCGCCTGCTCGGGACAGGAGCGGCTGGCCAGGCGAGCCCGGCCGGCGATCCGTCCGCACCACCAAGGTCGGAGAGGAACGGAAATCATGGCGCCTTTGATTTCTGCGGGTGCCGACCGAGTCAGCGACAGCATCCGCAAAAGATCAGAGGCTTGCAGGGGAAGCATCTTCTCCCGTGCGCTGGCCGTCGCACTCGATTGCGCAGCTTGAAGCTTGGAACCACCGAGACGACGATGGATAGGGTGATCAGCGAGCACTATCTTGGATTTTGAGTAGGGTAATTGTGATCGAGACGGAGTTGAGCTGAAGATAATGATAATTCAGATAAATCTGGTGGATAAAGCGAATCAGCGCTGAGATATTATGAAAATAATTTTAAAAACCTTCGCTTGAGTATGCTTCGAAATTCAAATTCATCCTAACTGGGGTAAGTCTAATATAAGATCCACTCGTGTTTAGCTGGGTAAACCTGAAGATTTTTCTAAATAAATTTTATCATCGAAATTTTCAACGTGAACAATACTGTATTTTACATTGAACATTTAATTCCTTTTGTCAAAATCTTGTGAAATCATTCAAACTGAAATCTAAAAGGAATAAGTTCATCTGAATTTTGCACCGAATTCGACTTTTATCCTTGCACTCTAAAACCAGATATAATGGGTACTTGAACCGTCAAAACCGATGTAATATAGGTCACTCGATGGTTTGAAAGACGGTTTTAGCTGACATGACGTCTACGTGGCTGTTTTTGACTTGGTTTTCATATGACGTGACAGTGACGTGACGCTTATGTGATAATTTAATTTTAAAAATAATAAAAACTATGGGCCCACATGTTAGTTACACCAAAAAATTAATTAGAAATGATGGGCCCCACGTGGACCTCACATGTCATTCTCACCCCTCCTCTTCTTCCTCCGGCCGACCTCGCGGAGAACCAGGCGACCGATGAGAGTTGTGATACAATTAATTACACATACCGATGAGAGTTGTGATACAATTAATTACACATACGAATCAAAATTGCAAGCTCGACATAGCCGATCGATCGATCGGTAGGCTAAGGCTAGAGGGATAGCAGCTTGCGGAGGTTCATGGGCGAGATGTACTTGCTGTCGTCGTCGACGATGTACTTGGCCATCACTAGGTTCGCCTCCTCGCTGGGGTGGTACGGGATTCACACCAGCGATTGATCGTCTTCTGGTACGGGATGCACACCAGCAGCCCCATGTTCGCCACCATGAACTTCCTCACGTCCATTGTGTATAGCCTCTGTGTGATACAACCAATGACGGCGAGCCTGCCATTGCCGGCCGCCATCGTCGATCAGTCAATCTCCGGGCAGAGCAAACGGTATGTATCAACGTACTCATAGTTGTATTGTACATGATATGATGTCATTAGCAGACATGCACCGTGAGTTGCTCCTGGAGGTGGATGGTGAGGTTGCTGATGAAGCCATCGGGCGACTCGGCGACCCAGGTCTCGGCGGAGAGAGGACGAGCATGAGGTAGTTGTTCAAGAAGTCGTTGGACCCGACGGTGATGGAGAAGATTGCCTTCTTCTTCAAGAACTCCTTCGCCTTCGCCTTCCCCAGAAGATCGTCCAGCTGCTTCCTCATGATGCTGAAGTAATCCACCTACAAATCCATTCCGATCCTGTTCACCTGAAATCCAGAATATAATTTGGAGAAAGACATGATCTTTTTTGTGCATGCAACAAGATCTCTGTGAAATATTGTCTGAAGAAATCAACTCAGAAAGATTCTTCCTGTCATTTTCAGAATCCCGGCGCCTCCTGACGCATAGTTGATGCCGTTGAGCAACACACCGCTGGTCGTGTTCGGAGCAAGAAACGGCGACGAGTAGCCCGTTTGGCCCAGCATGTCTTCTTTCGCGACGTTGGCTGGAGGAAGAAGAGAAGGGATGAGAATGACATATGGGACCCGCATGGGTCCCACCATTTTTAAATTATTTTTGGTGTAACTAACATGTAGGCCCATAATTTTTATTATTTTTCAAATCAAATTGCCATGTAAGCGCCACATCACGTAGGTGTCACGTCAGCCAAAACCGACGAGGAACCTATATTACATCAGTTTTGATGGTTCAGGATCCGTTATATCTGGTTTTAAAATGTAAGGACGAAAATCAGATTCGGTGTAAAGTCAATGGATCTCAAATGAACTTAAGACAATCTAAAAAGTGTTAAAACTGAAAGGCCCATTTCATTCAAGCCCAGTCTATGTGCACCACGGCCCAAATCTTCCTTTCCTTTCACCTCCTCTAAAACCTCTGGGCCAACTGGGCTCAAACCTCCCCGCAGCTCCGATCCGAATCCACCATGCAGAGGCGGCTCTCGCAGCTCGCGCTCCGCCGCCTCCTGTCGCCGCCGGCGCCCGCTGCTCGCCGGCCCGCACCGGTGGCGGCGGAGGCCGTCTTCGGCGGAGGAGCGAAAGCCCTCCTTCTCCGCTGGGGTGGCTCCGGGGTACGCTCCCGATCCGTGATAGAGAGATTCTCTGGTTTGGGGTGGGGGGTTTGGGTTCCTTTCGCGTCGAGCTGGAAACCTCCGTGAATCTCGTGGTTTCCGTGGCTTTAGGTGGCGGCGAGCGGCTGGAGTGGCGGCGGCTCGGGGCTTCGCTTGGCTCGGAGGCTCTGCACCTATGACGACAGAGGTATATCCAGCGGTTTCGTTTCTCCGGCCTCCCAAATCTGGGCTGTTTTGCTGGTCATATGGAATGGAAGCAATCGAGCAAGCATCCATGGAATTCATGTGGTTGTATGATTAATCTAGATTCTAGATAGGTTACTAAGAAAAATGGTGTCTGTGAGTTTTTGCATTCTCTGAGAAATGGCTTATGATTTAGCGCAATTCCGTGCAACCCAGGTTGTAAGCTACCTTGGTGGAGTATTAGTAGTAGAGTTGCCTTATGAGATCTCAATGCCATGTGATTGCTGTTAATCTGGATCTTTCTCCTTCTCTACTTATTGTATTGCCACTCAGTGTTGTGGAGAACTGCCTTATCATCAGAATAGTCGCTGGCAGTGTGGATGAACCATCGTTTATAGAGTATGCAGAAGCATTTAGCGGTCCTGAAGTATTGAT
Organism: Oryza australiensis; assembly: GCA_019925245.2. Taxonomy (NCBI): domain Eukaryota; kingdom Viridiplantae; phylum Streptophyta; class Magnoliopsida; order Poales; family Poaceae; genus Oryza; species Oryza australiensis. The sequence continues at coordinate 1,981,391 of JAIFGZ020000160.1, read as the reverse complement.
ATTGTCACTATGGAAGTATGGTGCGATAACTCTTTGTTGAAAGCAATTGGTGAAAACTAGAGAACCCCTTTTCCTTTGGTATTCTTTCTGTGAACAGACTATGTGGCTATTCTTAGTGAAATCCTACTTGTCTGACTTGAACTGACATGATGTACAGATGACAGGGCACTTGAGGAGGAAGCTGAGAAGAAATTTGGATGGATATTGAAGATATTCTTCATAGGAACTGCTGGCCTTGTTGGTTACCAATTCTTTCCTTACATGGGTATGATTACTTTTTCCCGATATGCTAACAAATTGTGGCATGCCCAGATCTCTTCCAGACTTGAACTATCAACCTAGGACATTATTTAGGAAAACCTGAGAATGTTGTTTTATTTGACAAGTTTTCAGGGGATAACCTGCTTCAGCAATCCATCTCACTTTTGCATGTCAAAGATCCCTTGTTCAAGCGAATGGGAGCTTCCCGATTAGCTCGTTTTGCAGTCGATGGTAATAAGTTTATGTAAGCATATTTGCAATTCTCATGTGATTTGTTCTACATTGTTGGGCTCCAGAACACATAACATTAAATTGTCTACTCAATTAACCTTTATGCTTGATACAGTTGTTTCTGCATTGATGATGATCTAGTTTATCTGGAGAAGGCCATCCCCACCTTTACTATGCCAGTTTATAAGGGCATGAAGAGGAGAATTTTTAAATTTCTTTTGTAGCAATGTAGCGCTCACAGCTGCTACTACACTTATTGAACAACTTAAAATCGATACAGTCCAACTGCTGGTGACAGTTTTAGGGGTCTAAAATTTAGTCTCTTTGTTAATTAGAACCCTGCGATATCTGAAGGCACATTTTCCTTCTCTTGCCTTTTGAGTTCTGACTTGTAGTAGATTTCCCTAGGTAGCATTATATCTATACTACTTTAAAAGAAGGTAGTGGTGGTGGCAATGAATTTGCCATTGTAGTTTTTGCCAATTACTCCTCAAACTTCTTAGTATTAAAAATAACAAAATCTAAATGGATAGCCACATATAAAGTCAAATTAAGGTGAATATTCCCTATAGAAAATTGATGCATAGCACATTTTGTGGAAAACATATTTTTTTATTTATTTTAGGTAATATTATAATATATTTTTTAACTGTAGCAAAGCATGGGCATTCAGCTAGTAATAACTGAATATCCTACCTTATGATGTGTCCTGTGTACTGTCTCTATCCGTAACTAGCAAAGGCTTTCCAGCTTATTTCCTGTTACTGCTATTTTGCAACAAGATGATAATTCACATATTGCTCCTGCATGAGAATGCTTCAGCATTTCTAAGCTTCCTTTCACTTACATATTAATTGGACTTCTATTGATGTGGTGGTGTGGGGTTATGGTTTCTTAACTAATGGTTATCAGTCACTACTTCTTACATGCACTACTTCCACGTGGTCATTGCTGGGTCTGCATCTGTTATGGAAGCCACTAGTGTTCCTCAATGAAGGATCTAGGTCAATTCCAAATGCTCTTTGATTAGTACAATAGCTATGATGTGAAATGAGAAAAATTGGAAGAAGATACAGGGAAGGTTAAGTAACCACAGCCCACTTTCTGCCCCCATCGGGTATGTCCTGCTTGTCCTAGATAAACTTTAGCAAATATATTTCCGAATTTTTTTTTGAAACCCCTATTTCCGAAGTCTTGTGGCATTGCCTATAGACTTGTTCATGTTCCTTGGCCATACCATATCAAGATACACATAACTTTTTGCATAATCTAAGTGACAATGTAGAAACCATTTGCATTGAATATTTTCAATATTCCACGTCGATTTCTTCTTCACTTTTTATTTAGTAGTATATGCTTACTCATTTTCTAATCGCACAGATGCAAGGAGAATGAAGGTAGTGGAGATGGGGGGAGCTCAACAACTTCTTAATGTGTTGGAAGGTGCTAAAGATGATAAAACACGCAAACAAGTCCTAAAAGCTCTTGCTGCACTTTCAAAATCTGGTGAGCAAAGTTAATTGTGTCAAATGCTTGATTTTAGTTTCTTTAGTCTTATCATTCAGAATAGTTCATTTAATTATTATGAGGTGCTTGGATCCTCTCCCTTCACATTACTCTACTCCCAGTGGACTTGTAGTGCCAAACTTTCTACTGTACTTTCATATGTTCAGGGCTGCATTGATGTTTGTTGCTAGAATTCCCACTTAGTGGCTTAAGTTTTGAATGTTAATTTTAAATTATGCACCAAAAAGGTAGATCCTTCTTACACTAGAACTAAAAAAATAATACAATAAATGTCTCAAGCGGTCAAGAACATTGGAAATGATTAATTTCAGTTTAGAACTTTGTGGTCTGCTAACTGATTATGTGACATGAAAGCATGCTAACTGGTACTCTGTTTTAATGTCTGGGCTCCTGCATTCCCATCAGTCATGAGACTAGGGGATCATGGGTTTATGTTACTAAATTAACAAACCCCATATGCCCATGTTCTAATTCATAGTTCTTCTGTTGGTGTTGTTTGTTCTTGGGCTTTTGTTTTCATATACTCACGAAGCTTTGAAAAATGCTCCTTGCAATGTACAGAGGAAGCTGCAGGATTTTTGGACAAGGCAGGCGCCTACGCAATAGTCAGTTCCACTCCGAACTCCCCTGAGTATGCTGAGATCGAGACCTACAAGGCTAGCCTCCTGAAGGCGTTTGATGAACAGAAGTCGTGACGATAAATGGCTAAGAGTGGCGAATCGATCTACATGTTTGTTTTAAACTGGACGTATCCGAGCGTTCTTTGTTGATCGGACCTCGGTCTTGTTGCTGGAATCATGTCTACATACATTTGTTCTGAGCAGGCAGCACATGCAGAGAGTTGCTATTTTGTCTAAGGAACAATTGCATCCATGCCTCCACGTTCAACCCCAACTGATGTTTTGCCCCCCTAAAAAAGTTTGCAATTTTGCCCCCATTTTTTGAAAACAAACCAGCTGTCTGCCCTCACTTTTTGACGCTAGGTTTGACGGTGTTAATTCTAAAGTGAAAGGACATTTATATCCTTGCTGTTCTTGCATTTTCCCCCTACTTTTTTTTTGCATCTCGTGTAATTTTACCCCTATTCTGACATGAAGTTACATTGTGTTAAATAATTCAAATATGAGCATCTCGTGTGATGTTCTTGTGCTTTGTTAAAAAAATGACAAATACTAGCCGAGTACAAAATTTCGACAGAACTAGCATAAGTCTCATATATATATATATATATATATATATATATATATATATATAGCAAGCATTACAAAGTGTCTGATTAGCAAAAAGTCAGAGATAACAAGCATTACTTGGTGTTACATAGTCAAAGCATTACATGTTTTACATGTCCAGAACATAGAAGACACGGTATCATATGTTACAAGTCCATATTAGCACAAAAGTATTTAAAAGGGACATAGTCCAGATCATGCAAACCATGAAGCTATAGCCTCCCTCCTCTTCCTCCCCCTCCCCTTCCCTCTACACACATCGCCACCGCCACTACCATTTCCCCTTCCCCTTGCACTTGCACTTGCACTTGATGGTTAAGAAAGAGATCAGCAATAAGAAATAAGCAAAATCTGAAGATAAATAGGAGTGAATAACAATGCATGACTCACTTTGTCATGGCTGCAACACTTGGGCCGTTGTTCCCATCTTTGGTTCCAATTTCTGAAGATGAGAGCCTCTCTTCATTGGTAAGGTTTTACCCTGGAGGTATTTCTTTGGTCCTCCATCCGGCAAACTGGAAAAAGACCAAACTAACAACTAATTGCAAATCGCTATGAGTTGGCCTACAAACTACAACAAAAGATACACATTCAGGTATTCCTCCTAAATACCGAAGGTAATTCATCCTATGAACCAAACTGAATAAAGGGACATCCACAATGACAAGAATAGATCAGATTACCTATTGATCTCTTCCATGAAAATATGCTTCATTGATAGGATTTCCTCCATCGAAGCCCTTCCCCTCCCTTCCAGGGATCACCTAGTAGAGCCGTATCTTTCTTCTAGCCGCCTGCCATCGAGCTGCCTGCGCCAAGGCACGGGAAGCCCCATGGCCATCGCCTGCCTCATTAGGCTTGGTCGTCGCTCGCCGCGCTAGAAGCCCGCTGCCACCACCTCGACGCGCCTGAACGCCGCCATTGTTGCCTTGCAAGATTTAGGGCTTCGACGTGTGTTGATGAGAAATCTTTCCGACGCGCTGGCCTGGGAGATCTGCTTTACTCCAGTGCAGGTCCGTCCTTAGCTACCTTTGATGAATTAGGCGTGTCAGCTGGTTTGATCTGTTAATCAACAAGAAATAATAAACAGATACATGCGTTAATGTTAAAGTTAGATCCTACCGGATCGGCTCAGGGAATCAATTTACATATATTGGCTATCCCGAAGCACATTTAAACTAAGTGACTGGCATAGATCGGCTATACCGAGACAGTTAAATCACTTAATCTAAATACACATCAGGGTAACAAATATATGCATTCATAATCTAGCCGATGCTGTAGATCTAACGTGGATCGGCTATTACTTCGATGCATCTTATGAAAGATATCAATCTGACTTAAATGCATTAAACCTAGATCAATCGGTTATCGGCTGATGCCAACAGATCGATACTGGCTTAAGGCATTTAACCAGATTGAGATTTAATATAAGAGACAACTTTAATATATCTAATAGTGAATAATGCTAAAAGACAATTAAAACAGGTAAGGCCAGCTGAACCTCCGGCACTGTCTCTAATGATAAACATCCAGCTGAATAGATCTTAATAATTCTAAAAGCGACTTAATAATTCATGATGATGCAGCATTAAGTAAAAAAGAAGTACTAGATCTATATGGACCGATGTAAACCCCTCGAGACGGTAGATACAACATATAAACTAGTCCAACATCTAGATCTAACTCTATCGGCTACTGCCTCCCGAGAGAAACGAGCCGATGGCCAGACAGATCTAGACATTGCTCCAGATTATATGCTGCATATGATAAATTGCGCAGTCTATAGCATTAAATCTAGAGTGTCATGACGATGTAAGCATAAGATTCAACGATACAGACTACTAATGACAAGTATTTACCTTATGGGGGGGTCGAGATCGATGCAGCCCGAAACGAGATCAAGAACTCGTCTAAAAGAAAAAGGTTTAGCGATGCGCCGAGATTGTATTGATGTGTGTTGTTGTTTACAAAGAGCCCTCGAGTCTTATTTATACCCAGGCATAACATTATCCATGTAAGACACGGTTTCTATCTAATCTACTATTTAAAATACGACAATATCTCGGGATACAGCGCCAATGTCGTATCACAAAAAGAATATCTAAATAAAACCCTATTTTACAGATACAATTGCCGTTACAGGACTCTATCCATAGATTGCAATATCTTAACGAACATTTGGGAACCGATTCTTCCTTTTATCTTCAAGCCTCTTTATCGGAAACGGTTCCATCTTCTTCTCTGAATCGGAATCGACTATCGGCCTTTCTAAACCCTAAACCCTAAACCCTAAACCCTAACCCTAAACCCTAAACCCTAAACCCTAAACCCTAAACCCTAAACCCTAAACCCTAACCCTAAACCCTAAACCCTATCCAGTTGCTCAAGGGTAGAATGGTAAATCAATATTTCATAAAATCCTTTTTTATTTTCATTTGTATTTCTTTAACTCAAAACTATGGGACACACCTAAAAGGCATCAAAAGTGAGGGCAAACAATAGGTTCGTTTTCAAAAAAGAGGCAAAATTGCAAACCCTAAAAAGTGAGTGCAAATGAAGAGTTGGGGTTGAAAGTAGGGGCATGAATGCCATCGTGTTGGATTAAATGGGCTTGGCCCAATTTATTCCCAATAAATTTTATAAACCCACAATTAATGTTAAGAGATTAATACCATTTTGGGAATCAATGTGGAGGGATTTCAACTTAAATAGGTTGCTATTGAAGAGCACCTGTTGAACGGTTGAGATGATGGTGGGACTATCATGCGCGCGCGCCGGGTCGGGGTGTGGCTGGTTGCTGCTCTCTCTCCAATGTTTTGCAATGTACGAAAATTAAATCATATTGATTTGGCTAATTAATTCTGTAATGGGTGAATGAATTCAATCCTGACTTAATTCCTTGGATTGATTTTGTTGGTAATCGCAAAATTCAATTGGACTTATTTCAATTTGATTACTCCCGAACGTTACTCTCTCGCGCACTATATAAACCCATCTCCGAGATAAACAAAGCACACCACTTTCTTTGTTCATCTTCCTCACTCTGATTCTCCTCGGCACTCTCTGTTCCTGAGCTACTTCTGTGTCTCCGGTTCCGATCACCTACATGCACGGGTCGTCAGGACGAGCAGGCCTTCGGAACTCCGTCTGCTTGAGTACCTGCACAGGTAGGCGGGTGCAAGCTTTTGGGTAGCGCTTCTGCGCAACTGCTCTGCTTTGGTTCTTCACTGCATCATCGACTCTCTGCTTTGTCTACTTTCACTACTATAACATGTCAACTGGTGGAGGCAACGACGGCAATGGTGGTGGCAGCAACGGTGTCACTGGAGGAGGCGAGAACGGCTTCATCAATGGAGGCACCAACAACACTGCCTCACCCAGTACCGGAGCGCTTTTTGAGTATGTTAAATTTCTAACCATAACATTAAACATGCTTCTTGATGATGTTTATTTTGTTATTAACATGTTCATGTTTAGCACTATCACTAAATCATATTTGTCATATTTAGTATGTTAATTTTTTGGATTAAAATATATTGAATTATGACTATATTTTCAACATATTGTCCTTTTTGTAAACAAATCTACTATATTTGTTTTTCTAGAGAAAAAACATTGGATTGGTTTTAAGCTATATAACGATCGTGTGGGCACTGGATGTGTGATAAACAGATTGACACACTTTGTGTAACGATCGTGGGGCACTGTATGTGTGACAAACTATTGGCAGTAAATTGTCTTTGTCCTTTCAATTGTTGTAATCATTTGGGTATTATTGTACGACAAACTACTAGTAGTAAATTGGCTTTCTCAATTCAGTCGTTGTGACCATTCAATAAGACTCTGTTGGGGCAGTGTATGTGTGACAAACTACTAGTAAATTAGCTTCTCCATTCAATTGTTGTAAACCTACCTTCACCCGTGGCATGTAAGAACCTCGTTCGGAACAAGCTTATATAATTAACTTCCGTTCTGAGGTTTCTCCACTCTAATTCAAATTATATTGCTACCTGAAGCAACGTCGTAATGGTGCCCCGCTCTCAACACCGCCCCCTCGTCGTTGTTGCTTTGCTAGCGGCCGCAGGCCTGGCGGCACACACAACACCTATAATTTGTGCATGTACTGCTCGTCCACTAATCCAACTAGTGTTTTCTACCAAACGGTGATGGCCATCTTTCGGATTACTATGCAGGCAAATATTAATTGCCTATGCAGCATCAAGGACGGACCAGATTACCTTGTGGCCGGTTTTCACCGGTCTCACACGTTTCTCCAGCGGACCGAAAGACATCTTTCCGTACGGAAGGTCTGCCCGCATGCGCGAAAAGGTCTGAGAAAAGTTCATTTTCGCATGCGGGCGGTCCAACCGCACGGGAAGATCGATTATCCCGTGCGGTCGACTTAAGCGGCCCGCACGGGAAGATAGATTATCTCGTGCGGGCCGCTTAGCGATCACACGGAAGATCGATCTTCCCGTGCGGTCGTCTGCGGCCCGCACGGGATAATCTATCTTCCCGTGCGGGCCGCTTAAGTCGACCGTGACGGAAGATGGTCGTGCCCATTATTTTATGTACAACGTTCTGTGAGCTAGTCATTGTCCTCTCTCTCTCTTCTCTCCTCTCCTCTCCTCTCCTCTTCTCTCCTCTCTGTCTCCCTCTCCTCTTCTCTCTCTCAGTAATGTTAAATGGGTCAATATATATATTTTTCGCGCATGAGAAAAAAAGCCATTTAATATTATTTCCTTATAAAAGATATACATATAACACAGATCAATCATGCGTAATGTATACATATCAAGCTAGTTTCGTCTCGCAAATTAACATAAGTCTAGCTAGCAACAAATTTACAAATTATTTAATGGCGGTGCTCTTTTTCCACTCTCTAAGTCGTCTGAATTTATCGTCTGTCGCCAGCTCGCTCTCCGGATCGTAGAAATCGTCCAAATGGTTGCAGACATCGCGACGGATGAAGCGGCAAAGATCTGCAACCAAGTTAAGGATGGTTCTATCGTCGAACCGGTTCGCTACAACTGGAACTTTCGTGATCTGTTTAAGAAAAAAACAGTACACATATACATACAATTAGAAAAATTATACAAGATCGATAACATGTAGAAAGATATATTTCTCTGATGAACTTACTTCTTCGAACTTAGTAGTGTATAATCCCGTAGATTCTGAGCATTTCACACACGTATTTCTCGCAAAGGTTAGTGCCTGGTGGTTGCTTATAACAACTTGTGAAATTTGTGAACGAATCGACTAGACAGTTGTAATATGGTGTATATAAGAGGTGTACATGTGAGCACAATATTTACCCTAAAAGAAAGATGATCGGAAAGCGAGAATCGTTGTGATTCTGAATCATCTTTCACATCGTAAAGAAATCATAAGTCTATAGCTAGCCTATGTATGCATGTGATAAATCGACGGTCGTCTCATTCTCGATGGCTCCCTGTGCCCTGCGAGGTGTGCTTTCTGGCAAGATTAATGTTCAAGTTCTCGTTGCTAATGTCTCGGCCGAATTCTCGTGAATTGACATATCTTGATCGACGCCTTCTTCACTGCCTTCTTCACCGATCTTGGTCTCTTCAACATGCCATGATCCATCGAGTAGCCTTCTTCACGATCTTGGTCTCTTCAACATGTCACGATCCGATCTTGGTCTTTTTTCTTGATCTTCTCCCTTTGTTTTATACTCTTTTTGTATTGCTCTTTCTTATAGTACGGCGTAAGATTGCAGTATCTCCATCACCGGGTGTCATGGATGACCGCTTTCGTGCATGCAAGGAGGATGCTAAATTTTCCTAGGTCGTGGCACTTGATTTTACACCCAATTATTCTTTTGGGAAGCGGTCATGTCTGTTGATTCCCAATGATGTCATTGGGTGTAAAATCAAGTGCCCTGACCCAGGAAAATTTAGCATCCTCCTTGCATGCATGAAAATGGTCATCCATGACTCCCGGTTTGATGGAGATACACGAGTACTGCTACACCGTACTCTAAGAAAGAGCAATACATAAAGATTATGAAACAAAGAGAGAAGAGCAAGAAAAAAGACCAAGATCGAATCGTGACTTGTTCAACAGACCAAGACGGTGAAGAAGACTACTACGATGGATCATGACATGTTGAAAAGACCAAGATTGGTAAAGAAGGCAGGAAAAAGGCGTCGGGCAAGATATGGCAATTCACGAGAATTCGACCGAAGACATTAGCAACGAGAACTTAAACATTAATGCTGCCGAAAACAGAGAAAGCACACCTCTAAATCACGGGGAGTCATCACGGAATGAGGTGGCTGTCAGATTTTTATCACAATCTATATATGTAAAAGAGAAGAAGAATGAAAAAATATATTTTCTTCCTTCTTCTTCTCTTTATTAGAGATGAAAGATAAAAAATACATATGTTTATCTATTTTGTCCGTGAGAAGAGGTGAGATAGGGGAGGAGAAGAGATGAGAGATGAGAGACCGAGAGAGGGAGATTAGATTTGTAGGTCATTCGGTAGGGTGGGTATATGTGTTTGAAAATTTAAAAATCTAACTTAAAATCTAAAATTCATCAAAAATATTCACATGAACTAATCTCCACGAATGAACGAACACTCATTCGTTCGCTCGTCCGTTCGTCCGTGCATTCACATCAACAACCGACCGAACGAACGATCGTACACTCGTTTATTCGCTCGTCCGTCCGTGCGTTCACATCAACGACCGAACGCTCGTTCGTTCGCTCATCTGTCCACGAACGAACGAATGCTCGTTCGTTCGCTCGTCCATCCACGAACGAACGAACGCTCGTTCGTTCGCTCGTCCGTTCACGTCCATCTTTAAAAAAATAATTCACATCAACTATTTCACATGAAAAAAATTCATCAACAAAATTCATCAAATATATAACAGTCCATTTTACATTTCCATCAAAATTAACTATAGTTCCATCAAATAAATAATAGTCCATTTTACTAATTATCATCCCAAATTAAAGGAAGATTTCATCACTTGTGAAGTAACAAACACTAGTCTCACTAGTCTCTTAATGTACATCAAATATATAACAAACACTGCCTGTCACTCTAGTCTCACTAGTCATCACTTGTTATTCATCAAATATATAACAGTCCATTTCACTTATATAACAGTCCATTTCACATGTACTCTTAATGTACTCACTAGTCTCTTATCTAAAATATAGTCCATTTCTATATACCTTCACAATGCATGGATCATCATTTTCTATTGCATATCAATATTAAAACAAAAATCCATATATTCCATGATTTGTACCGTGGCGGTGACGGCGGCGGAGGGGAGGACGTTCTCTGGTGGCACGGTGGAGCGGCTGGCGGCGGAGGGGAGGACGTTCTCCGATGGCACGGTGGGGAGGCGTCGGGCGGCGGCTGGCGGCTGGCGGCCGGCGGGGAGGAGTTGTTGAGGCCGGTGAGGCCAGCGTCGGCTTCGGTGAAGCCGGCCTTCGCCGTCGCCCTCGCCATCTCTTTCTCCATCTCCTGCTACGCCGCCTCCTCCTCCGCCCGCTCGGCGGCGTCTCCCTCGCCACGGTAGCCGCCAAACTCCTCTCCGTACGTGCTCGTCGGCCTGAGCGCCGGGGCACGGTAGATGTCGCGGGCGGTAGGGGCGAGGCCAAGGCGCGGTGAGTGGATGCTAGCGGTCGGTGAGGTCGGTGCAGGGGTGCGGGCGAGAGGCGGCGGATCTAGGGGAAAATTTCGGTAGCCTGGCGACGCTAGATCTGTTTTCTCCGGGGACTTGAAAAATTTTTGGGAGCCCGCGCGATATTATATAGGAGGCAAATATCGCGTGCGGGCGGCTCAAAGGACCGCACGCGATAATGATCTTCCCGTGCGGGCGGATTAAGAGGCCCGCACGGGATAATTCTTTTCCCGTGCGGGCCTCGTCACTTGTCCGCATGGGAAAATATTTTCCCGTGCGGTCCTTTAAGAAGACCACACGGGAAGATATTTTCCCATGCGGATCGTTAGGCCGCCCGCATGCGATAATCGCCCCCCTCTCCAACTTTTGCACAAAAATGGAAATTAATGAAAAAAATTATCAAACAGACTCAAAAAATTACCAAAATTTTCCGTACATCAATATATGCTAATTATTGCCTATGAAAGAAATTTTGAAATCAAATGACAATTCTGCCATCACTTCCTCTCCAAATCTAACCAATCCTTCTCAACACTTCTAATCTTCTCTGCAAAATCTTCGGTTTTGTGAGCGTCGTATGTGATAAAATATTTAAAACCTTCTCAATTTTTTTCCACAGCCTCTACGTATAATATAATGACATCTACACAATTTTCAAGATTTTCTGACTTCGTTTGCTATTTATACAATTTTAAAATCATTCAGTCAATAGTTTCCTAATCATGTTTCTTGAACAAAAATTCAAAATTTATTCTCATTTTTAGGATAATGACTCAAGCAGGTCTAAACAACATGAATATAATTTTTTCACTAATTTTATTCTATTTTTTAATCACTTGCAGTTCAAATGTGAGACTTGGCAAAAAAATTCATGAACATAAAATAAATCAAAGAAATATAGCAAAACCAAACAAAAAATTACCAAATTTTATAATTAGAAGTAATATGTTGTATTTACATAGTAGAGAAAGTTTGGAGGGTGGAGAAGAATTTTTTTTTCAAAATTTTGCCAAGTGCGAGGGCCCTTAAGCCGACCGCACGCGATAACGTATCTGATAAAATATTCGAAACCCTCTCAATTTTGTACCACAACCTCTACGTATAATATCATGACATCCACACAATTTTCATGATTTTCTGACTTCATATATTTATATATTTTTTCTCATTTACAGGATAATGACTCAAGCAGGTCTAAACAACATGAATATACAAAAAAACAAACTAGCATTTTACAATTTTTGGATTAACATACTTCCGCACGGATGCAAACTTTGATTCGTCGAGGACACTTTCAATGCGTTTCATCCGGTAGGAAGATCTATGAATAACGAAATGGCGTCGTACTGATTATAGTCGGACGCGTATTCAATGTTGTCAATACGAATGATGTGTTGCTTGCCCGATACAATAATGTCCATCTTTTCATCGGAAGGATCCTTCACATAGAAAACTTGTGCAACACGCTCTGCAAGGACCCATGGATCATCCTTGTGTCCAATTTTACTCCGTTCAGCACACATAAATCCAAATTTATCTACCATGCAGTCTTTCACCCATTGGCATCTGAGAACAGGGATCTGAATGTATAAACCGTAGTCAAGTTCCCATATTTCTTGTATGATCCCATAGTATGATTTCCTCTGCCCTGTTGCGTCCAACGCTTCGACACGAACCCCATTGTTCTGTGCTGAGCTTTTCTTGTCTTTGCTGCTGGTGTAAAAAGAGTATCCGCCGATGTCATACCCTTGCCATGAGGTCACAAGGCTTGTTGGGCCAGCTGCAAGTATTTCTACCTTTTTTCCTCGAGTGATTCACCAGACGGTACATTTTGATCCTTAAGCCATTGGGGGAAAGTGTGCTTCTGTTCTTTCGAAACCCAATCATCGGATCGACCAGGATTGCATGCTCTGATCTCGAAAGTGTGTTGCTCAATGTAGTGCGCAACGATGGCGAGTTGTTGAAGAACACCGCCGTGTGCATCTCGATACCGCTTTGTAATCGTTGTCGTAGAAGCATTTTCTTCCTACCGTACCCTTCCGAGATAATCTTCCATCATGTCGAGGCATCGATCCCAATGGGGTCGGCATCTTTCATATAATCTAGGCAACACTCGACAACCTCCTCAGTTGTGTAACCCTCTATCATCGAGCCCTCCAAATGAGCATGATTACGGACATACCCTTTCAGAACAGCCATGTATCGCTCATACGCCCACATTTGATGTAGGTATAGAGGACCAAGTTCAATAATTTAAGGGACAATGTGAACAATGAGATGTTCCATCATGTCGAAGTACGATGGAGGAAAAACATCTCTAGCCGGCAAGCTGTCTCCACTGCGAATTTCTGAAGGGTCCTAATTCTTCTGAATCAAAAACTTTCTGTGATACTCGATTAAAAAAATAGCACAGCTTTGTTATCACAACCTTGGTGTGCACTGGTTTCACCGCCCTTATAGCGATAGGGAGAAAAACCGTAAGCATCTTATGACAGTCGTGAGCATTGTATCCATAAATCGACAAATCTTTCATTGATACTAGCTTCCGGATATTCGATGAGAATCCAGTCGGCACTTTCAATCCACGAAGACATTTACAGAAAGTTTTTATCTCTTCTAGTGTCATTGAGTAGCATGCTGGAGGAATCTCAATCTTACCATTCATTAGCTCTATTGGGTGGAGATCTTTTCTTATGCCCAAATTGACCAGGTCGTTACGTGACTTCAACCCATCCTTTGTTTTACTAGGGATGTCAAGTAAAGTCCCGATGGTGCAGTCGAACACGTTTTTCTCGAGGTGCATGACATCGATGGCATGACGAATCTCCAGGTCTTTCCAGTACGTCAAGTACTTGAAAAAGATTGAATGTTTCTTGAAGGGCAGCGTGTTTTCTACCACTTCTTTCTTCCTCTTGCCTGAAGCTCTCTTTCCCTTGCCGAACACGACCTTTATGTTCTTTGTCAGCTTGAACACCGTGGAACCATCCTTTGCTTGGGGAGCAGTACCTACCTCAACAGTTTTGTCAAAAAAGGTAGCCATCACACGATACCTATGCTTCTGTGGTAAGAAACGACGATGACGCATGTAAACTAACTTTTTTGACGAGGTCAGGTATATGTACGATGTGTCGTCCAGACATATCAGACATCCGGTCTTTCCTTTAATCTGTCCGAATAGGGAAAAATTGGCTGGTAGATCGTTAATAGTAACGAATATGATAGCACGCAAAGTAAAATACTCCTGGCGGTATGCATCAAATAATCGTAGACCCTCTTCCCACATTTCTTGCATATCCTCCAACAAAGGTTCAAGAAACACATCTAGGTCGATGTCAGGCTGTTTTGGCCCTTGTATAAGGATAGTCAACAAAATGTACTTTCGCTTCTGACATAACCATGTCGAAAGGTTATACATAGTGAGCAGAACTGGCCAAGTGTTGTGCGAGCTGCTTAGGTCACCAAACGGATTCATTCCATCCGTGCTCAACGCAAACCTGATATTTCTCGCATCATTTGCAAATTCTGGGTGCTTCGAATCAAAGTTTTTCCACTGTCGAGCGTCGGCGGGATGTCGAATCATACCATCCGTCTTTCGACCCTCTTGATGACATCTCATCAACTCGGCGTCGGTGGGGTTTGAGAACAATCGCTTCATTCGATCTTTGACTGGCAAGTACCATATCACCATGGCCGGAATCTTTTTCCCTGCCTCGACCAATGAATTTGGTTCCGCAATGTCACTATCGGCGACATCGTTATCCTTTTTGTACCTAATCGCCCCACAAGTTGGACACTTGTCCATGTCGGCGTATTCCTTGCGATAAAGTACACAAAGTGATTAATACATGCATGGATCTTTTTCACACCAAGTGATAATGGACATATCAGTTTCTTGGCTTGATAGGTGTTAGCTGGCAACAAGTTAGGCTTAGGAAGCATAGCTCTCAGGAGACTCATCAAGTCATTGAAACTAGTATCAGACCATCCATGCCTGGCCTTCAATCTAAGAAGTTCTAGCACCGACCGCAACACTGTATAATCCATATCACATCCCTTTGCTTGATCGTATAAAAGATCTTTTGTCGCTTTCGCAACGCTGTCCAATTGTTTAAATATCTTGCTTTCTCCGTTAGGACCTCGGTTCAGCGTGCCGTAACAAATCCTCAAGATCAAGATCAATATCAACCTCGCCTCGTCAAAACCAGAGCCGCCAAAATCACCCGTCGTTTCACGAGACATGTCCTCAATTATAAAATTCTCTGCCTCATCGAAACAAATATCGGATTCTCTTCCGAGGGCGACTTCCCGTGATAAGTCCAAACGTGTATTTCTCCACAAATCCACGCTGAATTATGTGTCCGAGAATTACATTCGGATCTTTCAACATCTTCGATTCTTGCAATCCACGCAAGGACAAAAATATCCTTCCTATTCTCCCTCAAAGCGTGTGCCTTAGCCTTATCAATAAATGTTGATGCTTCTCTCATGAACACCGGATGAGTTCTCCGTGTCTCATACATCCATATCCGATCCATCTAAAAACAAGTGATAGCATAAATTAATATTATATTATCGGTATTTCTAAATAAACAAATTAAACTAAAACCCTACAAATAATAAAAATAAAGTAAAATATTTGACAAATAATAAAAACAGTGACAACATAAATTAATATTGCACAACAAATAATAATAATGAGACAAAAGTAGTTACCAAAAAATGGTTTAATAAAAACAAAATATTTGACCTACAAATTAAAAAATTAAAATAGCTCAATACACATATACAATTCAAACAAAAGTTTAAATATCTTCGCATTCAACCGATGAAATATTATAAAAACGGAAGCAAATGAAGTACATGATCAAGCACATTACCTTTTATATTGATTTTAATTGAAGATATAAAGTCTATAGCCTTCCACAAAATAAAATGCCTATTATTTGGAGAGAGAAAAACCGAGTTAAAAAAGTTCAAATATCTTCGCATTCAACCAATAAAATTTTTTAAAAATGGAAGCAAATGAAAGAGAAGATCAAGTATGATACCTTTTTGTATTGACTCCAATTGAAAAATTCAAGTTCAAAACCTTCACCCTATAATTGCCTGTTTTTGGAGAGAGAAAACACCAGGGTAAATACGACACTATCGGGTTGAGCGGGAAATTTATTGCGCCACTGTTGGGCATCATCGCATGCAGTCCTCTTAAAGGCCCACACGAGAAAATGAATTATCCCGTGCGGGTACTTAAGTGGACCGCACGGTATAATGCGCTATTATCCCGTGCGGTCGGTTAAGTGGGCCACACGGGATAGTCGCATTATCCCGTGCGGTCCACGTAAGCAACCGCATGGGATAATAGCCCGTGCGGTGGAAGTGGCCCGCACGGGATAATGCATTATCCCATGCGGGCCAATTGCGACCCGGAACGGTTTTCCGTGCGCCGGCTCTTATGGCCCGTCTGGAACCTATTGGGGGTCTCGTCCAGAAAAATCGTTTCTCCAGTAGTGTCAATGAATTGGCTAACCTCTATACCAACTGCGGAGGTCCAATACCTAACTAGCACCCACCTCATATTCGATGCATGCAAAAACACGTATTACAACACTTTCTCATCTACTACTAGCTACTATCTTCGTCCTAAAATATAAATATTTTTTAGTTATAAATATAGACTTAAAATAAAAAAATCTTACAGTGAAACTAAAAGAAAGAAAAAAAAATCAAACCAAGTCTTACAGTGTTCAAAACTAAAATTAAAAACATACGACACTATGGTGAACATCTCACTAACGCACACACCCCTACACTAGAGAGAACATCTCACGCACGCACCCCACAACTGTGGGAAGTTCAATCTATTGGCCAAAAAAGTTTGACTAGAAGGGGTGGAGTAGGATGCCTCTTGTATTTTTAAGATAATAAAAACTTTTTTAGACTCAGTTAGTTACATCAAGATGATACAATTCAATTGAGTCACCTCTGGTCTCTGCATAAAATACACACAATAAAAAAAGAAAAGAAATAAAGAAACAACCAGAACATCTCCTGAGCATAAAAGTTGGACAAAAATAAATATCTTAGAGCATCTCCAAAAGTCTTTCTAAATTTTACTCTCTAAATCATCATTGGAGAGCCATTTGTGTAAAAATCACTTTCTATAATTTTTCACTCTTCAACGGTTTTTCTATATCTCATGCGCACTCTAGAGAGTCATTCGTGTCTTCTATTTTTGATTAAAAATCCGAAATAGAAAATGGTTATATTTGGATAATCATTTAGAAAAGCTGTTGGAGGGTAGTTTCTCATCAAAATCTCTATTCCTAACATTTAGAAAGGATATGGAGAGTCTCTTGGAGATGCTCTTAGTGACTATCAATCTGTAGACTAGAGTGTCACCCATGCTCCTAGGTAAAAAAACTCCTGCGTCACAATAGTATTTCATTGTCCAGGTTGATAGAGTATGGCCCAAGTACGTATTCACTGGGTAACTAAAGTGATAACCTGTAAAGGAGAATACACCATCTTGTTATCAAAATTTACTTCATCCTTCTTAGCCAAATGGATCAACAAAGATCAGTTGCACTCATCAAAAGCAGGTTTCTTATTTCCTTAGGAACACATGATAGTCAACTCCCGAACATATGACAAACATTGCTGGGAGGTTTTAAATTAGAGGCCAATTGAATTACAGACTATACCAATCGAGATAAGCGACACTGAAAGAATAAATGTTGGATGTTTTTCCTTACGACAAAAATAATATGTCTTGCTACCCTTCCAATTTCTCTTAGCAAGGTTGTCCTTGGTGAGAATCATGCCTCGACGTAAATACCAAAGAAATATTTTAACTTTAAATGTACTTTTATCTTTCAAATCCGTCTATTGATATTTGGAACCCCAATATATGTTAGAGTTAGATAATGAGATTTGATCGAAAAGATCCTATTCAGGGTGAAACCTTCAGGGTGAGGTTTCAGTGAAACTCATCTTGCTCCTGTATCAGAACCAACTTAGCTATACGAGACAGTAAATTATGTCAAGCAGCTAATTTTGACTCAATTAAATCCCTTCGACATGAAAAACATGGATTATTGTTTTGGAAGATATATGCTATAGTCGGTTGTTTATGTCTAACTATGAGACACGGGTATTGTTCCTCTTGTGGCAGGGGTGCAGGAGGTCCTCTTGTGGCGGCTTAATATATTCCACTGCCTTAACAGTTATGTTAATCACACCGACCAATGAACCATTCTAGCAATTGATCAGTTTTGTTAATCAGGATAGATTATCGAACAACACTATTTTTTTAGTCTTATCATTTAGTATCAAAATAGTTCATTTAACATTGTGATTTGCCTGCCCCTTCTCGCTTTACATTACCCTATTCTCTCGAGTTTTTTTTTGCTGAATAGACTCTTGTGGTGACAAACTTCACAAAGTATTTTTCTCTACATTCTAACAGTGTTGATTTCTACTAAATTGCTATGAGAATCATCGTGACATAATATTCAAGAATTATAGCTACATAAAGTAAGCAAGTCAATTTGTATTGATTTATCGGCTCATAAAGTGTGAGCTTATTGGATTGTTGTCTAAACTAACCCTACCAATATTTTGGTTTCACCAATAAATTTGACTATTTAGTGGTGTCAGCCCATCTACTATCAAAATTTTTGCAATATATTTCGGGTCCTCCAGAGGCATCAAATGAAAGCCTTTGCCAAAGATTTGGCTTACCCTATATTAAGATAAGGTTTATATTGGATGTAATGCAAACAAGAATATTGCTTCTCCATCCATAGCCGGTGGGTTGCGCCCTTATATATACACTACTAAGTACTTCGTTAATATTATAAAATCGGTCTTGATAGAACATCGAGAATCAAACATAGACGAAACATTATAGAAAATTCAAACACAATAACGACACCGAGACATGATATTTATTGACAAGGTTCAGCCAAAGCCTACATCTCCAAGGCATTGATTAGGGCACTACTCCCCAATCCAGCATATTACAGTGTATCCAGGTATCCACGACCCTCCATCGACCAGTCATACCCACATCTATGCTATTGTCGTCTTATGGTTACAGCCGGTATGTCTTTCTATTTAAAAGAGAACCTATAATAGAGTTGGACTCTTACTCTATTCCTAACACCTAATATAACTCAAGTCCTAAACTGTAACCGATTTTGTGCACATATTCGATGCAAAACTCTAACAAACTCCACCTTGACGAATATGTCACGCCAACCTAAATTTGTTACTTGCTTGAACCTCCGTGTACCTGGACTTGAGTTGGTTCTTCCGCCGCTCACGCCGAGCTGCTCAACAAGCCTACACCAAGCTCGCCGATTTCAGAATTGTGCACAGCAATACCAGCATATCCATATTCTATGACTCCACCTGCAACAACACTCCCTTGTAACTTATATAAACATGAGCTTGTCCTCTCACCAGTTATAATTGTCTTTCCATCCTTCATGATATTCATGGTCTTCCTATCAGAATCCACCTGATACAACCACCCTATCCCATGTAGGCTCCCAAACGAAATTAGACTCCTCCTTAGCCTTGACACGTGTCTCACATCCTAAAGTAACATCTCGTTTTCATCATACATCTTGAACTTGACATCCCTCACTCCAACAACACGATACCCCGTGTCATCGCCCAAGCGGACAACACCAAGCTCATCAGATTTGTATGAAGAGAACCACTCCGCTTCGATGTCACATGATAGAAACTAACCGAGTCCAATAGCCACGCTTCACCAGACTTCCCTTTAGACATCATGAGAAGCTCTCATGATTGTTGCTATCTGAGTCATTACTATGAGCTACTAAACTTGCAATTGCACTTATCTTCTTCTTTAGCAATGGACAATCCCGCTTAATATGCCCAACGTCATTACACTTAAAGCAACATATGACACTCTTCTTTTTGCTCTTCAACGACCCTGCCTCATTATCATGCTTTACCCTGACCAGCAAACCTTCACTATGAGAAGCCTCGGTTGCATCGTTTTTCTTTGATCTTCTCAAATCTCGCACAAGCAATGCCAAAATTTTCTCCTCAATCTTGATGGTATCCTTATCATACATCAGAGTAGTTACCACATGTTTATAAGACAATGACAAAGAGCTCAGAAGAATCATGGCCTTGTCTTCATCCTCTAGTTTTCACATCTAACTTGCTTAGATTTGTGACCAACTGATTGAAGACGTTCACGTGCCCTCTAAGGTCTGACTCTTCTTGCATTTGCAAACTATACAACTGTTGTTTCAGATACAACTTACTTGTCGGCGACTTGAACATATATTAGGATGCCAACTTGTTCCAAATTTTCTTCGGTGAATCCTCTTCCATGATATGGTACATGACTGAATTCGAAAGACACAATCGCATCGTCGTAGCTGCCTGCGCCTTGATTTCCTCCCACTTATCATCATCCATCTTCTCCGGTTTCATCTTACCAAGAGCCTTGGATATCCCCTGTTGAGCCAACAAATGTTCACCCTTGTTTGTCGAGAACGAAATTTTCAGTGCCATCAAACTTCACCTCCTCAAATTTGGAAGTCATCGTCGTCGCCATCGACGATAATCAACTCAACCGACTATCGTTTCGGTCAAATTGATCTGCTGCATACAGTCACACACCTCGCCTAAGCTTGTGCGCTACTCCCGATGCACTAGACATACCCACGAATCAATCCTTGCACTGCTCTGTAGAAACCAATGTACATGGATCCCTTATTCTAATCCTAATTTTATATATATATATATATATATATATATATATATATATATATATATGATTCAACGTGGCATATATCGGCCTTCGTATCTGACTCGGCCATAAAAACTGAGAGCCACGTACGCGTGCGACACCTCGTCTCCCTTGCGCACTTGCATGGCTAGGCCCGCCAAACTGCGGCAGCGCCACCTGCGCCAAGAGACCGTGTCCGATCTGGGCCCACCAAACTGCGCCACACGTACCGGCACCTAGCGGACATGTAGCAGTGCAACAAACAATTCATGTACGCATGCATACACATGTCCACAGCCACCACGAGATCCCAGCCTACATGCACATCCATCCAATTAACTACTCCCTACATGCAACCATGCAATCAATCAATCAATGTCTTCACGGCTTGACTTGTTCTAATTTTTTTGTGCTGCTCCCGTGCGTACCGCTACCACCTCCTGATCTGACCGGAACCGGCCCGCGTGGTACTCCGTTAACATCTGCACGACGACCACACCAAACCATGCTTCTATATTGCTTGGTCTGTCGCAGCCATACCGGCTTGCTGCCGCAGCCATACCGCATGCTCCTCCTTGAGCATTGATACTTCTGTAGCAGTTACCATCCTCACTCATTACCCATGTATGAGTCATGCTCTACCTTGAATTCATCACTAACAAATAATTGCACCCTCTCTACGACGTCATCCTCGTATAGCATGTCAAAATCGCCGTTAACTGCATCATCTTCGCTAGCCGCCAATTGACCCGAGTGCCACGTTTAGCCACCTCCTTGTCTACCGAAACTCATCGAAAGGCCTGGACCACTCGTCCGAAGTGTTCGACTCCACCAATCGAATTGTCGATCATCTTCAGCTTCAATCAACCATAAGTGTCAGACCTGATCGTCTCCCTGTTGAAAGTAGCTCAGCGGAGAATTCGAGCCACCTACCCAAAGTGTCCGACACCACCGATTGGATTGCCAATCGGTCCCACCGTCATCAACCCGAGCACCACGTCTGGTCGTCTCCCTATTAAAAGCAGCCCATCGAATGGTTCAGACCACCGCTTGAAGTGTACGAATCCATCGATCAAATTCCATTGATCGCCGTTGTGCTCCACCTTGCACCATGTCCTATCAGAGACACTGTGTGCAACTTGATGCGGTGTGGGGCACCTCCCTCGTACCTATCTCCATGGATATCCCCGCAGGCTCTGATACCACTTGTTATAAAACTGGCCTCGATAGAACATCGAGCATCAAACACGGAAGAAACGTCGTAGAAAATCCGAACACGATAACGACATCGAGGCACGATAGTTGCTAACGAGATTCAGTCAAACCCTACATCCCCGGGGCACTGATTACGGACGCTCCTCCCTGATCCAGCATATTACAGTGTATCCGGATATCTATAACTCTCCACCGGCTAGGCCGCCGACCAATCATACCCATATCTATGCTATTGTCATCTACGGTTACAATCGATGTGTCTCTCTATTTAAGAGAGAACTTAGGATAGAGTTCGACTCTTACTCTATTTCTAATACCTAATATAACTTAAATCTTAAACTGTAACCGACTTTATACATATATTCGATACAAACTCTAACAGTTAACATGACATGCATCCAATGGGGCAGGCTTTGGGCGCGTTCTAACGTGCCGATTCAATCAGCAGAGAACAGTACTCATGCACTGTCGATTGTTGACATGTTTTGTTGCTGGCTGATTTGTCATTAATGTCTTGGTAACGACGTGTTGATAGGAGCAAACAACGTCGTCAATCATGCCGCGTGGAGCATACTGGAGCTGCGCGCACTGCATACAGACCGTGTGCAATAGAGAGAAAAATAGTGTTAAATGATATAATGGTAAACACAAATTGATGGTTGTGTAATATAGGTGCATAAATATAATTATATATAGATGGGATTATATTCCCACACCAACACACAAGTACATAGAAGGTACGTATCCACATGCCACTCATGGATTTAGACGCAATTATTGAAGAAGCACAAGACACTACTTCTCAAAACAAGCACGCCTACCCGTTGTGCATGTGCTCTGCAATGGCTTCACTGTATGCAGTCACCGCTTTCTTACCGTTCGGTGTGTCGTATCAGTCGCGAAGGGATGGAGCAACTGGTATATTCAGGTACCCATTGTACAACGAGTTTTGCATCATGAAATGTGGGTCATCAATGTCAAGCCTAAAGTTATGTAGAGTGAGTACAACATGTATAATCTTTGTCTAAACCGCCTGCTCAGGGAATAAAAGTATTCCTCTAAGGATTTTCCACTAACCCTTCATAACTCCAAACGCTCTTTCAACTGCATTATACAACATATAGCAGTCTCTTCCTTTCTAGTCGGTAGAGGAGCTTCGCCACCATCAAAATCATCCATGAGTAGTGAACATGAGGGTATGAAGGTAGGAATCCATACCTAATAAGATATCCTGAGTCCGCACAGAAATACTTGCTTGTAAAAAAAGTTCGTTCACAACGAAAAACTAGTAAATTGATTAATTAATTTTAAAAAAATAATTGTGTATGAAAGATGTACAAACGAGACTAACCCCCACGGTAGCCTTGGAAATTTAAAGGGATAACAACGTACTGCCTCCGTAAGCACTCTTTGGTCGTGCATGGTTCCAGGCCACCCGACATCTGCAAACATTACTCGATCGTCCCATCCAATAATAACAAGAACATTCCTAGATGTTTCATTTTGACTGTTCCTGTATTCAATTGCCATGTCAGGTGTCACGACAACAGGAATGTGTGTCCCGTCTATTGCACCTACCGCATCACGAATGATTCAAAGGTATTGTCTTGCATGATGTGGTAATGCACTTGACTAAAGTTAGGATCAATCGGTTTCACAATGTCCGTCAATGTTGCATAGACAATGTTAAGCACTTTGTGAAAATATCTAAACACAGATGACCCGGACCTAACCTCACCATCTTATTGTTCTTCGCCTGGTTTGGATTGCCGCCTACCATAGTGTACAGGAATATTTCAAGTGCTTCCATCAGGCATACCTTGTAAGTTCCATGAAGATTATACTGATTTGTGAGTAGCCTGAACAAAGCACGAATCTTGTCTGCGCTCATACAAAAGGTGTTACGACACTGAGCTGCATTGGCATGTTTCCATCATCCATTCCATACCAAATTGTTGAGGGACTCGCCTTGTAGCTCTAATGATCAAATTGGCCTGTAAACTCATAGCCAGCAAAGCTATAATTGAATCATCCTCTCTTCACTATTGTAGCTATCTTCTGATCCATCTATTCTATCTGAGATAGTGCTCATGTTCCTATATCATAATATGAAAAAAACAACCTTGTTATAGTAAAACTATAATACCAAACAAACAAATAAATTGCAAGTGACAACATTAGTTGCATACAAAATCCGTAAGGCAAAATGGTTAGTTCATAACATAAATAAGTTAAATAAACATAACATAACAAATTTAGTACCCTCCTCATTAGTCGTAGACAAATTACAAATTAACTACAAATCACAAATTATTCAATTCAAACCTCAAATTAATAGTTCAATTGATGGTGCCGAAAATTTTGAACGAAACACATAAGGAAATAGTCATACACCAATCACAAAGCTCGATAGAAATCGAACAAGTTATTCACAAACATAACAACGAAAAGTAAAGCTGCATGACAAATCTTTGGGCACCAGGACAATCACTTAACGATCTGCAAGGCCATAAGCAATGTTAGTACATTGCTCCACCAGCTACACCGTTTGCACCACTAGGCCCAAAACCACCACCATATGCACCTCCCCCAAACCTACCACCTCCACCTCCAAACCAGCCTTCCAAATCCAAAAGCCTCTCCAGAGCACGTAGGTGGTGGTGCTCCATCCCCATGCTTCCTGGAATAGTTTCACTCGATGAAACACACATGATCCTCTATAATGATGCAATTTTCAAGGAAAAACTTACTACCAGTACTGGTTACGAAAGAGCTTCAGCGCCATGTAGTACATGTCGGTATCTATGGTACTACATGTCAGTACCCATGGTGTGGCCATCAGCCTTCACCAACTCCATGCACGCTCTTCGCCTGCCTTTGCTGCTCCCTCCTAGCTCTGCTCTCGTTGGACTGCACCCTGAGATTAGCAAGCATTAGCAAGCACGTTCAGTGCATCACTAGTGAAGTCACTGTGGGTTCTCTTGGTGGAGCCGCCAGAAGCACTTCCCAACGTGGTGAGCCTTTTTCCCTTCCTTCACCCAATTCTTGCCACTGGCTCAGGTGAGGGCAACATGTTAGGTATGTCGGTCAACTCGTCCAAATTAAGGGGCTATGCGTTCTAGGGCAACATTTCAATCGTTGGTAATGCTCCAGTGGTAGTTGAATGGTTTTCGACGACAGTATATCCTCGGAAAACTACATGATGCTTGGGGATGAACCTAAGGGATGCATTTCTGAATGCACGCTCCTTTCCATATCTGCAAAATGAGGACATCAACAGCAATATAGTTCAGTTAGCCAACACATGAGCACCAAAATAAAGTAGCACAACTACAAAAAATATTTCAGATTATTCATGGCATATCGAACATGAATCATGTCAAGTGCAAATGGTTTTGAAACAGAGTAGACATGCATACAATTATTTAAATGTGCAAACATTCTGGACTCAGTAAAAATCACTTTCTGACATAATGAAAGTTATTGCTCAATTGCTTAGTTAACTTGGTTATGCAATTAGAATATAATCACGATATGAAATCATGAGAAAAATTTGGTTACTTCTCCAAGTGCAAATAGAAATTCTTGTAGGCACAACATATGGTACATTATACCAGCTGAATTGACTTAAAACAGTGAGCATGTAAATACAACTGTGAAGGTTCCAATAGACCTCTAGTATTGCAAATGCCAGTAGCTCAGAAGTTCATAAAAATTGTACAAAACTAAGTGCTTTACCACAAGAACATTATAACCATGATTTTAAAATTGTTTTGAGCTATATAATAACTAAAGATTCCACTTAAGTAATATTTAGTTGTTGTGACTGTACATAACAAAGCAAAATCAGGACCATAGTTGTTTGCAAATTTGGAAGCACTCCATATAAACAGACATTTTGAGAAGTAATTACTTGCATAAACATATGTAATGTTGTCCAGTTCTGTTATTTCAGTGCAATCTTTTGACTTGACAAAAAAGATTGCAAGTAGATGTCATGTACATGCGCTGAAGCAATAGTTTCAGATTGTAGCAATGACTCAAAAAATACAAAGAGAAGTACTACTGATGACATAGTAGTATCAGAAATTATTAAGTCTATTGGTTTTAATTGTGCTTTGTTTTCAATTTTCAGTACTCTACCAATTAATTCTCTTACACCACAACTTAATAATGTTGTACTGTAATCCTAGGTTCACTGTCCATCATCCTAAAATAGGTTATGCATGAATAAACTATGAGAAAATTTATAGCCTAGAAATTGCACACAACATGAAAAATAATATGTTTTAGCAGCTATGCAACATGGCATAATTTTTATGTAGCAGTGCATGAAATAAATCAATGAGGCTTACATACAATTAGTGTAGGACTGAAATTTCAAACAAGTAACATAATGACATAATGAAGTGTGCCTTGCATAACTAGGAACAACTTAGTACATACAAATTAGTAGCTGACTAATGTATTCCATTCACTTACTGATAAGTAAATATAAATGAAATAAAAATACTTGCAGCCAGCTTCCTACAGTCTGTGCACGCACTACAGAGAAGTGAGTACTCTGTGCACCTATTGTGCATTCAGTTCATCTAGCACTACAGAGAAGTGAGTACTTTGCTAAAAAGTACTCACTTGGTGCTGTTGTATGTACAGAATAGAATTTCAGTAGGATTTGCTTGTTTATGTACAAAATGCATGGCATTGTGAATGTTATGGGAATAATAGTTGTATTTTGCTGAATGGGCTACCATTGCAACGTTACTTATCAATATGATTATTCTTTGTTTTAGTCAATACTTCCTAGTGGCAAGTCCTTGGGTTATGCTGAAATTTTGACAACTTGACTCTTTTAAAAAATATTTTAAAAATAGACCATGACAAAAATTTATTATGAAAATAAGCCGTCGACATCATAGATGTTAGGGTTGAGGTATAACGCTTTGGCGTGGTGCTGACATTTCATCTGAGGCGGCAAAATATTGCCAGGTCACAGGGGGTTAGTCAGTATGATTGACGCTGAATTGACGCTGAGCTATTAACAGTATTAAAAAATACGCAGAACGCTTTAATATGCATATGCTCCGCTGGTGAGGTGCTACGATGCTTTTGCTCTCACTGCACAGACTTCTTTCAAAGATCTTTTTATCAGTTTATACTCGTTAATAACTCTCCGTATTTTCTTAGAAATCACACATTTTTCTTGCAACTTTTTTATTTTAAGTATTAAATGCTATATACTACATGTTCTCGTATTTTTCTTATGGTTCTTTTAACTCATAATTATGAACATAAATATTATATAATTTATGTTGACACTTACCACGTAATTATTTTAAAATTATATGTCTTACATTTATGTGTAATGTTCTTGTTCTAAACAGAAAACATATGAAATGTTAAATGCTGCGTGCTTTCAAAATTTTATCAAGATCTTTTCCTTTTATGAATATAAGTATTAATTTCTCAATTACATAGTAGATATTTGTATTTCGTATTTTTTTGTTAAAATTAAATAATTTCACAAAAAATATATTTTAGTTAATTATACTTAGTATTTGGTAATATATAAGACTGGTAGTAAAAATATCCTTTGAAGGATGCAAAAGCTGGGATTCAAACCGTGGTCCATGAGATGAGAGGCAAAGTTCTTGCCATCACACTACGTACGTGAGCGCATGCGATCTATATTGTCAGCAGCTCGTTTTATACGGTCAATAGCTCAGCGCCAAGCATAATGGTGCGGACCCTTTATGACATGGTAATTTTTTGCCATCTCGAAGGGAACATCAGCACTAATGTTTATAATGCTAAAGCATTATATCTTAACACCAACCTCTATGGCGTTGAGCCGACGACCTATTTTTTAATAAGTTTTTGACATGGTCTATTTTGAAATAAGTTCTCTAACAGAATCAATTTGTCAAAAATTATGGTTATGTTTACATCAAACAACCCTATAGCCATAACAGAACATATGAGCCTGCCTAAGAACATATATGAGTTTGCCTAATTACCATGTAATTTCTATAGCTGGCAGTAGACCTATTATGTAGGTGCCAACCTATCACAACATGTGAATAAAAGTATGATGGTGAATATATCTTTTGCTTGACTTAGTATTGACTGCACAGAACATTAGTCTATTGCAACTAGTTGAATAACTATGTCTATATGTAATGGCATTGCTACTGGTTATGTTTAACTAACATATACATCTTCTGAACTACAAACTGCATTATACAAACTCACAAATGCTATGTATTGTCCTAAATGAAGTGAAATCCTAATTATCATTTCTATTTGCACTGGTATAATGTTGTTGTGCAATACAGTACGCTTTTACACTATGTTTTTGCTGAAATATCATTTCTACTTACAGGTGCACTAATTGATTGAACTACGTTGGTTTCTATAGAAGATTTGAGGAAGCTTACTCCTTCCATGCTATCTCACCATTCTGGGCTAGCGTCAACGGAGTCGGTATAGGGTCGCAACTAAGTCCAGTTGCCATGGATCTAATTTCTAGCCATGTCCACAGCTGGAAACAGCGACGACAATGCTCCCAGAAAATTCTTCAGTTATTGTTTGTTGACCTGCTTGCCAGCATTCTACCACATCTTCTGCTGCAGGTTGACGTAGCCTTGTCCTTTCGTACATGAAGACATGATGTTGCGGGAAGCGATCTCCTCCATGCAACTCTCCATAAATGCATGAAGCTCATCCTCGGTCCAACTGCGTGACCACCAGCCATCTAACAACCCAAGTGAAGCAAACATAAAGAGAATTTGGAAAAACAATTAGCAGTAATCATGCATATACCTTGGTTGGGTCATCGGATTGCAGGAGGTCCCAGTCGAACGAGTGAGGCGGTGGACGAACTGCCGAACAGCTTTGGCAATTTGGCAGCGCGACGGTGAGTGCACGAGCAACTACCGTAACGTTGTCTTGCACAGTGACGGGCGAGAGCCCGTCGGAATGAAGTGATTAGCAGGAACCCTCGTTGGATTCCAGATCTACGGCTACCTCGCGGCTCGTGCCGCTTATTTGCCTCGGCGTTCGGTGAGGCCAGCCTAAGAGGAATGGCGTGGGTGGCTAAGTGCTCAACGGAGAGCTTCCGCTTAGTACCTCTTAATGCCATTGGAGCTCCGGGGATGACCCTAAAATAGGCGCGGGATCATCCCCCGTCACCAATGGCGCACCTTCATAACTCAAAATCGAGCAAATCTCCTCCACTATGGCGCACAAGAGCGAGGCAGAGGGAGAGCTGAGCACGTGGTAAGGTTGTTGAACCGCAGCAGGAATCGATGCCGATGACAAAAATATATATATTTGTGATAAAATGAATTTTTTTCAATTTTTTTAATTCATATAAAATTACACGTGAAAACCAGATAGACGCCATGGTCCGGTAGGCTGCAACAGCCTCATTTCAGCCCATCCCAAAACTGCTCTAAACAGCTTAATGGACCAAGCCCAATTTCAGTCCAGTCAACTAGGCCCTTTCGAACGGGCCCTTTGCCACGATGCTACCTGCAGGCGACCAACCAATCACACCCCTGAAAGTGGTTGAGCCGAATACTACTCCCCTGAAAGCCGCAGCCATCCAGCCGAAGTACTCGTGCAGTCGTGTGCCCTCCTCGATGCTTGCTCGGTGCCGCTGGCTTCAGCCGGAAGGCCGGAACGGAACCACTTGCCACCAAACTCGAGCCCAAAACACGGGGCCATCGACGGCTTTGACGCGCACCCCCAAAAGTCCATCGCGATTCGCGACCTGACCTCGCAGCCAGCACTACTCTTCCTCCTTCTCCCCCAGCAGCAGTCACCCCGCACGGCGCGGCGCGGCCCGGCACGGCGGAAAAATTAAAGCGGCCACGAGCAAAAAGCAACGCACGCACGACGGGCACGAACTCCCCCTCCCCCTCGCCGTCTCCTCCTCCCCACCACCACTCGGCCACTAGTCCCCCATCCATCGCCCGATCCGCCTCCCAGATCCGCTATGCTGCGCCGCCGCCTACCCTAGCCTAGCCTAGCCGCCGAGCCCGCGGAATGGGGCGGCCCAGGCTGCCCGGCGCCGCCGGGATCGACCCCATCGCCGAGGAGCCCCCTCATTCCTCTCCCCCCGCCTCGGGGGATGGCGGCGACGCGGCCGGCCTCTCCTGCGCGATCTCCGCCGAGGCCAGCGCCGTGCTGGCCGTCATGCGCCGGAGCCTCCGCCACCCGCGCGCCGCGGCAGACGAAGCCGCGGCGGACCACCCGCTCGTGTCCTCCCTCAAGGCGCTGCGCCGCCTCGTCTTCTCCCCGCCGCCGCCGCTTCGCCCTCGCCCGCCGCGCTCTCCGCCGCCGTGCTGCGGCCCTTCCTCGACGCCGTCCGCTCAGAGGACGCCGGCGCCGCCGTCACCTCGGCGTCGCTCGCCGCGCTTCACGAGGTGATGGCGCTCATGGGCCCGTCCCTTCCGGGCGCCGCGCTGCGGGAAGTCGTGGACGCCGTCGCCAGCTGCCGGTTCGAGGCCGGGGCCGAGGCCGCCGCCGAGGAGGCCGTGCTGATGCGGATGCTTCAGGCGCTGCTCGCCTGCCTGCGCGCCCCCGCAGCCCCTGCACTCGGGGACCAGCACGTCTGCACCGCCGTCAACACGTGCTTCCGTGTTGTCCACCAGGCCGGCGCCAAGGGCGAGCTCCTGCAGCGATTATCGCGGCACGCTATGCACGAGCTCATCCAATGTGTCTTTGCCCGCCTCCCACAGATTGGGAGTGGTGATGGGACTGACGGTTCCGTCAAACCAGAGGTATGAGCGGTTTTGTTTTGCTATTAATAGCTACTAATCATGTGAATGTGATCATCCGTTAAGTTTACGAACATTACAAACAGCAATCAGCTCCATATGTCACTTCATTGGAAGAGCAAATGCATGGGTTTTGTTGATTTTGTGTTGTACCCGTGAAATCCATAGGGTTACACATACCTACTAGTATGACTTAATGGATGAATTCTATGTGGCTTGTTCAGCAATGTGCTGAACTGAGTATTTGAGTTTTAACATTTTGGTTCAAAAACCAATAGAAGACGAAAAACTTGCCTTCAAGTCTGTCGAACACTGAAATGCTATTTTAATGTCTGGAAACTGATAGATGTGCTAAAAATTGTAAGATTAAATGAACCTCACTTCACTATGCTGTGCTGGGCCTGCTCAAATGAATATCGGTCTGACACGTTTGGTAGGTTTTACAAGCAGTGGAAGTTCTTTTTTCCTTTTTCCTTTTTCCCTTTCCCCTGCATTTTCTAAAATAGAATGTGCAAACGTGCTGAATCCGATTACACTATCTGCACGTGTGGTTGCTTTATTATTTTCCTTTTCAACTCAGAAAAATCATGCTTCGTTTTCACTGCACCAATATCTTCTGTTCAATCCATCCTCAAATTTCTCCTGTAAATTAGGCCAAATTCAATTGTTTTTAGAAACATACATCATTATTTATTGAAAAAGTGGATCTGTCGACATTTCCCTGTTCCTTCCGAACCCAGTTTCCAGTTTGTTCTCCCTCAGGAACCAGTTTTTAAACTGGATTGTTGAGGCTGGTGATGTTTTGAATCAGGACCATGTAATTGATGGTTACTTCGATAAATGTCAGTGACTTTTTTTCCCATTACTCAGTTGTGAAGATTCCTTTTTTTCCATTTCAGTTTTAATACCTTGAAACTTTCGTGCAAGTGTGGTATGTTTTTATGCGATGCACTCTGTTGTTGCTGAGATCTGCAATATGCATGTTTATCCCTAGATTTTAGTCACTATTCTGCTATTGGCTTCTAAGTTCCAACAATCCCTATTCTGTTTGAGCATGGAAAGGTGCAACTTTTTTGCTATGCCTGTTTCTAACCAAACGATATGCTTCTCAACTCTTCATTTGCAAATTTTACAGAGATTCGTAATTTGTAAGCTCAAAACAGTAGTTCCTCGCTTAGGAACCACTTACTCAGAAACAGTAACAATGTTTGAACAGTCCCAACTTCCCAACAAATTAGCCATATTTTTTCTTGTGTTTAGCATGGAACTGATTGGAATCAGGAGATCTTGAAAGGAATGGGATGTCATAGGGATAAACCTAGCTCACGAAGAGAGTTAGAGATATCCACTATCTCACTGGAAGTAGAAAGTAGTAGTTTTTTTCGTCTCACCATAGATTTTCTCCCTTCTCTGAAGGGACACACTTGATGTGCACAAACAGAAATTGTGCATGATGAAATATTAAAGTTTCTGAGAAATACCAAATTATGTTGTTTCAACTTTATTTTAGAGCTGAATCCATATCTGAACATGAGTTTGACTCAAGACCTTGAATCCATTATTCTACTCGAAAATCTGGTTGAGATAATTGTTTTCTGCTGTTTTTTTTTTAATCCTTAGTCCCGATGGTGTTCTAATTTATGAATGCAGACATGGTGATCTCACACCATAATCACAAGGGCCTTGAATTTTATCACCAACACTTCTACAACCTCAATGACACAACCTGCTCTACGGCTACCTAAACAGTTTTGCTTGGACACTTCTGGTTACCTTGCATCTTTTGGCTCACCTGCTGTATCTTTCATGCTGCATTGCCAAGTCTTTTGTTGAGGGTTGCGGTGAGCAAAACAAAGTCGTAAAGGTGGCCTTTTTTAGTGTCTGTCAACTGTTTAGTGAAAGGCCATTTAGAAGGTTATCAACATTAAAGATATGTAGTGCTTAAGAGTACACAAAAACCTTCAGCCAATCATGCGTTTGGATTTATGGTAAGGTGAACAAATTGGCTACTTTTGTACTACTACTAATGAATCCATCTCAAGTTATGTCCAGGTAAAATAAATTTTGAGTTCTGAAAGGGTCCTTAAAAGTCTGACAAAACACATTTGTATTAATTTCCCTATCATGTTTGCAACATGGCGCAGGTTTACCTAGTGCTTTTTGTATGCTACTTGTGCAGATGGGTGGCATGGATAAGAACC
This sequence comes from Oryza australiensis, assembly GCA_019925245.2. Taxonomy (NCBI): domain Eukaryota; kingdom Viridiplantae; phylum Streptophyta; class Magnoliopsida; order Poales; family Poaceae; genus Oryza; species Oryza australiensis. The sequence continues at coordinate 1,948,493 of JAIFGZ020000160.1, read as the reverse complement.
ATCCTTTTGGGATTGGACAAATGGAAAATGGCAATGGGAGCTATGCATCTGAGGCAGTTGCATCTGATGAGAATTCTGCAGATGGCAGTGGCATTGTTGTGGAGCCTTACGGGATCCCATGCATGGTGGAGATTTTTCATTTCCTCTGCTCCCTCCTCAATGTTGTCGAGCAAATTGGTGTTGATGAAGATCTGCCATTGTTTGCTCTGAAGTTGATTAATTCAGCAATTGAGCTTGGTGGATCTTCAATTCGTAAGCACCCAAAATTGCTGTCATTAGTGCAAGATGAGCTTTTCCGAAACCTAATGCAGTTTGGGTTGTCCATGAGCCCACTTATCCTTTCGATGGTGTGCAGCATTGTGCTAAACCTTTATCATCATCTCCGGACTGAGCTCAAATTGCAGCTTGAGGCATTCTTTTCTTGTATAATCCTAAGGCTTGCGCAACCCCGATTTGGAGCAACATATCATCAGCAGGAGGTTGCAATGGAAGCTCTTGTAGATTTTTGTCGACAGAAGAATTTCATGGTGGAGATGTATGCCAATCTGGACTGTGACATAACCTGCAGGAATATTTTTGAGGAACTTGCTAATCTTCTGTCAAAGAGTGCATTTCCTATTAACTGCCCATTGTCTTCCATGCACATTCTTGCTCTGGAAGGTCTGATCTCTGTGATCCAGGGAATGGCTGATCGGATTGGGAATGCAACTTCACACCCTGAGCTCCTGCCTGTGGAGCTTGATGAATACACTCCCTTCTGGACTGTTAAGTGTGAGAACTTTTCAGATCCTCAGCATTGGGTGAAGTTTGTCCGTCAAAGAAAGTATGTCAAAAGAAGACTAATGATTGGTGCTGATCACTTCAACAGAGACCCAAAGAAAGGTTTGGAATTTCTTCAAGGCACTCATTTGTTGCCTGAGAAGCTTGATCCCCAAAGTGTGGCTTGTTTTTTCCGCTACACGGCTGGTTTGGACAAGAATCTTGTAGGAGACTTTCTAGGCAATCATGATGAGTTTTGTGTTCAGGTGCTTCATGAGTTTGCTCAAACCTTTGACTTCCAGGAGATGAACCTGGATACAGCTCTGAGACTATTTTTGGAGACATTTCGTCTGCCTGGAGAATCTCAGAAGATACAGAGGGTTCTTGAGGCTTTCTCAGACAGATACTATGAGCAGTCCCCGCAGGCTTTTGCAAACAAGGACACTGCTTTACTGCTTGCTTACTCAATTATAATGCTGAACACTGATCAGCATAACATGCAAGTAAAGAAGAAAATGACTGAGGAGGACTTCATCAAGAACAACAGGAACATAAATGGGGGTAGTGACCTTCCGCGTGAGATGCTGTCTGAACTATACCACTCCATATGCCGAAATGAAATTAAGACCACACCAGAGCAGGGTATGGGATATTTTGAAATGTCCCCCAGCCGCTGGATAGATTTAATGCGGAAGTCAAAGTCAACATCTTTGTATATAGTTGGTGATTCTCAGCCCTTTCTGGATCATGATATGTTTGCTATCATGTCTGGTCCTACTATTGCTGCCATTGCAGTGGTGTTTGATCATTCGGAACATGAAGAAGTTCTGTTGGCCTGTGTGGATGGCTTCTTGGGTGTCGCAAAAATCTCAGCATTTCATCATCTTGAAGATGTTTTGGATGATCTTGTCGTTTCTCTCTGCAAATTCACCACTCTTTTGAACACCTCTTTGGTTGAGGAACCAGTTACTGCCTTTGGGGATGACCTCAAGGCTAGATTGGCAACTGAGACATTGTTTACCATAGCTAATAGATATGGGGACTACATACGTACTGGCTGGAGGAATGTTTTGGATTGCATATTGAGGCTGCATAAGTTAGGCCTTCTTCCTGCCCGTGTTGCTAGTGATGCAGCTGATGATTCAGAAGTTTCTGCTGAAACTGTCCAAGGAAAGCCTACTCCTAGCTCAATTTCCACATCTCATATTCCAGTAATGGGTACGCCTCGGAAATCCTCTGGACTTATGGGGAGATTTAGTCAGCTGCTGTCACTTGACAGTGAAGAACCAAGATCACAGCCAACTGAGCAGCAACTTGCTGCCCATCAGAGAACTCTACAGACAATTCAGAAATGCCGCATAGATGGTATATTTACAGAGAGCAAATTCCTGCAACCTGATTCACTATTACAACTTGCTAGGGCACTGATTTGGGCTGCAGGACGACCTCAAAAGGTTGCCAGCTCACCAGATGATGAGGACACAGCAGTATTCTGCCTGGAACTGCTGATCGCCATTACACTTAACAACCGAGACCGAATTGTGCTTCTCTGGCAAGGAGTTTATGAGCATATTGCCAACATAGTTCAGTCCACAGTTATGCCATGTGCTCTTGTGGAGAAAGCTATTTTTGGACTTCTGCGGATATGCCAGAGGTTATTACCATATAAAGAGAACCTTGCGGATGAGCTGCTGAGGTCATTGCAATTGGTTCTCAAGCTGGATGCGCGTGTAGCAGATGCATACTGTGAAAACATCACTCAGGAGGTTGCACGCCTTGTCAAAGCAAATGCTGGACACATAAAATCGCAAATGGGCTGGAGGACTGTAGTGTTACTGCTTTCCATTACAGCTCGACACCCTGATGCTTCAGAAGTAGGCTTTGAGGCTATCATGTATATCATGTCAGAGGGCGCTCACCTTTCACTATCAAATTATGCCTTCTGCATTGAAGCGTCACGGCAGTTTGCTGAATCCAGGGTTGGTCTGATTGATAGATCCATCCGTGCCTTGGATTTGATGGCTGATTCTGCCAGTAGTCTTGCCCGATGGTCACAAGAGACAAAAGGGTCAGGCGAGGAAACTGACAAAGTGTTGGAAGCAATCAGGGAGATGTGGCTCAAATTGCTGCAAGCACTGAAAAAGTTGAGTTTGGATCAGAGAGAGGAGGTGAGAAATCACGCGTTAACTTCACTTCAGCGATGCCTAACAGCAACAGAAGGGGTATGCCTTCAGAGCTCCACATGGTCACATGCTTTCGATCTCGTCATATTCGCACTGCTCGATGACTTACTAGAGATCAGCCAAAATCACTCGCAGAAGGACTACAGGAACATGGAAGGATCTCTTGTGCTCGCCATGAAACTAGTCGCGAAGGTCTATCTGCAACTACTGCCAGATCTTTTTGGGCTAAGCAGCTTCTGCAAGTTGTGGCTGGGAGTCCTCAGCCGGATGGAGAAGTACATCAAGATCAAGGTCCGCGGCAAGCGCAGCGACAAGCTGCAAGAGCTGATCCCGGAGCTGCTCAAGAACATTCTAATTGCGATGAAGAACAGGGGGATCCTCGCAAAGAGGAGCACCATTGGGGGTGACAGCTTGTGGGAGTTGACATGGCTTCATGCGAATAACATCTCGACGAGTTTGCAGTCTGATGTTTTCCCAAGTCAGGAGTATGAGCAGCACAGCGGTGCCGGTAGCCCGAGAGGACCCAACGGCGTTGAGTCCAGGGACTAAAGTTCAGAAGTTCAGGTGGTGACGGTTGCTTGATGGTTCGGCGTGCCGTGGATTGTGCAAGTTTAATGTTACTAGGTTACCAATTGTTTGCTTGCTTATGCATTGAAACGTAAGGTTTTGATATTGTACTTGCAATGCATGCCCCCGTTGTAATTTGTAAGTTGATCTTGTAAGTTTTGTAGTAGTATTCTGGCGAGCACACGGACCAGTTTTGTTTGGAGTTGCTGATGTTCTGTGTAAAGGGAAACCGTGACAGCAATGTGACCAATTTGACAAGACCTCACATTCACACTGCTAAATCTGTAGCATGCTGGTTTCTCAAATTTAATCTGGTATTTTAACAGTTACTACTACTTTCATGCATTGAAGTCAGAATGTAACAAAAGAGAGCTTGAACCGAACAATTTACACACACAAACCAACGCTATCTTTTATTTGAGTCGTATAGTTTAAATACAATGAACATACAACCAGGCACCGGTGCAAACTCCTGCCACAGCAATTCTCGAAAGGATTCAAATCCCAGTCAGTTATCCTCAATAATCACAACAATCCCAGAAAGTATTCAGCAACCGGAAGAACTCCAGGCCTTCAGGGGTGAGTTGCGCCTCCCTGGATATGATCGCTCACCGGTGGGGGGTTGACCACAGGGATATCCAAGCTGCCGCCTTCTGATTCTGGGGAGACCTCCCGCACATCGGCGATCAATGCTTCCGACTGCTGGAAGCTACCCCATTCCGCATCACCGATAGGACGGATGTCCACCCCATCCACGGCCAGTTGGACTTCAGTGTCATCATTGGAGACCAGGACTGATCTTGAGTCACTCACACAAGCTTTGTCGACATCATCATCTGATGCATCGACGTGCTTTGTCAAGGGAGGAGAGTTGTCGGTGCCGGAGCATGATTCAGATCTCTCTTCGCATACCTGCTTCGTGCTGCTTTGCTCTCTGCATCAGTAGGTTTGTGTTTAGGTCAATGACAATGTCATAATGCAGGACACGTGAGATGCATCCATACTCTTGTACAAATTTCTCTTTTAACTCGGTAAATGCAGAACACATAAAACAAGACAAACCTCTGGACTTGTGATTGAAGAATACCGACAAGGGATAGAAGCTCCTCTTTTTCTTTCTCAACAGCATGTAACTTTTCAGCAGCTTCCTTTATCCGAGCTGCAGCATCTGCTTCAGATGCCCTTACCTTCTCATCTGCTCTGGCAATAGTTGCTTCTTGTATCACTGCTTGCTCTCTAGCTTTCCCTAGCTCAGTGCGCCACATCTGGGCCTCCTGAAGTGCAGCATCTCTTTCCTTCAGCAATTGATCCTTCTCTTTGCTCAAGCTAATTATCTTTTCTTCAGATTCTCTTAGCTGTAATATCCATAGACCATTTGGAGCATTAGAATTCAGAGCATTCAAAATTCTGATATTAAATAAAACTATTTACCTTGAGCATGGATTGTTCCATTTGTCTTTCCATTGCTTGTCTTAGGCGCTCAATCTCCGAACATAGAAGTCTTCTCTGTTCATCCATCATATGAGCTGCAGCAGCAGCAGCTTCTGCAGCCTCTGCAGTCTCTGTTAATTTATCTGCTATTTCCTTAATTGTAGCATCCCGAGCACGAATATCCTTGGCCAAATTCTGCAACTCCTCATCTTTCACCCGAAGAGTCTCCTGAGGAATATGAGAAGTAGAAAGTTTATAAAATAATGCTCATGAATAAAATCAAGGATACCCAACCACGTGCCTAGCAGCACATGCATGAAAATTGAAACCTAATAAGCAAAGATGTAACCATCTAAAAAGTTTAGCAATGGAAAACATTGTTGAACAAATCATACCAAACAGTGTAAATTTATGTCATACAATATTACAACAATTTTCAGACTCCCAATAAAAGCCAAATTCATCTACATATAATTAACCAGGTGTGTTCTGTGGCATGAATTTGCTCCAAGTTTATACAGAATATATTAATCTGGCAATCTAGCCAGAGGCAACCAACCTAATATTAAACTAGCACAGGTGTCAGCAACGATGTAAAGCACGTAGGAAGATTGTCTGCAGTTCGTAATGTCCTGTATGAAATCAGTACAAGTGCGAATACTAGACTGTGGTCTGCTTCATAGGTAGAGAGGGGACACCATACGATTTAAAACTAATAAAATAGAAATGTTATCACAGAAAATATTTGAAAGCAGCAAAGTAATGATTATCTAGAAGTCAAGACAGCTCTGTAATGAACAATGCTGGAAACTTTGCTGATGAAAAACAGAGCAAGACCACTTGCAATATGAAACAAGAATTTAGATGAGAGATTCTATCTTCGCTGAGAAAAGAATGCATACCTTCATGATGGTTAAATCATCAAGTTGACCTTCCTTTGAATTGTTTGTACCCAACCCAAGAGCTGCCCTCATTGAAACTTTCATTGCTGCTTCTATCTCCTTGGTAGCCTCCAAAGCAATAGCGTTGGCATTAGCAACTGCTGTAGCAACTGTGCCTAACATAGCAGGAGAGCCGTTCCCAGCCAAAGAATTCACTGCTTCTTTATGCGCTTGTAGTACTAATTGTGTTGCACTGTTTAAAATAGATAAAATCAGCCCAAGATAGATTGGTGGCAATTCTCCTGCTTACACCTTTTTCAGAGGAAAAAATACATCACATTCATTTGCCCGTTCATATTGGAGCATGTGTGTTTGCAGTAATGTTTAGGAATTCACATTATACATTCTCCTAATAATATATAACACATAAAGAAACATAAAAATAAATACATTTGTAAATGACTGGCAGTGGGCAGCAATCTGGGAGTATGACAACATTTGACAAGTCATGGATCAGAAAGCTTACAGTAACGTAGATACCCAAGCCTTTGCAGCACCAGGAGTTTCAGCACAAAGAAAGTAATCCTTTTTTGAGGAGTTCCAATGTCTAGCTGAAGTCAAGGAACACTAAAAACTAAAAGCATATACACTTCTTAAGAAAACATTGAGCAAGTGTATAGGATACAGAAACAGCAGCCATCATACTTTGGCATCCCTCTGTAAGAATTTGAGCAGTAGTTGGTTCAAACTTCGAAATACCATACCAAGAAAAGTATATATACAGTAGATAATCTTACTGGAAATTTACAGGAGACAAGGTAATAGTGCTTGAAGCATCAAATATAATGGTTCCTTTAATGGCAGTTTCATTTCTCCGAATTCTGAAACAAGGAAAAAAAAGGAGTTCAGAGAAAACAGCAGGGATTTAATTGGTATTTAGTCACAAAACTTTCAAAATTCTCCATACTTGTATTCCAACTTTCCTGAAGTCGGGTCTAAAATTACCCATCTCTCATTCCATTTCCTCAGCTGTATGATGAAAAAAAATCAAAGAGGTTAGATTGCTGGCTTGATTTTCACATGTCAACAAAAACCATGTTTGCTAGTTTCCACTGATTTCATTTATTTGAACAGAATTGGTCCTAGTCGAATCACAAGATTGTATTTTCCTGGTCAGTAGCAAATTCGTATGCACCAATGTATCAACGGCAGGCGCCATATGACTTATGTTTATCTCAAAAAAGGTTCATTCTACCCTTGGAATAAGATTCACTTAGCTTCCCCTTTCTCTCTAGTTTATCACACTAGACTCAAATACCACAACATAGTTACTTGGGGTGATGCCACCGAGAAAGGTCAATGCGATACACCTAGCTCTTACTCACCAAATCTCACATACTCCCTATCACGGCAACAAAGTTATTCCAATAAATCGAACAGAACCGCCACAGATATAATCGAACCATAATTTTCTCTACCACCAACCATATCAAAATCGCTAATACTCGCACACACAAATTCAGAATCAAATCGCACCTTTCAACACGAAAACCTCATAGATCAAACCTATCACCAATACGATCGACCGGAGAGAGAGAGCAAGCACCACCATACCGTCTCAGATCGCTTCAGCAGTGGCCCCTGCAGCAGGTACCTCCCGGACCCCGACGAGAGCTGCCGCTTCACCTTCTCCAGGCTGCTCTCAGTGTCCCTCGCCCTCTGCAACCAAAAATTCCCCCAAAACTCTCATAAAAATCGCCGGAAATTGGGAAAAATTCCCAGAAACATCCGGGCGCCGGGGGTGGGTGGGTGGGGGTTCGTCGTCGTACCGGGGAGCTCCCGTTGGTGGCCATGGCGAGGAGGGACTAGGGTTTTCTTTTTCCGCCGGGGTGGGGGACGGGACCGGAGACGGCGGCGACGGCGAGACGGGTAGGTGCGACGGGCCGGCCGGTAGCGTGGAGTCCAGATCGGTGGAAAGTTTTTTCGCTGCCGGAGAAATGCTTCCGCTACGCTGCCCGAGGCTACCCGCGAGCTGTTGTGTAGATCATGTAGAGTGGGCCCCACCTCGGCTGCCACGGCTGTCAGTGAGGTCTGTGGGGGCACGGTTGGATACTGAAAGGTTTGTTGTCTTGTGAGGATACTGAAAAATGAATTTGTTTTATTTTGTACGGTTAAATTTGGCATATGGATTAAGGTTGTACACGTTATTTTATGTTTTTTAAAAATTATATAAAAAATTACTTAAAATCATATTAATTTATTTTTTTAAAGTTTTTATAACTTATATTTAATTAATTATAATACATCGTTTGTTTTGTACATGAAAAAGAGGTTCTCAAACCCTTAAAGACCACAACCTTTGTGTATTCTAGCCGTTATTATCAGTTGAAATTATCATGTTAATTGTCAGTTTCGTAATGTTTGTTGTCAACAATTATTCAGGATTGACATATTATACTACTTTCTGACTACTGAAGAATTTTTAGAAACACCAAGAGGCTGAGCTACTTTATGCACAAATATCTCTTCCTTGTCTATTGAATATTCATGTTTCGGTGCTTGATTAGAAATTAATTGAATATTGATGTCAACAAATATCTCAACCTTGTCATAACTACCACATGGTTCCCGTACACTTATCATAACAAATTCCCATACATGTTCTTCTATTGCTTCCTTTCTTATCACTTCATAGCTGATTATCATTGTCACCTGACTATGATCGAGGTTGAGCACCAGCATTGGAGAAAACTTGTTGAAAAAGATAATAGAAGATTAATTTCACCAGAGATTTTGTGGGTTCATGGTCGAGCTATTAGATCACTTTCGCATAAAGAAAGGATAAGAATCAGCTGGTTTCAGCACAAAGGATACGACCCTGTTTGGGTAAGCTTCTAAGCAGTTGTCAGTTGTAGCTTTTCGAACCTCTAGTTTTTCAAACAATTCAGATTCTCAGATACCTAAACAATCCAGACGCTATAAAATCTAAAAAATAAACTAAAAATAAAAAAACTATAAAATCGAGCTTTTCTAAATTTTTAAAAGCTGGCTAACCAACACCAAATTATTTTAAGTTTTTCCAAACAGATCCTAAGAGTGGTGGAGGATTAAGTTTGCAATCATTTGATATCATAGTTGTTTGTAGGGATATATTGTATTGGTTGGTTCTAGGTTCAAATGGACTGTTTAAAGACTTTTGAGTTAAATTTCATTCATAAATATTACTCTCCTTTTTACTTCTTTTTGACTTTTTTAGTTTGATCAAGTTTATAGAAAACCATAGCAACATTTTTAACACAAAATAATTTGATATTATAGATGCTACTAAATTTCTCTATAAACTAAGTTAAACTAAAAGAAATTCAAAATGTCTTATAATATATTATAAAACAAAAGGAGTATGTTCTAACAAAAAACACTATTCATCTCTTATATTCTATGTTTCAATTTACTTGTCGTTTTAGCATTTAAAATTTTTGTTAAAATACTTGTCGTTCTCTTAATCCAGAGCCATTATAGAGATGTTTTTCACTTCGTTACCTTCATTAGTTCAATCATATTAGTCCTAAGTACTCCTCACAAGAGATTTTAGTGCTTGCTCTGAAAAAAAAGATTAGGATGTAATTCATGAGGATAGCAATTTAATTTTCCATACCTTCTAGTTTTCTAGAACAATAAATAAATTGAAACAGATGAAGTAATTAATTAAGTTCATTATACATCTTATATTTTGAGACAAGTTTGCAAAGCAATCTGGCTTAGCTTGTTTCTTTCGAAAGAAAGGGATAAGGTAACATGCTTGTGCTGACCTCTTTTCTAGCTTGTAGACGATTGAGGCTCTATACTTGCTGCTAGCAAACCGAACGAACATGCTAATTATATATATGTGGGCATTTACCATGCTCCATGTTTTTTTAGAACTCAATGCTCCATGTATATAGCTGCTTATTAAACCGACCAAGCTTTACGATACAGTGGCCATACTAACTTGAAGAGCATCTACAATAATATTTTAAACCCTTTTAGGGTGATGCCAGTGCCATCCATCCTTTTCGCTAGATAGGAGATACATGCAAATATCTTTTGATAATTTTTGAAATTTGATCATGGTTAAAATTTATTTTACAAGACACTCAACTAGAAATAAACGTAAAAGTTAGCATCCACGTAACACGCCACCCCTAACACCCTGGCAGCATTAATGCAGAATAGCCTCGACACCAATGACCCTACATGCGTACCTTTAAATTATTTTGACATTAACCTTCATACACGTTATTAGCTATAAATGTGTTAAATGTGACGCTAGGGTAGTTGGTGCCGCCATATTAATGATTAGCACCAAAGTTTTGGCGTCAACCTAATAACCTATTTTTAAAGTCAGTTTTACAATACTTCATTAATAAAATAAATTTTGTAATTAAAAAGGCCAAGATAAATAAATTACAGCATATCTTTCCACAAATCTACTTATATATTCACATGCACCTAAGATCCTTGAGCTGGTGGCTAGCTAGCTGCAAAACACACTACACCGGTCAGCCCCTTCCTTTGTCCAACCTTTTTCTCTGCCACCACCCGCCATGTGATGTCTGTGAGGCCTGCGGTACATTTGTTCCCCCAAGATTCATGTTAATTTAGCCATCCAAGCATCCTCCCATATTGCCAAAGATGGCACTTATTATGTGTTAACATGGGGGCCTTGCTCTTGCATCATACTAGCCCCCTCACTGACACACCAAATGATTGTTGCTTTGTCTGGCTACTTAGTTTAATTACTAAATTAAGGTGATCAAGTCTTAGAAAGCTAAGGGCCATTGTTAACTAACTATAGCTTGTTATTTTTTTTGTTAAGAGACAATTTAAGTTAAACATTCAAACATGCAAACCCTTGACCATGCAGTTGATAACCCCTGTTTTCTTGACCTTAAACTCCTCATATATTATATGCATTGGAAGCTAGGGAACAATATAGTCAAACCCTAATAGACCCCCACCACATCAAGTCAAAAAAGCCAACAAAAGGGAGAGTGACGAGAAAGGCAATGCATAAGAACCAAACAGCTAGATGCTCCTTTTCCTCTCAGTTCTCACATGTCCACTCATTTAGTACATTCTTGCTAGCATTTACTATATACCTTGTGATTAATTAATTATGCATGCATGAAGTTGTTATTACTACTAGCAATAGTGCACTGCTCTCTTCCCTTACTAGCATTCACTAATATACCATGGGATAATTGATTATGCATGCATGAAGTAGTTATTGCTAGCAACAGTACATTGCTCTCTTCCCTTCCATGCAATCATGCAGCCCCCATTGGTATATACTCCCTCCTCCTTATCTCCTTCTCAATTTGATCGTCATATTTATAAATGGCATCAAGATCAATGCAAGAAAACATCTTTCCTTCTAACACTAGATCTCATCGATCAAGGTGTTATTAGGACAGTCCCAATGATAAAAACCATACACGAGTTCCGTAGCAGCCACGTCACCAAAAAAACTACTCATAGAAACTAATCCTTCCAATGCAAATGCCAAATCTCTCTCCACATAGAAACTGATGGTTTCTTTCCAATGGCAATTTGCTAGTTTCTATGTGACACATAGAAACCGATGGTTTCTTCTCAATGACAATTTGCTAGTTTCTAGCTGCATCAGTTCCAGTGAAGACCCAGTTTCTCACTGAAAAAATCATTATTTTCTCATATTTGCTTCTCTTTTCTCTTTAATTAGACCGTCACGTCAGCATTTTGATGACATGACATCTCATTTAATGAAGATAAAAACCACATTTAATGTTTCATTGGGAGTGCCCTTAAGCATGCATGTAGGCATGCAATGATGACATTTACTCCTATACATAAATGAAACGATGCCATTCACTTCTACATGAATTAAGGAATAGACATTAGTTAGATGATGATTAATTTGAAAAGACTTAAAAAGCTTAGGAGATGATCAAATTGGGATGGAGGGACCTTGTGAATATGAACACTATTTTTTATGTATGATTCAAATAGTTATAAAATGTAATATATATATATACACATATATATATAACATAAACAATTGCGTTATATATATACCTCTCCATAAACATTAAAGGTCAGTTTTGATTTACAAGAATAGGAAAAGAACAAATCAAACTACGCCAAGTGTGTGGTCATATTGACAATTGGATTTAGATGTTTTTGTTTTCCAGGTGAAAATCAAATTTGATCTTGAGTATTTAAGGAGTATCTGTTTTTCAAAAAAAAAGTGTAACCATTTAGAACATATACAAGCAAAAGATACAAAATGCTCCCCAAGAGGGCTTAAAGTACATTCCACATTATATAGACCAACCATTGCAAAAGGCATCACCTTAGCTATGCTAGATGACAGCACAGCATCAATGCATCTTCTTCTCATGCATGTGAGGTGAGATCTCACCATGCTATTGATCAGTGATCACCATTCTCAAATATCTACTACTAGTATCTAGCTAGTGTGTGCCTCCTGAATCCTCAGCTCTCACACACAAGCAGAAAAGTAGCTCGCTAGCTAGCTAGGCCACAGCCATGGACGCCGGCGGCTCCGGCGCCGATGCGCTTCTCGGCCAAGAGGAGGACGAGGAAGCCATGAACGCCATGGCGGCCTCCACCGCCAACGCGATGGCGTTGGCGGCGAGGGAGTACCGGAGGGGGAACTGGACGCTGCCGGAGACGATGCTCCTGATCGAAGCCAAGAAGAGGGTGCACGACGGCAGGCGGCCGGCGGCGGACCAGGGGCTTGCGCGGTGGCGGTGGGTGGAGGACTACTGCTGGCGCCGCGGGTGCCGGCGCAGCCAGAACCAGTGCAACGACCGGTGGGACAACCTCATGCGGGACTACAAGAAGGTGCGCGCGCACGAGCTCGCCGCCGGCGCCGGCGCTGGCGGCGGCGGACCGGAGAGCTACTGGGTGATGGACAGGGCGGAGCGGAAGGAGAGGGGCCTCCCGGCCAACCTCCTACGCGAGATATACGACGCCATGGGCGAGGTCGTGGAGAGGCGGTTGAGCTCCGGCGGCGGAGGAGCCGTGTTCTTGGGCGCATCGTCATCAGGCTCCGGCCTCGCCGACGTCCCGGCCATGGCCATGCAGGCCTCTCCTCTCGCTCAACTCCTGCCCCGACCTCTTGGTACTCTCTCTCTCTCTCTCTCTCTCTCTCTCAGGTGCTATTTATCTTGTGCTGTTCGATATTTTTACGGTTGTTTAATTTTCTTGGTTAACCAGAGACGACGGCGAACTGCAGCTCGGGGTCGCCGGAGAGGAAGAGGCGGCGGCCGTCGCTGGTACCCCCAGCCACCGGGGGCATCACCATCAGCACGCCACGTGCGACAGGAAGGCAGGGTCACCAAGAACACCACGAGGACGCCGAATACGATCATCATGGCGCCGACGAGAGCTCCGACGACGTGGGTGGAGACAAGGACGAGGACGAGGACGAGGACGGCCTGGGCGGCGCGATCGGGCGGTGCGCGGCGATCCTGTCGGTGGCGCTCGAGAACCGTGAGGCCTCGGAGGAGCGGCGGCACAGGGAGGTGATGGCCGCGGAGGAGCGCCGCGGCCGAGCGCGGCAGGCGCGGCGCGAGGCCGGCGAGCAGTGCATGGCCGGGCTTGCCGCCGCCGTGAGACAGCTCGCCGGATCCATGCTCGCGCTCGCCGCCAAGCGCCGGGGCCCCGCCGCGCCCAAGTGAACAGCTATTCAGCTCAGCCTCAGCATCGATCAGATCTCGCCATTCGCCATGCGCGCGCGGCGAAAGAGTTGGAGTGGAGATCGACGACGACGAGTCGTCCGGCGGGTTAGGTAGTAGCACTGCATGCATGTGATGTAAGTGACTAGCTAGCAGGCTGTGTGCTTGTGTTCTCATCGAATCTGGCAGGTCTAGCGTAGCATGCAGCTAGCTATGGCACGTACGTACTCTACCGTCTTATAACTACGAGGGTAAAATAGCTAGGTAGATATCGTATCATTCTCGATCGGCAGGTGGATTGTTTTGTTCATGTGTTAGCATGCATACTTGCATGGTTAATGATGTGTGATGTAGATCAAGCGGCATATTTAAGCCAGGGACTACCTTAAAAAAACTCCACTGGAAATGCCACAAATTTCAACCGATTTATTGCCCTAAAGGGCTCGAGTTGTCCTCGCCCCGCCTTATAGATGGTCAGATGGCCGGGCTGAATTGGACCGGCATGGACACGCATAGTACTGTTCACGACACGGCATGGAAGGAAGACGAGCCGGGCCGACACGACATAATTGGTCGTGTCGTGCTTGGGCTATCGGCCGATCCCGTGGGTCGGCACGACACGGTTACTGTTCCGTGTCGGCCCGGGAAGGCACGGCACGCGTGGGGGAGAGGCCGAATCACATCGCGGCGCGTGGTGGAGGAGGGAGACGGCAGCAACGGCACACTGTGTAACGGCTCCCGCCTGAGCCAATTAGAAGGTGCCATGTAGGCCTAACGGCTAAAATTTCAAATTAGCCATTGAAAGTCTAAGAAATTCAAAAAAATCCACAAAAATTCCAAAAAGTATGAAATTTTACCTTATAAATAGGGCATCCATCCAACCATTTCTCCTCACCCAAACATCTTCTCTTATGCTCTCAAGTGCTCTCTTGTGCTCTCAAGTGTTTAATTTTTTGATTTTGACAAAATTTGCCCAAATTTTATCAAAAATCAAAATTATTTTTGTAGTTAAATAGTTTGATCACAGAGGTGTGAAAAGCTCGCGGTTGGAAAGATGTAAGTGATATTAATATTAATGTGTTATTTGTATTTTATTTATGAATCAAATAAATATTCTAAAATGTGTTTATTTCGGTTTAAATTTTCAAAATGGATCCGAACTATCTATATCAGTCGCCTTCGTTCATTTTGGGTGATTTTGACCTAAATTACATGTCGGGATTTGACGATGTCTGCGGATCAGCTCCATCCCCGCCAGTTGTGGAGGAGGTACCGGTTCAGGTGGCGGCGACGGCTTCAGAAGGATATTTCAAAACCGTGAGTGGTAGTGTCGACACACACCGGCTTGAAAAGATCGAGAACCTCCGGTGTGTGGCAGCACTTCGACGAGGTGAAGGTGACAACCCCCGACGGAAGGGAGGTAGCACAAGCTAGATGTAGAATATATAGGAATACTTTATCTGCTAGATCTTCTGGTGGTACAGGACACCTAAAATGCCATGCGGAGACGTGTGCGAGGAAGCAAAGAATACAACTCCGGCAGCAACAACTGATGCTAAATCCGGACGGTATGGTATGTAGTTGGGAGTATGATCTCATGGTTGCTCGAGAATCTCTTGTCCGATTAATCGCCAGACAAGATCTACCCTTGAACCTTAAGGAGTCTCCTACTTTCAAATAGTACATTCAGCAAGAGCATAATCCTAGGTTTAAAGCTGTTAGTAGGCAAACAACAACCCGCGATTTAGAAAAGGTTTATCAGAAGGATTGTACTGCACTAAAGAAACTATTTAGTACATGCACTTTCTCTGTTAGTGTGACCTCAGACATATGGAGTAGTAGAGCTAGGGAGGATTACCTTAGCGTATTTGTTCATTTTAATTGATGATGATTAGCAATTGTAGAAAAGAGTTTTAGGTCTTAGATTAATAGATGTCTCACACACAGGGAAAAACATAGCTGAAAGAATTAGGGAGGTAATTAATAAATTTAATCTTGCAGATAAAATATTTATTGTCACCCTAGATAATGCATCTATTAATTCTAGGACAATGGAGATATTACAACCTTTATTTTCTGTTTATGCTCAGTCTTTTCTACTGCATCAGTGTTGTGCTTGCCATATAATAAACTTGAAGAGAGTAGGTGATCACATCGACGCTGTTTGGCAAGCAATCGCGTGGTTAACTGCTTCTATCCCGTGGATTGCTGCATGAAAGAGGTTTTGCAATGTGGCCGGTAAGAAAGTACGTAAGTTTGCCACCGATGCAGAGCATCGGTGAAATGCAACTTATTTAATGTTAAAAATTATTTTACCTTATAGTGATTTACTAACTAATTTTGTTCAGTCACGTAATGGCCCAAGAAACAGTGACAGTGGGCCAATACTGACTGAGCATGTTTGGACAATTGTCCAAAGATTTTACCAATTTTTTAAACTTTTTATGATTGTACTCTTACTTTGTCCTAAGTTTATTATCCAACTGTCAATTTAAATTTGCACAATATTTGAAATTGTTACTTTGTTTAAAAAATATGAAAATGATGAACTTCTAACGGAACTTGTCTTTTACATGAAACAAAAATATTTAAAATATTAGAAAATATATCTATTTTGTATGCTTTTACTTTCATTTTAGATCCTAGGGGTAAATTAAGGAGATTCTCCACTATTTTATCATTTATTGAGATACTGTAGGTGATTATAGTTCCTTTTATAGTGAGGTTAGGGGTAAATTATATGAAGTTTTTGGAAAGTATAAACTAAAGTTTCAGGGAGTTCGCCAGCATAGACCCCACCCTGTCCCCACTACAGGTAAGAAAAGATACAATGGGGTAGAATTTGGGGTAGCTCATCTTCGAGCCAAGGTGATGGCAGTTCGTGGCTGTAAGTGGAGATGCCTCTTCGCATAGCGTTGCCGAAGAGTTGTCCAGTTATTTAGATAACGACGCCATCCATCATGAAGCACAAGACTTCAACGTCCTTGGATGATGGAATGATCACAAGATGGTGTATCCCGTGCTTTCAAAACTAGCATGGGATGTGTTGAAGGTGCCCGTGTCGACGGTGTCCTCCGAATCGTCCTTCAGTCTGTGCGATTGAATCTGAGCAGCGATCACATCGAAATGCTACTAAGCGTTAAAGACTAGGAGCTAGCTAGACAACATGACTAATACACTGCTGACAACCAAGAATTGGCCGTCCAGTTCGAAAACCTCTACTTGGATCCAGATCAACCCAAATAAAATTTTGTTAGAAGTAGTTGTGACCTTTCAGCTGTACTCTTTTTTTTATAGTTTTCTTAGTTTCCCCTATGAGTTTTTACATGATAAAGTTTTTAACGAGGCAGCATGTATCATTGTATTCTATAATGATATAAACATCAATAAAGATCATTACTATTTTTAACATATTTTTTTATAATATTTTAGTAAGTGTGAATTTTTCTTTTAATATTTTTAACATGATGAATCTATCAATTTTTTTTAAGAAGACGAGTACAACATTTTTCATATTTTCAACATGAGGAGGAATATATCATTGTTTCATTTTTTCTAATTTTTATTTTAAATTTTAAATTTTTTTACAAATAATAGGGCTGCGGGTTTTTTTTTTAATTTTCACTCTACTAACGGTCACCCGTGCCTCTGTCGGCCCATGGGCCTTGCACGTGTCGTGTCGGCACGAGCACGGCCCGGCCAGTCATGGGCCGTACTTGGGTCGGGGGTGAGGCACGTGGGCTAGCACGACACGACCCGTTACAGTAACCGTGCCTAACGGGCCGTGCCCCACCCGTGTCCGTGCCGGACGGCCCATTTGGTCACCTATACCCCGCCGGTATTCCCTATTCCCCATTTCCAATGGCTCGTGTCCCTGTCCCATTCATTTGCATCGAAATTTCATCTGAATTTGCATCGGAATTTACTAATTTCTTCGTGAATTCATTTGCATCGGAATTTGGTTTATTATGTGAACCATGTACGCCTATCTTTCGGCCTTTGGTTTCTAATTGCAAAAAAAAAAGAGAAAAAGTTCATTGTATTCAGGTTAGCAACGCGCTCGTCGGTTGATTAGATATGATCCTCCATACGATTCATTCTCCTACAATTTGTTGTGACGGTGCGATTGCCTTTATGTTCACCAAATCACCAGCTAGGATCAAGTTAATTTGGTAGATAGCGTCCAAGCTTGTATTCCCCTTTCCCAAGATGACTTTCAAATCCTCAACATCTGCCAGCGCTTCATGGCCGTTCAATTGTCATTGGCCAAATTAATCTACATTTGAATCATTTTGGTAGTAAATACTGCTAGTAAATTGTACTACAAAAGTCCTATAATTCCAATCTTCTATATAGCATCATATCCACTACCAGTAACCACATGCACAACTGTTTATCTTGATTGTTCGTTGATCTCAACTCAATTTATCATCCTCTTTCTTCCATTCTCAACCTCTACCAAACCTATTCCCCTATATTTGTTCGGCCCTAACATGACAGCCATGGTTCACAAAACCGATAAAAACTGCTTGATATTTGTAAAATTTCAAGGTTTGGATCAATTTGAGCTGACAAACTGCTTAGTAAAACTGATCAAGGTAAAAAAAAGTCCAAATGAAAATTTAAAATTTCGACAAATTCAGTCTGAATTTCACTGGTTTTCATAATATTGTTTAGCAATTTTCGCAAAACAGATAAAATTGCTCGGGAGAAGTTCATGCTGGAAACAGCAGTTTTATGAACATTACTAATGGTGACTGGGGGAGGCAAGGCTAACAATGAGAAGGCCATTGAGCTCAGTGCAACATGAATATCTAAGCCGGAGTTTAAAAGAAATAAATACTCCTATATGCAAGTCAATCTAAGTTAGAAATTTGATTCTCAAAATTATAGGAGAAAATAGTAAGTGATGTAATCCTTCTTCTTTTTAGTAGGAGTGGACAAATAAAACCCGAGCCCGAAACCCGAACCCAAAAAGAACCAAACCCGAAATCCAAAGCCCGAAAATTTTTTTGGTAGTAAACATGAAAACCCGACTTCATTTCGGGTACAATCGGGTTGTAACACCCGGTACCCGAACAACCTGAAAAACCCAAACTCATTGGCGCGTCGCCCTAGCGACGGCAACCCCAGCCCGTGCACTCCAGCCACAGCCAGTCAAAATAACAAAATGGGAAGACTCCACCAAATCCCTAACCCTACTCCCCAGTCGACTCCCAGCCGCCGCCGACACGCCGCCGCCCCGCCTGCCGCCGCTGCCGCTGGAGTACTCGGAGGCGATGAGCTCGATCCCGCCTGCCTGCCGGTGGCGCTCCCGCTCCATGAGCTCGTGCACGTCCGGGTCGGCCTCCGAGAGCGGCTGGCAACCCCACGCGCGCACGGCCGCGTGACGCGCCTCGAGGCCTCCCATCCACATCCTTGTTGCCCGCCGCTTTGCCGTGGGTGAGAAGCAGGAGGAGGAGGAGCACGGGGAGGACGAGGAGTCGTCATCGATGTCGTCCCCCACCCTGCACGCGTGGGGCTGGCGCAGGGGGCGCAACCACTTGAGGAAGAGCAGCTGGCCCATGAGGGAGAACCGCCCCTCGCCTTCGGCCTCCTCCTCTTCGGCGGCGGGGGACGAGCCCTTGCCGACTGGCTCGTGGATAGAGAGGAGCTGGGTTGGAGCAAGATTGGGGATTGAGGAGGGGGCAAGAGATGGAGAGGGAGGAAAGAGGAAAAACAGTCACTGACCGTAGGTCCCACACATGTAATTTCGAATTACCCGAAACCTGAACCCGAAATTACGGTATCCAAAATTTCGGGTAATAAAGGGTTCGGGTTATATTTCGGGTTTCATTTCTAAAAACCCAAATTTGAAAAACCCAAAATACCCGACCCGAATTTTTGGATTAACCCGAATGCCTAGTCCTACTTTTTAGTGAGAAATATATCGGGTAGTAATCTTCGTACATACAAGTACATAATGCATTCATGTTATTTTCCTTGAATTTTCTGAAACGTATTTATTACTTTTCAAATGACTGAAAACCTTGATTATGAATTATGAAAAACTAAAGTTGAAACATGTAAATTTATACTATCTTAGAAGACTTACACACACATAAAACATACCCATTTTCATAAAATTGACAGTAACATGAATGAGTTGACGCAAAATCTCTAACTAGCTACGGCCGAAAAAACTAAAAGAAAAAAGAAAAAATAAATACCCCAGAAAAAACAAGAAAAAAATAAATGAAATGCCGGAGGATGCAAAGCACCGGGGTGGCCATACGGAAGGTACAAATATTTGTACAATCTTTCTGAAGCAAGATGTGTGTCACACACTTCAATTTTATCCCTATGATCGAATGCGAATACAGTACAGGACAACGTGCAGCTGATGATATCTAGAGCGAAATTTGGCTTTCTGTAGCTCTGTTTCTGATGAACAGTGCAGAGGCCAGCAGAGGTCTGCGTGATGCTAAGCAGGCGACGTACGTACGAAACAGTGATTCATCTTGTTTTATTCTGTCTGTTTACAAGTCACAGAGAGGCTTGGTCAGTTGGCTCTTAAAATTGCAGCCTTTTTTGCTGCTGCCTGCTGTGTTGGTTTTGTTGTCATTGCTCATCCTCTACCAACTTTTAGACCTCTACCAGGCGATTTCTTCAGGAACTAAACTGGTTTATGTAACAGAAAAGCCTGTAAAATTCCTAGGCATGCAGGTTAGCGGTAGCATTAGATTATATCTGATTGGTTCCAAAAAAAAGCAGATGATCTAATTGGTTGGATAACGAATAAATTACTGGCCTTCTGTAATTTCTGATATATGTACTACAACATGTCTACTTGTCTCTATTGATGTCTTGCTGTTGTTCGTTGGTCATTCGTAAATATTGATACTAAGTGCAACTCTTTGTTTAGGCGGCTTAGATTTATTGACTTAAAATTTTAAGTCGGCCCTGTGACTTATATGATTTATAATTTAACATAAATTTAGTGATGGAGTCATACATCTATCTCACATAAAAAAATATCTACAACTTAACTTTTAATTTAATAGCGTAAAAGTGTCTTGTAGCTTTAAAAAGCAAAAAAAACTATTTGTTTGTTTAGGCTTAAACTTTTTAGCTTATAAGCTGGTTATAAGTCTAAACAAAGAGGTTTAACACTCTTCTATCAAAGAAAAAAAAGGCTCATGTGGACCATTTTCATTTTTCTTGGGCTGCAACTTCTTATTTCCCTGTTGATTGAATTATAGGCATAGCTGAAATTATGTTGTAAAAAAAATAAAACACCGTTATTTTGTCATTATACTTATGCATATGCCGTGACAAGTGGTTTTAGAATTTACTCCATTTGTTCAGAATATATATGGTTGTGGAGACTTGTGCAGCTGTTCTTTAAAAGCTTTGGCACTGTTTGAGTGAACTGGAAATTCAAATAAGTATTTGGTGAGTATCTGGCTGATGAGAATATGGAGATTAATTCTGATAAGTACTCGTTGGCTACTAGTTTATTTTTGAATTCTATAGTCACTGAGATTTGGAAGTGAGCGGAAAATCTAAATTGTTTAGGGGAGATGAAGATTTTCAGAGTAGTGTAGTGTAAGGAGCTCCTAGAAAAGAGGGCCTTAATCTTGAGGACTTCTACAATAAAACTGGAAAGATAGCCCATGCAAATACGCTCACATACTTTTAACGTTAAAAACTATTTCAGAAAAATATCAAGTGGATTATATATACTACAGTTAAAAATACGATTCCCAAAATATTCTTCATTAGTATTGCTTAAATATTTTTTCCAAACTATTTGTTGCCTCTACATTATATAATAGTAATTTATCCCTATAAATTATTATATATAATTTGCTTAATCATCTTTAAAATAAGAAGATAGGCTTAGTTTGATTTCGAAACAGGTTTCACAATTAAAAGTAAGGTGTTTTGTTGTTCTAATTGATTGTTTAGGGGCTCTATGTTTTTTGCAAATTTAAAAAACCAATATGTGTTTCATTGATATATATAGACCCATTTGGTAGGCTTCTAATTCTATGATTCTCTGATTCTAGATTCTGATTTTTCTGAATCAGGTTCTGGAGAGAATCAGAATCGGTTAATAAAGTAATAATTAGAACAATATTTTAGATGATTTTCTGGTGATTCTTGGGAGAAACTGGTTTCAGGTGATTTTGAGAAGAAACTGTTTTTAGGTGATTCTCACTCACTATGTAAAACTGATGAATCACTTGAAGTGATTCTTTTTAGAATCAGTTGCAAAATAACCCGTTTGGCAGAGATTCTACTGATTCTATTGAGAATCAGGGAGGAGAATCCCTACCAAACGAGGCCATAATCAAGCTATCACTCTCCAATTAGTTTCATGCATACTTACAACATACTTACATGTAAGCATCTAAGAACTCAAAATTTATATAATAGTTATGGTAATGGAAGTTCTACCTAGTTTAACTGAAAGCTAAGAACCTATGTTTTTCTAAGAATTTTATAAGTTTTTATAATTAGTTCACTTTGCTCCCTTTTGTATTTTCTATCTTATTTTATATAATCTTATTTTAAGTTCATATTTCATGAGATGATAAAACAGTGGCAAAGTGTTACACCTTATATGTCAACTATTTTTTTAAAAAAAATGAATATTTTTTATAAACATCTATGGCTATGGCTAAAATAAGTTCTCATTATTTATTTTTTGATGGATTAGGGTGATTTGAGACTATATTAAATACACATGCTTGTAGAGTCCAATTCTATTATAAGTGTAGGCAACAACCCATATAGGATCATTTTCTGCAAATATGTGAAGTTTCACATACCCTACCAAGAACACGATTGGATGACCAAATATAACTGCAAAGGCATCATTATTTTTGGAATATGATTTTTATATACATGATTTAAACTATATATGAAATTTACAATTAAATATTAGAAATTATGTACTCGAAACCAACCTCTCTACAAATATTTTGTTTATATAATCATTTATATGATGTTTATAATGTCTATCCATTTGCCATAATTACCACTGTTTTTATGCTATATAAGTTAGAAAACATAGTTTATGATAATATTTTAAAATAATTAGCTAATTTTTATTGGCTTATGTCATTGGATTATTTATAACTAATTTACAGTTAAAGACCCATATTAACTATATTTTGACTTCTAAAAGAAATATGTTGTTTTGAATTATATTCTAACTTTTTTATATCATTTAAACAAATATTAAAAAATATGAAAAAACCAATGATATAGATTTTATAAAAAAATATTTTTGATGAATTTTCTTTACATAATCACATCTACGTATCATAGGATTATCACTGTTAGAATACCAACCAAATAGTTTCCAAAAATTTCAAAACGATTTGAGAATCTTAATATCACACCTATGAAAATTTAGATTATATCAACTTGAAAAAATAACACAACTAATTACACTATTTGTATTTTTACATATGTAGATTCAAATTAGTTTAGTTTTGTATATTTGTTAAGTAATATTTGAATTCATAAAATATGATATGATTTTTTTTCAAAAAGTTGTTATGAAATTAATAATTACATGTCAAATGTTGTCTGCCATATATTATTTTGCAGTAAAATATAGCCAATATAATTAATCAATGTAAAATCACAACAAAATAAACAATAATACATTTTTTTAGTAAAACGATTGATGATCATAAGTACATAGTGTAAAAAAATAGATGTAATATAAATATATTATAGGGTATCTTATGTAAAAAAAAGTTAAAAGAGGATAAATGGGGAGGAAAAAGTAGAGTACGATAATGCGAGGTTTGTACGCGCCGAAGAGGAGAGGGAAAAATTAAATTTTATTTTTAATCTATCAATTTAAATAAAAATTAAGTGCTAGATATTTCTAATCTCACATGGCGGCATAAGAGTTTGTAAAAAGTTTAATGAACTTTTATTATATAATAATATATAACAGATATGCTGGTACTATATACTGTCAGTATGTATATAATAAAGATAATTTATAAACATGTCATAAAATAAAAATTATATTTTAGTAATTTCGTGTGTTACTGCTTAACTACCACTAAGTCAATCCATGGTGGTTGTTGACGGTGACGGCACGGATGGACTCGTGGTGGTGGTGGCGGCTCGAATTTATAGAATTGACACCACCCAATAATATAGAAAAGAAAGATAATCTACCTTTTTAATTTTATACTATAATATATTTAAGTAAGAGAATAAATAAATAGAAAACCTTGGATCACTTACTGGTAGAAGTTCTCATCTTGGCCTACGGTGGCGGATTGGTTTTTTTTTCTGTCTCCCTCTTTCTTTCCGGTGTGCTTATACTCTGTCCCAGCTATCTTTGAAAACTTTGACCATTCATATATGCAAGAAGTAAGTGTATATATATATATATATATATATATATATATATAGAGATTGATCATAAAAAATTATTATCAATTTTCATACATACATCAATAAAGATTCATTTTAGTCACACTAATTAATTCGAGAAAGAAGACCGTTTGCCGCAACCCAATAGTTAATCACAGCAGCGCTGTGGCCTCTGTTATAATCAAAGAGATAACAGCCAAGGAAGAAGAGAACAAAGAAAGGTGAGACCGTGGTGAGAGGCGCCAATTAACATGGGACTTATTGCGCTTGCACCAATGCAATGCACCAGACCAGCGCAAGCAGCAGAGAGCAGAGAGCATTCATGCAGGCATATGCATTGCACTAGCGAGAGCATTCGTTTGCTGGGAAGAAAGAAAGCCGGACAAAAATTGTTAGCCCAGTGACAACTGTGAGAAAGCCCAGAGCAAAAGCTGCCCTGCGCAACCGGACAATACGCGCTGCAGGCTGCAGCTGCGCCCCGTGGTGCCGGTGCCCTGCTGCAGCCAGCCATTGATGCCACAGCCACCAGCAGAGAGTGAGGTGGTGGTGGTGGCCATGGCTGGTAGAGCTGTTGATCGAGAGGTTGATGACGACGACGAAAGAGGACAGAGGAGTACGTACTTGAGGGCAGGGGGGGAAGAAGACTGGAGAGACTCGACTGGAGAGCGGTCAAAGGAATCTCTTTGCTACACACTGCAACAACTGCATTTGTAGCTGCCTGCCTCTGCTGCTATGCTAGCTGAGCTCTTCTGCTGCTGCCAGCTGCCTCTCGTATGTGGGTCTCTGCATGCAATGCCAAATGGCGTGTCGTCCATCGACTGCCTCGCCCGCCGGTTGGTACGCTGTTGGCATGCCCGGTGGCCCCGGTCAGCACCGGCGGCGAGAACTGGAGACGCCCGGCCGGCCGGGAAACATTTTCTCGACAGTACTGTCCTCTAACAAACTCATATACCAGTGATCATATCAGAGGATAGTATCACAAATAAGACTTATCCAGCCGATCGGCGTCTGTCGGGCGAGTACAAGGGATCGATGACAGCAGCCGTGGATGTATGTATTTTATTACTACTGCTCTTTGGTTATTCCGTGGCGTTTCCGTCAGAGACACAGGCAAATTATATACTACTTCAAATTAATACTATTACTACTTCTACACTACTTGAGTATTAGTAGTTAAGTAGTTAAGTATAGCGAATTGGACGCTTGCATTGCACCTTAATTAAGCAGGCTGAGTGGTGCCCATGTATTTTGATTTGCACGGTGCTGCTACAGCCTTTCTTTTTGCAAGGGCATGATCAATGGAAATATCGATCTACTCATTGAATCACTGGAAAATTTAATTAACAATGTTGCTTTTGCCGGTCATATCGGTGCAATAGCTGAAATCATTCTAGAGCCTACTGGACAAATAAAATACTCCCTCTGTTTCCGTCTCATGGACACGATTATTAAAAAAATAAACAAAATTAAATAAAAAAAAGTTGTGATTGTATAAGAAATGAAGTTAGGTGGGAAAATTGAATGGTAGAGGATTGTGATTGGTTAAAAGAGAATATTGATGAAGAAGTTATTATATTTTGAGATAAATTTTGAAGGCTAAAAATTATTATATTTTAGGTTGGATGAAGTACATGCTTATTACATGGTTGTGGATATATTTCCAGACTATTTATGTATAGTTGATCATATAGTGTCGTTGTTAGTATCCTAGATATCAGATACCTCATACTTGTGTATCAGGTTTGATGAGGCCCATCATATACCAATTCCTATACAAAATCAAGCCTTATATATGAAATGTAATAATTATATATATCCCAATATCATAATTAAGGCCAATGTTTTGAGGGAATTTTCGCATATATGCAAAAGAATTGAAGTTAATAGGTACTAATGATCCTCCACTAGTGTGGAACAAGTCATCTATGTCGAGCGGGAACCCTCATCTATGTTGAAAAGAGGCGTCGTCACGGATTATTGGTCAGTGATGTAAAAAGTCATCTGTGCTGAGCCATTAGCCGTTACCGATAACAATTATCTTTGTCGAGCCGGACTAAACGACCGTCACCGATAAGGTTTGACCCAACAAAGGAGTCAACCTACAGCCCATCACGAAGGACTCATCCATGACGGTCTTATACTACAAACCGACAAAGATGACCATGTCACCTTTGTTGGTGTACTTTAGAGACTGTCACGGATGACTTATCGGTGATGGCTTCTTGTTTAGAACCGACGTCTTTGATGTGCACTGTGATGGTAATTCGTTCTAACCAGACACCGATGAGTAATTTACCAAAATAAATAAATTATTTTATTAGCTAGCCTTAGACCTTTGTTAGCCATGCCACTGCAATTTAACACAGATATATAGACATTCCCATTCCCAACAACCCCAACATCCCAGAATATCATTCATTTCACACATTCATTTACATGTCATATATCCATACATTCACAATAACATATACGTACATTTCACAATCACATCCATTTGACATCCTTAGAAAACTTACACCAAACCGCCATGGAGCATCTTTAAGAGTTAACCATCACAACCTGTAAACTGAGTTACAGTTTGAAAGAAGTAATGTAATTAGCAATGCATACATATATATACAGAAGCATCGAAGATTATAATACATATAATATATACAACAATGTCACATAACCATATGTTTTTTACAAGCATTGATAAATGTTGTACAATTTTTTGACAGACTACTTTGAAACAAAGCTTTCTTTTGAATATATGATTTCCACAAGTATGAAGGTGGTTGTTTCCTCTGTAATGTGTTCGAAGTTGTGCGATGGAATGTTGTTAATGCTTGCCTGCAAATGAGGCGCCAAGTCAGTATACATACATACACACATACATACATATACACAAACACAATTGAACTACTAGCATTTATTTTTATAATTAAGTACACGTGAGCACAAACCTCAAGATCTAGCAATGTCACCTTATTCAGCAAAGTCTTCACGTTATGGCACACGTGGAAACCACAATTGTCACCAACTTGCTAACAACATGGGAAGTCTTTGTGGTGACAGAGGTTGGGCCTTTCATTAAATTCACCTTCAAGTGTCGAAAAGTCAAATTTCTCACTTACTCGGGAGTTAAGTAGTAGACCTTACTCCACTTTGACAGATAAATCCACAAGCGCACGGATACTGCTGTAGTATTTCACCCATAAGTATTTTCAAGGGTACCGTATTTATTTTCACAAGGAAGACGAAAATGTAAAGATAGAGTTTATACATCATTAATCAACCTATAATTAACTCACCATAGTCTAAACAGGGGTTAGGATAAATATGATAACGAGGTAGTGTGACACACAGGAGATTCATCTCTATATTAATGTATAGTGGAAAAAGACATAAGAGAACTATGATACAAATGTACTTCTATATTACTAATGTCTAATATACACTTAACGCATACATGCTTACAAGACTAGGAGTTAGTTCTAGGCACCCAGGTACTACCGAGAGACCACTTCCTGCTGGTCTGCCAGCATGGTTATGGCATTTACGTACTCTTACGTCATAGCCAGACGTAGAGGAATACAAAGGATGGACAGGGCTGTCATCACTTGCCACCTACCTTACTTTCTGTGGGGCATACCTGCATCCAGTGGCATTTATCTAACCCAAGCACCATGCTTATGCTAGTAAATAATATCGCTAATTTCCTCTGGACTCCCACCCTACGAATGGACAAGTAAAAACTAGTGCAACCCATTAAGGTCATTGGATCGTTACCATAGCATAGACTGACTAGCCTAATCAAGTGAAGCATATAAATGAAGTATATCCTAATCATAGAACTTATATCTACTAACGCAGTATAAGAACTATGAACATAAGAATATAAAGATAATTAGATTAATACAACTATAGTGTTACCAGAAGAGTAAAGTACTAAAAACGTACTAGAATCTTTGAGAAGACTATAGGACCGAAGATACTCTAAGCCTATTTCCACTAATACTATAAAGAATACAATGTAGAGTAGAGAGAATAGCTCCTTGATGTGTGTGTTGCAAGTGAGGGAGTGACCTCCTTAAATAGGCTACTTATGACAGTTGGAAAGGTCGGTAACTCCCACAACCATCATTGAGGAGCCACCAGGAAGCAATATGTGAAGGGTGGAGATGAGAAGCGCCGATGGCAGTTCGATCGAACCAAGGGTTCGGCCGAACCCTTGGCTCCACCTCTCACAACCTCGTTTCTTCAGTGGTTGACAGGTGAGCCCCTAAGACGGTTCCGGGGTGTTTGGCCCCACTTTAGGTTAGTTTGATCTGACTTATGGGCCCATCAATCCGTGTGCTCACACATGATTCGTTGGAAGAGTGTTTCTTTGCATACTGGCTCATTTCTCCTTCACATTGGTGCTTATTCTCTGCATACATGTTAGTTCTCCAAGTAGAGTGGAACTACATTATTTATTATTTATATACGTGCAAGAAATGTTGGCGGTTGAATTTGGTACTTAGCGACCGTCAACAGTTTCCACCGCTCGTAGCCTGAAGAGGTCATAAGATCGTCGAATCCTACTAGAATAAAGCTCGATGGCCCAAAAAATGACTCTTGGCCATGAAAGCACATTATCTCTGTCTCTCTATTCTTTCTCCTTGAGGTTGACCTCTGCAGTACCCGTGCAATTCTCGGCAAGAAGGACTCATCTTGGCTAGTTCGTGGTCTCTAACCAATGGCATGCCTAATTGGAAGCTAATCAGAGTTAGGCTATTAGGAGCAACTGATATCTCCTTTCCTAGATTTAGCCTCTTGGGAGCCAAGAGTGAGTTGTGCACCTTTCCTTTTCATTTGCCCCTTCCACGAGCTTTTTTGCTAGATACCACTGGTGGAGAAGAATGTGCCTTGCTCTTTTTCAAAGGAGAGGGAATGTTAGCCATATCGCTGGCTTCCACAAAATCTAACCCAAAATCCATATCATGTTGTAATGGGATATCTTCGTGTGGTAGGCCTTCGATGGCTGGAGGGGCTGAAGGAGCTAGAGCG
Source organism: Oryza australiensis (assembly GCA_019925245.2). Taxonomy (NCBI): domain Eukaryota; kingdom Viridiplantae; phylum Streptophyta; class Magnoliopsida; order Poales; family Poaceae; genus Oryza; species Oryza australiensis. The sequence continues at coordinate 1,919,528 of JAIFGZ020000160.1, read as the reverse complement.
GGGATAGGCGGCGGACAAATTGGTGCACTTGACCTAGGAACCATTGTTATGACAATTTGGTCCTTGGGCTATTGGATAAAGGTCTCATGTGCAGCTCCTAATGTCAAACTTTTGTCGTTTGGTGGGATCTCTAGAGGCCAGTTGACCCAATTATCCTTGAACATGTCAACCTGGACTTTAGCATGCCCAGCCACCAAATCTGCCACGTGCATTTTGGTTTTAGGGGTAGGCTTGAAAGAGATCCCCTAAGTAGTGATGGACGAAAATGTTGGTGTTGCCCTGACTTCTAGGGTGCACAATGTGGGTCTTGGGATAAATTCATCCACGTTCTTAGAATAGGATATAATAGATGGATTAGTTAAGACAACATATGCATGGTATCTTGGTCTTACTGTTATATGGTAGACTGCGGCGGGGACTGGTTCCTGTACTTGTGTCACTTCAGTTGATATGCAACTGTTTCGCCATTGCATGGGACTCACTTGTACTCTAGGAGTGGGTTTCGGGTTGCCATTTTGCTGCTGGAACTCTCCCCTGATGCGTGTCTCCACCTCAGATAGTTTCTGATCAAATTCCGAGCTATGTCCGACTCTAATCTTTTCTTTTAGGTGCTTCTCTTTCTATGTCTTAGTCAACTTCCACCTCCTGTATTGTCATGAGTACTGGGCAACCCAATCTTTCATGAAACGTGAGAGCCAATGCTTCTTGTCCTTCCAGGATGTTCAGGGTTGCCCAACACTTTTGTGAGGATGTCATTGTTGAGTCTTTGTGACTGCACCTCTTGCAAAGACTGTCTTTCGGCAACTAATTCAATCTACAGTACAATGAAGTAAGGTTAGATCATACCTAGTATAAAAGAGTCATCCAAATTAAGCATCCGATATCAAGAACTCGCTAGTTGCTAGTACACTTGGCCATCAACGGCATTTGGGAACGTAAGTGTTCCATCATTGTTCTTAACAACTCGTGCCCTTGCCCAATTCCTTGACCGTTCCTCTGGGATGTCAACAATTGGCTATGGGGTGTTAGATTGTGTTGTAGCCTCATCCTCCCTTCGCCATTACTCTTGCTTCCCACTATATCCTTCAATGCCAAGCCGGTGTGAGTGCTCGTTTCTAGCCTGGAGTTGCTTGTGGGCCTTTCTTTTTTGCCAGGATCTTAGGAGTTGTTTTTGTAGCTACAAACTCATTCCAAATAGTTTCTATGATCCACGGGAACAAGCTATATGGTGTTGGTGTTTGTGTGAATTTTCTACACGCACTGACCTGGGAGATTTGCTTAACTCGAGTGCAGATCCGAATTGGTCGCCTCTGGTGATAGAGCGGGCATGCCAGTTAGTTTGATCCTGCAACCAACAAGAAACAAAAGATAGGCATTTGTTTAGGGTTAGATCTTACTCGATCGGCTATGGATATTAATAAATATACAATTGTTATCCGAAAGCACATTTAGATTAAGTGACTGGGATAGATCGGTAGCATACCGAGACAGTATAAATCACGTAGATCCAAAAATACGTTAGAAACACAATTGTATATATTCATAACCTAGCCGGTGTCGCAGATCTAATGTAAATCGGCTAGTACTCCGATATGTTTTATAAAAAGATATTAATCTGAACTAAATATATTAAACTAAGATCAATCGGCTGTTAGTATAACCTAACTGATTGATGCCGAGCTTAACCCATTTAAATAGATTAGGATCTTAATATAAAAGGCGGTTCTAATTCATCTACCAGTAATAATACATAAAAATGATTAGAACAGGTAAGAACGGCTGAAACCCCGACACTATCTCTAATAGTAAACATTGAACCAAATAGATATGTACAGCTCTAAGAGTGACTTAATAGATCAAATTGATGCAACATTAAGTACAAAAAGAGATACGAGATCTATTTAGGCTAATGAGAACTCTTTGAGATGGTAGATACGCCACATAACCTAAATCAACCTCTGGACCTAGCTCTGTCGGCTGCTATCTTCAAAGAGATATTAGTCGATCGCGAGATAGATCTAGACATTGATCTAGATTATATGCCGCATATGATAGATTAAGCAGTTTATAACATCAGATTAGAGTATCACGATGATGGAAGCACTAACCCCGATGATACAAGCCACTTGTAACAAGAAATTACCTTGTTCGGAGATCGAACCCGATGCAACCCGAGAGCAAAGCAAGAACTCGTCGAGAAAACATAAAACGAAAAGGTTGCCGATGCACCGAAGTTATATTGATGTGTGTTGTTATTTTTACAAGGTCTTGGGTCATATTTTAACCCAAATACACAACGAGTCCATAACGGGCATGATTCCTATTACAGATTGAATATCTAAACAAACCGACATTATCTATAAAGGAAACTATATAAAATATCCTAACTTAAAAGATACAATTGCCGTTGCAGGACCTTATCCGTAGATGGCAATATCTTTAACGTACTTTGGAAACCGAATCCAATAATTTATTTTTAACCTTTCCTTCCGGGATTGGCTCCACTTCTGTCTTCACTCGGAATCAGCTATCGGCTATCCTGTTCCGACTCGGACTCAGCCGACTAGCTCCGTAGCCGATTCAGACTTAGCCGACACGGCCTCTGTTTCCTCAGATTGCACGTTCTTCTTGATTTCGCTCCAATCTCTGCTTTAATTCCGCTCCAGACTTGGGGATTTGGTTACCAAATTTGGTCGTCAACACATGCCCCCCAAGTCCGCGATATGATAATGTTGTGGATTTTGTGCAACTTATTCCCGGCGCAACCATAGGTCGAATCTGTTTCGGTCGTTACAAAACTCTTTAAATAACGCTTCGCCCGTGCCGAGCAACTCACACCGTCAAACGCAATCCACAATAACCACAAACGCCCTCGAGTTCTCCGGCGATGTCCTCAGCCTTCTCGACCCCGCGGCAGCGATTTCCACATTTCGACGATCTCAAGCACACGAATGGCGGCTCTCGCTGCTCCACCGGCTTCCGTCCCTGCTGTGTTCCCTGAGGTACGCCCCAATCAGCCAAAACCCTCTTCTTTCCTGCTCCCAGCCGTAGGTCCGAATTTTAGGGCTTTTGAATCTGAAATCTGCTTCTTTTCCGATTGTAGCATCTTACTCACCAAGTAGAAATCCCAAGCTTGCTGAATGATGAGAGGTATTACCTAAGACAAATCGGCAATAAGGACCCAACCCGATTTCATCATAGCCAAAACTAATAGGGTCCCTATAGAATGAGGAATCCAACTCTGAACCACTGGACCAGTACCTTCAAATCTTGGCCCTCCACGAACAAGTCTTGGCCGGCATGGTACAAGAGAATGCAGCTGGCCAAGCAAAGCCATTTGGAAGAAGTAGGAATAGCCCAATGCTTGGCATTATCAGTAGCCGACATGCCCAAGACGAACCACTAATGTCGGTTGCCACCTATTTCTGGAATAACATCTTAAATGCCTTCCTTTTTCAACAAGGCCCCATGACTCCAACCCTAGCCGATGTTGTCATGATCACTGGCTTAGATATCTTGTCATCGGCTAACCCAAATAGATTGGCGGCCAAGGGCCAGTTCTCCTTTAAGACCAAAGCAATAGGAGGCTGGAATGGGTATATGGCAATGAACATGGGAAATGGGCCGATCAATGCCAGGGAACATGCCGCATTTCTTATGATGTGGCTTGAAAAATTCTTTTTCTGCGGATCAAGTTGTGGTCCAACAGCTAACTGGCAGGTGATAGCTGAAGCCTTAGTAGACAAGAAAAAAGTTCCTTTAGGCAAATTCCTCCTCGGCTATCTGTATCAGACTTTGAACCAAGCCGTCTCCAAGATCGCAGCCGATGCCAACATCAATACTAGGGGCCCTTGGTGGTTTCTTCAACTTTGGCTAGTGTTACTGACTCAACAAATCTCTCGTCGGCCAAAGTTGACTGAAGCACACTTCCCCCTCCTGGAGCCGATTATGGATGATGAGGAAAACGAGGAAACAACCAGGGGGTGTCAGTCTTTCGGGGAAGCCGCAGCTACACATGAAGGATCCAAGCAATCAGCCGAACTGCTAGCCGAGTGGTTTATCTCCTTCTATGATGGCTTTGCAAGGGACAACCGGGTCTGGTTCTTTTATGAAGATAGAGCATCATTCGAACTGTCGATTGAGCTGAGCTTGGACGAGATCAATTCAGACCGCGATCCTAAGTGCAAGGAAATTTTCACCACAACACTCTCGCCATGCATACTGCCGACTGGGATTCACCAAAGGCGTAATGTCATAAAGACTTATGAGTTCTATTACCCAGTGTCGGCTGGCAAGCAGTTTGGACTTGGGCAACTGCCCATCGGCTGCTATTATGTCGATAAGATAGAAACCCGAGAGGTGGTGGACTCCAAGCTAGTAATGAAGATATTGATGGATATAGAGGGCCCACCTCTCGGCAGCATTGGAATTGTGGAGCTGGCCCACAAGAGGAGCACGACCTACGACAGGTGGTGGGTATAAATCAAAAAGCACATCTTCCATCAGCAGTCTTCTATGTACATCACCACCCTGCTGCCCGACGAGATCCCTTCGGTAAGTCCTTTCACCCTTAAGCATTTTTTCGCTTTTGATCAGTCGGCTGTCGTCTTGTGCTAACACTTCAAACATTTGTCCCTTTCACAGATGACAGACTCGGATCCTCCCACGGTGAGTAACTCTGGCATCGCCATTGAATACCGCCTGGGCGATCTTGTGAATGGATGCGGATACGCTCCATCAGCCATCGGCTGGGATGCGCCAAAACTAAGGACTTTAATGCACGGCCAAACTCGTCAAGCCGTGACAAGGAAAAGAGGATTGCACCATCTGCTGCAAGAGCATCGGCTGCTCCAGTGAAGAAGCAGAAGAAAACTAAGCCGATTGCGCCAGCCGACAACCTATCTTCGCTCAATCCCAACATCGATGAAGCCCTCAACAAGGAGGTTATGGATGAAGAAATCTCCCAAGCTATCAAAGAGGCAGCCAAATCGAGCAGCTCCAGCCACAATTCGGTCAGTCCACCAGCCGACGATCCGACTCCACCAAGCCCTCCTGCTCCAAAGCGACCGGTAAGCACTTGTGCCCTTCTCAAATCTGGTTTTCATACTATAAACACTTAAGCCTTTGCCAAATCTTTCTTGCAATTCAAGAGATTAGCCAGCCGACCTCCCCGTCCAGCTTCACTAGTAATTTCTGAACTCATTTTGTACGTATGCTTGCATTGGCCGACTCGTACTAACCTTTACGTTTTTTGCAGCCCTCTCGGTCTCCATCGGCTGCCCTCCGTGTATCGAGCGAGCGAACTCTGTCGGCTATGGACGGCCATCACACTGAAGAGGCAGCTGCACCAGTCAGCCAAGACACCGAAGTGGTAGCTGCCCCAACCAGCCAAGAAGTCGAAGAGGTGGCCGCTCTAGCTCCCGCTGTACACGTAAGTTCATTCTCCCCTTTTTCTGTAAAGTTTAAGAATCGGTCGTCTTGTTCCCTTTTTTAACCGCTCTAATCTCTCTTGCAGACTCTGGCCGATCTGCTCCCTTTCGACATAAAAGAGTTTGTTGGCGAGGAAGAAACAGAAGCCATCAGCCAGGAATAGGCCGTCATAGCCGACGAAGTTAAAGAAAGGCTCCAAGACATCCTCCGTTGGCTAGATATTGACGTGGATCGGCTGGTGACGGAATACGGATCGGTCCGGTCGCGCTACTATGAAGTCGAAGGCAAGCTTCCCGATGATCTGGCCAAGAAAATTTCAAAGGCCGTCTACATCGACCAGCACCGGTCCATGCTGGAGAGGGCGATGCGCATAATGATCGATCGACAGGCTCAAGCTAACTTGGCGGCCAGGATCAACGCCACGGTGAAGAATGTGGTGGCCGAGAAGGCCAAATTGGATGAACTAATAGCCGGGCCGTCGGCTACACAGGCTGAGATCAACGAGCTCGAGCTTGAAGAAGTCGGCCTACTGTTGCAGTTGGAGCAGTGTAGAGCAAAGATTGCCGCCAAGAAAAAAGTGCTGGCCGATCTCCCCAAAGCTACAGACGATCAAAGGGGCAAGGTAACTGCCACCATCAAGCACCTGGGGGAGATGAATAAGTCGGCCAAGGCGATCCCTGGCACCGAGGAAGAGTTCATGGTCGTTGTCGATGAAGTAAACACCTATCAAGGATGACGATATCGACCATAGATAAATTCCTAGGGGTGTAATAGGACTTAGTCTCCAGAACTCTTGATGTCTTCGACTCGTATTTTGACTCTTGTACATATAACTTTGTAATCGGCTCGTTGTGCGCATAGTGCTGATCGGATGCCCTCTGTCGATTTATTTGTTCCTATTGTCCTGAATGCCTTAAAAATTTCAAACCCCCAAAAAAAATTTAAAGTCCTCTGACTCTGACTTCTTCCTTTGTATTGTATATGCCCCCCTGATTGTCTCAATGATGTCGTCAGCATTGATAAAATTATAAAAAAAACCATCCAATACTTGTCGGCTAGATTAAGCCGATTGGAAAGATTATTGGGGAAAAATTTGAGTAAAAATGTCCTAAAGACGATGTGTGTAACACATCGGCTAGCATGGATCGGCAAGGACTTAGCCAAATTATGAGCTGATCCAAACACTTGGTAATATTTCTTCAAGTATTTGCCATTAAGAGTCCTTTCAAACACTTCTCCATCTAATCCTTCTAGCATATAGGCTCTCTTGGAGACGCATTTATGGATCTTGAAAGACCCTTTCCCAATTAGGTACCACTTGCCGAATTTGTTGTCTCTTGAGCCGATCGACAATATTAGCTTCCAAACAAGCTCGCCTTCTTCAAAAGACTTGGGTACAACCTTCTTGTTGTAATGACGAGCCACTCGTTCTTTGTCCCTGGTCACCTTTTCCAATGCACGCATCCTAGATAGAACGAGGTCTTCGGACTCATTGACCATCAGATTATAGTAATCATCAGTTGTCAACTCATCCTGTAATTGAATCCTTCTTGAGCCAATGATATTCTCCCATGGCAAAACTACTTCGTGTCCGTAGACCAACTTGTATGGAGGTACTTGGATCGATACATGGCAAGCCATCCGATAAGCCCACAGTGATTCGGCTAATCGGCTATGCCATTGCTTTAGGTAGTCAGCGATCTTCCTCTTTATCAACTTGATGAAACTTTTATTTGAAGCTTCAGCCTATCCGTTAGTTTGAGCATAATATGGTGACGAATTTAGCAATTTAATCCCCATGCTGTTGGCAAACTGAATAAACTCATCGGAGACAAAGATATATCCCTGATCTGTAGTAATAGTCTGAGGGACGCCAAATCTATATATGATATGTTCCTTAACAAATTCGATCGCATCCCCGGAGTCGACCTTTTTCAAGGGAATTTCTTTCACCCACTTGGTAAAATAATCGGTTGCCACCAATATAAACTTGTGTCCTTTGCTCGAGGGTGGATTGATCTGGCCGATCATGTCGATTCCCCATCCTCTGAACGGCCAAGGCTTAATGATAGGGTTCATAGCCGATGCTGGTGCTCTCTGGATGGCTCTGAATTTCTGGCAATCTTAACAGCCCTTGTAATATTTGAAGCAACCTTCTAGCATCGTCGGCCAAAAATATCCTGCCCTTCGAAGTAACCACTTGATCTTATGAGCCGATTGATGAATGCCATAGATTCCCTCGTGCACCTCTCCTATGGCAGCCTTCGTCTGATCAACACTTAGGCATTTAAGTAGCACGCCATCAATCGTCCGATGATATAAATCTTCATTGAGCAAGACATATCGTAGAGCCTTGTAGCGCAACCTCCTTGAAGCCGACTGAGAAGGGTTCTGTAGATAATTGTAGACATCAAACCTCCAGTCGTCGGCTGAGATGGTGACAATCTCCACTTCAATTTCTCTTGTCATCAGCTTGTAGCCCGATGTCCCCTGAGCCAAATCATTTGCCTCTGAGTTCTGCTCTCTAGGGATGTGTTTTAAAGTTACCAGCCGAAAGTTGTCCATCAAATCTCGGCATTTTTGATAATAGATCATCAGCGTATCATTTTTGCATTCATACTCTCCGAATAGCTGGCTAATGACTAATAATGAATCACCCATTATCTCGATGGCGTCAGCTTCGACTTCTTTGAGCAGTTGTAATCCCTTGAGCACGGCTTCATATTCGGCTTAATTGTTTGTAGCATGAGGCGTGATAGAAAAAGCAAACTCGAAACTTGCCCCTTGGGAGAAATTATCACTAAGCCGATGTCGCATCCATTCGTGCAAACCGAGCCATCAAAAGCTAAAGTCCAAGGCATACTGTCCACTGAACTGATTGAATCATCTCTGTGTTCCACTATGAAATCGGCTATTGCTTGTCCTTTTACTGCCTTGGGTGCTTGATACGTTAAATCAAACTCTGTCAAAGCAAATATCCATTTCCCAACTCGCCCTTTCAGAACTGGAGCCGATAGCATATACTTTACTACATCGGCCTTGCATACTGTGGCGCACTCAGTGGATAACAGGTAATGCCTTAACTTCGTGAATGAAAAATATAGGCACAAACATAATTTCTCCACAGGAGAGTACCTTGTCTCTGCATCCAGAAGTCTTCGGCTAAGATAAAAAATTGCCTTCTCTTTCCCATCAATCTCCTGAATCAGAACTGAGTCGATAGACTTCTCGTCGGCTGACAGGTATAATTTGAACAACACTCCCTTTTGTGGAGGAATCAATACTGAAGGGGAGCTCAGATAATTCTTAATATTGTCCAAAGCCTTCTGCTGCTCTGCCCCCCAAGTGAATGCTTGATCGGCTTTCAGCCGAAGCAGAGGTGTGAACGGCTCCATCTTCTCTGACAGATTGGCTATAAAGCACCTGATGAAGTTGATTTTATCGATCAAAGACTGCAATTCCTTCTTGTCCTTCGGAGGTTGAATAGTCTTGATAGCATTGATGCTTCTCTGGGTGACCTCGATTCCCCTCTCATGAACAAGAAATCCCAAGAACTGGCCAGCCGACACGCCAAACGCGCACTTCATAGGGTTCATCTTCAGGCCATATTTCCTTGTCCTCTCCAAAACCTTTCTTAAATCGGTTATGTGGTCTTCCACCTCCTTGGATTTGACAACAACATCATTAATGTAGATTTCCATTAGGAAACCGATCAAGTCGTGAAAGATGTAATTCATGGCCCTCTGATACGTAGCTCCAGCGTTCTTCAGGCCAAAAGTCATAACGACCCACTCATATAAGTCGATTGCTCCTGGGCACCTGAAAGTTGTCTTGTGAATGTCCTCCTCGGTCATGAAGATCTGGTTATAACCAGCGTTGCCATCCATAAAACTTATGATTTTGTGACCAAAGGTGGCATCTACTAGCAAATCGGCTATGGGCATAGGGTACTCATCTTTAGGGGTGGCCTTGTTCAAATATCTGAAGTTGATGCATACCCTAAGTTTGTCGTTTTTCTTCATTACTGGAACTATGTTTGAAACCTACTCTGTATATCAATAGGGTCGAATAAAACTAGCATCATATAACCGAGTGATTTTGGCTTTAATTGCATCATACATATCGACTTTAAACCTCCTGGGAGGCTGTTTGTACTGCCGATATCTAGGCTTAATAGGGAGCCGATGTTCAACGATGGATTGGCTAAGACCAGGCATCTCAAAATACTTCCAAGCAAAGCAATCTTTATATTCCTTCAATAAATCAATAAGTTTGGTCCTAAAATGAGAAGACAAATTTTTGCTAATGTATGTCGGCCTAGGCCTATCTCATGGACCTATATCTACTTCTTCCAAATCATCGGCCGACATAAAACCTTGCCCCAGTTTATCGTCAATGTCATCCACGGTGTCCTTGCTGTAGATGCTCGAGCCCTCCACGACGCCCTCAAAGTAATAGTTTGGGCTCTTCGTCTCCAATTGGTTGCATGTCAGAATCGGACACCTTCAGAAAATCGGCCTGCCAAACTTTGCCAGACATGCAATCAATGCCGTCAACTTCCCATAGAGTTAAGTCGGTGTTAGCGACGTTGACTGACTTGTCGGCTGGCACGATCTCTATCTTGTCGCCTTGCCATTGGATTAAGCTTTGATGCATTATGGAAGGGATGCAACAGTTGGCGTGGATCCAATCCCTTTCGAGCAGTAGGCTGTACGACCCCTTCCCGTCGATGACGAAAAACATTGTGGGCATGGTTTTGCTGTCGACGGTCAGCTCGACGTTTAAAACTCCCTTGGCCTCCGATGGGTTGCCGCCAAAATCCTTGAGCACCATATTGGTCTTGATCAAGTCATCGGCTCTCTTGCCTAGCTTTCTGAAGGTTGCATAAGGCATAAGATTGACGGCGGCCCCTCCATCGACTAGCATTTTTGACATCGGCTTCCCATTGACAAATCCTTTGACATACAAGGGCTTCAAGTGCCGATTTTCTGTCCCCTAGGGTTTCTCGAAGATAGCCTGTTCCGGGGACAATACTAGTTTGGCCAAGGTGTCTTCAACGTTGTCTGCATCGGCCTCGACAGCCTCGAACTCGGCTGGCAATATGAACACCATATTGACCGATGCAACAGCTACTCCTTTCCCTTTCGCTGCCCTCCTGGCCTTTCCGGCTGGGCTCTCATCGGCTGGGGTTGCCTGTTTCTTGACGCACCACTGTTTCCTGCCCTGCCGATGTTGTTGACGTTGAATCATCTGTTGGACTTCTTCCTCCTGTCCTTCACTCTTCAGCCTCTGAATTTTCCTTTTTTGTGTTTTGGTGAACAGGTCCGAAGGACACCATTGGGGTTTGGTTTGGCCGATTGTTCTTTTTCAGCCTCTTCTTTGTCGTCCTGTTCGTGTTCTTCTTGAAAAAAGTCCTGGTGAACTGGGCCGAGCCGATCGTGGACGGAAAGCTTTCGTTCATTGAGTTGAACGGCTCGGGGGACAAATCGGCTCGAGCTTTCCATTGGTGGATCCCTGTATTCGTCCTCCCTGTATTCACTGCAGGCCGGGCAGTTCTCAAGAGTGGGCAGCCTCATTCTTGATTCCCAACAGAATCAGAAGAACTCGCAGCGCCAATATGGATCACAGCCGTCATGGCGGCGAAAGTATGCCTGTCCCAGCCGATCCGGCGTCCTCCGTTACGGCTTGCCGCGTTGGTTTTCTTCTTCTTCGTGAACCCTGTGCTGGGACCGCAGTCGACTGTCCGCCCGTATGGGGCGTCGATCGGCTGATCGGCTGCTGGTGTAAACCATGTTCATTGACGCGACGTTCATCGCAGTCGACCCTTGTTGATCCGAGTCAGCCTCGGTTATTTGTTGGGATTTGGCTGAGTCGTACGCCATTCTGTTCTGTCGATCAGCTCACCTAGGGCCGGCTTGGACCATGTTGACAGGGAAGGGATTGCCATCAACTTTCATCGGCTTAGCCGATTCCTCGTACTTAATCTTCCCTGCCTCGATGGCCGACTGTATCTGTTGGCGGAAGACCTTGCAATCATTGGTGCTGTGGGAGGTGGTGTTGTGCCATTTGTAATACTTTTTCTTTTTGAGCTCCTCGGCCGATGGAATGACGTGGTTGGCCGGAAGCTGTATCTGTTTCTCCCTCAGCAGTAGATCGAAGATCCTATCGGCTTTAGTTATGTCAAAATCATACTCTTCTTCCTTAGCCGATTTCTTCAGCCATTGGCACGTTATAGCCTTCTTGTTCTTCGTCCATTCGGCTGCTGCAACTTTTGCGTCGCTGTCGCTTGAATCAGAATCCGTTGCGTAGGCAACGTGGGTGACTTTCTTGAAGGCCTTCTTTGATTCTTGAAACCTTTGTTCGTGGGCCGTCACCCTCTGAGCCAAATGGGCTAAGCTCTCAAAATCTTGAGCCGAAAACCTCTCACGGATCAGGGCCAAAAGGCCATGAAAGGCTAAATTGACTAGCTGTGAGTCTGACAGTACCAGGCTGTAGCAGCGGTTCCTCATGTCCCTAAACCGCTGGATATAGTCTTGCACCGCTTCCTCGTGCTTCTGCTTGACACTGGTCAAATCCGACAACTTCATTTCGTGCGTGCCGGAGTAAAAGTAGCTGTGGAATAGCTTCTCGAGATCGGCCCAGCTCTGGACTGAGTTGTAAGGTAGGGATGGAAACCATGTAAAGGTCGATCCCGAGAGTGACAGTGGGAATAAGCGCACTCTGAGCGCATCAGTAGCCGATGCTTCTCTGCATTGCGCCAGGAATCGTCTGACGTGTTCGTAAGTTGATACGTTGTCTTGCCCAGAGAACTTTGAAAAATCCGGCACCTTGTACCGGTTCGGCAGAGCCACCCTCTCAAAATATTCTGGGTACGGGTACTAGTACATGTTGCCAGAATCCTTCGGCTTGAGGCCGAATTGATCACGCATAACATCTGCGATTAAATCGGCCCAAGACTTGTTTTCTTGCATTTGCGGTATCGGCTCGTATTGCTCGTGGTGGACAGGCCCTTGCCGATACTGCATTGGTGGCATCTGAGGCCGATAGTGTCGCTCGTAGTTGCCCCCGGAAACTGATGTTGAAACTGGTTCATAGCAGGAGGTGGTCGAGAGGCAAATGGTGGTGTTTGCTCGGGGAGAGGCCGATTGTCGTCGGAGTTGTGAGGTGGATCCGGCAGATAGTTACCAATCGACACGTTATGTATGACGGATTGCCGATTGGTGTTAAACATGTCTTCCGCCTGCTCCTGAGTCGTCACTAGGATGCCGAGGCCCTGGTGTTGAGGCTACTGCCAAACCAGAACCTTGGGATGCGGCCGCGTAGCCGACGACTGTGCATTCGGCTGGATCGGGGCTTCTCCTGGAGGAATCGGCTGCCCGAGCGAAGGGACTGGCAAACCGTGGGTTGACAGTGTCCTGTACGGTGGAAACTGGCCATCAGTGAAATATGTCGGCCCTCTTGGCAGCTGCTCGGCTATCTTTGAATCAACCACGGTGCTTATCATATTGTTCAATGTGTTCACCAGTATCCCTGACTAGTTGACAAGCGCGTTGTGGACAGCCGAGTCGATCCGGTCTTGCAGCGTATGGAGCCCTAAATCGTCCTGTTCCTGCTTGACTTCCACCATCTTTTTCTTGCCTTTCTTGTCCTCGCTGGAGGAAGTATCAAAGTCTTCAATGCTAAACTTGAATTTCTAGAGGACTGCCCCAGATCTGGTCTGGACGAAAGATTGCAGATCATATGCTTGCAGCTGCTCAACCATCTGCTGATATTCGGCCTTTTGTTCAGCCGAAAGCTTGTCCATAGTCACTGGGATGACGTTTTCCTGGTCGAGATCAGCCGATATGACGTTTTCCATTGCGCTGGATCCGGAAGATGTGGTCCCACCGGGCGTGCCAAAAGCGTGTTGGTGTGAATTTTCTACACGCACTGACCTGGGAGATTAGCTTAACTCCAGTGCAGGTCCAAATTGGTCGCCTCTGGTGATAGAGCGGACGTGCCAGTTGGTTTGATCCTGCAACCAACAAGAAATAAAAGATAGGCGTTTGGTTAGGATTAGATCTTACTCGATCGGCTATGGATATTAATATATATATAATTGCTATCCCAAAGCACATTTAGATTAAGTGACTGGGATAGATTAGTAGCATACCGAGACAGTATAAATCACTTACATCCAAAAGTACGTTAGGAACACAATTATATATATTCATAACCTAGCCGATGTCGCAGATCTAATGTAAATCGGCTAGTACTCCGATATGTTTTATAAAAAGATATTAATCTGAACTAAATGTGTTAAACTAAGATCAATCGGCTATTAGTATAACCTAACGGATTGATGTCGAGCTTAACCCATTTAAATAGATTAGGATCTTAATATAAAAGGCAGTTCTAATTCATCTACCAGTAATAATACATAAAAATGATTAGAATAGGTAAGACCTGCTGAAACCTCGGCACTATCTCTGATAGTAAACATTGAACCAAATAGATATGTATAGCTCTAAGAGGGACTTAATAGATCAAATTGATGCAACATTAAGTACAAAAAGAGGTATGAGATCTATTTAGGCTAATGAGAACTCCTTGAGATGGTAGATACGTCATATAACCTAAATCAACCTCTGGACCTAGATCTGTCGGCTGCTATCTTCAAAGAGATATTAGCCGATCGCGAGATAGATCTAAACATTGATCTAGATTATATGCCGCATATGATAGATTAAGCTGTTTATAACATCAAAATTAGAGTATCATGATGATGGAAGCACTAACCCCGACGATACAAGCCACTTGTAACAAGAAATTACCTTGTTCGGAGATCAAACCCGATGCAGCCCGAGAGCAAAGCAAGAACTCGTCGAGAAAACATAAAATGAAAAGGTTGGCGATGTGCCGAAGTTGTATTGATGTGTGTTGTTATTTTTACAAGGTCTCGGGTCATATTTATACCCAAATACACAACAAGTCCATAACGGACACGATTCCTATTACAGATTGAATCTCTAAACAAACCGACATTATCTATAAAGGAAACTATACAAAATATCCTAAATTAAAAGATACAATTGCCATTTCAGGACCTTATCCGTAGATGGCAATATCTTTAATGCACTTTGGAAACCGAATCCAATAATTTATTTTTAACCTTTCCTTCCGGGATTGGCTCCACTTCTGTCTTCACTCGGAATCAGCTATCGGCTATTCTGTTCCGACTTGGACTCAGCCGACTGGCTCCGTAGCCGATTTGGAGTTAGCCGACACGGCCTCTGTTTCCTTAGATTACGCGTTCTTCTTGATTCCGCTCCAATCTCTGCTTTAATTCCGCTCCAGACTCGGGGATTTGGTTACCAAATTTGATCGTCAACAGTTGGGTGGTTGGGGTTGAGTATGTACTTGTTAACGAGCTTTGTCTTGAAATTTTTCCAAGTCATTCCCATCTTTTGAAATGCACAACGCTTCAAAATGTCCTTGTTGTCTCAAGGGTACTCAAAGCACTCCTTGAACTTCTCCCAAGCAGTGGCCTTCTCGTTATCTGGCACATACTTGATATGGTCGTACAGGATGCTAAAGTGTCATCTCCCTAGGACTCCGCATGTAGTTGTGAACCTCTCCACTACTGATGCTAGAGCCACCTGGAATCCTTCATCATCAACATCCGTTATCGTTAACATGACAGAAGGTAGCCTATTTGCAGTTCTAGGGTCCCGTCCAGACGTGGTTGCACTAGTTGTCACCGATGTGGTTGGGGCTTGATTAAACATTTCCTACAAACTTAAATACCACAAAATACCATAAATACATAAAATTCAATAAAAAACCTTAAATGCTTGAAAACCATATTTGACATAGCCATCAAAATACCCTAAATCACCATACATACATAAAAATTATTAAAATCCCTTAAGTCACTATGCACTAAATACCCTAAATTCACCAAGTCACTACACAAATAATTCACCACACATGAATAAAAATTCATAAAATAATCTAAGGTGTTACACTAATTCACAAAAATTTCACTAAGTCACTACATTAATTCACCAAAATTCACTAAATCACTAAGTAAATCTATGCTAATTCACCAAAATTCACGAGTCACTGCACTAATTCACCAAAATTGAGAGCAGGAGGAGGAGGACAGTGTACTGGAGTTCGTTGCAGTGGCTGGGCTCGGTGGAGATCGAGGTGACGGTTGGGCTTGGTGGAGGTTGAGATGGTGGCGGCGAGGGTGACAACTGGGCTCGGTGAGGGCGGCGATTAGGGCGACAGCCGTAAAGGGTTACGCGGAGGCTACGCTAGCCGAAAAACAAAACTTTTCTACCGCGCAAACCAGAAACACCTGCAAGTAAGGGCCGATAGATCGTTACCGATTGGGAGTGCAGCGGACTAGCCAAACAGGACTATCCGATCTGGAGTAGTGCTGGCCGATGACAGCCGATTCCCGCAAGCCGACAGCCGATTCCTCGGGACAACCGATTCACCAATCAGCCAATTCGCCGATGTCGCAGCCGATCTGAGTCGTCCGACCACGTTCTCGTCGCCGATCTGCTGCAGTCGCCTCTCTCCGATTGCAGCCGATTCGTAGCCGATCAACAGCGCCGCAACGTAGCAGCGCCTCTACCGGTATCCACATGTCCGGGGACAGAGCGCCAAACACCCGTGTGCTAGCACGCAATGCAAAGCTAGGGTTTGGCTCCAAAGTGGGGAGGGTTTCCGTGGAGATTGATCTCGCTGACTTCTGTTGCGCCAAATCAGATTGATTCGGTTCAATTCGATGCAGCAAATCTCCACCTCTCGCCCCTTTATATAGAGTTGTCGGTTGGGCCTAGAGGCCCATCGGGACTCTATTTTGAATCGGATCCTATTCGAATCTCATAGAGTTGGCCGGCCGGACTTCGTAAGCCCATAAGACTCTATCCGATCGGATCCCTATCCGATCGAGCCGTATCCGAGTCCAACTCGAATGCCTGTTCTTATCCCCTTAAGCGTGCAACCCTGTGGTTTAGGTATACTCGGTTTCGGCTATAGTCTAACTTAGCCGATCGTCGGCTCGAGTCCAACTCAGCCGACCTGTCAATAGCAGCGCCTAGCAGCACATATTGACACCATAGTATACAAGAATATAATATCGGCTCTGAACCTGTAATGTGTATATAAATCCCTTTGCCTCACGATACCAATTAAGCTATAGGCAAGATGTGTGCCATCCCCTTCAATAGCTTAACCATTCACTCGAACCGTACTGGATTATCTGTCTGTTGATTGACTCCTCAATCAACTTAGCATGGCCATGCATTTGCATAATCCATTACCTCGAGGGGCCCAGAGATATCTCTCCAAAGGAGGGGCAAATTCCATCTTGATCACTCATATCCCACTCCATGTTTCATAGCAAACCCAAAGACTACTTTTATAACTACCCAGTTACGTAATAGTGTTTGGTAGTCCCAAAGTAGGCTACTACACATGTTGGAATCCATGATGATCTCAGGTCTAAGGACTTTGTACCGACACTACCTGGGACCAACTAATGGCACTTTAATTCCTGTAGTGTCTCATGGTGGGTCCATCCAACAATGTGTTCTCTAACACATGTGTCCATGTTTATTGATTTGATATCTCCATACCCATGATCTATGAGACATGATCATCAATCAATAAACATGCCGATCTTAGAGTCATATTTGTTCCAATAATATGACATATGATCAGGGATCATTTAGAAATAGATTCATGCATAAAGAGTCTCATAAATAAGTCACATACTTATTGATCAATACAAGATGTCTATTTCATGGAACTGAATAACACTTTATTCATTTATACATAAACATTGACAATGATATCCAACATCTCCGTGTTGCCTCTAGGGCATATCACTAACAAGCCGGGCTCGGTGGAGGTCGAGGCAGGGGTAGTGAGGGTAGTGACTGGGCTCAGTCGAGGTCGATGCGGCGGTGTAGTAGATCTGAATAATGAAAAGTGAAATAACCCTAGTCTAGATCGGTCTTAATTTGGTCAAACCACATCTGCGACGGGCATTTATTTCCCTCCATTACGGATGGTATCCCTTGGTGATAGGCTTACGTAAAGCACCATTTGAGATAACATCCGTGACGGGGTAAAGCCTGTCGCTAATAGCTTTTTAACTTTTTTAAAAAATAGACATATTAGTATTTTTCCTTCTTTGAGGGTATACCATTGTTGACTTTTTTTATTTCGTAAGTTAGACATGTCACATAGTAAGTAAGGGCGTCGCCGAAGATGAAACCACCAAGATGACCTATAATAGTAGGAGAAAGCTGGCAGGTGAGCTTTTCGGGATATTACATGCCAATGATACAATATAATTCTTTCATCACAATAATATCAAATAGCAATAATAGCAAATCAAAATACAAAGGCTTCAATTACAAAGACAAGCCTTCCGTGTGATCTGAACGAGCATAAGCCACATCCTCTTCGGGATCATCGTCAAGGTCTATGTGTGGACTTACATGAAGGTTTTGGTTGTAATCGTCCTCATCGACGACGTTGTCAAACCCCAACAATTCTTCTCTTTTCATCCCTAACGACGTGCAGCTTCTTATTTGACGGATCCTTTATATCGAAAATCTGCACAACCTATTTTGCAAGTACGAATGGTTCATCCATGTATCCAACCTTGCTTAGATCTACAGTTTTGAAACCTTCCTTGTCGACTTTGATACCAGTGTGTAAATTGACCCAGCGGCAACGAATCAATGGGACTTTGAACTTCATGTAGTTCAGCTCCCAGATCTGCTCTATGCGGCCATAGTATGAGTTGGACCCAACTTAGTCCTGAAATGCCTCTATATGGACCCTGTGTGGACCCCCGATTTTGAGTCGGGAATCTTTCGTGTTCATAGTACCATTTCCCTGGATCAAGTAGTTGGTACCCACGAATGCAGTACTGGATAATCAAGTGTGCATGCACGAATAATCTTACAATACCATTATTACATAAATAGGCCCGAAGGCATTGTTCATCCCACGACCTTATGGTCCGAATACAATATAAAAACAGAGTTTAGATAAGGCGGAAAAGAGGCAGCGGCTTGTCCATTGCCACGTGCAACGACGGGACTAAGGTCTAATATGCGCCGTCGTTCCTCGCCCTCCGGGTGGTACGCGTAGGGGTCTTCGGCTCTTCATTTCCATCACCGAGGTTTGTGCGTATAGCAAGGGTGAGTACCCACCGTACTCGGCAAGTCAACACGAATTGATGCATATGACAGGGTTATTCAAAGAACATGGCTAGGGTTATCTTTGCGTAAAGCCAGTTTTCACAATTCTTTTCACAAGCCTATCGTCTAGCCAAAACAAGTTTTAATTCCATAGTTCGTTAACCCAGCGACGGTTCTGTCTACCATCCATCGTGATTCC
Organism: Oryza australiensis; assembly: GCA_019925245.2. Taxonomy (NCBI): domain Eukaryota; kingdom Viridiplantae; phylum Streptophyta; class Magnoliopsida; order Poales; family Poaceae; genus Oryza; species Oryza australiensis. Next base: position 1,900,685 of record JAIFGZ020000160.1, on the reverse strand, counting down.
AGGGATGGCTTCCCGCCTCCGGTTCGTCATGATTTTCTGGGGAGTCCACCCCTTCTCGCATTCTCGAGAAGTTGATCCACCAGCGAATAAAATCATCATGCAAACCCATCCCAGTATTTTTAAGTTCAAAGTCTAGCCAAGCGAAAGTCTTGTCACGATGCTCAATATCCGCGAGCACGGCTATTCGAATAGATTGATTCATTCACACCGCAGGTGGATGTACACTTTACCCGTACTCCGCGACACCCAACAAATGAGCCTACGTCTCAACACATGAGACGGCCATGGCAAAGCCTTTCGATAACCTCACTTTGGCGACCCGCTCCATGAACTTATGCCCTCATGCACTCTAGCCGTCCTTTTCTAGCGGTGAGAGGAGTTCGCGCACCCGGGTAAGGGAAGACATTTCCAATCTTTAAGTTTAATTAACGTAGTTTAATTCCACATTCATAACGAAGGCCGCAGCCACATTCTCATCCCATAACCACATCATAGAGAACCATCTATGCAAGGATACGCCTCCGCTCGGCTATCTAGTCGGCTAGGTCTATACCCATTCGAGAAGTACGGTTGTACTGGCTCGTTTCCGGCTATCTCATGGCTCGGTCCTTAATTGACCAGGGTCGGCACTTGCCTTTTCCGGAATCCACCCAAATCATCCGCCGCCCCAGTCTAAAACATTTGTATAGTACTTTCAATTTTCATCAAACTTAATTCATCATGGTCATGTGGCGCTCATGTCTCCACATGCCGAATCTCAACTACCTTCCCTAAGGTAGTTGCCCAAGCACAAAGCTTTTTCATAAAGTCATGAGTATGCATAAATCTAAGTATAGCATGGCTAAGCAGTTTACCGAAGTTATGCTCCGGTTATTTGTATCACATCGCGAGTTACAAGGAGTAATTCTAAAGGTAAACAATAGCAAGGTATGGCACAACAAGTATAGGTAACTCGGTAGAGCATGCATGTTTAGAGTTTAAAATAACATCATTTCGCGAATGGGATCAATATGTTCAAAGGGTGTGAAGACTTGCCTTGTTCGTACGCTTCTTGAGTGGGGTCTCCTGCGGGGTCAGTGTTCGCCTCCTCGGTCGCTAGTCATACGAGCGAAAAGAAAAAAAGAAAAATGGATTCCAGTTAAAATCCGATAAGAACGAACGAAAAAGCATGAAAAATCATAAAGAACTCTCCAAACCATTTTCCCCTACGACCCTAATCGAATTACGGAGGATTTTTATAGCAAAATCGGTCGTAGTGACGAGTTTCGAGTTTTTAGGGTTTTTGTAAAAGGGTCGATAAATCGACGAAGCGGAAATCTTGCGAATGTTGTTCAAGAGGTTCGTTGATATATCTTTGCCGAGTCCGATGGTTAAACGTAGTTTAAAGAAAAGAAAAGTAATATTAAATCTTCAAGAAAATTTCACGTAAACGGAAATTTCCAAAATCGTATGTAGAAAATCATTTTACTCCGAGGAAAAATACCGAGAAAACTATATATTTTTGCACAAATATTCCCCAAAATTCCCTAAAAATATTCCCCAATTTTTCTAGAATTTTTCCCCATTTTTTTCTAATTTTTTCCCTTCTTTTCTTTTTCCTTTCTTTTTTCTTTTCTCTAGCCGGCCTGTTTATTTCTCTCTCCTCTCGTCTACCCCCTCGTCTACCCCCCGTCTACCGCTCGGCCGATCCGTAGCGGCGACGCGACGTGAGAGACGGCGGCGGCTCGACAGTGCGGACCAAGGGGAAAAATGGAACGGCGCGGGGCTCACCTAGCGGCGGCGGGTGACGGTGAGCGGCGGCGTGCGGTGTATGACGGCGAACGGCGGTGGCACACGGCTCGGCAAAACCCGGCGCGGCTCGGCGTTTCTGCTGGTGTGGGCGGGGAGGAAGAGGGAAAGGTTGGCAAAGTGTGGAGGAAAGGAGAGCTCGCCCACCCTTTTATACTTGGCGAGAGCGCACGGGATCGGGAGAGAGCGGCGGCACCGGCAGAATGCCGCGCGGCCACGCGGCGGTCGGCCGCGGCGCGCGCGTGCGTTTGCACGTCGCGGCGGAGTGGCGACGCGCGCGACCGTCCTAGCGCCACGTGCAAGCGAATCCGTGATGCCGGCGAGCGTGCGTGCGCGCATATGACGCCGGCGAGCGACGACTTCGGGAGCTCTTGCGCGCATACGTTGCACGGCGCGCCGGCGAGCGGCATGGCGAGCACGGCGGGCGTGCATGCGAGCACATGCGCGGGCGTACGGCGAACCCGGCGACGTCGCGGCGTGGCGACGGCATGGCGCGGCGCGTGGCGATGCGGTGCACGGGCGCGGCGGTTGTGCGAGGACGTGGTGACGCGGCGACGGTACGACGCGGCATGGCACGGCGCGCGTGCGACGCGGCGCACAGCGCGAGGACATCGTCGAACACTGCATACGCATGAACAAGTGTACTTTCTCTATTTTCCCGAATTTGATTTTCTATTTTCCATTCCCATTTCCTTTTACTCTAAAAATTCAAAATAAATTTCAGTATTTCCAAAATAATTTTGAAATTATGTTTTCAAACTTTTTCCCCACTTTTTATTTTTCAAAATATATTTTTCCTATTTTTATTTCTTCTTTTAGAATTAATCAATTGGGGTCTTTAATTAATTTCTAATTCACATTTCCTTTTCAAAATATTTTTATCATCCAAATCCAAATATTTATTATTTTTCTTCCACCAGCTTAGGGTTTCAACCAATTATATTCTTTTCAAAGAATCTTTGGTAAATCTCCAAAATTAATATGTCTACCCTTCTTCAAATTTAATATATATATATATATATTGATTTATTTCCCCCAGCAGGGGTCTCAAAGCTTAGAGGTTTAATTCAACTTCACTTTAAAGCAATTCCAGAAGAAATTCTTACGCAACTGAAGTGGCAAATAAAATTGACAAACACGATAAGAAGCAATGATTCCAAAAAGTTTTTGCGAGTTCCGATTTTCACGTTCCGAATTCTACTCCTTCGATTTTCGGATGTTACAAACCTACCCTCTAACAATAAATCTCGTCCCGAGATTTCTTACCGTTGCTGAATAGGTGTGGGTATTCCGTCCTCAGGAATTCTTCGCTCTCCCAGGTGGCTTCTTCTTCGGTGTGATTACTCCATTGTACTTTGTACATGCGCCACGACTTGGTTCGTGTTTTCTTTTCTGCTTCGTCTAGTATCTTGATTGGATGTTCTGGGTAGGTAAGATCACTGTGGACTTGGATGGTTTCTAATGGCGTTTGCTCTTCAGGTACCCGTAGACACTTCTTCAGCTGCGATACGTGGAATACTGGGTGGACATCGAGAGATTCTCGGCGGTTCCAATTGGTAGGCCACTTCTCCCTCCTAGCGCCGATCGGAATGGGCCCACGTATCGTGGTGCGAGTTTCCCCTTGACTTTGAATCTCGTGTTCCCGTAGGGTGAGACCTTCAAATACACGTAGTCACCTTCTTTAAATTCCAATTCTCTTCGTCGGGTATCCGCGTAGCTCTTTTGTCGTGATTGAGCAGCTTGTAGTCGGTCCCGGATCAGGCGAACCTTTTCCTCAGCCTCCTTGATTATGTCGGGCCCGAATACGGTTCGTTCACCGGTTTCTGACCACATCAATGGGGTTCGACATCGGCGACCAAATAGAGCTTCGTTTGGCGACATCTTCAAACTGGCTTGATAGCTATTATTATAAGAGAACTCGGCGTACGGTAAGCATTTCTCCCAATCCTTGGTGAAATCCAATGCACAGCTCTCGGCATATCTCCCAAGATTTGGTTCGTCCTTTCGCCGCCCATCGGTCCGTGGATGGTAGGCGGTGCGAAAGCGAGATGACTTCCGAGTGCCTCGTGGACTTTGCTCCAAAAATGAGATGTGAATTGGGTACCACGATCCGATATGATCCTCTTTGGTACACCGTGAAGACATACAATCCTACTCATATATAGTCCCGCTAGCTTGGCGCTGTTGTAGTTAGTTTTCACTGGTATAAATCTGGCAGTCTTGGTGAGCCGATCTACTATTACCCAAATGGAATCGTAGCCAGTCGCAGTCTTAGGTAGTCCTACTATGAAATCCATGCCTATCTCGTCCCATTTCCATTCGGGAATCTTGAGTGGTGCAGCAAGTCACCGGGCGTTGATGTTCGGCTTTCACCCTTTGGCACACATCGCACACGCTACATATTCGGCTACATCCCTCTTCATATTAGGCCACCAATATTCTCCTTTCAAGTCTTGGTACATTTTCGTGCTTCCGGGGTGTAACGAATAGGCCGATTCGTGGGCTTCCTTTAAGATCAATCCTCTCAAACCGCCTTGTTCAGGCACACAGATTCTTTTCTTGTACCACAGGATTCCCTTGTCATCCACTGAAAACTCCTGAGCGCGTCCAGCGGCCATGCGTTCCTTGATTTCCTGAGTTTCCTTATTCCCTTTTTGGGCTTCCTCTATTTGAGTTCTCAGTAGGGGTTGGATTTCCAATGAGTTCACTTCTCCGTGAGGAATCAGGTGCAGATTGAGTCTGGCCATTTCTTCTCGAAGTTCGCTGGCCATACCTCCCAATCCCATGTGGTTGCATTGGGCTTTGCGGCTCAGCGCATCGGCCACTACATTCGCCTTGCCGGGATGATAATGGATTCCTAGACTGTAATCCTTGATCAACTCCAGCCATCGCCTCTGTCGTAGATTGAGATCAGGTTGAGTAAAGAAATATTTTAGGCTCTTGTGATCGGTTATACACATCACGGTGGTTTCCGATCGATAGTGTCTCCAAATCTTCAATGCGTGTACAACTGCGGCTAATTCCGTGTCATGTGTGGGATAATTCTCTTCGTGGGGTCGTAATCGTCGCGAGGCATACGCTACGACCTTCCCATCTCGCATCAATACTCCTCCCAATCCTTGCCGGGATGCATCACAAGACATCACGAAGTCCTTCCGTTGTCGGGTAAGGTCAAGATTGGAGCAGTGGTTAACTTTTCTTTTAATTGGTCGAAGGCTTTTGGCACTTCTCATTCCATTCAAACTTCTTTTCCTTCTTCGAAGTTGAGTCATAGGTCGGGCTACGGTGGAAAACCCTTCGATAAACCGTCGGTAATAACCGGCCAAGCCCAAGAAACTCCGAACTTCTCACCGACTTGGGTGCCTTCCATCCCGTGATGCTTCGACCTTGGCGGGGTCTCACGCTACTCCTCCGCTGAAACCACGTGACCAAGAAAAGCGACTTCCTTGAGCCGAACTCACATTTGCTGAACTTTGCATACATTGGTGCTCTCGTAGCTTTTCCAAGATTAGTCGTAGATGCTCCGCGTGTTCCTCATCGTTCTTGGAGTAGATAAGTATATCGTCGATGAACACCACCACGAATTTGTCCAGGTATTCCATGAATACCTTGTTCATCAGGTTCATAAAGTACGCAGTGCATTGGTCAATCCAAAGGACATCACCGTGAACTCGTATAAGCCGTAACGGGTAGAGAACACCGTCTTAGGAATATCTCCGGCTCTAATCTTCAACTGATGATATCCTGACCGTAGATCAATCTTTGAGAACACCTGTGCACCCTTAAGTTGATCGAATAGGTCATCGATCCGGGGCAGCGGGTACTTGTTCTTGATGGTTACTTCATTCACGATCGGTAGTCCACACACATTCTCATACTCCCATCCTTCTTTTTGACAAAGAGTACGGGGCTCCCAGGGGAGAAGAGCTGGGCGTACAAATCCCTTCTCTTGTAGTTCCCTTATCGCTTCTTGAGTTCCTCTAACTCGTTGGCCGGCATTCGATAAGGTCTCTTGGATATGGGGGCAGTACCAGGCATTAGATCGATAATAAATTCTACGTCGCGATCCGGGGGCATTCCGGGTAATTCTTCGGGAAACACATCCGGGTATTCTTGTACTATGGGCATTCCGCCTAAGGGCAGCATGGTGAACACTCCTGCAGCTTGTTCACATAGCTTTGGGTTTTGATCCATAGTTATGCTCATCGGTGATCCCCACGGGGTGGATACCGTGACTTCCCTTCGACTGCAGCTATAATTCCATTATTTTTGGTCAACCAATCCATTCCGAGTATGACATCTATGGTCCGGGGTGATAGCACCATAAGTCCGAGAGAAACACCACGTCTCTAATCCGTATGGGCACATTAATGCGGGCATGGGGTACGGTTATGTCTCCCGGTGAGTGTACCAACATAGGCCTCTTAAGTGCTACTTGGTGTAGGTGGTGTTGTTTGCTTACTTGGGAAGATATGAATGAATGCGAGGCTCCGTAATCGAATAAAACTTTAACGGTGTAGAGTTGATAGAGAACATACCCATCAATACGCTCGGTCCTCCCGTGCTTCTTCGCCCGCACATGATTCACCCGGCCACGTCGAAACCCGGTGGCGGCCTCGTTGGGTAGCGGGGTCCCGAATGCACCTCGTCTGCCGCGGGGTGGGGGTTCCTCGGACGGGTGTTGCATTGGCGCCGGTGCGCACGGGGGCGTTGCGTGGTTTTGGGCAGCTATTGGAGTAGTGCCCGAATTCTCCGCAATTGAAACACTCACATTCCTTCTTCCGGAGCAGCTAGGGTTGGTGTGGGCGTTCGTAATCGAGGTGTAGCGACTGTTGACATGGTCGGAAGCGGGAACGTCCGGTTGCGGAACATTTGGCTTCCATCCGGACGGGGTGGCTCCCTTGGGCGTTGTGGCGTTCCTCGGAATGGACGAGCCATAGCGAGCCTCCTCTTGCGGTTATTGTCCACCACCTTTTGGTCATGCTCAAGTCGACGACCTTGTTGATGAGGCTTTGGAAACGGTGTGATCCGCCCGATCATTGGTCCCCTCGGTTCGTCATTTAGTCCTTCAATGAATTTGTCTATCTTTTCTTCCTCGTCGCCAGTCACCGGTGGCATAACGGGCAAGCGGGTAAACTTGTTCGATATTCTTGTACCGAGGTGTTCCCTTGACGCAGCCTGCGGAACTCGTTCTTCTTCATCCTCATTCTTGCAGTGGCACAAAATTCTCACGAAACGCAGCCGTGAATTCCTCCCATGTTGGTTCGCTGGCGTCTTCAGCTCGTGTCTCCTTGTAAGTGTCCCACCAGTCACTTGCGGGACCCTCCAGCTGGTTAGTAGCGAAGACAACTCTATCGGCTTCTCGGACTCGACGAGGGTTAGCTTCTTCTCTATCACTCTTAGCCAATCTTCGGCGTCCATAGGTTCTTCGGCCGTGGAAAAAGTGGGCGGCTTAGCTCTCATGAATTCCCCTAGACTCGATCCTCCTCGACCTCCTTGATTATTGGCAATCGCTTGGAGTAGCTGAGTTTGCATAGCCATGACCTCCGCCAGGGTGGAGGGGTTGGGTTCCGGCGGGTTTTCGTTGGTTGCCGCGGCTCTGCGACGATGTGCCATCTGAAGAAGGGAGATGAATTTAAGAGAGCGGACTAGTTTAGGTTATGGAAATTTTTCTTCAAGTTCTTTCGAATGATCTTCAATCAATCAGACAAGGTGAAATAATAATAATCATACGAATTAAGACATCGCAAGGCGATGCCCAGGTTCATCATATTACATAAGGGGGGTACACGGACTGTACACACACGATCCTTCATGCCAGATAGCAATAATAATTATATCGTCCAACTACATCAACTAATTAGGGGTAAATAGGAAGTGCCGCCGAGCCGGGAAGGTCCTTCCGCCTAGTCATCCAACCACCCGCAAGAGCCGTGCGCCGGAAGTGGGTGGTCTCGCCGAAGCAAACCGAAGTCCCCACGGCTCGGAGGTGGTGGCCTCGGAGTCACGCCGAATCTTCCGACTCGGTGGCCGCGTACTCTTGTGAGCGTGGCGAGGTGAGGGCCTCCCGTGTGAGTCGCGACGAGGGGAACTTCCTCCTCCATCGAGTCGGTGTCGCTAGACTCCCATTTGATCTCCATGGGCTCGCCTCGGACTCAGATGCGGTGCAGATCTGGATGGGGTTACCCTCTCCCGATCCGGCTCGGATGGTACTGGTACGAAGTTCGGGTGGGTCCCGTGGATATAGCAGCGGTGGGGTCGACCAGGTATGGTGCAGGCTCTGTGCTCAACATGAAAGCTTGCTCAATCATAGCTTGAAAAGTGTCAAAGCTTGCTGGAGTCATTTGGTAATAGTGGTCGGGCACAGGGGCAGGATGTGATGGTACAGGCTCAGTGGAAGTACCTGCAGCGTAGACAGGACGAGCGCGCAGCTGTTCCTCTAACTGGTTGATCTGCGCTTGCTCCTCCGAGCTGCTCTTCTAGCTCTACTAGAGCCTCCCCGGGCCATGTAATGGTCCGAGAGTTGCTCAGACGAGCACCATTGGCCCGTGAGTCCCGGCATGCTTATCTCGGTCTCCCACGCCTTGGTGGTCATGACCGATCATTGAGGCGTGATCGCTGGTCGTTGATCTCGAGTAGGGCCTCCTCGTAACAGCGTCTGCTGTCTCGCCCAACGCGATAGACGCGTGACCATCGGGTTGTAATAGCGGGGGTAGCCTCCACAGTGCGGATCGGGTTGCCCTCTTCGCGGTAAGGATGATGCAAGAACTCGTCATTGTGAGTTCGGCACGGTGTTCCGCATTAAGGCGAAGGAAGGCCTCGCGAGCCGCATCCCGAATAGCCGTCGCTAGGTCCCTGGTAGCGGGTATGGAAGCGATAAGATGTTTCGCTTCCCATACGGGCTTCTATGGATACATACCTCCCGTGCTGGATACTCTTCGGGGCCATGCCTTTTGATGTGATAGGTGGGTGGCTCCGGTATCTCAAGCACCATAGTAGGGACGGAGTTGGACCACGAACCCTTCGTCCCGCGGATGCAGTGACTTCCCAAGTTCCGTCGTGGTTTGACATCTCGCTTTACAGGGCAACTTAGGGTTAGCAGGGAGGGAACTATCATAATCATTTGGTAAAAAGAAATACAGATGTAGAAAAGATATATTTGCATTTTCGGAAATAATAGTTTAAAACCGATCCTATGTAGGGATATTTCCCTTTAGCCAACTGGTTAGGGTAGGTCGCCATTTGGTCTTAGCCTACGGTCGCATGGCTCTGATACCAGCTCTGTGGACCCCCGATTTTGAGTCGGGAATCTTTCGTGTTCATAATACCATTTCCTGGATCAAATAGTTGGTACCCACGAATGCAAGATCTTGGATAATCAAGTGCGCATGCACGAATAATCTTACAATACCATTATTACATAAATAGGCCCGAAGGCATTGTTCATCCCACGGACCTTATGGTCCGAATACAATATAAAAACGAGTTTAGATAAGGCAGCGGAAAGAGGCAGCGGCTTGTCCATTGCCACAGGCAACGACCGGGACTAAGGTCTAATATGCGCCGTCAGTTCCCTCGCCCTCCGGGTGGTACGCGTAGGGGTCTTCTGGCTCTTCATTTCCATCAGCTGGAGGTTTGTGCGTATAGCAAGGGTGAGTACCAACCGTACTCAGCAAGTCAACACAGAATTGATGCATATGACAGGGTTATTCAAAGAACATGGCTAGGGTTATCTTTGCGTAAAGCCAGTTTTCACAATTCTTTTCACAAGCCTATCGTCTAGCCAAAACAAGTTTTAATTCCATAGTTCGTTAACCCGGCGACGGTTCTGTCTACCATCCATCGTGATTCCGGGATGGCTTCCCGCCTCCGGTTCGTCATGATTTTCCGGGAGTCCACCCCTTCTCGCATTCTCGAGAAGTTGATCCACCAATAATAAAATCATCATGCAAACCCATCCCAGATTTTTAAGTTCAAAGTCTAGCCAAGCGAAAGTCTTGTCACGATGCTCAATATCCGCGAGCACGGCTATTCGAATAGATTGATTCATTCACACCGCAGTGGATGTACACTTTACCCGTACTCCGCGACAGCCCAACAAATGAGCCTACGTCTCAACACATGAGACGGCCACGGCAAAGCCTTTCGATAACCTCACTTTGGCGCACCCGCTCCATGAACTTATGCCCTCATGCACTCTAGCCGTCCTTTTCTAGCGGTGAGAGGAGTTCGTGCACCCGGGTAAGGGAAGACATTTCCAATCTTTAAGTTTAATTAACAGTAGTTTAATTCCACATTCATAACGAAGGCCGCAGCCACATTCTCATCCCATAACCACATCATAGAGAACCATCTATGCAAGGATACCCTCCGCTCGGCTATCTAGTCGGCTAGGTCTATACCCATTCGAGAAGTACGGTTGTACGGCTCGTTTCCGCTATCTCATGGCTCGGTCCTTAATTGACCAGGGTCGGCACTTGCCTTTTCCGGAATCCACCCAAATCATCCGGCCGCCCGCCTAAAACATTTGTATAGTACTTTCAATTTTCATCAAACTTAATTCATCATGGTCATGTGGCGCTCATGTCTCCACATGCCGAATCTCAACTACCTTCCCTAAGGTAGTTGCCCAAGCACAAAGCTTTTTCATAAAGTCATGAGTATGCATAAATCTAAGTATAGCATGGCTAAGCGGTTTACCGAAGTTATGCTCCGGTTATTTGTATCACATCGCGAGTTACAAGGAGTAATTCTAAAGGTAAACAATAGCAAGGTATGGCACAACAAGTATAGGTAACTCGGTAGAGCATGCATGTTTAGAGTTTAAAATAACATCATTTCGCGAATGGGATCAATATGTTCAAAGGGTGTGAAGACTTGCCTTGTTCGTACGCTTCTTGAGTGGGGTCTCCGCGGGGTCGGTGTTCGCCTCCTCGGTCGCTAGTCATACGAGCGAAAAGAAAAAAAAAAAATGGATTCCAGCTTAAAATCCGATAAGAACGAACGAAAAGCATGAAAAATCATAAAGAACTCTCCAAACCATTTTCCCTACGACCCTAATCGAATTACGGAGGATTTTTATAGCAAAATCGGCCGTAGTGACGAGTTTCGAGTTTTTAGGGTTTTTGTAAAAAAGGGGTCGATAAATCGACGAAGCGGAAATCTTGCGAATGTTGTTCAAGAGGTTCGTTGATATATCTTTGCCGAGTCCGATGGTTAAACGTAGTTTAAAGAAAAGAAAAGTAATATTAAATCTTCAAGAAAATTTCACGTAAACGGAAATTTCCAAAATCGTATGTAGAAAATCATTTTACTCCGAGGAAAAATACCGAGAAAACTATATATTTTTGCACAAATATTCCCCAAAATTCCCTAAAAATATTCCCCAATTTTTCTAGAATTTTTCCCCATTTTTTTTCTAATTTTTCTCCCTTCTTTTCTTTTCCCTTTCTTTTTTTTTCTTTTCTCTAGCCGCACCGTTTATTTCTCTCTCCTCTCGTCTACCCCCTCGTCTACCCCCGTCTACCCGCTCGGCCGATCCGGTAGCGGCGGCGCGACGGTAGAAGACGGCGGCGACTGCGACGGTGCGGACCAAGGGGAAAAATGGAACGGCGCGGGGCTCACCTAGCGGCGGCGGGTGACGGTGAGCGGCGGCGTGCAGTGTATGACGGCGAACGGCGGTGGCACACGGCTCGGCAAAACCCGGCGCGGCTTCGGCGTTTCTGCTGGTGTGGGCGGGGAGGAAGAGGGGAAAGGTTGGCAAAGTGTGGAGGGGAAAGGAGAGCTCGCCCACCCCTTTTATACTTGGCGAGAGCGCACGGGATCGGAGAGAGAGCGGCCGGCACCAGCGAATGCCGCGCGGCCACGCGGCGGTCGGCTGCGGAGCACGCGCGTGCGTTTGCACGTCGCGGCGGAGTGGCTGACGCGCGCGACCGTCCTAGCGCCACTGTGCAAGCGAATCCGTGATGCCGGCGAGCTGTGCGTGCGCGCATATGACGCTGGCGAGCGACGACTTCGGGAGCTCTTGCGCGCATACGTTGCACGGCGGCCGGGCGAGCGGCATGGCGAGCACGGCGGGCGGTACGGCGAGCACATGCGCCGGCGTGACGGGCGAACCCGGCGACGTCGGCGGCGTGGCGACGGCATGGCGCGGGCGCGTGGCCGATGCGGTGCACGGCGCGGCGGTTGTGCGAGGACGTGGTGACGCGGCGACGGTGCGACGCGGCATGGCACGGCGCGCGTGCCGACGCGGCGCACGGCGCGAGGACATCGTCGAACACCTGCATACGCATGAACAGTGTACTTTCTCTATTTTCCCGAATTTGATTTTCTATTTTCCATTCCCATTTCCTTTTACTCTAAAAATTCAAAATAAATTTCAGTATTTCCAAAATAATTTTGAAATTATGTTTTCAAACTTTTTCCCCCACTTTTTATTTTTCAAAATATATTTTTCCTATTTTTATTTCTTCTTTTAGAATTAATCAATTGGGGTCTTTAATTAATTTCTAATTCACATTTCCTTTTCAAAATATTTTTATCATCCAAATCCAAATATTTATTATTTTTCTTCCACCGCTTAGGGTTTCAACCAATTATATTCTTTTCAAAGAATCTTTGGTAAATCTCCAAAAATTAATATGTCTACCCTTCTTCAAATTTATATATATATATATTTTTTGATTTATTTCCCAATGGGTCTCAAAGCTTAGAGGTTTAATTCAACTTCACTTTAAAGCAATTCCAGAAGAAATTCTTACGCAACTGAAGTGGCAAATAAAATTGACAAACACGATAAGAAGCAATGATTCCAAAAAGTTTTTGCGAGTTCCGATTTTCACGTTCCGAATTCTACTCCTTCGATTTTCAGGATGTTACACTCGCTATTTTGTACTGTGCTCATGTCATCTTGTTTGACAGTGTAAAATGTTATCCATTAATATCGTATCTCTGCCATGTGTCAATATCTCAACACGGTCCCACCGCCAACCATGCTACTGTTTTGTTTGGCCCATAGGTCGACGTTGCAATACGATTCTTAAACCATTTGTTGAAACAAGAGTTATGCTCTCTATTGATCCATATATCCGATCAGCCCATGTTCTCCTATCGAACCTTCACTAAATGCTTCTCAAAATATGGGACAACTTCTGTCATATGTTGGAGCACAGAGAAATAGGCCTCGGCATAGGCGTCTTGATGTGGGACAATATTTTTTCTGCCTATTGTGCCAACACCTAACAACCTTCCTTCATGACGAGACGTTGGAACACCGATAGGATTGGTCTCAGACATGTAATCGGTGCAGAACTCAATAACCTCCTCAGTCGTGTATCCTTCAATGATGCTTTCCTCCGGTTTTGCTCTGTTTTGGACATACGACTTCAGAATTCCCATGTACCTCTCGAAGAGGAACATTTCTCTTAGAAAAGCTGGACCTCATAATTTTGTTTGCTTCACAAGATGAACAAGGTGATGAACCATGATATCAAAGGAAGATGGTGGAAAATACATCACCAGGTGACAAAGAGTTTTGACAATATCTGCCTACAAGCCATCAAGAGCAACTGGATCTGTAACCTTTTGGCCAACTGCATTGAAGAAGACGCACATACGTATGATCGTGTGGTGAACCTTGGGTGAAAGAATATTTCTTATAGCAACTGGTAAGAGTTGTGTGATTAGTACGTGACAATCATGTGACTTCATTCCAACAAATTTGAGATCGTCCAATGAAACATACTTACTTATCCTTACTGAATAGTCTGATGGAACTTTTATATCTTTCAAGCACGATAACATTTGGATATTTTCATCTTTTGACAAGGTGTGGCAAGCTGGAGGAAGGTACACTCTTCCTGTGTCCAAATTAGTTACTGACACGAGTTCACTTCAAATATTCATCTCCTGTAAATCTAGACACGCGTTCAATATGTCCTTTGTCTTTCTAGGAATATTCAGTAGTAGCCCGACCAAACTATCACACACATTCTTTTCTACGTACATGAGATCAATGCAATGACAGACCTCAATATCTTTTCAGTAAGGTAGTCGCCAAAAATGGATTTTTCTTCCACATACCCTTATACTTTGCCTTATTACGTTTCCTTTTCTTCCCCTCATTAGTTATAGCCTTCACCATGTCGTGCACCTCATCTCCGGTCAAGTCTGATGGAGCAGGTTGAAGCCCTCTTTTGCTATTGAAAATTTTGTCTTTCTTCTGTACGAGTGACGTAGCGGGAGCCATCTCCTATGACCCATGTAAATCATCTTTCGTGACTTCTTCAGCCACTTACTACGTGTATTTTCTATATAGTCGGAGCAAACATTATTTCCTTTGATAGTTTGTCCAGAAAGATTACCAAGTGTGGAGTAGTCGTTAATGGTGCAGAACAATAGAGCATGAGATTGAAGTTCTTCTGACCATACATATCCCAAGTTTGCACACCTTCTTTCCAAAGTATTTCTAGATCATCAATAACAGGCTTCAAGAGTTCATCAATATCATTGTCGAGTTGTTTTAGTCATTGGATTAACAAACATAGCATAATGTACTTTCTTTTGAAGCACAATCATAGCGGTAGATTATAGTTTGCAATAAGAACTAACCAAGTGATGTCAGCTGCTCATATCTTCAAAAGGATTCATACCATCCGTACACAAATATATCCTCATGTTTCTCGGGTCAGCTGCGAATTATGGGGATTTTTGATCGATATTCCTCCATCGAATATGTAGGGTGCCTAACCATACCATCAATTCTTTTCTGTGGCATGCCAACGTACTAACTCCGCTTCATTAGGATTGCCAAAGATTCTCTTGAAACGATCAACGATAGGTAGATACCACACAATCTTTGTTAGACCACCCCTCTGACTTTTTCCCTTCGTCAGAACTTATCTTTCACTTGTATTGAGAAGCCTTGCACATAGGACAAGCCTCTAAGTATGCATATTGCTTGTGGTACAATATGCAGTCATTTGTAAAAGCGTGAATTCTACGAACCTCTAACCCAAAGGGACACAAAACCTATTGTGCTTCATATGTCGTCTTGGGCAATGTGTTATCCTCAGGAAGCAGGCTCTTCAATATACTCAACAGTTTTGTGAAACTCTTGTCTGTCCATCCACTACTTGCATTTAACTTTATTAGGTCCGGGGTTCCTATTAATTTGGTGTGTTTTGAGTTGCATCCAACGTATAAAGGTGTCCTTGAAACACTGACCAACCTAGTGAACTTTATAAAATCTCTCTTGTTATAAGCTGGCTCCTCAATATCATGCAACTTGTCTTGCAGAAGATCATGATCAACATCAACCATTTCACCGCCCAACAAAGAAGGAACAAAATTCTCAGCTTCATCTTCTCCCTAATTTTGTGAACCACTACTCGTTGCATTGCAATATTGACTGATTCTTGCTCTCCATTCCTCGTCCAACATGTGTAGCCCTTCATGAATCCTCGACGTATCAGATGAGAGTATACATCTACTTTGCTATCAAACATCTTCTCATTCCTGTAATCTGCACATCGACATGCCATGTAATCGTTGTTCTTTCTTTTTCTTTCCTCCTCCGTGATATTTATAAAATTTGAAATGACACTTCTATACTCTTTGCTATGTCGATCAGTTTCATACATCCAACTTCGGTCCATCGCTGCAAAAGTGAACAAATATTAGATAATTTTTTATGATATGTATTACAAAATTTATAGGGATGGTTTATTTTTTAAGTACCTAGATAGAGTTTTTCTAATTTTTCTATTTTTCTTAAAAAAAGAAAAAAATCTCCCCCTACACCTCCCACCACAAATGTGTACAATACATTCGGTTGGGATAACCAATCCACAAAGCGGTTGGAGTATTTATAGTGAGATATTGGTAACGGTCAATAAATAGAGACCGTAAAAAACAATAGTGATCGATGACAGGGTTTAACATATATCTTTGTTGGGCTTTAGGCCAGGCCTATCACCGATGAGACTCATCGGTGACGGTGATAGGTTTCGACTTGTCACCAATTGTTTGTCAGGCGACAACTTATCCCCGTCACTAATGAGTGTCTTCGGTGACGGACCTAACCTAAAGGCCTATAAAAAATGTTTTTAAGGGTTTCTGTATTGGTGTTTAGTTCGACCTGTCAAAGGTGATGTTGATGTGACGGTTGATGAGCCCCGATATGGATAGGCCATTCAAGATGTCGAGTTGTGCACTAGTGCTCTTATATATTTTTGTGTGTATTGTGTTTGTGGATACAACACACTTTTTTATAGGTACAACAAACACATTGTCAATACTTCTGTGGGTAAGTGCCTTTTTTTTCAACAAGGTGCAACTCTTTTTGTTGGGCACCACCGTACCATTGATTCGAAGATGTTAATGGTGGTGCATGCTATGCAAAATACTTTATCGGGCAGTAAGTGAATGCCTGAAAAGTTTGTTTGAGCTATTTGTGGCCTCAATATATATTTTGATTTAAGGAATAGGGATCTATACCGTTTGGTTTAAATGGGCGTTTGGTTTAAATGGGCAATGGATTCCCTACTTTACACATCTCAAGATAACTTACTGAACATTACTATTAAAAAGAAGATAAACTTACTGCATCCCAACTCTAGCCAATTTCTCTGCCCCTTTCTCTATATGTAGGTGCATTCAAGCTTTGGTTCAACTCCAACTTCTATTCTCCAATTCCTCGCTCTCAGTTCTACAAACCAAACTTGGAATTGGTGATTAAGTATAAAGTGCATCTTTAAGTATTTTGCGTTAAACCCCCTAGTGCCTCCCGTTGACATTTACTTCTGCAGTCCACATGCAAAACGTGGGAGTAGGTTGGGGCAACAGTGAAAGGCGTGTATTTTACGTATAAGTACAAGGGCTAGACTGAAAAAAGATTTCCCAAACCAAAAGCAAAAAAAAAAAAGGAAAAAGAAGATAGAGTGAGGAGAGTCTCAAAGAGAGGGGCGTGTAGCACACGTGGAGGCTGACGATAAAATTTCCCCAATTCCGCCTCTTTGCTTTGCGTGCGATTTGATCTCGACCAAAGCTTCCGCGGAGCGAACTCTCCCGATCCGCGGGGCGTCGAATCCTATGGCGGCGAACACCGGCAACAAGATCCGCAACGCCAAACTGGTGAGAATCTTCCAATCTCGTGGCGCTAAGTATCGGCTCTTGATTTCGCCCGCGGATCGAATCGGGTTGGCTGGGATCTTGTCGCGAATTTCTCTCCCTCTTTTTGTTTTCTTCTGCAATCGCGTGGGATTGTATCCGATCACATATCAGGTTTTCCTCTTTAGGATGGTTGAACAGATTATGACGAGGCGAATACATGGGGGTCTCTGCTCTTATGTCTGATAATAATAGCATTACATATTTATTGGTTAATTGTCTATTAAATGTTTCTACTGTTGTTATGGCTAAAGTCTTGTTAGATTCTTTGTTAGCATAGACACACTGTAGTTCTGTTGAGGGGTGATCAGAATATGTTGTTTTAGATGATGTCCCTAATTTTCATGGCAATTGATGTTTCTCCTTATCCAGCATGTGCACAGTGATGGTGATTTTGAGCTCATCTCTATGTTCATGTTTAAATTCCATTTCTGGGCAACTTATAATTTATGTCTTGGGGAGTTTGAAATTCACTGCGAGCATATAGATATTGCATTTCTAGAATCTTGTGGGATATACGATGCTGACTTTTTCAGTGTGCTTGGACTCTTAAGGTTCTTCTTGGAGATGTGGGCGCCGGAAAATCTAGCTTGGTGCTTCGTTTTGTAAAAGGACAGTTTGTTGAATTTCAGGTTAATCTTTTTTCACATGCTCATATTGTTGAGGTTGCAGATCGTGAGGTTTTTGCCATCCAAATGATGAGTGTATTGGTCTATCTATCTGTAGGAATCGACAATTGGAGCAGCATTTTTCTCACAGACCTTAGCAGTTAATGATGAGACCGTGAAGTTTGAAATATGGGATACAGCTGGGCAGGAGAGGTATCACAGTTTGGCTCCCATGTACTATAGGGGTGCGGCTGCTGCCATAGTTGTCTATGACATCACGAATCCGGTTAGTACAATGCAATTGGTTTTCTTTTTCTAACAATAGTTTTAGATAATAATAGGCGTTCCCTTTTTGCCAAGTTCATGATTTACTTCGCAGATGTATTGATTAATGATAACTTGTCTATGATGGCAATAACTCCCTATAGTGGTTTGTTACAAGCACTGATAACAGCATAAATGCAGTTCAAAAAATTAGTGATCGTTATGTCTGTAGTATTTTCACACTTCACAGAATCACAGCCAGCAAAACTTGATGTTGATCAGAATACAAGATAAAGCTTAGTTATTATTCATGACGTATGTGGTACCAATGGTAGATCTATATGGCATGTCTATGATGATCTATACTTCAATGTGTGATTGATAGGTTATGTAGTTAAAGCTTGACACAATAATGCTTATGATGCTCCTCTAAATGGTTCTACACTAGCTGGATACATATATGACTCTGTATGTGTCGAACTTTGAGTTCCTTTATATCATGAGATGTGATGTATTTTGCAGCCTTATCCTAAAGCATGCACTCATCCATGTTAGGTTCAATGGGTCTAGAAATCAGAAGCACTATAATATTCTAAACTTAGTGTAGAGAAAGTGGAATAGATGCCTCACCCCCGATGTGGGGAGGCGATTTCTCATATATATAGCTGAGTTACAATCAATGCTAGTGAGTTACACAAGACAAAAGGTCTCAGGAGATTAACTATCTAGGAATTTAAAAGTCTAGGAGATAAACAGCCTATAGACTAATAAATAATCCTAATACTTAGCGCAAACTACTCTGACTGTTTTATTTTTTTCATAGAGGGAGGTATTTCAGATATTTTAACACTACTCTTTCTACTTTTAGGCCTCTTTCACGCGCGCAAAGAAATGGGTTCAAGAACTTCAAGCTCAAGGTACTTTGCTGTACTATATGAGAAAGTGGTGTCTCCGTTTGAGATCTTCTCGTGTTCTTTTAAGATTATGGACCTAGTTTTTAAAATAAGTAACTTATTAGCCTTCTACAACTTATCAACAGTTAATTTGTGAGAAATTCATCGGATGACAGCTCAGAGTTTCTGGACATGCTGATTGCATCATTATCACCTTATTTTATCACTTAGGCTGTTACGCATACATTTCTCCCAAATGGTTATTGAGTTAATTAGTGTCTTGTACAGTTTTCCTTGCATGCTATCTTTGATTCCATACTTCCTTCATGGTTGCTCCCTCCATTCCGTTTTGATCAGCGCATAGGCTGTTTGCACCAAGACCAGTGAGAGAAAACGATCTGTATCCACTAATTCGCACATCGATCAAACCAAAGTATCGCTTCAGATGATGGATCGATCGCCATGCAATTGAACATGTCACCATGGCCATGCACATTCACAGGTTTACACACTTCCATGCATTAATTCCATCCGGCAAAAGCTGCATAACTCCACCAGAGTATGTAAATGGACACAGTTATGCGCTGATCATTGTTGAATTCTTTGGTTTTTATTATACTCTGATCAAAACTGAATAGAGGGAGTATAAATAATCAAGAAGAATCAGTTATTTTTTTATTTTTCTATTTCTTGCAAACTTGTATTTATTACATACATTAATTTCCGTGAGCAATTTCACATTTTTTACTTTTGGATTTGGTTAATGGCTTTGTCAATAATCAACAAAATCAGGGCATATGACAATTATCTAGCTTGTCAAAATAATTGATTTCTCCTTTGATATAGGTAACTCGAGTACAGTAGTGGCTCTTGCTGGCAACAAAGCCGATTTGCTAGAGACTAGGCAGGTGCAAATAGAGGTATGTTTCCCTCTCTCTCGTCGTCCCTCTGGTTTTATATGTGATATCACTATGTTATCTATTCACTATCCTACGTTGCAAAGGTGAAATTACCTGTCACATTGTATAGGTAGGCAAATCTCTTGCCGTTTCTACAGAGAGTTTTACAATGTTATTACTGTTCTGTTTTTTTCTGTGCCAGTTGACTGTAGCTACAAATAAAATCAATTTCCAAGTGGGGTGAATGCACCTTGCATCGCATTCACCTTTTTACTGAGTTCTGCGATGAACCTTAAAAAATTGAGCAAGATACTTATACATCCTTCATGATATACCCTTGTTTTAGTTTGTTTTAATTGAAAATTGTATTGTTAGAAAAAAGATTGTGTATTACAAGACTACGGTTAGCAATATGTATTTCATACAGCCTGTCTTGGTAATCCTCCGTGTGAGGTAGTTGCTAGTGCTATTTACTATCATCATGCTTGTTCTGTGTTTTTTTGGTAGCTTACTAAGGGAAAAAAGCCTGCTCATGGCACGGAGTAGGAAATTGTGGCATGAGAATGACAACTGCTTTATGCTGAGTTTAGCATCTTGTTTGCATGTTATTGATTTTTATTTTGTATGTCTTACATTTCCTTTTTCTGCAGGAAGCAAAGACATATGCACAGGAGAATGGGCTTTTCTTCATGGAAACATCTGCGAAAACTGCAATCAATGTGAATGACATATTTTATGAAATTGGTGAGTTCACCTGTATGCATTTCAGTTGGGTGGATGGTCTGTGGATTGAATTTGTGAAGTTTTTATTGCTAGTTCTCCAAGCTGTTAGATAATCAAGCTTTATATTGATCTACAATCACCCTTGCTAATACTAACCGTTTCTTAGTTGTTTGCACTGAAGCTATGATAGTACACACAAAATTAACATGCATTATGCATTCCCATTGCAGCAAAAAGATTACTTCAAGGACAGCCGGCTCAGAACCCGCAGGCGGGGATGGTCCTCTCCCAGAGACCAAATGAGAGACTGGTCAGCTCTTCGTCATGCTGCTCTTGAAGCATAGTTTCGACCCGGTATTGTCATTATAAAATCTAGGAGAGGAAAATTTCAACAAATATCCCAGAAGTTCTTGTGTGACCACCTTCATGGCTATATACTCCAGCCTTCGCGCTTATTTCTTTTCATTCCTTGTGTCTCATGTAAATGTCAATACAAGAATGCCACATCAGAGGCTTGAAATTGGTACCGAAATGTTAATTGTGCTCTATCACTGTTACTGTTACTGGTTAAGCTTTTACATTTGCATTCCCATGAATTGTGACCCATGGTTACTGAAGAGTTATATAGCTGGTGCGCGTTGTCCTGAGATTAAGTAACCTTGGTTTGTGGCTGTTGCCACAGTTATATTCGGTTGCTGCGTCGTTCTAGTGCAGCACCGAGGAAAATAATTCTGATTCCTTCCAAATGTGAATAAATTAAATGGACAAGTTTGTTACAATTCATTTTCATAGGGCATATTTTGACGAATTCAAACATCAGCGACAAGATATGCTACCATTTTTACATGTCTTCTCGACTTTTCCCTACAGGAGTTGAGCAAGAACAGGTAAACACTGTAATGGTCACAAATACTATAGCATTGGAGGTTGTACTGTTGGGCAACTGATCCACGGAAATTTCTTCAGATATACACACGATGCAGGAGGAGAGAAACAGCGTGCTGGGAACTTCTGAACGTGCCAAACAGGCTAGGTAATTCCAGCTTGCTGAAAATAGCGCAATTTTGCCTAATCTAAACTTGTTTGCTACTAGCACTTTACATATTCGCTTTACCTAGTTAACCTGATATGTCCATAACTTTACACATCAAGATCATACGGATGATCACTGGAATACCAACTCTGGTTGGTGGTTCCAGGATCTGCATTCCTGGATTAATCATGACCACTTCCCCAGTGTTTTCTTCACGCCTTTCAAGATCTTCATAAACCACATGGTGTTCATGACAAAGAGCACTGATGGCACAATAAATGTCAAGTAGTACCCAAAAGCATGCATCTGCATTACCTGTAGTGTATTAATAAGAAAATAGAACAGTAAGAATGTGTTAGATGGCATACAGATGATGTGTATTTGTGTACTTATAAATACTATAAAATAGAATAAATAGTCTTCTGCAATGGAGATATTATTACCTGACTGTAGTGCAAATAGATGTGATAGAATACGTAAATGAACAAAAGTATCCTTGCCACCTGATTGAAGAAGTAAAAACTCGCTAAGATAAAGAGCCAGAAGTATGACATCAAGGAAAAGAAATTGTCTCACAACTAAATAGCTTAGTCTGGTACATAAGGAAAAGCATCCTACTACGGCAGCCAAGTTACCTTGCCAACACAATTTTATTCACAATCACAGACTCACGAACATGGTGCATTCTCTTGTTCTTATTTGTTCTACAGATATGATTCTTTTATTATGGGTCC
Organism: Oryza australiensis; assembly: GCA_019925245.2. Lineage (NCBI taxonomy): Eukaryota > Viridiplantae > Streptophyta > Magnoliopsida > Poales > Poaceae > Oryza > Oryza australiensis. The sequence goes on along the minus strand of JAIFGZ020000160.1, from coordinate 1,878,575 downwards.
TCAGTGAAGATTTTGCTTGAAACTTCACATTTTACATTTCTACGGAATAGAGCACTCGGCATAGAAGGCTGCTACTGAATTCAATACCACATGTAAGAAATTTCACTCACCAGCCATGCAACAAACATCAGAATGCCATTAACCAAGTAAGCACTTGACTTTTTCAGTCCAGCTGTGTCAAGAAACCTTAAAATAAATCCAAGCAATGGAACGTTATAACCAAATAACTGAGAGGAAATGACTTCATACAAGAAATGAAACATGCTCAACTTGCTTACCATCTCAAGTTAATTTCAGGGGTGGTTGTTTCTGAAATAAGAACCATGTATGTGTAGAACTGGCCCTCCCCTGACAACATTGTGTAAGCTATTGCAACTAGAGAAAGAGTATGATGGACGATCTGCAAGACAATATACAACAATAAATTTAACTAAATCAGGCACTAAACTGTCTAACATGCTGCCAAAATTGTCGCATGAGCATATTCAAACCAAACTAAATTTAACTAAATCTAATTCATTAGCAACTAACTTAGTTTATAACAGTATATATAGACAAATGCTGAACACATACATATTCCAGCCCACCAAGGGAAGGATACAACCAAAAGATCATTGCAAGGTCAGCAATGAAGTAGCCCACAGAAACCTGTCAGCATACAGCCAGGACACAAATATGTCAATTGAACAATTTAATACCCAGCATAAAAAAGAAAAAGTTCACTGTAGATAATGAATGTTATTCAGTACCCCTAATGCAAAAGTGGAGATGACTGAATTGCGGAATGTGATAGGCCCCTTAAGGTGATCAGAGAATAGATCTGTAGACATGACAAGATATAATGATATAGCTGTGATAAAGATCGCATGTGCACTGGACATACCCCTGAAAAAGGTAATTTGTTGTTACTATGAAATTTACGAAAAGAAAAATATCAGTGCGGGAGCAATATATGTACTAGCTCTAACAAGGCTGACCTGTTGTTCCATTCAACACGTTGTATCTTTGTCAGTGAAGAATATCCCTTGAAGTAAAATGAGCTCAGTACCCTTGTGAGATCATATACCTACAGGGATCATGCCATTGTGAAATTAGAAACATGCTGTTGAATAATTAAAAGCTGGTGAGCAATTGAAACAAGTCCAAAAATGCTACGGTCAGTTGCCAGCAATAATATGACATATATTATGTCGCATTCAAAAGTATCTTCAGAAGATTATTTTGTCGTTGACGAAAGATAGCAAAAATCTAGTTAGCAGTTGTTAGTTGTATGTCATAACTGAAACACCAGATACCATTTTTGTCTTGTTTTACATTCTTCAGTTAAAACAAGCTCATTCAACTAAAAATGAATACAGCATAAGGGATCAATGCTACTTAACGGAAACTATACCAAGCATCCTAAGTTTAACAGAAACCTTGTTAAAAATTTGGTCCAACAAGTAAATGGAAGCCATCCCCAAAAGTTATGAATGAAGGGGAAAATAATTGTGTTCAATGAATCAACCAGAGGTCCAGAGCTTGTCAAAAAGCAGTAGTGCTAGGTAATTTTTGTTCAGAGTTACAGTTAATATTAGATTCAATTAACATGTCAAAAATTGAGTCCTCTAAACTATTGTAGTGATTAGCCTTGTACAGCATGCTGGACCTTCTGGCGTCATTCCTTTGTTGGAAGTCCAAGAGCATTTCGTGCTACTAGAACTCTCAAATGTAACTATTTTCCTCATGAAGCAACACAGTAGAAACATACAATCGGTGACAAGCATTACGCCGATTGCACAATGCAACCATCAATCACAGGTTAGAAACCAGAAGAACCGACCAAATTACCATCTTGCACAGAACAATGCCTACGAGCACCGAGGTGTATGGAACCAGTGGATCAGCCAGCAAGTAGTCTCTCATCAACTCCTGAGCTTGGTACTTGTACCCCGTCATCGCCATCCTTCCTCCGCTTGAGGCTAGAAACGCCCTGCATCACAAGATGCTTGTTGAGATCAAACCACCCACATTCGAAAACGGATTGGAAAGATCGATCATTTGCTGCCCTCGAAACATCTACAGGAATCAGGAGGCCAGACATGGGGTTCATCTGAATCCCCAAACCTTTTTCTTTTGGAACAAACGGCTATTAATTACTACTACAGCACCACGCATCAAAGAAATCCGGGAAAAGAAAAGAAAAGGAAAAAAAAAGGAACCCCAACCCCAAGTCTGGCTGGATAACCAATCCACGCCAGAAGAACTGATACCTTCGATTCGATCCGGACACGAGACGTGCTCTGCAAGCCCCCCTCCAAACCTGCTCGCCGGCCGCGGCGCGGGGAGGCGAAGCGGAGGAGAAGGGCGACGGCGGCGGCGGCGGCGGCTACACGCGTGGGGCGGGAGTAGGGGAGGCGAGGAGAGGAGGGAGGAGCGGGAGAAGGCTCAGCTCCATTCCGTTCCTCCTCGGTGATGTTGCTTGCTTTTGGCTGCAGTGAAGGAAGAGCCGGAGGAAGACTGGAGGTGGAAGAGAAGGGCTCTTTTTTTTTTGGGGGGTAGTTGCCACATCATTTGCAACAACCATCTCACTAAACCAAAATTAAATCACTCCTAATTAATTATTAATTGACTAATAAATGGTTAATTGTAATTTATTAGTTGATTAATTGCTTGTAGTGTTGGTGAGGCCCGCTGGACAGTGGACAGCCTGAACTGAACTGCTAATCATTTGTATCTGTGGGCAAAGCAAAGGTGGCAATGGGGGGGGTACAAGCGTCATTTCCACAAAACAGAAAAAGAATTAGGAGCATGTTATGGGCTGAGTTATACTCCTAATAAAATAAGCTGAATTTGTTAGCCAGCTGCATGCTGTGCACGTTAGCCAACGGCGATCTAGTGGCCTCAACTGACCAAAAAGTGAAAAAGAAAGTGTATTTTTGCCATTCTCACGGCACCAGCTTTTTGATCGTAGGCTCTATTATAGCCGTTTTTTATCCTTTCTGTCAACTCTCGTTGACACAATTGATATTAACGTGGTTTGATAGGCTCTATGCTCCATAAACAATCCAAAGTATATTGGGGTTTGGTGAGAACTGATAACCAAACGAAATTGTCAGCAATTCATAAAAAATGCAAATTATTTTGTTGTATCTATTTATATCCTGGTAAAAAAATAAGGTTTTAATATTATATAGTATGTCTAACATACAACATAATTTATAAAAAAATAATGATGACGCATCAATACAATAGCCACGTATGTATTATTACCATGATGCATCAATGCAATACCCACGTATTTGTTATTGCCTCATATTGTATGAGGGTTTTAAAATTAGCTTGACATTTTATCACGAAGCGACAAATATAATTTTGATGGTGCTCTTTAAAAAATAATAATAAATACTTAGCCTTCATATGAATGACCACTACCTGCATTCGTTTCATTAGCATAGAAGACTCTATTACAAGTCAACAATAAAACATATTAAACATGATATAGTATAACGGCAACACCCTCGTGAGTTATTTGAAAACTTTCGGTCATCCTTGACAGAGAAAATCCAAAATAGAGTAAACTCTTCTAAAACCCGAAATATACCAGGTCTTTTTAAAAAAAGATAATGCCATCGCCTAAATAAAGAACCTACCTGCATCTACCAAAATCCCTCTCATCTTGTAATTAAAAGCCAAGCAAACCTAACCAAAATGGCATGATCCTCGACTTCCTTTAATGTAAAGTTATGAAGCCCATACTTCACTCCTCCACAATACGAAAATTAGTACTCCTCATTATTAATCCCCCATCCGTTTTATATTATAACATACTTTAATTTTTTTAATCAAACTTATTTAAATTTTATCAAGTTTATATAAACTTATAATAACATATACAACATTAAATTAACTTTATTAAATTTAACATTGAAATAGTATGTTTGTTTTATGTTAAAATTATTGTTATGTTTTTTATAATTTTATTAAACTTAGAGAAGTATTACCAGAAAAGCATACTTACACTATGAAGCGAATGAAATAATAGAGTAGTTGCTAATTAAAGCCTGCAGGCTGAGGCTGGTGAATCTGGATCGGATTAGGCGAGCAGATTACGTGGACTCGACGGGAGCGAGAGCCCAACTAACCACCCGTTCGATCGGTCGAACCGACCACCCATAAATTCGTGGACCGACCGACCGATCGATCGACGGCCGCGACGTGGACGGGAAGGCTCGCTGCGGGCAACCTGTCGGTGTCGGCGGAACCGAGCTGCTCTCTTCTTTATTGTGCTAGCTAGCATGTGCTGCTGCTGCTGCTGCTTTTAACAGCAGATTCTCCTCAGGAGTGGTTTTAATTTGTGCATATGTGGATTTCCTGTTAGGTTTACCGTAAAGTTTCACGATCAAAGATAAAAGTTTGATGCCAGTCCTAATCAACCACGACATCGTAAATTCGTAATCTTGTGTTTTTTCCTATTTATTTGTTTTTAAATCTATGCCTTCCGTCGAAGTGACATGGCTCAACCGTTTAGATTTATTTGTTTTCAAATCTATGTCTTTCGTCGAAGTGACATGGCTCAACCGTTTAGATTTATTTATATATGACCAGTTTATTTGGGTTACTTATATATACAACTTTCAGTTACACGTGACGTATCCATCTACAGAATATGATGTGCGTGTGTGAGAGCATGTATGTGTTATAAGCGTCAACGTTTATATTTTTCTTACAAAAATCATGTTGATCCTTAAAAGTTTCATGATCGAAGTTAGACGCCCCGTTCATTACCTCGTTGTGAGAGGGTACATAGGCATCAAACTAGCTAATCTCCCGTTTTATAATTTTTGACGTTTTAAATAATAACATGGTCTTTAAAATATAACCAAAATAACTTTAAGTATGTTTTTCTATTATAATATATACAATAAATAAATATATTTTTATTTTTATTATAGTATTTTTAAAATAAATATATATATTGTTCTATATTTTTCTTTAAACTGGTTATTTATAAATAGTTATAAAAATTTGATAACCTTAAAATCTGTAAATCTGAAATGTTAAGAAAACATGTAACTAATTAATTATCTTGGATGTCGACGCATTAATCAGTTTGTCTTCCAGCGAGAACATTGATAATAGGCGTCGGACCGTTGGGCATGTACCATGGCCAAAACAATGCCTACTAAAAAGTTCGGTATCTCTGACGAGTCGTTTTAGAATTTTAGATTGGGTTTGGTTATGAAAGATGGGTTATTCAACTTTTAAACGTGTTTGAAATGAACGAGGATAGATGGATGGCCAGAAGAAAGAATATTTCACAAATATATTGGATGAGCTCATCGGGCCAAATTGGCCGGATAATAATATACCTTTATTAAACTCAATCATTAGCAGTAATAATTAATACATTTGGTCGTTAATTAAATTAACTGGTTAAGGTTAGTTAAATGGCTTAACTTGAACTGTTTGAGATCACCTCATCTCCAACGGATATCCGGAAAAAATAAAATTGATGACAGCCATATAACTGTTATGCATGTTCAATTCAATGCCGAAACAATGTTCTCATTGTACAGTAGATCTCTACGTTGAAAATATTCAAAATTCAATGTATCGGGAAATTACAACATCTAATACCAGTCTTGTCTGTCTCGTGTATTATGGCCAGCTATCTCTCCTCAAATAAACATATGGAGTACTTCCGTTCATTATTCAACTACGTTAGCATGGATGGAACCAAGACTAGGCATTTAGGTCTTGATGCCTGGCTCCATAATTCTATGTCAATCCTATCAAATGTGTATGAAAAATTCAAAGATTTAATATAGTTAGAAGAAAATCTTTAGTGGAGACTTTGGCATAGAAAAAATATGTGTTCTCATCTCCAAATCTAACCCATCTTATTATGCACCTTTTTTCTCCGGAACTCACTCTTAAAATGCAGTAGCTTCAGTATATGTCCCTTTAGTGGTTCTGAAATTTCACTCTTGTATGAATAGGGGCCTTTTCTGTTCTAGATTGTCTAGGAAAAATTAGTGGCATACATAATGCCTAGAACCAGTAGCTAGATGTCAACGAGACATTAGTGCCATAGAAATAGGACGTCGAAAAAACGTCATATTTTCATAATTATTTTTAACTCAAAATAGAAAATAGGACGTTGAAGAAATGGTAGGCAAATGTGAAAATTTAAGTCACTCCGAATTTATTGCCCTCCAATTTTTGTGCGATGTTGATTAGTTAAAAAAATGAAGGAAGTATAATGACCGTGTAGATTTCTCTCTCTACGGTAGTATACATTTTTTTCTCCATAGTCATGGCTACAAAACTTCGGTAATAATTTTTCTATAAGTGTATACAAAACTTATATATTACTTTTTTCTGTTTTAAAAATAGCAATTTTAGGATGGAAGAAGGACATAACAAAATGAGATGTTAGTAAAAGGCCGCAGTAGGAAATAAACACAATGCCAAGACATGTCTTTAATTGAGAAATATATCACACGCACACATGCTTTCACATTCATGTACTGTATACGTTAACTAACAAATGTCACAAAAATTTAAAAATATATATACTTTCAGTAGTATTGTTGTACCCATTTATAAGGTCTAATCTCTAATTTATTATATATAGAGAGAAAAAAGACAAAATTTTGAGAAATTTCTACTATAGGAATTACTATTTTTTAATTTTTATTTGTTGTCGATAAAATATAATAAATTTATAGTAAGCACTTTACCCATAAATATATTTTTTATTAAAATATAATCATGTAAGATCTTGTTATAAAGATTTAATTGTAACGAATAAATGGTGTTATGGAATTGTAGATCGGATAAATAATTAAGGAAAAACTTTATTTGAAGTTTAGGTGTTATAATTTTTTTCTACCACGTGGGATTGTGAAAAAGGGATACATAATTTTTTTTATATTTTGTTGATGTGGTAGCTGGTTAGAATTAATTAGTAGATGTGTTCATATAATACTGAAAGTATTTATAGGATGTTATCAAAAATTTTCGATGATATTTATTATCTGATGTGCACGATGTATGCACTTGCTTCCTTAATTGAGAGAAAGAGAAAAATACTTTATACAATTATTATATCATCGTAGCGGAGAAAGAAAACTTAAGTTTTCGGTTCTTCTATGTTCTTTGTGCGGTAAAAAAAACGGTGATGGACGGTCAGCGGTAATCTGGGAAGAAATCCGGTTTTTCTGGGGCCCATCGTGCTCGGAAGGGTGTAGCAACAAAGCGATCTCTAGTAGTCAACCCCTCGATTTTCCGCGGGCCATGTGTCGTTGACACGATCGTGCAAGTGGGCAGCCGCGCCGGGCCGGACCGGACCGGTACGTGGCGTGAGCGAGCAAGGCAGAAAAAAAAAGGCACTTATATACAACTGGTTGTCCCGTCGACATATGAAAAAGGAGTAGAAAGATTAATTGACTTGCATATGCGTCCCAAGCCACTCTCAACGAACCACATTTGAAGTCCCATCCCACGAAATTCCATTCCCCATCATTTTTCAAATAAGTTTATTTTTAAAGTACTTCATCTGTCGTATAAGATAACAACATGTTACTGAATGAGACACAACTCAACACAACAGCAATATATATTGCACAGTCGATCCTTATCGTGGGTCCTAGGTGAGTCTCACTGAGATATATTTCATCTCCACAATGCATATGAGAGGGAAAAAGTAGTAAGGTGGATTCCACATTTATTTACCATCCCAACCATCTTATTCTCTCTCAGTCACCCGGAATTTCCTCACCCCACCGAGTGGAGTCGCGATGGCGGCAGCGGCGACGCTCGCTGGCAGCGGCCCACGGATCTAACGGCAGCGGTGGTGTTCATGGGAAGAGGAGGCGGCAGCGAAGCTCGCGAGAGAGGTCGCAGCCGTGGCGGCGGCACTCGCGAACGCGCATGGACTCTGCGACAGCGCTCGTTTGCGCGGGTGGATCCGACAACAGCAGCAACACTCGCGACCATCTGCCGACAGTTCTCCAGTGAGAACAAATCCATCCAGTGCATTCTTCCCTCTCCCATATATAGCGGCAAAAAACTGAATTGCAGAGAGAGATGGGCTAGCAATACCACATCAGAGAAAAGAGTGAATTGTTTATTGCTTATGGCTGATCCTTAGGCATATGGGATAGCTTAACAAAATAGTATCTATAAAGACCAGGGTTCCCGATTTTACGAATTTCGGCACGAAAGCCGCGAAATTCGGTAGTTTCGCGAGGGTGCGGTACGGCATCCCCACGGTTTCATTCAAATAATTTCGTGAAAATTCAAAAAAATTAAAAATTCATTTTAACACAAAATATATATATTTTTATAAAAAATATAAATTTCGCGATGTTTGTCGCGAAAACCGCGATATACGGCGCTGTTTCGCGCGGTTTTCGCAAAATCCGCGGCACGACGCGGATTTCGATTTAGTTCAAATTTAAATTACGGTTTTCACGGTTTTCGCGGTTTTTCGCGGCTTTCGCGGATTTCGCGCGGTTTTGCGCGGTTTTCACGGTTTTCGCGCGGTTTTCGCGGTACGCACGAAATCGTTCAAATTCAAATTTTTACTGTTCATTACCGCCGGCTTTCGCGAAATTCGCCGTGCCGCCGAGGGCGGCACGGGATATGCCGCCGGCATTGCAAACCGTGATAAAGACCACTCCCATAATGTTTAAGAAAGCCTTAGAAGCTTAATATCCTCTTTTATTTCTATATTGTGTGTATCTTTAGTTTTATAAATCTATCAAACTCATGTTCAAATTTGTAATTCTATGAAATGTCCCATTTAGTATTACATTCTTATATTTTAGGACGGAGAAAGCAGTCATTACATTAGAATTTATAAAAGTAGAAAATGGACGGAGAAAGCAGTCATTACATTAGAATTTATAAAAGTAGAAAATAAATATATTAAGAGTAGATCTAATAAAGAATAATTATATTGGATTTTGATAAAGAGAAGGTATTTTAATTTTTTTTGGATTTCGTATCGGTACGTATTGGACGAGTAAAAGAAGAGAATGAAAGAAGCAGAGTAGTACTATCACTCAGTAATGATGTTACTAGTATAATAGTACTAGTACTAGTTAGCATGTGATGCCCTGCAGCGGCGAGGACGATGATGCTAAGCTAGCCCGTGCAAAGCGCTCGTGTGAAATGGACATGGATATTCAGAGTATCTAATGTCCTGGCTGGAACTTGGCTGTACTACATACAACGCATCACGCACAGCATTACAGCATAAAACTACACGAGCTAAGCTAACGACCCCATTAGCATTATGCCATGTCGCCATCTCATCAGACCTGCCATCCATCTGTATTTTCTCCTTGATGATTGAACCATGTCAGCATGCAGCTACAGTGATCTAGGACGGATGATGATGCTATCTACAGTGTTTAGGCGAATCTAATCCGTTGGATTCAGGCCAACCCGAGTACTCCTACTTTGCAGTCTTGAACTGCAGCAAAACCGGGTCTTGCAGTGCAGACCTGCCCGAATGCTGTGGGGACAGGGGAGAACAGCTCACATGGATGAAAAGAGATGTACTTCAAGCATGTGATGCCAATCATTTGAATAGATAATTACTCAGTCTTGGATTTTTAGCTATAAATATATGAACAAACAAGCTGATGAGAAACCATTTAACTAGTTTAGTTTTGACAACGCAACTTACAATGGACATTTTTTTCTTCCCAAGACATTTTGTAATTTGGCTAGTGCAAATGTTACTTTAGAGACTTCAAATTAGCTATGACACATTTTCACAATCCAGTAAGAAGAGCAAACGAGTAAAACCACCTTTCTACCGAAATTAGTAAGCCGTCAGATTTCTTGCAATGTAAAGTTTCTATTTTTCTTGGTTCTACTAGAAAACATTTTTATTATATAAATGCATAGAACCGAATCATAGATTATCGTATTAGGGGTGGTTTGGATGTTCGACTAATTTTTAGTTCGGGTCACATCGAATGTTTAGATGCTTATTTTGAAACATTAAATATAAACTATTTACAAAACCTATTTATAATCGAAAACTAATTTGTGATATAAATCTAATGAGTCTAATTACGTCATGGTTTAATGATGTAGCACGTCATTATTTGACGATATGATGCTACAGTAAACATTGCTAATCATGAATTAATTAGATTTAATATATTCGTCTCGTAAATTATCCTTCAATTTTGTAATTATTTTTATAATTAGTTCGTATTTAGTCCTTTAAATTGATATTCAAACATCCAATGTGACACGGACTAAAATTCCCAATCCAAACACCACCTTAATCTGATTCTGAATTTGGTTCGGTTAGAGGGAAGAATGTCAGTGCCATTTGTCAGCAATAGATTAGTGCCACATCCCTCCATGTTACTACCTCCGTCCCAAAAGTTCTCATATTACAATTGTCCATGTGCATAAATAGAAGTAGCTATATTTTGAAATCGGGCAAGTAGAAAAGAAGGAACTAAACAGACGGATACATATGTAGTAACTCTAAAGTTACCGCATAAACATTTCCAGACGTAGTGGAAGTCAATTCCTACAAAAAATGATGCTCTACCAGCACTGAACTGATTGGTTAAAACATACAAGAGGGCTACAATCATTGTGAAAGTCAAACTGACCATTGGCAATTATTTTTAGCATACTAAAAGCCATGCCGCACGTCATGTTAGATCACATCAACTAGAAGAAATGCTCTGCAAGTAATCACACTATAGTAGTAGTAGTAACAGATATGCTTGCTGCTTTTCTTGGATAAATAGCTGGAATTCCATTGCACCATGCCACGACTTGGCTACTGATATTACCATGATAACTTCCATTTTCTTAGGCCCTGTTTACCCCTTTCTATCAATCAAGTATCAAGCATTGGTGGTGACGATGAGGATGTTGCATAAGCTACACTGCAGATTAGACTTAACTGCTGATATTACCGTGATAGCTTCCCTTTCTTGTTGCCAGATCTAAACTTTACTTCATACCTTGGTGATGAAGATGCAGATGTTGAGGAAGATATTGCAGCGCCGGCTGCCTTATCTTTGGTGAAGGCCTTCCGTACATCCTCTCTGAGTTCAGAAAAGCGCATCCTCTTCATTTGCTGGTCCTCTACCGTGCCACTTTCAAGGAAGAACAGATCGGTGGATTCTTCATTCAGGAACTTGTCGAGAACTTCTGAACAATGTGGGAAGTATCGTCGTCCGAGTTCAACTGGAACATAAACAGGAGTTTATTTAATAACAACAGAGAGCAGCAGTTATTCTGGAAGCTTAATCTGTCAAAATACAGGGCGCATATTAACCATATACAATTTAAAAGTATTGACGAACTTTACAATAGATGCATGATTACAAGTTAAAAATGACCTGTTTTTGTCAAGGCATCAAGGCGTTCGCGTAACCTCTTGTTTTGCATTATGGGGGTCTCATTTAGGTCAACCTCCTTAAGTTTACTGAAATTAGCAGATGTGAGACCAGCAAACTCTTCAGTTGAGTCAGCTTGTGCTATGCGCATCACAAGCTTGGCTTCCGAAGGGAAAAATATTCTTGCAAAGGCAACTGCATAGACACAGAAATATACTTCAGGAATGATTTTCAGAATTGTGTAACCTAGTCTCTAGCTGGAAAGGCGAAAAAACTACAAAATTGTAATCCCCACGGATACTGAATTAGGTTCCTCCTTTTGTGCTGCATTTCATATTAAGTTAGTGAATCATATTGCTATCACAAAAAAGAAAGGAAGGAAACAAATTACTCAGTAGTCTTTTATGTAGATGATATATGCATATTAGTACCGATAGAACTTATGCCCACTGAGGTCAATGAGAATACAACAACAAATTAAGCTCATCAGAACATATGCTTGCAAATTGAAGACAGGGAAAAAGCACTAATTTCTCAAAACACATTCCAGGATATAATCAATGAATGGTAAAAGATGGAAAGAAAAACTATTTTAGGCATCACTAAGTTGTTGCAAACAAGCCTAGCTTCAAAATGACAAACCAAGATAAATGTATGCTGACCTCTATTCTCCAAGTTTAGTAGCCTCATGTGAAAATTATCAACCAGCAGAGGTGTAGCAATTGACTCCTCTGCAGACATCTGGTCCTCCATAATGAATGGTCTCCTCTTTATTTCTTGCTGTAAGATGCCGATGCACAAGTAAGCCTTGCTTCTCTCCTTGCATCTTTCTGATTTCTCATTGCGGTCTTTCTCTCTTGTTAATCTCTTGCAGATAGTAAGAGCATCACGTCCATCTTGTGTCCTTTCCAGCACAGATGCCCCCTTTTCAATAAGCGAAACAATGATATCCGGTTCTCGCCTCATGCAAGCCATATGAAGCGGCGTGTATCCACTTGAGTTCTTCAGATTAACATTTGCAGAGTCCAGTTTAAGCAATTCTGCCAATACTTTTGGCTCACAGTAGGCCGCAGCATAGTGTATGGCGAACGCATCATCCAAGGTGACCGGAGACTCCTTTAGAAGCATGCCAACAAGATCAACATCATCAGAATCCAAGGCCTTGTGGATGTTTCTAACCCTCTTCTCATGCTCAGGGTCAAGAATGCTAGTGTGTGATTCATCAGGCACACGAAACTCCTCCACCTTGGCGTATAGATCATCCGGAAGCCGCTTCTCGAGGTAACGACTGTCGAGGTTGGAGTTGGCAACCCTTTGGATACATTGATTTAGCAGGTCTGGAAGCTGGCAGGTGGAGGCAACCAGAAGAATTGGCAGTATGTCGTCAGCCAAAGCTTTGTTCACGAAATCAGATAATCGGCGCTGCGACATAAGAACCCCATAGTTAGGACTTAGGAGTCCTATTTTTGTGTGTAATTCAGCTACTTATTCAACAGAAAATGATGAATTGTTTGCAAATACAGATACTAATTTATAGGAAATTTACAATACCATCCTGCAAAAAAAAATTCTGAAACTGAAGTTGCTAGTGAATTATGAGTGCAAAGAACACGTTTTGGTAGTTGATTACCTGGAAGAGTGAAACGAGCTCGGAGATCTGGAAGCCGGAGGCGGCGTACGTGGACTCGACGACGAAGTCGATCGCCGGCCGGCACGCGTCGTGGGTGCAGCCGTCGTCCAAGCAGACGGCGGCCTCAGGGGGCGGCGACCTGAGGCGGCCAGTGTATAGGTACCCAAGAACGGCGACGAGGGAGTCTCGGCCGCTGTGGCGCCCGCCGGGGCCCAGCCCGTCGAGGTCCAGCGGCGGCTGCTCGCCGGCGGTGGCGTTGGCGGGGGCGGACGAGAAATGGTCGTAGAAGAAGCGGCTCCTGGCGGCGAGGATACAGCGGTGGACTCCGACGGCACCGCCACCGGGGTCGCCGCCTCCAGAGGCGAGGACGATCTCGGCGTCCGCGCAGTTAAGGAAGGCGGGGTCGAGGAGGTGCTCGAGGTTCTTGCTGAGGCGGTCGAGGCTGACACCGTCGAGGTCGCCCGGAGCCGGCTGCGGCGGCGGCGGGGACGGCGGCGACGAGGATGAGAAGCTTATGGTGGACGTCTCCATGGAGAGGAGGGGATGACTAGAAGTCTAGAAGGTTCAAGATGCTAGAAGCTCACTTCTCTCTCATAATTCTTGCAGTTGTGCACGCAAAAAAAATCCAAACTCCGGTAGGCTCCAACGATCGAAGCCTTTCCGTACGACGAGATTTCCCCCAAAATCAAACGAATCAAAGCCTCAAAACTTCCCGACGTATAAACTCTCCGGACAAAACAAGAACCGCCAAATTAAGCATGAATTTCCCAGAATCCAACAAGAAAGGGTTCAAGGTTCGCAAAAAGACCAAACCAAGAACGGGAAATTCTCCCAGAAAAAGAAAAGAAAAGAAAAAACACTCACTCTCAAAAGCAGCCAAGCAGGCGACCTCCAAGGCAAGCACAGCAAATCGAGCAAAGCAGAGCAGCGCGGCACAACCTCCCGACACAATAAGGCTACGCGGATTCGGGAGCAGCGAAGTCGAAGCAAAAGGAGACGAAAAAAACGCTGCCACATCCGCCGGCGGCGCTGCTCTTATCCGGAAATTTCGCTCTCTCTCTCTCCTCACTCACTCATTCTCACTCCTCTGCTGCCTACGTGGTGTACGCGGATGGAAAAGAAACAAGAACGTGCGCGCTTGGGTGCTGTGGTGATGCGAGGAAAGGGGGATGGCCGTGACGGGGCAACCCACGTCACGGCGGTGACGTCGTCGGCAGAAGAAGTCGTCGTCTCTTCTGCGAGGAATAATCTCTCTCTCTCTCTCTCTCTCTCTCTCTCTCTCTCTCTGCTCCGGTCATCCAGTGGGGATTGCCGACTCGATGACTGGCTGCTGCGGAGGTCGTGGGTCCCACGTGTCAGTGAGGTGATGCGTGGTACAGTGGTGTGGCCGCATGTCTCCGATCCGGCCGCTCCGGCCGGATCGGAAGAGGAGGGCCGAGGCGACGACCTTGACTTGACTTGGGAGGGGTGATGCGGTGAGCTGCTTCGTGGAGGAGAACTGCTGGGTGAAGAAGGAAGACGATCTCTTTCACACTCTAGGAGCAGTATACTAGCACTCGTGCTTTTCTACCCAAAGAAAATGAAAAGCCGCAGCCGATTGAACAGTACTAGTAAGTGCCCTCCGTTTTATATTATTAACTAATGCTCCGTGCTTTGCGGTAGGAGACGTGAGGGAATACATGTTATACATTATAAAAATAATGGAGGTATATGTTTAAATAATATAAAAATGTTGTGAGATAATGATTTAATATTGCTTACATATTGAGTTATAAAAATATAATAAAATTAAATTATAAATAATATGTCATGTTTATATGATATTTAAACTACATTAGATAATAATTGCTAGTGAGTGATGACATGACACACTTCTATGCTTTAGGTTGCAACGGGTGAAGTCGGGGCGCGGCGTGAATGAGGACGTAAGGGAAGGGCGCAGGCGCAGCGTGGCAATGACAGGAGGGAGGGGCGCAGACGCGACACGGATGGGACAACTAATATAGATAAAATATTTTGATTTTTTTTGTTTGATCAAATTTATAGAAAAATATACTAATATTTTTAACATAAAATAAACATTATCAAAACACATTAAAGATTAGTCGTAATAAACTATTTTGATGTTGTCAATTTTGTTAATTTTTTAATTTAAATAAATGTAAATAAATTTAATAAAAAAAGTCAAAATGATATATATTACGAACCTGGACATTTGAGTGTGGATTAAAATACGAGAGTTATGTTACCGTGCTACATACTATAATTTATATCAGTGGACCATAAAATTAGTTAAGATTAGTTCTATATCCATAAAATTTAGCTGGTTAGATCCGTAATTAATGTCCTATCTGTTCTACTTTCTCACCATGGAGATGTCATCATTCATCAGAGACATGATTGAAGAAAATAATGGTTGCCTATGTATGTCATGGAATTAGGATGGAGAATAAAAGCTATTTTATATGGCGGAGGAAGAGGAGTTTAGGCAACTGCCTGGCCGTTGATTTATTACGGGATACGAATAGGAACAGAAAATGTAGGAATAAAGAGGCCGAACGTTGTTAAGAACGTGATATAATACTAAATATATCTTAATGACATGATGAGTAATTTTTTAAATTATTAAGCCACTTATAAAGAAACTCATATAAACAAACGGTTAGGTTAATAGTGTCTCCTATCAATTACACCGTAAAGCAACTCTAAAATATCTGATACATTATTCTACTTTTATAAGACGTATTTTAATTTTATAAAGTTTTTAAGACTATTATTTGACCATTCTTTTTAATAGTACTATGCATGAACATAACAATATAGGGTTTATTCATTAAATGTACTTGTATGTCAACGAGTTATTGATGGAAATCTTTCATGTTTGACTTCCTAACATAAAAAATATGTTTTTTACATGAATGGATGAAGTACAATTAAAGCTCTAGGAGAAGAGAATTACACCATGGTTTTATCATATGTAGCTTCTCCTGCACCTAAAACGACAAGGCTCAAAACGTAGGTCGCTGCTTTTCCGATTAAGATATATATTTTATCTTTATTTTCATTAACATATTTTTAAATTGTTAAATGATATATTTTTTAAAAATCTAAAATTGTTTTGAAATATATATATACTAGTAAAAATGTCCGTGCGTTGTAACGGGACGATGACGTAGAAAGGGAAGCAGGCGGCGACGCGGGAGCTTCGAGCAGCGACGGGAGGGAGGGCGCGAGCACGGATCGGGACGGGAGGAGGAGGGCGCTTTTTTTCTATCCAAACCCTTTTTTCCTTTTAACATTGGGACTGCGGGTTAATTTTATAAATTTTTTCGTAAAATAAACAGGTGAACGAAAATTTTGGGTAAAAACACTACTTACTTTATAAATAGTTATAGATTATAGATATAGATATATTTATTAAATTTATAATAATTAAAATTAATCATACGTTAATTTTTATTTTTTCTAACTATATCTTTATCTTTGGTAGAAACAAACAGCATCGTACTACGCCACAGGATACGAACATTTAGGCGGCAGACCAACCATACTACAGTACCCAATCACATGCCTCTAATGAAAGTTGCTTAGAATCTAGTCCCAGAATGTTGATCATGAAAAGGGATTATCGGACGAAACACGGCTTAAAACGAACACACTTCTGATGAGCATTGATACGCCGGTTTAACACCAAGACATGCGTGGGGTTCACACACTTTTCCATCCTATCCATATCTCGGGCCTAACAGAGCGACACGACAACCCGTGCATGGCTTAGGCTCAGACAGAGCCGTATCAATAAGCACAAAGTAATAGATCACACTACCAGCCAAGATTTTTTTATTTTTTAAACCTTTTAAATTTTAAAAATAAACCTTTCAATACTTATTTTCAACGTCTAAACCTTTTGGCCACGTTAATCGGATTGACATGACAAAATAATATTATGCGATATTATTTGATCACGTCAGTTTACTTTATGTGATAGGATAAAATTGTCATGTATGTTATTGATGGTAGTGTTGTTGTGGATAACGTATCAGTGTTGTTTTAGCATGTTAGAGAAGTTCGCATGGCCAAATAGATTGTCTTTGGAAATAAGTGGTTGAAATTAAAAATTAAAAATGTTAAAAAATAAAAAAACCCTTAAACTGAAGAGAGTCGCTGGAGGAGTGGGGAGCAGGGGACCACGGCACCACGCGTCCACGCCCCGATTCAAGCCAAGGTTGCCGACTGCCGACATCATCCGATACTCCTGGATGACCGCCGCTTCGCCAGGATGCATTTGCCTAATTGCATTGCGTGGTCCCCTTGCGGGCCGCCGCCGTGGCGCGCACGTTGCACGTGGTCCGTCCGGTGGCCTCCTTCTCAATCTCACTCACGTGCGGGCCAAAAGAATAACAAGCGTTCCAAGCAACAAGACAGGACAGAAACACAACACTCAACACAGCGGGGAGGTGAGCGCAGGAGTACAGCGAGTGAATCTCTGAATCTCTCTGTGCACTTTGGCTTTGGGACGAGGAGACGAGATGCATGTGGCAGCTTGCGGGAGTTGGGATGGGAGCATCTGCTTCGACGACGACGATGCATCAACGGCCCATATTTGTCCCGGCTTTGGCGCTCGCGGAGTCGCGGTTCGCGTGCGTGATATCCTTGTCGAGGTTGTCATTCCTGCTTGCTGGAGGGGAGGAGGATGACCTTAGCCAATGTCAACGTCTTGCGGACCGTGCGCTTATTTTTGGGTGCTTTGTTGGAATAAGTGCACTTTTGGTCTCTTGATTTGTCATCAAATTTAAATTTTTTTCTGAACTGAAACATCGGGTATACTGTCTTTAACTTTAGTCTCTCGACAGTATAGAGGATGGTTTTGACCAACATGACTTATAGGACCCACGTAGACCCCATATATCAATGACCAACTCTTCTCCCTCATTTCTCTCTCCTTCTTCCATTTCTTCCCCATCTCTCATATTCTCAACCGTGGAGCCCGGCAAGGAGAAGGCCTTGCAATCTGACGAGGAGAGCTCAAGGAGGAGGGCAAAGCCCACATCACCTCGTCGCCATCACCATTGCCAACGTTGTAGTTTCTCAATCTCTAATTCGCACGTGGAGCTAATCCTCTTCTTCTAGGGTTCCGCCGAATCCCGAATTTGGGGGCCGCGCACGAGCTCGATGACGTCGGTGGCGGTGGCGGCTTCAAGGAAGTCGTGGCTGAAGTGCATCGACTCATCGAAACCGTTCCACGAGTGCTCCAACTACTACCTCTGCAAGATTGTCGAGGCCAAGGAGTGTATCCAAGAGAAGCAACAACCATCGATGGACCGCACCGTCCACCTCGATTGCATCAACGCCACCAACCCATACTTACAACCAAACACGCGAAGGTGGAAGTAGGATGGGTGTGCACCATACAGAGCAAAAAAAAGGGTGTGGTGTTGTAGAGTTTTGGTGGGATGACGATTACTGAGGTGGGCGGCGGTGTGGAGAGCCTCAACCCAATATGTAGCAGGAAGGTTGGCTTGAAAAAAGCAGAAAGCACGTGATGTTATTAAGGGAACGAAGCATGCGCTCAACCTTACTGTTCTGTGGGGAGGTGTGGGGGCAAGATTCGCAGGGTGACCCCATTGGTGAGGAAAAAAAGGAGTTGGTGGACGAGTTGTCAAACTCCTGGCCGTTGTCACACTAGACACTGCGAATTTGGTCATGGCAAACTGTGTCTTCAAAAAGGCAAAAAAGTGAGATAGGGTGGAAAATGTGTCGGATTTAAAGTGAAGTGGGAAAGTCCACACATAATGGGAGCAATCATCAAGAATGACAAGATAATATTTGAATCTAGACACACTAGGAATAAGTGATGTCCACAAATCACAATGCACTAAATCAAAAATTTCCCTTGGCCTGACTAGAGCTAGTGGGAAAGGAAAGACGGACATGACGACCCAACTGACAAGCATGACATAAAGAAGTGGTGACTTTTGGTGGGGGGATGACCGAAGCCTGTGCCAAACGAGTGAGAGCCTCATGACTGAGGTGGCCAAGGTGGCGATGCCAAAGGTTGGTGTTGGAGGAAGTAGCGACAAAGGCACGCGCGGAGGCCGTTGAGGAGTACGCATCCACCGGGAAAGGGTAGAGGTTACTAGAATTATTGCACCTGACGATCTTGATCTTGGTTGGGTAATCCTTCATAGAGAGGCCAAAGGGGTCAAGGTCAACAAAACACCAATTATCACGAGAAAAGCAATATGCAGAAATAAGGCTCTTAATAATGTCAGGAGAGATTAGAACATTATTAAAGAACAAATGAATAATTGGGATAGTGTAAGTAAGCATGAACAACGGAAGTAATAGGAAGCATCGAGCCATTGCCAACAATAATATGATAGGAAGTATTGTGGGTGGAGCTATGAGAGGTGGAGAGGGTACCAGTGTCAGACGTCATACGAGAGGAAGCAACTGAGTCCATATATGTCACGCCCAGAAATTCAAGCCAGAATTTTCGAAGCTATATGTGTATTAAAATCCCTGTCTAGGACCAGCCAGGGTACACATACGGCAATTGTTGGTATTACAGTTCCACGTCTTAAAAACAATACAAAAAGATTACAAAAGAGCAGCGGAAAAAGAAAAGGGCTAAGCCTAATCTCGACGCTTGCAGCGCGGCTTCAACCACTCCACAGGCATCTTCCAGAGTGTACGGCAAAGCCTACTCATCTTCGACTTCTTCGGCTTCAAGCTCAGGTTCTGGTGAAGAGGCAAGGGTGAGTACTTCCACGTATTCAGCAAGTCATACCGGAATAGAGGGGTATGAAATGCAAGGGGAGACAAGGATTTGGCTAAGGTTTGCTTTTTACGCAAGCAGCTAGAATTTTAGCAAACAAGGAGAGTTCAAAGGAAAAAATAGTTGATAACAAGTATTTTAGCACTATTACTTTCCATCACTGTCCAATGTTATCCCCACATTGCGACAGGCCCAAACCATCCATCTATACTAGTCATGTCCCACTATACAGGTTTAGAAGTATGAACTAATCACAGTGAATCTTGGTCGATCGCCCATAACCGTGGGTATGACTATTCGAATAGTTTTACTTTGATTAGAGGTGTATATATGTACCCACAAGACACAGCCCCATAACACGATTCTCGTGCGCCGGAATACCGCCACGGTACCTCGGAAAGGGACTGTGATAGGACCCTTCGTATAACCCTCCGCTAACCAAGCGAACCACACCAGGGTTTCGCCCCTACTCCCATTCCTAAGACGTGGGCAGCCCCCCGAGTGCCATGGCGAATCCGGAAGCCCAGCAACCCTTATACTGAGGCCGATTGCAACTCCATCACGCTTACCCTTGCCAGGGTTCGTCGACTAGGGAAGACTACACTACAGGACCTACCGGTGCCCATTTTGGCTTGTGGTTTGTACCGTCATTCTTCCAGGGTTTTTCGTGAACCGGTCCTTAATTTGCCATGGGCGTGACTATCCAAAACCATTGCGCCCACAGCCCACCGTTTGCCATATTTTAGTTATTAGTCTGGTTCACAAAGTTGCCAGGTTATTTCCTTCATTACATGTGTCCGGATTCGTGTAGTCTAGATGAAATAACCCATTTAGTGTGCTAGTGAATCTAAGCAGGTCTAAGCAAATCCTAGGCCAAAACTATCATGTTATTTCCCTAGTTTATCAAGGTTTTCAGGGTGTCAAGACCTATGACTTAATACTAGTAATGAGGTGTAATATTTCCCATAAAGTGACATTATAAAATAAATGTGGTTTAATAGAATAAACAAGGGTTTTTAACAAAATGGGAGCAATATGATCAACAAAGAAGCATGACTTACCTTGCTCTTCGTATTGGGGAAACTCTGCGATGACTTCGAAGAACACGGGGTCGGCGGACCTACCGAGATCTACACGACAAACAAGGCACTCAACAAAACTTGCTAAACAACTACTGAAATAGGAAACAAAACTATTTTTAATGGATTCTTGGCATTTTTATGAATTTAATGAAATTTGAACGGACTTAAACGGAGCTCGGATTAAAAAGATATGAATTTTAGAAGATTAACTATGTTTTTACTAGAGCAGGAAAATCCTTAATATTTTATTGCGCAATAAATCCCAAGATTGCGTCATCGGCTAGGGCTGACTTCAGTGGGTGACGCCATCGGCCACGGGGCACCCATCCACGGTGGACCAGGTCCACGGGTCCACCACGTGGACGGCTCGGATCACCCCAAAGGGGATCGGGCGACCATGGGGACCGACGACCCTGATCAGTTCGGGTCCGATCTGACGGCCGGGAGGCGGGATCGGGCGAGAATCGGGTGGCGGGGTCAAGCGGAAAAGACGGGGCGGCAGGGTCGGGCGATCCCGATCCGCCGAGGGCGATGCGGCGGCCAACGATTGCGCACGACAGCCGGAGATCCGTCGACGCCATCAAAGAGGCGGCGCAGACGGTGGAGTGGCGCGGTTTACGCACGGGTGAAACCGCATGCTCGCGGGACGACGGACGCGGGCTCGGACTAGGAGGGAGAGAAAGAGAGGGAGCTCACCGCGGGACGCCAGAGATGAGGGAGACGACAGCGCGGCGGCGAGAGGGACAGCGGAAGGCGTCAGAGAGGGCTGGCCGAGGTAGCTCGGACGCCGGTGGTGTGGGAGGAGGAGGCTGCGAGGTTCGGCTCGGCTCGGGTCGATGGGGATTGGCGGCCGAAGGCCAACGGAGAGCGGCGGAGCTAGGACGCACGGCGAGAGCGCGTGAGAGAGAGCGAGGAGCTTGAGTGTGGGTTTGGGGAGCTCGGGGATCATGGCGGCCGGCTTTTATAGGCTGCGGGGAGGTCGGTGGAGGCCGGGAGGTGGAGTAATGGTTCATTGGAGTAAAGGGGGAGAGAGTTTTGGGGAAATTAATGGCCGGCGATTAACTCCGGCCATTATTGGGCGCGGGAGCGGCGGACGGGGACGGCAACGGCCGGCGGGAGGGGTGGGGAATGATGACGAGGCTTTAAGGGTGCGCGGGAGAGGCGGACGACGGGGATCCACGCGGGGAATGGGGCCGCGTGGGCGGCGGCGGGGCAGCGGGAGGTAGGGGACAGGCCTTACAGGCGAGCCCCACCTGGCAGTGGCTCGGGGAGGCGAGGGGCGGGATCCGGACTTTCTATGGCGCGCGCAAGGGGCAAACGGGCCACGGCCTCTGGCCGGCCCACGAGGGAGAGAGAGAGAGGCGAGCGCGGGAAAGGAATGGGCCGTCGGCTCGGGCCGGCGGCCCACGGCCGAAAAGAGCGGGAAAAGGACAGAAGGAGAGAGAAAAAGATTTTCCTAAGATTTATTTAATTTTGACTTTTATTATATTTGGTTAAAAATTATTTCTAGTGCTATGAAAATTCCACTAAAAATCATGTTAGTGTATTTTGACTTGTAGAATTTAGGAAAAATCCTACCATGCAATTTCCAATTAGAAAATCACATTTTAAAATTATTTCTCTGCTCCAGGTTAATTTTCAACTATTTTCTTTGCGATTTTTCTTTTATGATTTTTAAAAGGGGAAAACACCTCAGGGTGTGACAAACCTACCTCCCTTAAACGGAATGTCGACCCCGAGATTCGGAGATACTGGCGAAGAGATAGGGATGTGTTGATGAGAAATTTCTCTCACGCGCTGGCCTGGGAGATCTGCTTAACTCCAGTGCAGGTCCTTCTCGGCTACCTATGTTGTTCAAGGCGTGCCAGTTGGTTTGATCTGTTAATCAACAAGAAAAATAGAGATATATGCGTTAAATATTAAGTTAGATCCTACTGGATCGGCTGCATGAGTCAATCTACATATATATGCTATTCCGAAGTGTATTTAAACCAAGTGACTAGAATAGATCGGCTACACCGAGACAGTATTAGCCACTTGACCCAAATATACAACAGAATAATAAATATATGCTTTGACAATCTTAGCCGATGTCATAAGTCCAACTGTGAATCGGCTAATACTCTGATTTATCTTATGAAAAGATATTGATCTGAGCTAAATGCGCTAAACCTAGATCGGTTGGCTATCAGGTGTAGCTGACAGATTGATTCTGGCTTAGGGCATTTAGCTAGAGCAAGATCTTAATATAAGAGGCGGTTTTAATAAACTTGATAGCAAATATCAAAAGAACATTAAAACAGATAAGGCCGGCTGAAACCCCGGCACTGTCTCTAAACATATACACTGGCAGACTAGATCATGAAAGCTCTAAAAATGACTTAATAGTTCAACACTGATGCAGCATTAAGTATAAAAAGAATAGTCTGATCTACTGTAGCTGATGTAAATACCTCGAGACGGTGGATATCGCATATAATCTAGGTCAACCCTTAGATCTAACTCTATCGGCTGCCAATGCTTGACAGAAACGAGCCGATGACGAGACAGATCTAAACATTGTTCTAGATTATATGCAATATATGATAACTAGCGCAGCATAAATCATCGAATTTAGAGTGTCATAATGATGGAAGCACTAAATTCGACGAGATACACCACTAATGACAAACATTTACCTGAACTTGGGGATCGAAACGATGCAGCCCAAAGCCGGATCAGTTGTTCGTCTGAAGAAAAAGGAGGCGATGCGCTGAAGGTTGTATTGATTGTGATTATTCTGTTTATAGGGTCTCGGGTCCTATTTATACCCAAGTACAACAAAGACCACGCTAAACACGGCTGCAACTAACTACTGTATCTATACGACAAAAGTGCGGGAAGCAATCCTTTGCCGCCTCTACAATAGGGTTATCCCTAAACAAATCTCTAATTTACATAATTTGCCGTTATGGGACTTTATCCCTAGATGGCAATATCTATTAATACGCAATTTAGAAACCGAATCTTCTATTTTATCTCCAAATATCTGCATCAGAAACGGCTTTAACTTCTCTGAACTCGGAATCGGCTATCGGCTGTTCTTGTCCGATTCAACCTTAGCCGACTGGCTTCGCAGCCGATCGCATCTCAGCCGACCCGACCTCTGTTTCTCTGTCAAACCAGCCGATTCGATTCTGCTTCAACTTCAGCTAGGACTTAGCGATTTGGTTACCAAATTTGGCTGTTAACAGGATGAGCGGCCTTTAGCTCATCTGCCTTTCCCAAGTGGCCTCTTTCTCTGAGTGATGAGTCCACTAAACTTGACAGAACCTTATAACCTTGTTCCGGGTTCTCCGCACGCTTGTTTCGAGAATACGAGCTGGTTTCTCCACATAGGTCAAGTCTTCCTGAATCTCAATCTGATCTGGACTTGCCTGTTCTTCCGGTACTCTCAAACACTTTTTGAGTTGTGAGACATGGAATACGTCATGGATACCAGCCATGGCGGATGGTAGCTCCGACCGGTATGGCACTTCTCCTCGACGTTCCCGAATCCGATATGGTCCCACGAAACGCGGTGCCAACTTGCCCTTAGTTTGGAAACGGTGCACTCCTCGGAGTGGAGTGACGCGAAGATACACGTAATCCCCAGCTTCAAAAGATAAGTCCCTTCGATGATTGTCTGCGTAGCTCTTCTGACGAGACTGCGCAATTCTTAGCCTTTCCCTTACGGTTCTGACCTTTTCTTCTGCATCACTTAATACTTCGGTCCCAAATAGCTGATGCTCACTGGTCTGGTCCCAAAAGAGCGGAGTTCGACACTTTCGTCCATACAATGCTTCAAAAGGTGCCATCTGTAAAATGGCTTGATAACTATTGTTGTAGGAAAACTCTGCGTAGGGCAGACCCTTGTCCCATGCTCCTCCAAAATCAAGGGCACAAGCTTGCAACATGTCTTCCAAGATTTGGTTCACTTGCTCGTTCTGACCATCGGTTTGCGGATGATAGGATGTTCTAAAGTTCAATCGGGTACCTAGTTCCTCTTGCAACTTTTGCCAGAATTTGAAAGTGAACTGGCTTCTTGATCTGATACTATCTTTTTGGGTACCTCGTGAAGACACATGATCCTTGCAAGATACAATTCTGCTAATTTCTTCCCCGAGTAGGTGGTATGTACTGGGATAAAGTGAGCCACTTTGGTGAGTCGGTCGATAATGACCCAGATAGAATCATGCCCTGACGATGTCTGAGGTAATCCAGTGATGAAATCCATCCCAATTTCCTCCTATTTCCACTACGGAATTTGGAGCAGTTGCAACAATCCAGCGGGTCTTTGGTGCTCTGTCTTCATTCGCTGGCATACATCGCATAATGCGATGAATTCCGCGATCTCTCTCTTCATACTGACCCACCAAAATTTTTTCTTTAAATGCTGGTACATCTTGGTACTTCCCAGATGGATAGAGTACTGACTCTAATGGGCTTCGGTAAGGATCAACTTCTTCAGCTCTTTGTCCTCTGGTACGCACAATCTTTTGCCCATCCAAATCGTCCCTTGCTCGTCTTCAGAAAAGTCACGAGCTTTCCCAACCCTCATGTTCTTCCTAAGCTTGGCTATATCAGGGTCTGAGGCCTGAGCAGCTCGGATTTGTTCGATGACAGTGGGTTGAGCTTCGAGAGCGGCCACAAAACCAGGCTAAAAAATTCCTAGGTTCAGGTGCTCTAGGTCACGTTGCAATTGTTCACACATTCCACTTGTGTGGATAGAGTTGCAATAACTCTTTCGGCTCAAAGCATCTGCTACCACATTAGCTTTGCCAGGATGGTAGTGTATGCCTAGGTCATAATCCTTGACCAACTCCAACCATCTTCACTGTCAGAGGTTCAAGTCCGGTTGGGTGAAGAGGTATTTTAGGCTCTTATGATTTGTACACTTCATAGCGAGTATCGATCAGGTAATGTCATCATATTTTCAAGGCATGGGTTGCTGCCGCTAGTTCCAAGTCGTGGGTTGGGTAGTTGTTTTCATGTGGGGGCAACTGGCGAGAAGAGTATGCGACCACTCTTCCTTCTTGCATCAACTAACAACCTAGTCCTTGGCGAGATGCGTCACAATAGACTTGGAAGTCCTTGGTCTGATCTGGTAAGATTAATACCGGTGCAGACACCAGCTTCTTCTCAAGCTCTTCAAAACTTTTGTTGTATTCTACGGTCCATTTAAATTTCTCATCCTTCTTGAGTAATTTCGTCATTGGCTTTGCTATTTTAGAGAAATTTTCAATGAACCGATGGTAATATCCCGCAAGTCCAAGAAAACTTCTGATTTGGGTGACGGTCTTAGGTGGAGTCCACTTGGTCATCGATTCCACATTGGAAGGATCAACCGCTACCCCTTGAGCATTCACAATGTGACCGAGGAATTGTACTTCCTTTAACCAAAATGCACACTTGCTAAACTTAGCATAGAGCTGCTAATCTCTTAGCCTTTCGAGCACTACCCGAAGGTGTAGCTCGTGCTCCTCCTCTGACTTGGAGTAGATCAGTATGTCGTCAATGAACACGACAACAAACTTGTCCAAAAATTCCATGAACACCTTATTCATCAAGTTCATGAAGAAGGCAGGTGTGTTGGTAAGTCCAAAAGACATAACCGTACACTCGTATAACCCATACCAAGTGATGAAAGCAGTCTTGGGAATATCTTCCTCTCGAATCCTTAACTGATGATAGCCTGATTGCAGGTCTATCTTAGAGAACACCTTTGCCCCCTTTAGTTGATCGAACAGATCATCGATCCGTGGTAAAGAGTATTTGTTCTTAATTGTAACCTCATTGAGTGCGCGATAGTCGACGCACATCCTCTTAGTTTTATCCTTTTTCTCCACAAATATTACCGGAGCACCCCAAGGTGACGTGCTCGGGCGGATGTATCCCTTCTGCAGTTGCTCATCCACTTGCTTCTTGACTTCCGCTAACTCGTTGGCTCCCATCCTATAGGGTCTCTTGTGGATTGGAGCGGTTCCATGGACCAGGTCAATTCGGAACTCTATCTCTCTTTCGGGCACATCGTGGTTAGGTCCTCTGGGAAAACGTCTAGGTATTCGCTAACCACGGAGATATCTCCTACCTTCTTAGGGACCTTCCCTTCCTCTTCAAGTTCTTTCTTGACCGAGATCCGATTCAGGTTTGCTTCTAACTTAGAGGGTTTTTGGGAGTGGAAGATCACTTCCTTCCCTTCACCATTGGTCAGGGTGATCGTGTGGCTCACACAATCGATCAATCCCTTATATCGGGTCAACCAGTCCATCCCAAGAATGACATCTAGGACTTTTGATTCCAGAAGGATAAGGTTGGCTAGAAATGGGGACCCTTGGATTTCTATTGCCACTTTGCAGTGTTCAATTGGTTTCCGGGGGTTTGAACCCGCATGGGTATCTTAAGTTTCATTACCGATATTCCATGTGCCCTAACAAAAGCCTTTGATATGAAGGAATGTGTTGCACCCGAATCAAACAAGACTATTGCAGTAAAGGAGTTCGTAGGGAACATACCCAATATCACTTCCGGTGCATCCTGGGCTTCCTCTGCCGAAGCATGATTCACCCTAGCTTGGACGAACCGAGGTGCGTGCTTGGGCTTTGGACACTTATCCGCAAAATGTCCGGGTTCGCCACAGTTGAAGCAATTTCCTGGTTTACTTCTAAAGTCCTTCTTCGGTGATGCTGGCTTAGGGGTCTGTTACTGTTGCACCATTGGAGGGCGCGGGGCAGGATTTCGCTGTGGCTGCCCGTTGCGACTACCACTGGCTTGAAATTTCCCGGGGTGGTACGGTAGATGCTGACGGACGATCATGGTGGTAGGTCCACCCTGACCTCCGGGAGTGAAACACGGCCGTTGAGGGTTTCCTTGTTGAGGCTGAGGTATGAGCTGAGCAGCCTTTCGCTTCTTGAGCATCTTGTTACGTTGGTCTTCTTGGCAGATAGCCTTGTCGACCAACTTCTCAAATCTGAGTATTTGCCTGAGATGAGTTTGTCCGTTAACTCATCGTCAAGCCCTGCCAAAACTTCTCTTGACGCTCTGTGTCGATGCGCTCGTCTTTGGGAGCATATCATGCCAACCGATTGAACTCATGAAGATACTCCGTGATGGATCTATTGCCTTGCTCAAGGGATCTGAACTCCCTCTTCTTCTGCGCCACAATCCCTCCGGGTATGTGCGCCTTTCTGAACTGGTGGCAAAACTGCTGCATCATTTGCAACTGCATCTGTTGATGCTGCTGTTGCATTTGCTGCATCATGACAACCATCATTTGGGTCTGGTTGGCTAAGACTTGGGCCAAGGTGATGTTCTCGGGTGGCGGGGGTGGATTGTTGTTGTTGGCTCTGGCGTTGTTCTCAACAGACTCAGTGTTGGCATTAGAGCTGCCGTTCCTTGTGTTCACCATCTGAGGGAGCGGGTCGAACAAAGAGGGGAAAGGAGTAAAATAGATTGGACTGAGAAACTAAACTTTATTAATTTATAATTGATTTTATCTGTTCTTTTTTTAAAACACTTAAAATGTACTCAACATCCTTAACTGGACAACCCATACCCACACTTGATATAGGTTGACCGCTACCCCACACACAACACTCCTAGCACACAGCAACTAACAAGCAGGAAAATTAGGAAAACGGTAAACTAAGGGTGGCAACACTCTAGCGACCGGAGCGGCTTCTGCGGGTGGTGGTCGAATCCACTCTCCTGGGAGGCTCCGACTTCCTTCTCCTTTGAGCGACTCTGGGAGTCTTCAAACTCCACTTCTCCACCCGGGGTCTTGATGCTACCACTGCTACTGCCTCCGCTGCTGCTGGACACGGAGATCCAACCTCCTCTTCCTCCTCCGCTTTGGGTCGGAGCAGGGATCGGGGCGGGGACAGGAACTGGCACTGGTGCAGGAGCTGGGGAAGATGGCGGAGCAGGAGGGGAATCCTGGGCGCCAGCTGCAATCAGCACAGGGGCCTTGGTGGTCTTCCGTGGTGTGATTCTGATCCGGAGGATGTTGGGAACTGGAAGTCCCTTCAGGGTGGTGATCTCCTTCTTGAGGCATCCACCTCATCCTTCAAGCTCTTGATCTTTAGGATCTTCTAGTCGTTCAAGGCTTTGGCCACCCTGTGAAGGTTTGTATGCATCTTGTCCAACCCTTTAATCACAGTCCTCATGTGAGTAAAGGTGGTGTCGTTCTCCTCTACGACCGATTGGAAGGAGCTGACCACCGACGAGCTCCCGCGCCGGGGATGGAAACGGTAGGCGGAGTGGCGGAGATGGTAGTCATGCATCTCCCTTATACGGGTCAACATCAGGTAAGCAGCCTCTTGGCAGGCATGCTCGTCCGTCCCTCTTGAAGCAGTGACCACCATGTTAGGGAGGTTGGTGCCGATGAAACCGTGCACCTCCAAACGGACCTAATGGGGCAACTCGCTACCGAACAGCAAAACGGCGGTGTATTCCGGTGCACTAGGATAGCCCACTGCCAAGGCCATCCTAGCCAGCTCCAGACCCTGTCCGTGGTGGGTGACGGGATGGCCTGCCATCTAGAGAAGACAAGGAAGGGGATCAATGCATGCTCAAACCCAAAATAAATAAACGGTAAAGGACTCAAGTGAAATAAACATTTTTATGAGGCTAAGTAAAGCTATGGTTTGACAGCTTCTAGGTAGTAATGCTTAAAATTAATGCTTAGGTGTAATAGGTAGAAATATGCGACCATTCCCACCTATACTTGACTTTGGACTTAATTCCTTTTGAAATCCTGACCGACGGTCAAATAAAATTGTAAATGTTTTTCAAATGGGGTTTCAAAGTCCTATTACTTAGACTGGCTTGGTTTTCAGAACTTGCCCTATTTTTGAGAAGCGACCAAGATTTTTCCCAATCCCGAGGAAACAGAACCCCATCTTCCCAAAATGACTCCAAATGCAAGAGCTGATGCTATGAAAAATTCAGAAGGCTCCTAGGGTTTTTCCGTTTGGCTTTTCCTACGGTCTGGAATTGGCTCTGATACCAACTTGTCACGCCAAGAAATTCAAGCCAGAATTTTCGAAGCTATATGTGTATTAAAATCCCTGTCCAGGACAAGTCAGGGTACACATACGATAACTGTTGATATTGCAGTTCCACGTCTTAAAAACAATAAAAAAGAATACAAAAGAGCAGCGGGAAAAGAAAATGGCTAAGCCTAATCTCGACGATTGCAGCGCGGCTTCAACCACTCCACAGCATCTTCCAGAGCGTAGGGCAAAGCCTACTCATCTTCAACGTCTTCGGCTTCAAGCTCAAGTTCTGGTGAAGAGGCAAGTGTGAGTACTTCCACGTACTCAGCAAGTCATACCGGAAGAGAGGGATCTGAAAAGCAAGGGGAGATAAGGATTTGACTAAGGTTTGCTTTGTACACAAGTAGCAAGAATTTTAGCAAACAAGGAGAGTTGAAAGAAAAAACAGTTGATAACAAGTATTTTAGCACTATTACTTTCCATTATTGTCCAATGTTATCCCCACGTTGCGACAGACCCAAACCATCCATCTATACTAGTCATGTCCCACTGTTCAGGTTTAGAAGTGTGAACTAATCACGGTGAATCTTGGTAGATCGCCCATAACCATGGGTACGACTATTCGAATAGTTTTACTCTAATCAGAGGTGTATATCTGTATCCACAAGACACAGCCCCACAACATGATTCCCGTGCGCCGGAATACCACCACGATACCCCTGAAAGGGACTGTGATAGGACCCTTCGTATAACCCTTCGCTAACCAAGCGAACCACACCAATGTTTCGCCCCCACTCCCATTCCTAGGACGTGGGCAGCCCCCTGAGTGCCATGGTGAATCCGGAAGCCCAGCAACCCTTATACTGAGGCCGACTGCAACTCCATCACGCTTATCCTTGCCAGGGTTCGTCGGCTAGGGAAGGCTACACTACAGGACCCACCGGTGCCCATTTTGGCTTGTGGTTTGTACGGTCATTCTTCCAGGGTTTCTCGTGAACCGGTCCTTAATTTTCCATGGGCGCGACTATCCAAACCATTGCGCCCACAGCCCACTGTTTGCCATATTTTAGTTATTAGTCTGGTTCACAAAGTTTCCAGGTTATTTCCTTCATTACATGTGTCCGGATTCGTGTAGTCTAGATGAAAATAACCCATTTAGTATGCTAGTGAATCTAAGCAGGTCTAAGCAAATCCTAGGCCAAAACTATCATATTATTTCTCCGGTTTATCAAGGTTTTTAGGGTGTCAAGACCTATGGCTTAATACTAGTAATAAGGTGTAATATTTCCCATAAAGTGACATTATAAAATAAATACACTTTAATAGGATAAATGAGGGTTTTTAGCAAAACGGGAGCAATATGATCAACAGAGAAGCATGACTTGCCTTGCTCTTCGGATTGGGGAAACTCTGTGACGACTTCGAAGAACACGGGGTTGGCGGAACTACTGGGATCTACACGACAAACAAGGCACTCAACAAAACATGCTAAACAACTACTGAAATAGGAAACAAAACTATTTTTAATGGATTCTTGGCATTTTTATGAATTTAATAAAATTTGAACGAACTTAAACGGATCTTGGATTAAAAAGATATAAAATTTAGTAGATTAACTATGTTTTTACTATAGCAGGAAAATCCTTAATATTTTATTACGCAATAAATCCCGAGATTGCGTCAGCGGCTACAGCTGACGTCAGGGTGATGCCATCGGCCGCGGGGCACCCGTGCACGGTGGACCGGGTCCACGGGTCCACCAAGTGGACGACTCGGATCACGCCAAATGGGATCGGGCGGCCACGGGCACCGACGGCCCCGATCGGTTCGAGACCGATCTGACGGCCGGGAGGCGGGATCAGGCGAGAATCGGGCGACGGGTCGGGCGAAAAAGGCGGGGCAGTGGGGTTGGGAGATCCCGATCAGGGGTGGCAATCCTACCCGCGGGTATGGGTACCCGCGGGTTTCGTATCCGATGGGCATGGGCATGGATAGTAAAATCCGCTCGTGGGTATACCCGAACCCGTAGTTCGCGGGTGTGGGTACGGGTTCTGTTTTCTACCCGCGGGTTTACCCGAACTCGCGGGCATACCCGAACCCGCCCGAAAACCCTAGGCGCCGACGCCCCCACACCCAAATTCCAAATCCGCGACGTGAGTCCAAAATTCCAAATCTGTCCCAACTCCCACACCCAACCTTGCGTACCTACAGATTGTGGTACGGTTCCTCCCAATCTCCACGGCCGACGACGGCGCACTTGGGCCTGGACGCCTCCCTCGCTTGCCCTCGGTCCCTCCCGCGCCGGCGCTCCCTCAGCCTCCCTCCCACGCCGGCGCCGCCTCGGACTTCCCTGCGGCCGGCGTCCCCTCGGCCTCCCTCCCACGCTGGCGCCGCCTCAGACTTCCCTGCAGCTGGCGCCCCCTCGGCCTCCCTCTCGTGTCGGCTCCCTCTCGGAGAGGCGCTCAAGGCGGCCGGCGCTCCCTTGGCCTCCCTCTCTGCCGGCGCCCTCTTGGTCTCGGAGAGGCGCTCCAGGCCAGCGGCCAGCCGGCGCCCCCTCGGCCTCCCTCCCGTGCCGGCAACCTCCCTCGCTCCCTCCCGGTAGCTACAACCTCTAGACCTGCGCACCTTCCAATACTCAGATTACAAGGTAAAATTCCACTCATCCATATGCTAATGATATTGTTGTTGATTTGCTACCGAAACTGATGATAGTGATACATGCTGATTTGCTTTCGAAACTGATTAGATTACTGATGATACATGCTGATTTGCTACCGAAAATAATTAGATTATATATATTGTTGCTGCTGCTACATGTAAATAAATCGTTAGATGCATTGAGAGTGTTGCTTTTATGAATTTAGGCTAAGATACCCGTGGATATCCAAAACCCGGTGGATACCCGTGGGTTTGGGTTTGGGTTTAAATTTATGCCCGTGGGTTTTTCATGGGTGCTTTGTACCCGCACCCGAACCCGGTGGGTGCCACCCCTAATCCCGATCCGCCGAGGGCGGCGCGGCAGCTAGCGACGGTGCGCGACAGCCGGAGATCACCATCACTCGGCAGCTATCCGGTCTATTTCTCAGCCAACGCCAGTACTGCCTTGATCTCTTGGATCGGGCTGGCATGACTAATGGCAAGCCTTGCAGCACGCCTATGGATACATGTGCTAAACTATCAGCCACAGCTGGCGCACTTGTCTCCGATCCCACCGACTATCGAAACTTGGCCGATTCTCTCCAGTATCTCACCTTCACCAGACCTAACATAGGCTATGCTGTCCAGCAGATATGCCTCTACATCCATGCTCCGCGGGAACCCCATCTTGCCACCCTCAAAAGGATCCTCAGATACATTCGGGGCACCTTAGACCATGGCTTGAGTATCCAACGGTCTTCTTCTCATGAATTGATCGCCTACTCCGATGCAGACTGGGCTGGGTGCCCTGATACTCGCAAGTCCACTTCTGGTTGTGCGGTCTTCCTCAGCGACAACCTCATTTCTTGGTCCTCCAAACGCCAGGTAACTGTCTCTCGGTCCAGTGCTGAGGCTGAGTATCGGTCGCTAATGCCGTGGCTGAGACCAGTTGGCTTCGACACCTTCTTCATGAGCTCCATGCACCTCCTACTCGTGCTACCCTGGTGTATTGTGACAACGTCAACGCCGTCTATCTCTCCACCAATCCGGTGCAGCATCAACGAACCAAGCATATTGAGATCAATCTGCACTTTGTTTGGGAAAAAGTTGCACTTGGCGCCATACGTGTTCTTCATGTTCTGACGACCTTCCAGTACGCGGACATCTTCACCAAGGGTCTTCCCACCACCGTCTTCACCGACTTTCGGAACAGCCTCAACGTTCATCGCATTTCTTGCACCGACGTTGAACTTGCGGGGGGTGTTAGCCGGTTGTAATATTCTTGCATGGCACTGTAGCTTTCCATGTATAAGCACTGTAGCCTTCCATGTATACACGTTGTAGCTTGCCTTGTATACGTTCTGTAGCTTGCCATGCATGCTCCTGTACATCCGCCCGTCTCCTCTCCAACAGTTCCGGTGTCTTCTATAATTCGGATGAGCTGATATGGAAGGCATGAGTCGTACATATATTCTCACCTGTGAATGGAATACAACGCAGCATTGAAAGCATTCACACTCTCATTGGTGTCGAGCGCCGGAAGAGATGGTGGCGGGGCGGCATCCTGGAGAGGAGTGGTCGGTGCTAGCTGGATGCCGAGACGAGCAAGGAGCGCCAGGATCTCGGGCGGGAGATAGGCGACAAGCGCCGTGGGTAGTCGAGGGCAGCGCCATCGCGAGCACGAGGACGGTGGGCGTCGATGGCGCAGACGTCGCGGGAGCCGGGGGTGGCACCATGGAGGAGACGACATTGTTGGTGATGGCGACGGGCGCTTGGAGAAGGCCGTGTAGCATGGGGGTGAGAGCCTTCCGAGCTGCGGGCGCGACACGATCAGTGGCGTCGCCGGTGACGATAGTGGCAACGGTGTAGTCAATCTGTAGACCGGGGGCTGGCTGGAAAGTGGAGCGGACTGCGTCAGCGACGATCTTAATGGTGTCGTCAAGAACGGAGTCGGCAGGGAGGAAGGAGAGGGAAGCCATAGCAGCGAGAGGTGTCGACCGACTAGGGTAGGGTTGTGAGAGCACATGCAACAGCTTCTTTATTTTATTTCCTATCTTACAATTTAGGAATTTTTGGTCAAAAATTGCAGATTCCCTAGCTGCTTTCCCAATAGATCAGGTTCCCATCTCCGGGTTTCTCGTTCTTCACTTCCAGGGAACCAATTTCGTTCCCAATCGATCTCTCGCGTGCACTTGGCAAAATGTTCTCGTGCTCCTCTTCTTCACGACCTCGTCGGGCGGTGGCGCCCTCTTCCTCGCACCAAAGTAGGATGCAGCCGTCGCTTTCGCTTGGTTTTCCAGCATTGGATTTGTTCCAGGGCACGACACGTGGTGTGGCGACAACAACCGAAGTTCGACCGATTGGTGGAGGAGGTCCGCCATTGACGCTGCAAGCACCGCCGCCGCCTCGATACGGGGCGCCTCCATGTTACGATGAGATTTGGCCCAGTGGCCCTCCGCGCCCCCCACCGCCGCCTGGCCCTCGTGTCGGCGTGCCTCAACCCCGTCCCAGCCGACCACCCTACTCCAGTGTTCAGGCGTCGGAGGCCATGGAGGACCAGGCACCTAGCGAGCCATGGATCCACTATCACACGAAGCTTCTGGCGGCGGTTTCTCCACGGCTTGCTCTGTCAGTGATGAAGAATTCCTCTGTAGGAGCAATTTTGAATTTCGGTAAGGTCGTTCATGATTCTTTCAGTGTTTACATCTGAAGTCAAATTTATATAATTCATATATTATTTAACACACTTGAGCTATCTGTTAGAGGTTGCACTTTTAGAGAAAAAAGTTTCAGTTCATGCATTGTACTATGTTTTAAAGCATCTGCCGAAGTGGCATGATAAGCGTATTCAGATGACAGCTCAAAAAACTTCAAACAAGAAGCAAAAGAACACCACCCATTCAACTCCTACGATATCTACACCTGCGTGTAATGCTGATGAGAGCGAGGTCGTCATACATCCTGCCGACGCCTGATTTCTTGTGATTGCTTCAGCGCCATCATACATCCCGCCGACGCCCTAATTAAAGGCTAGAACTGTTTTTCTGGCTACTCTCGATTTGTCTGCTTGAAAAGCCCATACAATATACATGAGCCCAACGAAATTAAGGCCCATGTCAAATTTAAATTTATAGAAAACGTATCTGTTGGATGAGAATTCATGTATTGATAGTTAATTTTTTTTAGGAATGCCTCAAAACAAAATTATTGAGAATTTTTTTTCGTCAATATGTTACATGTGCTCTAAGAAACCTAAGCTAATACCATGAAAACATGATAAGACTCCATAACCGACTTATAGTAACAATATCTAAGGATGGCAAGAGATATACACAATTTAACAGCTTCGAGTACCGCTTCAAGAGGCCATCTCGATCAGGGTGGGCAGCTATGCTAATGGGAGTCGCTTCTGGGGCTTGGTACACCATGAACACCGCCGCCGCCATGCGCACTATAGCATGTGTCCGGCGTTCTAGGCGGCGGCGTCCTCACCGGCGTCTTCGGCATCCTACTCTCTGTGACATGTTCCTTCCGGTGACCGGTTCAAGGGGACTCATCTATGGCGTTCGCGCCGGCGGGGTCCAGGTGTCATCTTGGTCGTCGTCAGGGCGCTTCTGCTGCTGAGGATGATGGAAGACGAGCTGCTCGCCAGAGACATGGCAGTACATGGGGAACAAGCTTATACTGCTAGTCAATTGTAGTTTAAGCCATGCGACCATTGAGGTCGGAAATTCATAATCTTTTCTTTTTTAACTGAGCCTCTATCGGGTACTTATGGAGTGGTGGTGGGACACCTCCGCGGCGCCGCTGCTGACGCGGCCGCTGGAACCCGGACCCACGCCGCCGCCGCCGTGGGCCCTCACCGGAGCCGCTGTCGTCGTCAACGTCGGAGTCCATCGGCCAAAGCCGTGGCTGGCCCCTTGACTTCCCGTTCACGCAGGTCGTGTCCGCCGCCTCTCTCATGCTTACGGGAGACACCATCGTGCATCTCGTCGGCGTGCGCCCAGCAGCAGCAGCTTCCTCGTGGCGGCGGGCGGCCGGCCGGCGTCGAGGACGATTGGGAAGAAAGTACAACAGAGGGGAGAGAGAGGAGGGAGAGGAGGAAGAAAGACCACTGATATGTGAGATCCGCGTGCATCTCATCCTTGTCACGTTAAAATCAGACATAATATTCTCTGAATCTTAAGTAACCTGACTATATAAATTTAAAAATTTGAAACCTAATGATCAATTAAAAATCTAAAGTGAATTTATGGGTCTCTGGCCTCTCGGACGTCCTGTGATGTGATGGGCCTCTCGGACGTCCTATGATGTGATGGGTCGCACTAAAGAAGCTTTATTTTTAAATTTTAATCAAATTTATAAAAAATATAGTAATATTTTTAACATAAAATAAACATATTATATTAGTTTTAGTTTTGTTAAATATGTGATGCGAATCCGGATTAGTTTTTAACAGGAGTTTGGTTTTAGGATTAATTTTTTAGTAGGACTTTATGTCATATCCTATTAGGTGTTTTCTTTTATATCCTATATATACTTTTGTAAGTCGTACGGAAAGAGACATACTCATTGTTATTCTTCTACGTTTATAATCAATTCCTTAATAGTGATATTTGCCGGTTGGCGTCCATGGTTTTTTTCCGCAAGGGTTTTTCACGTAAAATTTGTGTCTCCTTGTGCATATATTTTCATAACAAGTGGTATCAGAGCTTTGGAGATTTTATCGACGGTGGCGACGGCGACGCCTTGTACGTCATCGTCCAATTCCTTTTTTCGATCGGAGGCAACAGCGCGTGTCCAGAAAAGAAAGCAAAGTAGTGGTGGAACAATTCCATCCAGTGCACGCGTCTCGAGGAAATTAAATCACGATCTAGAACGGTAGTATGATTTTTCCAGAGGAGAATTGCTTGGTCCACCCAAGCTTGTGTATCAGAAAGTTTCCAGATCTACGCTACGTGTACATAAGAAGTGTACACAGAGATTCGCGTTTTTGCTAGGTTCATCACTAATTTCTTAGGAGCAGATTCAGGATTTATTCCCATGGCAAGTTTGAAGCATGATCTATCGCTCCTGGATCGAGACACAAGATTCTCCCTATGGCAAGTAAAGATACGAGCCGTTCTTACAGAACAAGACATCGATGATGCGCTATCGGGATTTGACAAGAGGACTATGGATTGGTCCGACGATGAGAAGAAAAGGGATCGTAAGGCTATGGCATATATTCATCTTCATCTATCTAATAATATTTTGCAGGAGGTGCTTAAATAGAAGACAATCGCTGAGCTATGGTTAAAGCTGCAACAGATATGCATGACAAAGGATCTGACCAGTAAAATGCACCTAAAGCAAAAATTATTTTTTGCACAAGTTGCAAGATGATGAGTATGTGATGGATCATCTCTCCACTTTTAAGAAAATTGTTACTGACCTTGAGTCTATGAAGGTAAAGTACGATGAAGAGGATTTAGGCCTTATTCTATTGTGTTCGTTGCCTAGCTCATACGCAAATTTTAGAGATATTATTCTCTATAGTCATGATACTCTAACTTTGAAAGAAGTTTATGATGTTTTGCATGCCAAAGAAAAGATGAAGAAGATGGTACCTTCTGAAGGTTCAAATTCACAAGCAGAAGACTTGGTTGTTCGGGGCAGGCAACGAGAGAAAAACACAAAGAACCAATCAAGAGATAGAAGTTCAAGTAGCTACTGTGGGAGATCAAAGTTCAAAGACAGGTATAAGTCATGCAAATACTGTAAGAGAGATGGACATGATATCTCTGAGTGTTGGAAGCTACAGAACAAAGACAAGAGATCCGCAAATTATAGACCAAAAGGTAATAAAGAAGAAGAAGGTAAAGCCGCAGTTGCTACTGCACCTATCACATGTTATGCCTGATGCATAACTTGATACTGCTTGCACCTATCACATGTGCTCGAATAGGGATTGGTTTTTCACCTATGAAGTTGTGCAAGGTGGTACTGTCTTGATGGGTGATAATATGCCATGCAAGGTTGTAGGTATTAAAACAATTCAGATCAAGATGTTTGATGGTTGTATCAGAACATTATCAGATGTGCGACATATTCCAAATTTGAACAG
This sequence comes from Oryza australiensis, assembly GCA_019925245.2. Lineage (NCBI taxonomy): Eukaryota > Viridiplantae > Streptophyta > Magnoliopsida > Poales > Poaceae > Oryza > Oryza australiensis. The sequence goes on along the minus strand of JAIFGZ020000160.1, from coordinate 1,839,956 downwards.
AAACCTCATCTCTTTATGTACTCTTGATCGTAAATGGTACAAATATTTCGGTGAAGACAGAATTTTGAAGATAATCAAAGGCTCTGTTGTTGTGATCAAAGCTGATATTAAAACTGCCAACCTGTATCATCTGCGAGGTACAACTATATTAGATAATGTTGCTGCAGTTTCAGATTCATTATCTAATTCCGATGCTACTAATCTTTGGTATATGCGTCTTGGGCATATGAGTGAAATTGGTTTGGCAGAATTGAGCAAACGAGGATTGCTAGATGGACAAGTGTTAACGGCTAAATTTGGTTACCAAATCCCTAAGTCCTAGCTGAAGTTGAAGCAGAATCGGATCGGCTGGTTTGATGGAGAAACAGAGGCCGGGTCAGCTGAGATGCAATCGGCTGTGAAGCCAGTCGGCTAAGGTTGAATCGGACAGGAGCAGCCGATAGCCGATTCCAAGTTCAGAGAAGTTGAAGCTATTTCTGATGCAGATATTTGGAGATAAAATAGAAGATTCGGTTTCCAAATTGCGCATTAAGGGATATTGCCATCTAGGGATAAAGCCCCATAACGGCGAATGTATGTAAATTAGAGATTTGTTTAGGGATAACCCTATTGTAAAGGCGGCAAAGGATTGCTTCCCGCGCTTTTGTTGTATAGATACAGTAGTTAGTTGTAACCGTGTGTAGCGCGATCTTTGCTGTACTTGGGTATAAATAGGACCCGAGACCCCTGTAAACAATAATTCTCGCAATCAATACAACCTTCGGTGCATCGCCTCCTTTTTTTTCAGACGAACAACTGATCCGGCTTCGGGCTGCATCGTTTCGATCCCCAAGTTCATGTAAATGTTTGTCATTAGTGGTGTATCTCGTCGAATTTAGTGCTTCCATCGTTATGACACTCTAAATTCGATGATTTATGTTGCGCTAGTTATCATATATCACATATAATCTAGAACAATGTTTAGATCTATCTCGACATCGGCTCGTTTCTGTCAAGGATCAGCAGCCGATAGAGCTAGATCTAAAGGTTGGCTTAAATTATATGCGATATCCACCGTCTCGAGGTATTTACATCAGCTACAGTAGATCAAATTATTCTTTTTATACTTAATGTTGCATCAACATTGATCTATTAAGTCGTTTTTAGTACTCTTATGATCTATTCGACTAGATGTATATGTTTATAGACAATGCAGGGGTTTCAGCCGGCCCTATCTGTTTTAATATTCTTTTGATATATTTGTTATCAGCTTTATTAAAACCGTCTCTTATATTAAGATCTTGCTCTAGTTAAATGCCCTAAGCCAGAATTAGTTTGTCAGCTATAGCCGACAACCAACTGATCTAGGTTTAGCGCATTTAGCTCAGATCAATATCTTTTCATAAGATAAATCGAAGTATTAGTCGATTCACAGTTGGACTTATGACATCGGCTAAGATTGTTAAAGCATATATTTATTATTCCGTTGTATATTTGGGTTAAGTGGCTAATACTGTCTCGGTGTAGCCGATCTATTCTAGTCACTTGGTTAAAATACACCTCGGAATAGCATATATATGTAAATTGACTCCTGCAGCCGATCCAGTAGGATCTAACTTAACGCATATATCTCTATTTTTCTTGTTGGTTAAACATATCAAACCAACTGGCACGTCTTGTACAGCATAGGTAGCCGAGAAGGACCTGCACTGAGTTAAGCAGATCTCCCAGGCCAGCGCGTGAGAGAAATTTCTCATCAACACGCTTCTTGGCACGTCCAGTGGGAGTTTCTTTGTCAACTCGGCTAGGACGCATCGACGCAGCTGACAAGATGGTCGACTCCAAGAGCCCCAGCATTTCTCAGGACAACATTGTGCCTGTGAAGATGGAGCAATTATTAGCTGAACAGCAAGCCGATTACAAAAAGATGTAGAAGAGCTCCAGGCCAACTACCTACAGTCTTTCACCTAGACAAGGTCCGGGGCCGTACATCAAAAGTACAAGTTCATCATGGACGAGCTCAAGGCATCCTCCTCCAGTGGATCAAAGGGCAAACAGAAGAGACGATTCGGGAACAAGACGATTCGGGCCTGCATACTTTGCAAGACCGAATTGATTCGGCCGTCCACCACGCGCTCGTCAACCAGAGTAGCATCCTTGTCAACACCCTTAACAACATGATTGCTACTGTGGTCAACGCCAAGATAGCCGACCAACTGCAGCGGGGGCCGACTTACTTCACAGACGGCCAGTTTTCTGGTTACAGGACGCTGGCCACCCAGAATCGACCGATTCCATCACCAGCACAACCAGTGCCGCTAGGAGGGGTCCTCAACCAGCCGAATCCATCCGGATCGGCTGCGAGACCGGTGATCACCATGCTGAACCGACAATAGCCACTGCCCCAGGATCAGATCGCCAACATGTTCAACGACAATCGGCAGTTGGAGCCGGTTGCCTAGATTGGCATGGACAGACATTACAACGCCGGTGGCTGACAGCTGTTCCCGGGTCCACCAACGCCACCACCGGCAACTCGGTCGCCTCCCGCTGATCATCCACTCCACTACCAGTATCAAGGAGGCCGTCAAGATCATCATTACAGGCCCCAGACACCACCACCACTGTATCGGCAAGCACCCGCGCCATATGATCAATATGAGCCGATACAGCAGGACAACCGGACTTGGGCCGATTTGATTGCGGACGTCATGCGCGACCAATTCGGCCTCAAACCGAAAGACTCAGGGAACATGTATCGGTATCCTTATCTGGAGCATTTTGAGCAAATTCTATTGCCCAACCGGTATAAAGTCCCAGACTTCTCGGAGTTCTCAGGGCAAGACAATGTGTCGACCTATGAGCATGTCAGCCGATTCTTGGCGCAGTGCGGCGAAGCATCGGCTACAGACGCCTTGAGAGTTCGTTTGTTCCCTCTTTCTCTTTTGGGATCGGCTTTCACTTGGTTCTCTTCATTACCTTACAACTCAATTCAGAGCTGGGCCGATCTCGAAAAACAATTTCACAGATACTTTTACACCGGCAACCACAAAATGAAGTTATCGGACCTCACCAGTATCAGGCAGAAGCACAACGAGTCGGTTCAAGAATACATCCAACGCTTCAGAGAGATGAGGAACCGATGCTACAGCCTGGTGCTGTCGGACGCCCAGCTAGCCAATTTGGCTTTCCACGGCCTGATCGCGCCGATCCGTGAATGCTTCTCCGCTCAGGACTTCGACAGCCTGGCGCATCTGGCACAGAAAGTGACGGCCCATGAACAAAGATTTCAGGACACCAGGAAGACCGTCAAAAATATAACTCAAGTCATCGTTGAGTCAAACTCCGATTCCAACGACGCTGACGCAGAGGTGGCGGCAACCGAATGGACCAAGAACAAAAAGGCCATCGTCTGCCAGTGGCTGTTGAAGACGGCCAAAGAAGAAAAATATGACTTTGACATCACCAAGGCCGATAGGATCTTTGACTTATTACTCAAGGAGAAGCAGATTCAGCTCCCCGAGAACCATGTGATCCCATCGGCCAATGAATTGAAGAAGAAGAAATATTGCAAGTGGCACAACTCCACATCTCATGCCACTAACGATTGTAAAGTCCTCACATAGCAGATCCAGTTGGCAATAGAGGCCGGGAAACTCAAGTTCGCCGATTCCAATCGGCCGATGAAGGTAGATGGCAACCCCTTCCCAATCAATATGGTTCAAACCGGCCCTAGGCAAGCTGATCGGCAGCGCAGAATGACGTACAGGTTAGCCAAAACATTGAAAGGGGTCCGTGCAGAGGACGAGCCAACTGGAAGCCAAGCCGCACCAATCAACATGGTGCGCCCCGTTGCCCGATCGGCTGATCGACAGCTGATCAACACGAATAGCCGATGCCGTCCCCAACAGCAATCTTGGCGGGAAGAAGCTCAGTTTGAAAGGTTTTACCGGCAAGAGCTAGAAACACAGGCCGTCGGTACGACGGGAATCACAACGGTGCCGATCCTCATTGACATTGTGAATTTTTCAGGCACTGCTGGGAGACCGGGATGAGGCTGCCAACGCTAGAAAATTGCCCGGCCTGCAGCGAGTACCGCGAGGACGAACACAGAAGCCGACCGATCACCAGTCCAACTCAGTTCGTCCCAAGGCCTATACAGCTCTACCGGCACCGGCAGTCTGTTCACGATCGGCTAGGGCCTATCCATCAAGACTTCTTCGACGAAGACGAAAACGACGACTACTACGACGAAGAAGAGACCGATGACGAAGAATCGGCCAACCCCAAATGGTGCCCCTTCGACCTCTTCACCAAAACGCAGAAACGCAGGATTCAAAGGCTAAAACATGAAGGAAGGGAAGAGGAAGTTCGGCAGATGATCGAAGAACAACGCCGTTGGCTGGGTAAAATCAAAAGGCGATGGATCCCCAAAAAGAAAACTGCTACAGTCGACGAGGAGCAAGCCAAGGGGAGTTCAGTAGATCAAGCCAGGAGGGCAGCCAAAGGGAAAGGCAAAGTTTCTGCATCGGTCAATATGGTATTCATATTGCCAACCGAATTCGGTGCTCCTGAAGCCGATGCAGACAAGATTGAAGACACCTTGATCAAGCTAGCACTGTCCCCGGATCAAGCGATTTTCGACAAGCCAGAGGGGACCGAAAATCGGCACCTAAAGCTGCTATATGTAAAAGGCTTCGTCAATGGCAAGCCGATGTCGAAAATGCTAGTAGATGGGGGAGTCGCAGTAAATCTAATGCCCTATGAAACATTCAGGAAATTGGGAAAGGAAGCCGAAGACCTGATCAAAACGAAGATGGTACTGAAGGACTTCGGCGGCAACCCATCAGAGACCAAGGGCGTATTGAATGTTGAGCTGACCGTCGACAACAAGATCGTGCCCACAACCTTTTTTGTCATCAACGGGAAGGAGTCTTACAGTCTGCTGCTCGGAAGGGATTGGATACATGCCAACTGTTGCGTCCCTTCCACTATGCATCAGTGTCTACTTCAATGGGACGGCGACAACATAGAGATTGTACCAGCCGACAGGTCAGTAAACGTCGCCAATGCCGATTTTCCACTTTGGGAAATCGATGGCATTGATTGTTTGTCTGGGAAAATCTGGCAAGCCGATTTTCTAAAAGTGTCTGATTCTGCAATACAGCCGATTGGAGACGATGGGCCACAACTGCTGCTCTGAGTAAGACGTCGTGGAGGGCTCGAACGTCTACGACACGGACACCGCGGACGAAGACGATGGCAAACTAGGGCAGGGTTTTACATCGGCTGACGAATTAGAAGAAATAGACATAGGCTCTCGAGACAGGCCTAGGCCGACGTATATTAGCAGAAATTTATCTTCTCATTGTAGATCCCAGCTTATTGATTTGTTAAAAGAATATAAAGATTGCTTTGCTTGGGAGTACTTCGAGATGCCTGATCTTAGCCGATCCATAGTTGTTCATCAACTGCCGATCAAGGCAGGCTATCGACCGTTCAAACAACCTCCCAGGAGGTTCAAAGCCGATATGTACGATGCAATCAAAGCCGAAATAACTCGGCTATACGATGCTGGATTCATTCGGCCGTGCCGATACGCTGAGTGGGTCTCAAACATTGTCCCAGTATTAAAAAAGAATGGCAAACTCAGGGTGTGCATAGATTTCAGAGACTTGAATAAGGCTACCCCCAAAGATAAGTACCCAATGCCTATAGCTGATTTGCTCGTAGACGCTGCATCAGGCCACAAAATCATCAGCTTTATGGATGGCAATGCAGGCTACAATCAAATCTTCATGGCCGAAGAGGACATTCACAAAACTGCCTTTCGATGTCCTGGGGCAATCGGCTTGTATGAATGGGTCGTTATGACGTTTGGGCTAAAAAATGTTGGGGCAACATATCAACAGGCCATGAATTATATTTTCCACGACATGATCGGCTCTCTCGTGGAGATCTACATCGACGATGTCGTTGTCAAGTCCAGGGAAATAGAGGACCACATAGCCGATCTAAAGCAAGTGTTGGAGCGAACGAGAAAATATGGTCTGAAGATGAATCCGTTGAAGTGTGCGTTCGGCGTATCGGCCGGGCAATTTCTAGGGTTTCTTGTTTATGAAAGAGGAATTGAGGTCACACCAAGAAGCATCAATGCTATCAAGACGATACAACCTCCGAAGGACAAGAAGCAACTTCAGTCATTGATCGGCAAAATTAACTTCATCAGGCGGTTCATAGCCAATCTTTCAGAAAAGATGGAGTCATTCACACCACTGCTCCGGCTAAAAGCCAATCAAGCATTCACATGGGGACAGAGCAGCATAAGGCCTTAGAAAATATCAAGAATTATTTAAGCTCGCCTCCAGTTCTAATTTCTCCACGCAAGGGCATACCATTCAAGCTTTACTTGTCAGCCGATGACAAGTCAATCAGCTCAGTCCTAATCCAAGAGGTTGAAGGCAAAGAAAAGGCTATCTTCTATCTCAGCCGACGGCTGTTGGACGCAGAGACAAGGTATTTACCAGTGGAGAAGCTATGTCTGTGCTTATATTTTTCATATACAAAGTTAAGGCATTATCTGCTATCTAACGAGTGCACAATAATATGCAAGGCCGATGTCGTTAAGTATATGCTATCGGCTCCAGTTTTAAAAGGGCGGATTGGAAAGTGGATTTTTACCCTGACTGAATTTGACCTGAGGTATCAAGCACCAAGGGCAGTTAAAGGACAAGCCATAGCCGATTTTATCGTGGAGCACAGAGATAGCTCAATCGGCTCAATTGAAATTATGCCTTGGACATTGACATTTGATGGCTCGGTGTGCACCAACGGCTGCGGTATCGGCTTGGTCATTATTTCGTCTAGGGGAGCAAGCTTTGAATTCGCTTTTTCTATCAACCCCCATGCTACAAATAATCAAGCCGAATACGAAGCAGTACTCAAGGGATTGCATCTTCTCAAAGAAGTTGAAGCCGACGTCATAGAGATAATGGGGGATTCACTATTGGTCATCAGCCAGTTGTTAGGGGAATATGAATGCAGAAATGATGCGCTGATGGTCTACTATCAACAATGCCGGGAATTGATGGATAGCTTTCGGCTAGTTACACTGAAACACATCCCAGAGAGCAGAATACAGAAGCAAATGATTTAGCTCAAGGGGCATCGGGCTACAGGCCGATGATAAAAGAAGTTGGGTTAGAAGTCGCTGCCATGACAGCCGATGATTGGAGGTTTGAGGTTTAGAGCTATTTACAGAACCCCTCTCAATCGGCTTCAAGGAAATTACGATACAAAGTCCTAAGATATGTTTTGCTCGATGAAGACCTCTACTATCGGACGATTGATGGTGTGTTGCTCAAGTGTCTTAGTGCCGATCAAGCCAAAGTGGCTATCGGAGAAGTGCATGAAGGGAAATGTGGCACGCATCAATCGGCTCACAAGATGAAGTGGTTGCTTCGAAGAGCAGGATATTTTTGGCCGACGATGCTGGAGGACTGTTTCAAGTATTATAAAGGCTGCCAGGATTGTCAGAAATTTGGCACCGTGCAAAGAGCACCAGCATTGGCCATGAACCCACTCATAAAACCTTGGCCGTTCAGAGGATGGGGCATCAACATGATCGGCCAGATCAATCCATCCTCAAGCAAAGGGCATAAATTCATTCTGGTGGCAACAGATTATTTTACAAAATGGGTGGAGGCAATTCCTTTGAAAAAGGTTGATTCTAGGGACGCAATCGAGTTTGTTAAAGAACATATTATCTATCGATTTGGCATCCCACAAACAATAACAACAGACCAGAGATCTATCTTCGTATCGGACGAGTTTGTTCAGTTTGCCGACGGCATGGGGATTAAATTACTTAATTCTTCACCATACTATGCACAGGCTAACGGGCAAGTAGATGCTTCAAACAAAAGTTTGATCAAACTGATAAAGAGGAAGATTTCTGAGTACCCTAAGCAATGGCATAGCCGATTAGCCGAATCACTTTGGGCATATCGGATGGCATGCCACGGATCAATTCAAGTCCCTCCATACAAGTTAGTCTACGGGCATGAGGCAGTGCTACCATGGGAAAGCGTCATCGGCTCAAGGAGCATTCAACTACAGGATCAACTCACAGCCGATGATTATTATCACTTAATGGTGGACGAATTAGAAGACTTAGTTTTATCCAGGATGAGGGCCTTGGAAAAAGTTACAAGGGATAAAGAACGAGTAGCCAGACATTATAATAAAAAAGTTGTGCCTAAATCTTTTGAAGAGGACGAACTTGTTTGGAAATTGATACTGCCGATTGGATCCAGAGACAATAAATTCGGCAAGTGGTCACCAAATTGGGAAGGGCCTTTCAAGATCCATAGATGCGTCTCAAAAGGAGCTTATATGCTAGAAGGTTTAGATGGAGAAGTGTTTGGAAGGGCTCTTAATGGAAAATACTTGAAAAAATACTACCCAAGCGTATGGATCAACTCATGATTCGGTTGTTTGCTTGGCCGATTCGTGCTAGCCGATGTCCTGTTTCAATCAGGCATCGCCTTTAGGCCATTTTTGTGGCACGTTTTTTCCTAATTTTCAACAATCGGCTGCGGATTGCCGATCACGACGGCGCAATTGAGTTCATAATTTTGTCGACATCGAAGACATCAACAAAATTAGAGGGGGCATATACACACAAGATTCGAGCCGATTATAGAAAGGTGGACGTCAAAAAAATTTTGGGCTTCGTAATCGGCATTATTACAGGAATCAAATGTTTTTCGAGCGCCGTTGTCGGCGGTCATCATAATCGACAGTCAATAAGAGTTTTTGAAGCATTTTCGAGATCGGCCTGGCATCAGGTTGAGTACAAGATCTAAGCCGGTTATAAGAAGACAAGACGTGTGGACTTAAGAATTTTGTGAGTAATTGGGATCGGCGGCTGTGGTATGAGCGTTGAGACCGATGATCGTGACATGATTTCAGAATCGACAAAGATAATCTAACACGTAAGGCCGAAGCCGATTTTGGTACAAACGACATTTTGGAGTCAACGGTTAAATTAAAGACAATATATAAGGTCGAAGCCGATTTCATCCACAAGTACAATTTCAAAAGTTAAGTCATCTCAAGCATTTGTAGGCTAAAGCCGATCACAGAAGTTTCCAGTTGTCGATTACACAGAGCTAAAGCTGATTACAAGATAATTTAGTTTAAGTCTGTCTATTACATCGGATATTGAGCCAAGAACGTGTCTATAGCCGATATCGCCGTGGCCTTGATTGCATTTACTTCGTCGATTACAGCTTGTTCTTCAGCATCGGAGCCGGGGAGCACTTTAGCCGATTGGTGGAGTTCCTTCAGGTACTTGATCGTGGCTGTCAACTTGCCCTTTTGGTCTTCAGTGGTTTTGGGCAAGTCGGCCATTGCTTTCTCCTCGGCGACGATCTCGGCACGGCAATCCTCCAGCTGCTTTATCAGATCGGCCTCTTTATCCTTCAGATTGGCGATCCGATCCTGGAAAGTGCTCGGGCCGGCTTCTAGCTCGTTCAATTTTGCCTTCTCGGCCTCCACAGTCTTAATCGTGCCTCAGATCTTGGCGGTTATGTCGGCTTGGGCCAGCCTTTCAACCATACGCTGCATGGCGCGTCCAAGCCTTGACCGGTGTATATCAATGCAGACTGCGGCCGAGATTTTGGCGGCTAAATCGTCCGGGAGCTGGCTCTCGATTTCAAAGAATCGGCTTCTGGCCGATTCACATTCCTCTACGAGCCTGTCGATGTTGATGTCCAGGCGACGCCGAATATCTTGAAGCCTTTCCTTGACCTCGTCGGCTGGGGCCTTGTCAGGACTGGTTGCTTCTCCCTCCTCTTCACCAAGGAATTCCTTAATGTCGAAAGAGAGCAACTCGGCCAGAGACTGCACAAAGGGAACAGTGAGATTAGATCAAGTGGTCGATTGCCCAAAATATTGCAAGAAAGGGGGCAAGAGTGAACTTACCTTCGCCGCAGGCATTGGGTCGGCTTCTGCTTCAGCTTCGGCCGGCTCCGGGACGCCTCCAGCTCCTTGGTCACCCACGGCCGATGTTGTACGCTTGGTCGACGCTTGGGGGCAGCCGATGGAGACCGAGGAGGCTGCAAAGGAAGAGGATAGGTATTAGCAGTCAAGTTGGCTGAAGTTCGTAGATGGAAATGCAAGCCAAAGGAGGTGGTTACTGGTGAGGCGCGACGTGGAATGCGGCCAGCCAAATTCTTAACCTGGAAAAGACACGTTCGGCTGAGTACAGAGTAATATCATATTAAAGCCAAGCTCGATAAGGTGAAGACTTACCAGTCGTTTCTTCGTGGGAGGAGTTGGAGCCGGCGGATTATCGGTTGGAGGGCTGACAGAGTGAGGGCTCGAACTGCCAGATTCAGCCACTGCCCTGATGGCCGCTGACATCTCTTCGTCGGCCATGGCTTCCTCAAGGTATTGCTTGACGCTCGGATCCACTGAAGGGAGGTTGTCGGCAGGCGCGATCGGCTGTTTCTTCTTCTTTGGGGCAGGCGCGGCCGATGGCTTTGCGGGGGCGCAACTCTTTTCTTCTGGGCTATCGACTCGCGCGTTTGCCCATGTCTTAAGGACACTAACTTCGGTGCGTCCCAGCCGATCGCCGACGGAGCGAGGCCACCTCCATCCGGCAGGACGCCTAGGCGGTACTCGATGGGAATCCCAGAGTTGCTCACCATCGGCCGTTCTGTTTCAGTTTCCTGCGAACGAAAGAAGACAAGTGTTAGTCGACTACGACAGCCGGTGATGCGAGAAGAAGAATGATTTGAAGTTCAAAACTCATCGAAGGGATTTCTTCGGGCAGCAGTGAGTCGACGTAGTGAGAAGACCGTTGATGGAAGATGTGCTGCTTGATCTCGGTCCACCAACGGCCGTAGTCCGCGCTCTTCTTGTACGCCAGCACCATTTCGCCGATACTGCCGAGAGGGGGACGTCTATGTTCAGCAGCCGGTGCATGATAAGGGCTTGGTCCACGAACCCCCTGGTCTCGATCTTATCGACATAATAACAGCCGATGGGCAGTTGCCCAAACCCAAGCTGCCTGGCAGCCGACACGGGGTAGTAAAACTCGTAGCTCTTGGCCACCGATCGGCCTTGATGAATCCCCGTCGGCAGAATGCAAGGGGTGAGAGCGGCAGTGAACAACTCTCTGCACTTGGGGTTGTCGGCTAAGTTGATCTCCTCCAAGTTGAAGTCGATCGGCAGCTCGAACAACGCTCGGTCCCGGTAGAAGTACCAAGTGCGGTTGTCGTGGGAGAGCCCGTCATACAGAGAGATGAACCACTCAGCCAGCAGATCAGTCGATTGCCTCGAACCTGCGTGCATAGCTGCCGCTTCTCCATAACTCATGCATCTGATGGTGGTGATCTCGTTGCCGTCGTCATCTTCGATCGACTCCAAGCGGGGGAAACGGGCTTCGGTCAGGGGTAGCCGGCCGGCTATCTTCTGGGTCATCAACATGAGCCAGATTTGAAGGAACCACCAGGGGCCGCCAGTGTTGACAAAAGCGTTGGCGGCTATCTTCGCGACGACCTGATGGAGAGTCTGGTACAGATAGCCGAGAAGATATTTGCCCAGAGCAAGCTTCCTTCCTTCGGCTAGGGATTCGGCTACAACCTGCCAGTTGGCAGTCGGCCCACAGCTTGAGCCGCAGAACACGAACTTTTCCAGCCACATCATAAGGAATGCGGCGTGTTCCCTACGGCCGCCTGATCCATCCTTCATGTTCTGGGCGATGTAGCCACTCCATCCACCAATGGCCTTTGTTTTGAACTGATGTTGGCCCTTTCTGCTCAGGTCTTCAGGATTAGCCGATGTCAAGATGTCCAACCCAGTTGTCATAACTACATCGGCTAAGGTTATAGTCATGGGGCCTTGCTGAAACATAAAGGCTTGAAAGTGTCCTTCCAAAAGTAAGTTGCGGCCGACATGAGGGGCTCATCTTGTTCCATACTGGCCGTGGACAGAGCTAACCACTGGGCTATCCCTGATTCCTCCCACTGGGCTTGTTTAGCCGATTGCACTCTCTTGTACCATTCGATCCAGGAATTATCCGTGGTTGGCCATGACTTAAAAGTGCTCGCCCAGTGGTTTAAGGATGGTTTTCTCATATTGTAAGGCATCCTATCGGTTTCGGCTATTATGATGTCAGTTGGATCAGCATTGCCGATAGGGCCGAGGAAATATCTTTTTCCTTGAGTGAGACTGAGAATTGCTATCTGATGGGACAGGTGCTACAGTCGAAAAAAGGGGGAGGAAATTACAAATCAAGAACCCTAGAATGCAAATTAAGAAAAGGGAAGTTGAGAAAGAGGGATTTTGAGCCGATTGGGACGTACCTCGGGGAACTCAACGGCAGCGGTGGTCGATGCGGCGGCGGTGGAGGAAGCCATCAAGATCGCTGGAGTGGATTCGAGCTTTTGGCCGCCGGAATCGCCGAGAATCACCAAGCGCGTCGATGAGTTGCCGGAGAGGAGAGAGAAAAAGGATTTGGTTGCGGAGCGCTCGAGATGTGCGGAGTGAAGGCGTGGTCGTTTCAATGGAGGGGAAGGGCTATTTAAAGGATATTTTGGGCAGCCAAAACGGTTTAGGTTAGAAAAGAGCGGGAATTCGAAAGGGCAATAAATCCGTAACATTTCTATCACGGACTTGGGGGGCATGTGTTAACGGCTAAATTTGGTAACCAAATCCCCAAGTCCTAGCTGAAGTTGAAGCAGAATCTGATCGGCTGGTTTGACGGAGAAACAGAGGCCGGGTCGGCTGAGATGCGATCGGCTGTGAAGCCAGTCAGCTAAGGTTGAATCGGACAAGAGCAGCCGATAGCCGATTCCAAGTTCAGAGAAGTTGAAGTCGTTTCTGATGTAGATATTTGGAGAAAAAATAGAAGATTCGGTTTCCAAATTACGCATTAAGAGATATTGCTATCTAGGGATAAAGCCCCATAACGACGAAGTATGTAAATTAGAGATTTGTTTAGGGAGAACCCTATTGTAAAGGCGGCAAAGGATTGCTTCCCACGCTTTTATCGTATAGATACAGTAGTTAGTTGTAACCGTGTGTAGCGCGATCTTCGCTGTACTTGGGTATAAATAGGACCTGAGACCCCTGTAAACAATAATTCTCGCAATCAATACAACCTTCGTCACATCGCCTCCTTTTTCTTCAGATGAACAACTGATCCGGCTTCGGGCTGCATCGTTTCGATCTCCAAGTTCATGTAAATGTTTGTCATTAGTGGTGTATCTCGTCGAATTTAGTGCTTCCATCGTTATGACACTTTAAATTCGATGATTTATGCTCCGCTAGTTATCATATATCACATATAATCTAGAACAATGTTTAGATCTATCTCGACATCGGCTCGTCTTTGTCAAGGATCAGCAGCCGATAGAGCTAGATCTAAAGGTTGGCTTAAATTATATGTGATATCCACCGTCTCGAGGTATTTACATCAGCTACAGTAGATCAACTTGTTCTTTTTATACTTAATGCTGCATCAACATTGATCTATTAAGTTGTTTTTAGTGCTCTTATGATCTATTCGGCTAGATGTATATGTTTATAGACAGTGCCGGGGTTTCAGCCGGCCCTATCTATTTTAATATTCTTTTGATATATTTGTTATCAGCTTTATTAAAATCGTCTCTTATATTAAGATCTTGCTCTAGTTAAATGCCCTAAGCCAGAATTAGTTTGTCAGCTATAGCCGATAGCCGACTGATCTAGGTTTAGCGCATTTAGCTCAGATCAATATCTTTTTATAAGATAAATCGAAGTATTAGTCGATTCACAGTTGGACTTATGACATCGGCTAAGATTGTTAAAGCATATATTTATTATTCCGTTGTATATTTGGGTTAAGTGGCTAATATTGTCTCGGTGTAGCCGATCTATTCTAGTCACTTGGTTAAAATACACCTCGGAATATCATATATATGTAAATTGACTCCTGCAGCCGATCCAGTAGGATCTCTATTTTTCTTGTTGGTTAAATAGATCAAACCAACTGGCACGCCTTGTACAACATAGGTAGCTGAGAAGGACCTGCACTGGAGTTAAGCAGATCTCCCATGCCCGCGTGAGAGAAATTTCTCATCAACAACAAGATATCAAAAAGTTGAAGTTTTGTGAGCATTACATCTTTGGCAAGCATAAGAGGGTGAAGTTCAATACATCTACACATATTACAGAAGGTATTCTTGATTATATGCATTTTGACTTATGGAGGCCTGCTCGTAAGACATCTTTTGGAGGTGCTCGTTATATGATGACTATCGTTGATGATTATTCGCGAAAAGTTTGGCCTTATTTTTTGAAATACAAATATCAAGCTTTTGGCGTGTTTAAAGAGTGAAAGACTATGGTTGAAAGACAAACTGAAAGAAATGTGAAAATACTTTGTATTTACAATGGGATGAAATTATGTTCTAAGATAATCAAATCATATTGCAAGTCTAAAGGAATTGTGCGTCACTACACCGTTCCTCACACCACAATAAAACGGCGTAGCTGATCGTATGAACAAGACAATTATATCAAAGACTTGTTGCATGTTGTCTAATACAGGTTTGCCTAAACATTTTTGGGCGGAAGCCACTTCCACAGCTTGTTATCTTATTAATCGTTCACTTAGTTATGCCATTGACAAGAAGACTCCAATTGAGGTATGGTCTGGTTCCCCAGCAAGTTATTCAGACTTAAGAGTATTTGGTTGTACTGCTTATACTCATGTTGATAATGGTAAATTGAAGCCTAGAGCTATTAAGTGCATTTTTCTTGGTTATTCGTCTGGTGTGAAAGACTATAATTTATAGTGTCCTAAAACAAGATAGGTTGTGATTAGTAGAAACGTTGTCTTCCATGCATCAGTTATGTTACATGAAAAACCTTCTACTAATGTTTCCGTTGAGAGTCAACAGAAAGCAAGTGTGCAGGTGGAGCACTTGATCAGTTCAGGGCACACACCAGAAAAAGAAGATGTTGCTATTAACCAAGATGCACCCGTTACTGAAGATACTGATTCTTCTACTGTTGAGCAGTCGTCAAAACATTCTATTGCACAAGATAGGCCTAGAAGAAATATTAAACGACCTCAAAAATATATTAAAGAAGCGAATATAGTTGCTTATGCTTTGAAGCGCATTCGGATTAGTTTCCTAATAGGAGTTTGGTTTCTAGGATTAGTTTCCTAATAGGACTCTATGTCGTATCATATTATGTGTTTCCTTTTATCTTATATATATACTCTTGTAAGTCGTACGGAAAGAGACACATTTATTTTTGTTCTCCTGCGTTTATAATCAATTCCTCAATAGTGATATTTGTCGGTTGGCTCCCGTGGTTTTTTCCCATAAAGGTTTTTCACGTAAAATTTGTGTCTCCATTGTGCATATATTTTCATAATAGTGTTAATAAAATTTTATGTTGTAGATGTTAACTTTTTTATAAATTTGATCGAACTTAAAAAAAATTAAAAAAAAATCAGACCAGTCTATTATATAACGAGTGATCAGGCCAGTACAATATGTATGATGCTGCCAGTCACTTCACCTGTACTACACGTCTTCGACACTATATTCCGGCGCCGGTCACGCTCACGCCCACTTGGCCATGACGGACATGCCGCCGGCGCCGAGGACGACGGCGAGGAACGCGACGAGCTGGAGCCGGACGTTGCCCTGCAGCTTGGGCCCCATGAAGTCCGCGGCGAGGAGCTCCACCAGCGCCATGTAGTGCAGCAGCCCCGCCGACGCCGCGTTCAGCAGGCCGACGACGATCAGCGCCGTCGGGCTGCTGTCGCTGTACACCTTGGTCAGCGCAAGCCCCAGCGCGATCCCGAAAGGCGTCGTGGTGGAGAAGAAGAAGACCAGCACCGACCTCATCCTGCCCCCGTACTCCGCCTGCAGGATGCAGCCGCCGAGCCCCATCCCCTCGAACATCTGGTGGAAGCACAGCGCCGCCACCAGCGGCCGGATCGTGCACACGTTCTGCGACGCCCCCATTCCGAGGCCGATCACCACCGAGTGCACCACGATGCCCATCTCGAGAACCTGACGGACAAAGTTCGCCATGAGTGTCACTGTGTGCCAGCGAATGTCGCATTGCGCGCGTCGTTCATGGCCAGCAAGTGTACCGTGTGATTACCTGCACAATGACGCGATTCCTGAGCAGCTGCGCCTTGGTGGTATTAGCCGCCTCCACGTCGCCGCTCTTGTCCGCCGCTTCCGTCGTCGACAGCGAAGCGACGTCTGCTTGCCCCAGCGCGTGACAGTGGCCGTGCCCGTGCGCCACCGGGCTCTCGTTGTGGCCATGGTGCGCGACGGCAGCGCTGCTGGCCCGTCCCTTGCTGCCCCGCGTGTGGAACGTGAGCATGAGCGAGTCCACCATGAGCGTGAACACGGCGGCGAGCATGGCGACGAACGCCGTGAACGGGAACTCCGCCCAGGGCTTTGCGGGCAGGCACGGCGAGCTGAGGTCGTTGAACGAGTCCGGGAGCACGTGCATGTAGCCGGTGCCGAGGATGACGCCCGACGCGAAGGCCTTCACGACGACGAAGAGGCTGCCGTCGGGGCGGAGCGCCGGCACGGACCGGGCGTAGAGCGGCAGGCCCACGCCGACCACGCTGGCGGCGAGGATCGCCGGGATGGCGATCAGCTTCAGACGGAGCGCCCTGGCCACGCTGTGGCATTGGCCTCCCACGGCCGCGCCGCCGCACGCCGCGTGGCGCGCGCCGGGCGCCGGCGGCGGAGTCTGGTGGCCGATTTGCGCATCAGTCGCAGCGATCGCAACAGAGGAGGTGAAGATGATGAAGAAAACGAAGGCGATCAGTGGTGTTTGCGAAGGAGACATGATGATTTACTTAAGTACTGCTTAATTAACTGGTGTGAAGATGCACATCTGCTTAACAGCTTTTTATAGAAGTGGATCACAACAATTTATAACGACTTAATTACAAACAGATTACATAATGAACGGACAAAAGTGGCCCATGCATGCATGATTAAGTGTACGCGGCTGCTGAGCACGAATCTAAAAGCAAATCCACCGCGTAATTAATTAGTGAGAAGGGCACAACGGTAAAGTCGCCGGGGTCACGCGCCGGGAACGGGGAAGACACGCGCGCCACCTCCCGCGTCGTGTGCCGTACAGCTCCGCGCTCCCTGGAGCACGCGCGCGGCACACGCCGGCTCGCCGGATCTGTCACTGACAGCAGCGGGGCCGCGCGCCCCGGGCCCAGATGCCAGTGACCCAGGGTCTCCGGCGACGTGGAGCAGAGGTTCCGGTGGGCGGCCGACGCGCCGCCGGTTTTTGGACGATGCTGCGGGCGGCGCCGGCGCCGGAGGCCGGGATGCATGTATGCATGGCCGACGGGTTACGGCTACTTGCGATTATTTCTTGCCATTTTGTTGCTAATGTCATTGCTCGGATAAGAGTGGCGACTTATATATTTGGCATCCCTGTTGTCGTGCATCGGTGCATTCATATACACGGTCAAATGGGCCACACGGCTGAGGCACGGCCCGTTAGACACGATTATTATGACGGATCATGTCTTGTCGGTCCATGTGCCTCGTCTTCGGTCCAAACATAACCCACGGTTGGTCGGATCATGCCCATGCCAGCACGACACGCAACAGGCCCATGGGCCGTGGCCGAGCCCATGGGCCTACCAATACACGTCCAACTCCAAAACATAGAGAAATGTAAAAAAACCGGTTGCACTATTCTTTATTTAAAAAATAAAAATAATAAAAATAAAAGTTAAAAAATAAAATAAATGATCTATTTCTTATGTTCAAAATATAAAAAAATGATCTATTCGTCATCTTAAAAAATAATAGATTCATTTTCAAATTATTAAAAGAAAAATTCACACTTAGTAAAATATAACAAAAGAATATGTTAAAAATAGTAATGACCTTTATTAATGTTTATATCATTATATGATACAATGATATATGTTGTCTCGTTAAAAACTTTGTCATGTAAAAACTCATAGGAGAATCTGAAAAAACCATAACAAAGAAAAGTGTACAGCTCAAAGGTCAGTAGGTCACAACGACTTATAAAAAAGTTCGAAGCTATTGGGGTTGTGTTAACGACCAAATTTGGTAACCAAATCTCCAAGTCTGAAACGGAATTGAAGCAGAGATTAGAGCAGAATCAAGAAGAACGCGCAATCTGAGGAAACAGAGGCCATATTGGCTAAGTCCGAATCGGCTGCGGAGCCAGTCGGCTAAGTCCGAGTTGGAACAAGATAGCCGATAGCCGATTTCGATTGAAGACCAAAAGAAAGACCAATCCCAAAGAAAAACTTAAGAGATAATTATTAGATTCGGTTTCCAAAATGCGTTAACGATATTGCCATCTACGGATAAGGTCCTGCAACATTAGTTGTATCTTTTAATTTAGGATATCTTGTATAGTTTTCTTTTGTGTTAATGTCGGTTTGTTTAGAGATTTAATCTGTAATAGGAATCGTGTCCGTTACGGACTCATTGTATATTCGGGTATAAATATGACCTGAGACCTTGTAAAACATATGAACACACATCAATACAACCTCGGCACATCGCTAACCTTTTTGCTTTACGTTTTTCTTGATGAGTTCTTGCTTTTACATCGGGCTGCATCGACTTCGATCTCCAGGACAGGTAATTTCTTGTTACAAGCGGCTTGTGATATCGAGGCCAGTGCTTCCATCATTATGATACTCTGATTCTGATGTTGTAAACTGCTTAATTTATCATATGCGGCATATAATCTAGATCAATGTCTAGATCTATCTCGCGATCGGCTAATATCTCTTTGAAGATAGCAGCCGACAGAGCTAGATCCAGAGGTTGATTTGGGTTATATGGCGTATCCACCATCTCGAAGAGTTCTCATTAGCCTATATAGATCTTATAATTCTTTTGGTACTTAATATTGCATCTAATCGACCTATTAAGTCGCCTTTAGACCTATGTAGATTTATTTGGTTCAATGTTTGTTACTAGAGATAGAACTGGGGTTTCAGTCGGTATTATCTGTTCTAATCGTTTTTATATATTTTTACTTATAAATGTATTAGAACTACCATTTATATTAAGATTTCAATCTAGTTAAATGTATTAAGCCCAGTATCAATCTGTTAGTTTACATTAATAGTCGATTGATCCTGGTTTAATGCATTTAATTCAGATTAATATCTTTTTATAAAATATATCAGAGTACTAGCCGATTTACACTAGATCTGCGACATCGGTTGGGTTATGAATATATATAATTGTGGTCCTGATGTACATTTGAATCTAAGTGATTTATACTATCTCGGTATATTACCGATCTATCCCAATCACTTAATCTAAATATGCTTTGGGATAGCGATTGTATATTTGTTAATATCCATAGCCGATCGAGTAGGATCTAACACTAACCAAATGCCTATCTTTTGTTTCCTTCTTGGTTACAAGATCAAACCAACTGGCACGCCCTGCTCAATCTCCAGAGGCGACCAACTCGGACCTGCACTGGAGTTAAGCAGATCTCCTAGGCCAGTGCGTGTAAAAAATCACACCAAAAGGTTGGTCTGGATCAAAGTAGAGGTTCTTGAACTGGACGATCAATTCTTGGTTGTCAGCAGTGCATTGGCCATGTTGACTAGCTAGCTTCCAGTCTTTAACGCTTAGTAGCATTTCGACGTGGTCGCTGCTCAGATTCGTCCTCCTGTCTTCGATGATTCGATCGCACAGACTGAAGGCCGATTCGGAGGATACCGTTGACACGGGCACCATCAACACATCCAAAGCTAGTTTTGAAAGCACGCTATATGCCATCTTGTGATCATTCCATCACCCAAGAATGTTGAAGTCTTGTACTTCATGCCTGATGGCATTGCTGTCCATCCAAATAGCTGGACAACTCTTCGGCAACATCATGAGAAGAGGTGTCTCCACTTGCCGTCGACGAACTGCCACCACCAAGGCTTGGAAGATGAGCCACCCCAAATTCTACCCCACTGTATCTTTTTCTTACCTGTTGTAGGGGCAGGACGGGGTCTCTGCTGGCGAACTCCCTGAAACTTTAATTCATACTTCCCAAAAACTTCATATAATTTAGATCTAACCTCATCATAAGAGGGACTATAATCGACACCTACAGTATCTCCAATAAGTGATAAAATAGTGGATAATCCCCTTAATTTTCTCCTAGGATCTAATATAAAAATAGGTATATTTTTCAATATTTTAAATATTTTTATTTCATGTTAAAGACAGGTTGCATTAGAAGATCATTATTTTCATATTCTTTTAACAAAGTAGCAATTTCAAGAATATTGTGCAAAATTAAATTGGCAGTTGGATAATAAACTTGGGACAAAGTAAGAGTACAATCATAAAAAAAGTTTAAAAAATTGGTAAAACCTTTC
Organism: Oryza australiensis; assembly: GCA_019925245.2. Lineage (NCBI taxonomy): Eukaryota > Viridiplantae > Streptophyta > Magnoliopsida > Poales > Poaceae > Oryza > Oryza australiensis. Next base: position 1,819,531 of record JAIFGZ020000160.1, on the reverse strand, counting down.
AACAATTGCTCAGACATGCTCAGTTAATATTGGCCCACCGTCACTGTTTCTTGGGCCATTACATGACCGAACAAAATTAGTTAGTAAATCACTATAAGGTAAAACAACTTTTAACATTGAATAAGTTGTATTCCACCGATGCTCTGCATCGGTAGCAAACTTACATGCTTTCTTACCGGATGCATGGCAAAACCTCTTCCATGCAGCAATCCGTGGGTTAGAAGCATTTAACCATGCGATTGCTTGACGAACAATGTCGATGTGATCACCCACTCTCTTCATCCCAGACTTAACAATCAAATTTATTATATGACAAGCACAACGCTGATGTAGTACAAAAGACTCAGCATAAACAGAAAACAAATTCTGCAATATTTCCATTGCCCTAGAATTAGCAGATGCATTATCTAGGGTGACATCAAATATTTTATCAGCAAGATTAGATTCATTAATAACCTCCCTAATTCTTTCAGCTATGTTTTCACATGTGTGTGAAACATCTATTAACCTAAGACCTAGAATTATTTTTTGCAACTGTAATCATCATCAATATAATGAACAACTACGTTAAGGTAATCCTCCCTAGCTCTACTACTCCATATGTCGGAGGTAACACTAACATAGAAAGTGCATATACTAAATAGTTCCTTAAGTGCAGTACAACCCTTCTCATAAACATTTTGCAAATCGCAGGTTGTTTTTTGTCTACTAACAGCTTTAAACCTAGGATTATGCGATTGTTGAATATACTCTTCGAAAGCAGGAGACTCCTCAAAGTTTAAGGGTAAATTGTCTGGCGATTAAACGGACAAGAGATTCCCGAGCTACCATGGGATCGTACTCCCAACAACATACCATACCATCGAGTTGCTGCTGTCGGGGTTGTATTCCTTACTTCCTCGCACACGCCTTCGCATGGCGCTTTAGGTGTCTTGTACCACTAGAAGATCTAGCAGATAAAGTATTCCTACATATTCTACATCTAGCTTGTGTTACCTCCCTTCCATCGGGGCATGGCACTTTCACCTCATCGAAGTGCTGCCAAACACTAAAAGTTCTCGATCTTTTCGAGCCGGTGTGTGTCGAAACACTACCACTCACGGGTTCGGAATATCCTTCTGAAGGCATCGTCTGAACCGGTACCTCCTCCACAACTGGTGGAGTTGGAGCCGATCCGGAGGCATCGTCATACCCCGACATGTAATCCGGATCGAAATCATCCAAAGTGAACGACGGCGACTGATATGGATAGTTCAGATCCATTCTGAAATTTTAAACCGAAATAAACAAATTTTAGAATATTCATTCAATTCACAAAAAATACATAAATATGAATATCACTTATATCTTTCCAACCGCGAGCTCTTCACACCTCTGCAATCAAACTATTTAACTCGAAACTAATTTTGATTTTTGACAAAATTTGAGCAAATTTTGTCAAAATCAAAAATTTAACACTTGAGAGCACAAAAGAGCACTTGAGAGCACAAGATGAGATGTTTGGGATGAGAAAAATGGCTGGGGTGGATGCCCTATTTATAGGATGAAATTTCATATTTTTTGGAATTTTTTCAAATTTTTTTAAATTTTTTAGACCTCTAACGGCTAATTTGAAATTCTAGCCGTTAAACTAGTCGTTAGGCCCACGTGTTGCGCCGTGATTGGCTCGGGGCGCTAGTCGTTGCACAGCATCATCGGGCCGGCCGTCTCCCCGCCACGTGTCGCGCCGCCATTCGCCACCCTCCCCGCCATGTGCCGTGCCCGTGCCAACACGGTGATGAATCGTGCCATGCCGTGCCGACCAACGGGCTCTGCCGACGGCCCAGGTATGGCACGCCTCAACGGGCCGTGCCGGCACGGCCCACCTCCAACCATGCCGTGCCCTACGGGGCTGGTAAATAGTGCAACCGTGCCCGAGCCGACACTTCTTGGCTCGGCCTATCTGGCCATCACTAGGCCCTTTTTTGCAAAGGCACTCTAATTAGGATTTAGTCATTTAGGAATAGTAATTAATATACTCATATATGTACAAGTCAAATTAACCCATACCCTACTAGGCAGAGCCCAGCGTTGCCTCTCCGTGAAGGCGGCACGAGCGGCGGCAACCCTAGCCATCACCGCACCCCAGCATCCTCGTCTCCTGCCTCGCTGCTGCCCCAACGAGGTGCCAAAGCTGGCGGCTCAACAGGATGGCGGTGATGGGGCTCGCAGCTCCCGCCTCTCCAGATCCGGCGCGGGTGGATCTCAGGACGTTGGTCGACGACGTTGTTTTGGCAGCGGGCGGATCTCAGGGCGGTGGTCGTCGATGTTATTTCGGCAGCGTGCGGAGAGGGCAAACAAGGGTAAACGGCGGCGCCTGCACCGATCCCCATCCATCCCGCGAGTGATCAGGGGCGCCGTTGTTCATCCTGCTGCTTCCGCCGCATCCTAGTTAGCACATCCTCTTTCCCATCTCTCTCTACCCATGTTTCAGATGATGGTTTGACCATGTGCACAATGCGTTCGACGAAATGTCCAATCCTATTCCTGATTTTCGGTATTCGAAGTCGTTTTGGTATTTGAAGTCAGTCGGTACGAGATATTCGATCATTTCGCTGTCGGTCGGTACGGGATTTTCCCGTTACCGCTTTCATCCCTAGTTAGATCGACGGATATTTGAGGAGGTATAGTGGACTTTCAATCTTTGGAGTTCCAAATATGTAATTTTGTCTTTTACTACCTGCCAAGGGCCCAAAAGCCCATCTAACTCTCCTATTCACATCTCTCTGCCGTGTGGGAGGCAACCCTTGGCTGGCACCCACGCCTTCACGTGCGAAGGCGGAACCCGCCGGCCGCCGTCCGCGACCGCCGCCGGTGGACGACGAGCTCCCCCTCGCTCGTACTAGGGTTCTGGCCTCGCTGGCTTCCGCGTCCGCGTTGCCACGTCTCCTTTCCCCCTGCGGCCGCTGGTTAACCGAGCATCCGTCAAGCCGCAGCGCCGCCTAGTATTCCCGCGCGGCCGTCCCGCGCCCGCGCCGTGGCTCCTTCACAGCACAGGTACGCCCCTGCTGCCTCCTCTGATCCGGCTAGTTCGGCTACCAATATGGTTTGAAGGGGAAAATTAATTACTGGACCTGAATTGCTTTGGTTTGTTGTAACAAACAGAGAAACGTATAGCAAAATGTGATTTGTTTTTCATCGGTGTTTCATTTATTTCTCGTGATATAGAGGTCCGCATTTCTATCCATTATCTAAAAGATTATTTCTAGTGCAGCTCATTGGTAGCCAATCTAGATTTCACAAATTTTTGCCAGGATAGGTGCAACCGTGCAAGTGAAGTTGTATAACCGAGCTAACCAAACGGGTTTGAGGCATGGGACATTGGTTCGGGGAGTAGGAGTATGACTTACGATTTGATCATGGTTGAAATGAAAATTCACTTTTGCAGCGCTCTTTGTTCTAGAAACACCAACCATAAGCTGATGATTAGGCTATCCTGATCTGTTCCTCTCAGTTTCTGCTTACAAGGTTTTCAGCATTTGAGCAATTGACCTCCTTATCTGAGTATGACAAATATGAGATGGGGTGGTCTGTTTGGATACTTTGCATCGATCTTAACCATTAAAATGTGACTGATTTTTCTCCTTTTTTGAGTTTCCTGAAAGTAGCAATCTTTTTTAAATGGCAAGGATATAATTCTGACGTTTTTTTTCAGAGTTTGAGGGATTAGTCTTTCTGCTTCATTATTTCCACTCCTGGATACTTGGAGCTATGATGCACATTTAGACTGGTCTTGATTCTAAATGATGGAAAGAAGATTGGTAGAGCATGTATCTTTGATAGACAGAGCTCTTCCTTTGATTCAGCTCAAGGCCATGTCCTCATATTCTGCTGGTCATGGCCGCAGGCCCAAGAAGAAGCTTTATCACCGTGAACCTGGCCTTGACAAGGCCATGGACCTCCAAAAGAAGCCTGCCCTCCTTCTTCGTCTTCGTGAGATCATCTTGTCTCAAAAGACAAGTTCCATCCTTGTACGTGATCTTGAAAAGGAGGTTGGCTTTGTCCAAAAATGGAACTTCCTTTCACTCATCGAACGACACCCAAACATCTTCCTTGTCTCTGGTGGTAGTGCCTCCCGTGAGCCCATTTCAGTTACACTCACTGAGAGGGCAAGAAAGATATCCAGTGAGGAGATCCAAGCACGAGAGCTAATGGAGCCTATCTTGGTGAAAAATCTAAGGAAACTGCTAATGATGTCTTTGGACTGCCAGATTCCTCTAGAGAAGATTGAGCTCATCCAATCTGAATTGGGTTTACCTAAGAACTTCAAGAATATCTTGATTCCTAAGTACCCTGAATTATTTTCAGTTAGGGATGTGAAGGGATTGGACCATTTATGTTTGGAGAGTTGGGATTCTTCATTGGCAGTCACAGCACGTGAAGGAAAGTTGAATTTTGAGGGTTTCCAAATGGACTATAGAGGGATCCCTAAAGATGGAAATATTATTGGCCCCTTTGCTTTCAGGTTGAAGTATCCAGCAGGATTTAGGCCAAACAGGAAATATCTTGAGGAGGTTGTCAGATGGCAGAAGTTGGCATTTCCTTCACCATATCTGAATGCTAGACGTGTGGAGCCTGCAACCCCACAGGCTCGGAAGCGGGCTGTTGCTGTTCTGCATGAGATCTTGAGCTTGACAATGGACAGACGGTTGACATCTGATAAGCTAGAAATCTTCCATAATGAGTACAGGCTGCCATGTAAGTTACTTCTGTGTTTAATAAAGAATCATGGGATATTCTACATCACTAATAAGGGAGCAAGAAGCACTGTACTCCTCAAGGAGGCTTATGACGACAGTAACCTTGTTGAGAAGTGCCCTCTGTTGAAATTTCATGATCGATTTGCATCTCTAATCGGCCGAACATGCTCTGATTCAAATGATTTATTGAAAGCATAATCGGAGTAATTTAAATGCGAGAAAGACAAATGGCAATGTTGCCGACTTATGCACACTTTGGTCGATACTCAGGTTAGCTCGAACATGAGTCATTTGCATGCAATGGATGATGCAAGTTCAATTATTCAGGCAGATTGTGTCCTTTGAGGTTTGATTGTTATTCTGTATGACACATTAATGGAAACTCCATTTTATTGCTTGGCTCAATATGTAAATTGATAGTTTCTGATACAATTCTGGACCAGAAACTTAATATCAATTATCGAAGTGCTGAATTATTCGTTGAATGACGTCATCAGTGGTTAATGTTCATTGTTATTGCCCCATTCCAGTCTTCTCTTGAGTATCAAGTTGATGATTTTCTTGATGCACAATGAAGATCGGTATGGGCTAATAAATTTTTCTTAGGAAGAATCTGATTATTATCCAGTAGTTCTAAGCTATTAGCTTGTAGTATGCATCTTAATTCATAATATCGATAGCAAATAGAATACATTGTGCTGGTACATCTTGGTATTAACAGAGCACGCCTGAATTGTGCTGTGCTTCCCACATGTTCTGTAATTTGGCCTGACTTTTCTATATTACGGGTGTGATGTAAGGTAAATAAACCATTGATTCTCCAGGAATACATAATAGTGTTTTTCTATAGCTTATTCTTTCATTAGATATATCCTACTAAGGGCCCGTTTGGCTGCGAAAATCGGTTCCGATTCAGTATGTTTCTTTAAGAATCTGTACCAAACGGTTAAAAACTAGAAACGTTTCTTGGAGAATCAGCAGAAATGTTTCTTGTTGTTGAACTAGAAATGAGAAACCCCCTTTAGGTAGTTTTACCGGTTTTTGGAAGAAACGTTTCTTCGAGAATCACCTGTGAAATGTTTCTGCCCGTTTCTCCGAGAATCCGGAACCGTACCAAACACGCCCTAAAAACAGTTCATTGATATAGAGCAGTGAAAACTTCAGCAGGCAAAAACCATGCCAAAACAATTTTATCCTTTGAAAGATGGTGTCTGGAATAACCTGGACAATCGATTTATAATCTTAAAGAGGCACTGCTATCCTTGTGACCCTGCATTTCTTGTTGAAGATGTTTCTCTTTCAGATTATGGAACAGGAACTTAATGTGAATTTTTGGATCAAATCCCTGAATTCTCTTACTTGGAACAATACGACAAGTTCTGGTTGCTTCTGGATTTGGTTCAAGACATCATATGCTGAACTGGGGTTTCTTTAACAAGGTATTTATAGCATTTGTAGGTCGGCTTGCATACTTACAGGTGCCAGACTACCAGGTACTAATATTTGTACGTAAGCTGTAGCTCTAGATACTCCTGGTCTTTAAGTAATTCAGGTATGTTAGAAATGATATATATTTTGTTTCATCACCAAAACATGCGACATCACCAGAGGTACTTGTCTGCAAATTGGATATAAATACTGGTATTGATAATGGGTAGCGTTCTTTTTAACTTGGGTTATCTTCATAGCATTTCCTTGATCGTTCTTTATTCAGATTGTTGATATCCCCACCCTTTCCCGCAGCCAGACTTGGTGAAAGTTGTTCAACAATGCATTCACATTGTAAACAATTCTGGGTGCATAATCGTTAATAAAAAATACTTGTATATCGTCTCAAAGCAATACACATTTTTTTTCATTTAATTTTGCCTTGATCGGTAAAATTTTTGCCTTGATCTTAATATCTCTGGCACATCAGAAGCACAGTGACTGATGTACTCTCTTTCTAGTGACATTACATTATTTGAGAAGATTGTGCTTTGCATATCATCTCTGATTTAATCCTCTGGTTGAAGGATAGGAAGATTCTAGATCAGATACTGAGGATTCTGAAAGTGTAAACGAAGATGGATAGTGGCAGTGGCGATGAATCTGATATTTCACATGGGATTTGTTTTCTGGGCATGGACATAGAATTTTTAGAAGGAAACTGGAAATGGTCATGGAATGATGGAAATGTGAATGAATGTAGTGAAAATGGTGAATTTTTTTCTCGAGAAAGGTGACTTCTATGGTGGATGGAAGGCGAGTACTGTACTATGATCTAAGCATTGATGGGAAGTTGGATTTCTTGGTTGCTAGTGGACATATATTGTGTCTGGTGCTGGTTCTGCTCAAATACTTGAGGTAATCTTGCTCCTTGTTTTGCGATTTTAAATTGCAGCATACCATCTTTCTTCTAGGGAGGACTGCTTATACTTTTACTGAGCATGCAAGATGACCATATGATAATCATGATTCCATATTTTTCATCCATTCCTGTTGACATTGTCATATTGTATGAAATTTGCCATCTTACCACAGTTCTGGCTTGATAATGTAATCTTGAAAATATGTAGATGTTCGTATTGAAATACATCATTCACAAGAACAAAACCTGAACTTCACACTACAACACTGAAAACCTGAATTACAGTATTACTCCTAGCTTGTCCAGCTGGAGAAGTCACACTGTCACTATACAACATTTGCCTGCAGGCTGCAGCTGATGATCGAGTCTGAGCAAGCTCAATCATGCAGCGAATGGATGATGCCACCCGCCGGTCCAGGTGTGTGATGCGTCGTCAGCTCACGCCCACTTGGCCATGACGGACATGCCGCCGGCGCCAAGGAGGACGGCCAGGAAGGCGGCGAGCTGGAGCCGGACGCTGCCCTGCAGCTTGGGCCCCATGAAGTCGGCGGCCAGGAGCTCCACCAGCGCCATGTAGTGGAGCAGCCCCGCGGAGGCGGCGTTGAGGAGGCCAACGACGATGAGCGCCGTCGGGCTGTTGTCCTTGTACACCTTGGTGAGCGCCAGGCCCAGGGCGATGCCGAACGGCGTCGTGGTGGAGAAGAAGAAGACGAGCACCGACTTCATCCTGCGGCCGTACTCCGCCTGCAGGATACAGCCGCCGAGCCCCATCCCCTCGAACATCTGGTGGAAGCACATCGCCGCCACCAGCGGCCGGATGGTGCAGACGTTCTGCGACGCGCCCATGCCGAGGCCGATCACCACCGAGTGCACCACGATGCCCATCTCGAGGACCTGCAGCATATGAAGCCGTGCAAATCTGGTCAGTATAATTTCAGTTTTCACTTTTAAGTTGTAGTTTGACCGACAATATTATTTTAAATAATCTAATAACTAATTAACATCAAAGTTGTGTTAATCGAAAGTACTTTACTAATATTTTACATTCAAATCTATTCACTCTGATATTGGTCAAAAGTTTATGATCAGAATTTATGTATCTTCGGTCAAGTTCGACAAGTACTTGTGAATGGAATTGTGAATGGAAGGTTATATGATACAGGCAGTTTCTACAACACATACACACATTATAGAGACAAGAAGCTATCTCCATTACCAAAAAAATTGGCTGTAAATTAAGTTATTAAAACATCACTTATTTTGCTTGGGAAACTACTTTGCCCCAAAAATAACAGAAACAATCTAATAGATTCATTTGAAACTTTTATAGTGGAAACTATATAGGATTCAAAGGAAAAAGAGGAGTGAGTCGAAGCATTTTGCTAATTAGTTATCTGCTTTATGTCCGCTTGCCAACAATATGACATCCTTTAAAATACTAGCCCCGTGCTTTGCTACGAATAGACAATAGTAGATTTTCATAATGTTGTCTAAAATAAGCAATAATATTTTTTTTCATGAAATGTATATGTTACCCATTTTTTTCTATAAGGAATGCCCAGCTTAGTTTAATTTTATACGTTGCTATCCACCTAGATTTAGTTGTGATATAAAATTAAAAAGTTAGGGGGTAATATGTAAAGTTCACAATGAGAATATGTGAGGTGGTAGATGCACTGTCATCATCATTAGAGTCTTTTTAAGGTATATAGATAGGAATTTCAAAACAAAGAAATAGAAAATTGACAGATTTTGGTAGGATACATATGCAAAACACAAAAAAAGTTAATAATTAACAGTTTGGATAGGCTAAAGAAAAATACAAGTATTGAATGAGAGAGAGACTCCAATAATTTTTTTAAAGATATTCAACCTCATATTAACTTTTCTCCAAAATATTTATACATTGGATTCTTCCAAAAAAAGTTCCGAATGATTTCCAATCCTTTATTCCAAGAGATAATCTACTTCTATGTCACTAAGTTTGTCCTAGTTTAACGATTTGTTATTAATATTGTCTCTTTTTACAATATATCGAGTTTATCAATTGTTCTATAATATATATATTGGATTGGGCATTGTTTTCAAAAATACCAAGATATAGAAGGATAACAATTAATTATCCATTAGAAGTTCTTTTTTAAAACAATAGAATGTTTTATGTTGTGTCCTTATCCAACATGAAAGTTTCTATATAAGTATCAATTTTTTATGGTATTTTTATTTTTTTTAAATTTTTTATGTGGTATACGAGAGAGAAATTGCCTAGCACAAAAATATTTTGGATAGGATATGAAAGATGATTTACATTAAAAATGTCTCCCCAATTAGTTTGAATTCTTCCTACTAAACTAGCAGGTACATGTAAAATTACAGCTCCCCAATTTAATATTTTGTGATTGAGGCCGTATTATTTTTAATTATTCATCACATTATTAAAATAGATTAGTTATTCCACGCTTATTCATCACATTATTAAAATAGATTATTTATTCCACGCTTTTAAATTATGTTTTTAAGAAAATGTCTGGCACTTTATGTTTTATAATACTCGTTTTAAGTTTATTTCTTAAAATGGGCATGAATTGCAATGGCAGATCACAGCAGATGAAATGAGCTACTCCGTTGTTTTTCATGGGCACATTTTTAAATATTTGCGATATCCAGTAGTTAATATTGTGATATTCTTTTTGAAAATTTTATATTGATTTTTTTAAAAAATCAAGTAAATACATTTTTTAAGTTTTAGATAGCTACTATTTCTGTTTTATATTTTAAATCGTTTTGATTTTTTTTGTCAAACTTCTTAATGTTTGATCAATTGATCAAGTTTTTATAAAAATATAGTAACATTTTAAACATAAAATAAATATATAGTCAAAATATACTAAATATTGGTTTTAATGAACTAGTTAGTTGTAAATGTTACTAGATTTTTCTATAAATTTGATTAAATTTTAAAAAAAATTAAATAAACAAAAGTCAAATCGACTTACGATATAAAATAGAGAAAATAATTCTTAATTAATTATGTGATTAAGTGCTAATGACTTGTCTTATTTTTCGTGCAGAAAAAGCTTAATTTCTCAACCTCTCTTTTAAGCTCAGTCTTAAGACATATCTCATATATTTGGGTTCGTGGTATACGGCAATATCATATATATGGGAAGGTATACTTGATTAAAAAAATACGACGAATAAAAAAGGAAAATATCTTTTCATAATAGAAGGTATTAAAGTCCTAGTCGAAAAAGGTCTTCTTAGTTTGTGCCCTGTTTTATTTTTTCAAGTTCTACTTGAAGAGAAAGATGATCTTCGCCATAAATACAAGACCTCTAGGAGGAGAGAGGTCATGCCAACGGAATACAAGTCAATACAGAACTAGACAAATCTAATACAGGAGCCACAAAGACCGACATGAGAGATCTAGAGCTACCTTCAATCTCACCGAATTCATGTTCGATGAAGAAAACTACACTAACCGTCGACTACTTGTGATATCTCCATGCTGCCAAGCCGACAAAAACTAAATTAGGTCATCCCAAATATTATACTCATGTGATACTGATATATAAAGGCAATACCGGCTTCGATCAACAGGAGTAGGGTTATTACCTGCGAGTTAAGAGGCGCAAACCTATATAAAAATTCTTGTCTTCCATCTCTTTTACCTCAATCTCACATATATCTTGGTTTCAACGATCCACATACTCTATAAATACTGTCTTCAGGTATAGCCTATTGATAGTGGCCCGTCAGGTAGGGGATTTGGTGCTAAAAGGTTTCGACGAGATGGGTTCAAGAAGCAGATCTTTCGACAAAAAACTCTTTGACAACTTTGGACCTGGGAGATACGACCTGACCGGAGTGCGTTCTCCTATAGAGCAGGACCCTCGTCATCGCAATCTTTGTCAAGACATCGCCACTGGATTTTTCAACAAGGGATACTTCAACGGCTTTGGCTCTAGGATATATGATCTAACCAGAGTACGTCGCCGCCAACAATTCGATCTATCAAGATCGACCAAGCTTCAATACGTTGCCACCGCGGAAAACAACAATTCAATATCGTCGACCATGAGGCTTCAATCCGGGTTTGACTGCTTTCAAGGTGATTAGCATTGCTAATCAAAGTAATTAGTAATATTGTTTTTTAAATCAATCCACTGATCTTGTAGATACATCCAGCATATATCTACAAAGGTACACAATATTTCATGCAATTCATGTACCTATTTCCAGATCCATAATTTATTATGTTTACCTAGAGCATATTTTTTATACAATATCTGTTGTGTGAGCGTTTCCTATGTTAGGCCGACTATGGTTTAATACTGGAAGCTTGCTCTGTTTTTTCTATATAAATCATGCTTGTTTAAGGTATACATATTACCCGATATTCAATTTAAATATACTAATTATATCTTGACAAAACTAAAAAAGATTTATATGATTTTTCAAGTACGTACTCGGAATTCTCTGCTATATATCTTGCCTTTTAAAAAACATTTTCAGGAATAATCGAGCACCTCTAGTAGGCAGCTATCGAGTACGCCCCATTGTCGAGAACGTTCTCGGACAAATGCAGAGTTGTTGGACCAAACCTACCAACAAAGACCAGCGACCTATCTCACATCTAGTACCGGTCATGACCCGGTCTATTTGTGAAAAGGTTGCTCGTACAATCTCCTCGTGAACATTGTCAGCTTGATTACCCAGCATGGTTGTGAACGGACGTCCAATATGCTTATAAGTTGAGTATGTGAGTCATGCTGGCCATATGAGATGCACATATAATAACCAACTCAATCGTCTCCAAGAGTGGTCGAGGTACGACTACGCACCTGGTCCTCGACCAACGTGGTAGCGATCCCACCACCTTTTCAAGTTTTCTATGAGTGGTCGAGGTACGACTACACGACTGGTCCTCGACCAGCGTGGTAGCGATCCCACTACCTCTCCGAGTTTTCTTAGTGATCCTCTCACTACCTCTATGAGTGGTCAAGGTATGGCTACACACCTGGTCCTCAACCAACGTGGTAGCGATCTCACCATCCCCATGCATTAATCTTTGTAAGTGTTTATCATATCAAATGTGCAATATTTATCTGTTGATCATCTTTTCTCATGTCACTACTGGTTGAAGTTGAAGTCGTTTCTTATCGTCCTCTTACGTAAAGCTTGACTAATCATCGGATCTCACAACATTGGCCGAGGATGCCTGGTACTATTGGATTAGTCCGGTGCTAAGGGTCAATGACCATGTCAGAGTACTCGCTGTAACGTATTAACTAGCAGTGTAATCGAAAATTAGTTTTCCCAACTTCACGGCTGGAGGCTAGGAATTCGCTTCTTCACCTTAGTTTATTATGAGATTCAAGCTGTTTTTGTGAAAATCTTTCCATAAAACCATCTAGGGGCTAGGAAGGTACATAACTCCGTTTAGCTGAAGGCAACACTTGCGAGAGTACTCGTTCATTGTCATACATATATAATTTATTTTTAATATTTTCAATTTATATTGTATTACTCCTAAGCGTTTGCTTGGGGGCTTTCTGTCTAATAATTTGTTCTGAGAATTGATTTTAGGAAAAATAAAATATCAGAGCGATTGGCTTTTTTGAGTAAAAGAGACTAGTTAAAGGCTTTTATAGTAGTTGATATCTTGTCTTGACTAAATAAAGCTCAAACTGACAATTCTTGTACTCAACTAAAAAATATATACTTATCCCACAACACACAGTAGTCGGAATTTTTTTCCGACTAGATGGATGCTAGATTAGTGACTTAAAGTCTCAATACATATGAGAAGAGGTTCCATGACAGAGCAGAGTCAAAAAATTGTCTTATGGTCACACTTTGTGCTGACTACAATAACTCAGAACGACAACGCTATAGCATGGTCACATATCTTGTATGAGTTTGAGAACCTACATAAGGAGAAGGAGAAATCATCAACAAAATTTTTGCAGATTTGTTTATGTTAGTTTAGGTTTTTGACTTCAATCCAAATTCAACCTATGATCCTGTTCTCGGTTAAGACTGGGCAAAGAACTTAGTTGCATACTCCACACTTACTCGGCCATCCGAGAACAGTTAGGCGAGTACGACAACCATTATCTAAGGTATTTGGTTAGGAACATTGTCCTGCTCATTTGCATTGAAGTCAGGGGCTACCGTCAGTGTCAAGGATAAGACATACCTCCTATACTTAGGTTTGTGGTATACGGTAATACCATATACGTAAAGATACACAGGAAGATATACATTGATTAAGGAAATACGAGGATAAAGAATGAATTATCTTCTCAAAATAGAAGGTGTTAGAGTTCTAGTTGGGGAAGATAATGTTTCTTTAGTCCGTATCTTGTTCTATTTTTTTAAGTTCTACTTGAAGAAGATGATCTTTCCTATCTCTAGGAGGAGAGAGAGGATATGCCAACGAAACAAAAGCCAACACAGATCTAGACCAACTCAATATATGAGTCAAAGGCTGACATGAGGGATCTAGAGCTACCTTCAATCTCGTCAATTTTATGTTCGATGAAGAAGACTACATTAGACGTCGACTACGTGTGAAAGCTTTATGTTACCAAGCCAATAAAAACTAAACTAGATCATCCTAAATATTGTATTCGTGTGATATTGATATATAAAAGCAACACCGGTTTTGATCAAGAAGAGTAAAGCTATTACTGGTCAGTTAAGGGCTCGAAGCTAGTTAAGGGCTCGAAGCTATATAAAAATCTCTGTATCGTGTCTTTTTATCTTTATGTATATCCTAGTTTGATTTTATACTTTATAAATATCATTTTTGAGTATTGTCCGTCGACGTAATTAATAAGTTCGGATGACTGATTCATCTTGCTGACCGGCCGTAACATGTTAATGTGTACAGTAAAACTACCAAAGTGACAGTTGTTGAAACTCTTCATGACTAGCTTTGTCCGCTCGTGTCATTTTCACGCATAAAAAACATCGAGTCAATATGGAGTGGTTATCTCCTGCAGGTTCCACATAATTTAAAGCTATGCACGTCTAGTTAATTAATTAACTCGACTACTGAACATGACTATTAACCTATCTCAAACATTTTTCTAATCGTACGGAAGTGTCCTTTATATTTGGCTACGACTATGGATCCCCTCTTGCTTTGGAAATCTTGATTTATCTAACTCGACTATGAGTGTCGGTACGTACAACGACCGAGAGTAGAGATCAAACAAACTCAATTAATTATCACTCGATTACTCCTATTTTTAAATAACTGGGAACTATTCATTTTGTCGTCTTTTCTTTTATTATTTTTTTGCAAATACTAAAAAGAATACGGACCATTGCTATCGCAGCATATTTCACCGTAAATTTAAGCATGATTTCGTTTATGGTATAATTATTTAAGAGTAACTGGTGGTTAAAGTTGGAATTGTGATAGTCAACTGTGTTAAGTAGCTATAGCTTAAATAATTACGCAGTTGGGTGTGTGATGTGAGGCTACTACAGCTTTGCTAGTGAGCGGCAACGCATGCACACGTTGACACGTTACCTGAACACAAACATATGTACGGATAATAAGCTTGCGCTGCTGAACCACCACTCCGTCCACGTCGCTCGCCCCAGGGCCAAACCCAGTGCTGGCCGCTGCCTCCCTCTCCCTCCTCTCCCCTGCCTCGCTGCTGCCATGAGCGACCCGCCAACAAAGTCGACGGCCTGGTAGGACAGCGATGGCGAGGCTTCTTCTCCCCCGACGGCGTTGGATGGCTGGGGCACTAAAGCGCAACCTCGGAGGTAGAGATGGTGTTGCATTGTCTAGATCTAGGCCTCCATGACCGGATCCGACGAAGCGAGGCCGGCGAGCGCCGTGCTAGTGGTGGAGGGTAGCGGCGCGGTACCAGGAGGAAGCGGCCGACTGTTGGAGGTGCTAGAGGCGTTGGCAGCGTGGCAGGCGGCGGCGGAAGTGGCGGCCAACTGACAAGCGACACTCGAGAGGAGACTGGAAGGTGGCGGGGTGGAGGAGGCGGCAAAGGCGGTGGGGTAGAGGCGGCGGCAGCGGTGGGAAGGTCGCGTCGGGCACCGTCTGATCTGGTGCCTCTCTAGCCAGATCCGACGCCCTCCTCCATAGATTGGGCCTCTCCGACGAGGGAGGCTGCATCTCCTGGTGGCGACGACGGTGACAGGGGAGGCGATGGTGGCGGGGTAGAGGTCGAGGAGGCGCGTAGTTGGCGGCGGAGGAAGGCTGGCATGGCGCGGTGCGCGGCTGGCTGCGGTAGAAGGCTGCAGCAGAGCGGTGCGCCGTCGGCGGCGGCGAGCGACCGATGCAGTGGGAGTTTGCGGCGAAGCAACAGCGAATGGGAGGTTGGTGCGGGCGACTACAGTGGTGGTCCTGCCGACGACGCGGGAGGTCGATACGGCGACGGTAGGGAGGCCGACGACTGCGTGTGTGCCATGTTTTCGCGCGGAGGCATGAGAAGGCTGGTCGGCGAGGGGGCGTTGGTACAGCAGTGCCCACGCACTGATGGAGGATGGCCGGTAGTGGAGCATCGGAGCGATAGTTGCGGATTGACAGGGTGCGGGCGGCAGGTTTAGATCTAGCCCAGTCTTACTCTTGCCGGGTTGGTAACGACGACACTTTGAGCGTCGTTTTTTTCTTTTGGGGCGTTGTCGAGCCGTCCCTCTCTCTGGTGAGGCTGTAGGGTGAAAACGTTGTATTGGTTCTCCTTGAGACATTGTCCCTCTTTTCCGAAACGTCATCTCCGAGCTTTATCTAGATGTTTTGTTCTCTTATGACAACGCCTTAGCTAATGTAAGGTTGATTATGTTTGTGGGTCTCGTGGAGGAGAGTAGTTTTCATTCTTCTCTTTCATCCTCTCCCTCTCGATCCCAAAAGCGTGAATAGAGTTGAGTGTGCTACTTGGATATTAGGGTTTGGTTTTGGGCAGTTCAGCTGTAGTTTCTTTGTTTGTTTAGCGACAGCTGGTCTGTGCTAGCTTTTTCCTTCGTTCTGTGGTTGTGCCGTCGATGCGTGGTGGTGAAGTTTTGCTTTCGTCTTTCAGGGTGTTAGTTTTGTAATTTATTTTCCTCTATCGAATGAAACATCACACTATCTTATGCTATTTGTTTCAAAAAAACACGTTACCTGAACGACGACGCGGTTCCGGCGCAGCTGAACCTGAGTGGCCTCGATGTCGTCGGGCTTGGCCACCGCCATGCTATGGCCGTGGCCGTGGCCGTGGCTGTGCCAGTGGCCCTGGTCGTGGTCGGGGCTCTCCTCGTGGTCGGCGACGGCGGCGACGTCGCCGCTAGATGGGGAGCCGCGCTTGTTGCGGTTGTAGTAGGTGAGCATGAGCGAGTCGACCATGAGCGTGAACACGGCGGCGAGCATGGCGACGAACGCCGTGAAGGGGAAGTTGGACCACGGCCTCTTGGGCAGGCACGGCGAGTTAAGGTTATTGAAGGAGTCCGGGAGCACGTGCATGTAGCCCGTGGCGAGGATGACACCCGACGCGAACGCCTTGACGACGACGAAGAGGTTGCGGTCGGGGCGGAGCGCCGGCACGGAGCGGGAGAAGAGCGGCAGGCAGACGCCGACGACGCTGGACACGAGGATGGTCGGGATGGCGATCAGCTTCAGCCGCAGCGCCCTGGGCACGTCGTGGCACGCGCCGTCCGCCTGGTCCGCGGCGCCGCACGCGTCCGCCGGCGGCGCCGGAGGCGCCTGCGCGCCGGCGAGGAGAGGCAACGAGGCGGCGACAACGAGGAGCGCCGCGACCGCCGGCAGAATGGCCGCTACTAGTGTCCGCGGCGGCGTCGCCATTTGCCTTCGTACACCACACTGGATTTGCTACGTACTCAGTCAGGCGCTGCTTGCTTGAGCTTGTTGTACTGGATCGAGCGTGTTATATAGAGCTCGGCAACTGGTGATCTTTCGGTAACGCCATGAGCCAGGCAGGCGAATTCATGCTGCTGCTAACTGACAGAGAAAGTTGACTTCAATTAATCTTGCTTTGATATTTCATCTGCTAGTAGAGATGATAATCAAACACATTGTGCCATTAATTGGGACGTACAGGTACTGTTGCTGAGCTGAGCAGAGAGTTGACAAAGTGGAAATCGCCGTATAATTTGGGACGGGATTAATGATGCAGGAGTAAGCTAAGTACGGGTGTACGAATGGCCGGCTGAGATGAGCATTCCTTCCGGCAACGGCGGCTAGAGTGCTGGAGACTGGAGTGGAGTAGTATAAATATCTGGGATAAGTTAAGGTAGAGATGTGCACGGCACCGTACTCGGTCGTACGATTATTGTACTGTGGCGGCAGCGGTGGAGGTGTCATCGTGTCTGGTTGACTCTGCTGTATAAATACTCCCTCCCTCCATCCCTCCGTTTGAAAATACAAGTGTTTTAGACTGAAATTTGTACCACAATAAAAACGTTTCTTTATCTCATTTCTTCGTCATAACCAACATTAGATTTATGCTAAAACATCTAAGACCTTTTTTTTCAGCTACTAGGTACTGGATTACTGTGAGCATGTTTTTTAAGCTCCTAAACGATGTGATTTACTGACAAACCTTTCTATACATAAATTTCTTACAACACTTTGCAAAATCTATTTTTTCAACATTTTAATATTTAATTTATTCGTTTATACCTCATCACGAAATTAGAATAATCTATAGTCTACCGGCGACAAGCTGGTTCAATAAGGCCTACAAATATTTATATTTTGTAATGGATAGTATTCAACATGGTTTGGGATGACCAATCAATCAATAAAAACGTCAAGCATGCAGCTGGTCTAGGCAAATGCCCTCGCCTTCTTTTTCTACGTAAAGATCGGGATCGAACATTCTATGGGATATGAGTAGGGCATGCCATTGAGGATACGTATAATCCAATCCATACCCAATTTTACCTAATCGAATCTCTGTTACGTTTCATTCATGTCGATAATCGACAAACCTATGTCCATCCACCTCGATCATCTGAATTCTTGTTACGAGTTACTTCCCCTGTTACTAAATATAAACATTTTAGGTTGTTTAACAAGATTAAGATTATGAGGAAATATTCCTTTCCAGTCACCTTATTGGTTAAATTTTGAATTGCTTAGAAATCTGCTTTTCAAGAAATGCTGTTTTGGAAGAAAATGCTTATAGTTATATTCGGGAACTGTGGGAGTGCTACTTGTGTTAAGAGTACTATCTTTGCCTCTTCGCAGCACACGTGGAACGCAATTTCAAATTTCATGTTCGTGAAACATCCTACATCTCCTGTAGGAAGAGGCAGAAGATAGGAATGAATTTAACAAATATTACAAAAAATTGAACGGCATACGGCAGAGGTTTTACACCGGAGAATGTGTTTGCACATACATCGATTGCACAAAGTCTGAAGACTAGGCCGGCAGCCTGCAGGTGTTCAACCATCTGATTTGTGCCATAACTCAAGGTTACCTTACTACATAGCCGATAAAACAATACATGGCTGGCCAGCTCACGAGCAAGAGCAACACGGATTTTTTTTTCGCCGTGCACTTTGCTCTGCAATTGGGAGGGCAAAAAACTTTGCAAGGCATCTTTTGGCCCGCCGCAGTTAAGTTAACGAAGGCTACAAGTGTATAGCATTACTCACGGTTTAGGTGCTTTAACCTATAGAAGAATCATTCCGATGGCGCATTCTCCATAATTGCCGCTGACAACTTTGCAGCTGCCTCATCATTTTTCACCCTGATCAAGTATGTTCGAGCTACAACGGTAGCACTGCCTGATTCACTTGACTGCGCATCCTGAGAAATTATAGAATGAATAAGTGTCACACCCCCTGAGCTACATGCATAACACACGTGACAGGTTAAGTATAATTTGAAGCAGCGTAATGTGCACAGAATGTAAAATATAGATCCTAGTTTACGCCAAAGTTCGATTTAACTGTTTCCGAGTTCATGGAACAAGAAACCTGGGTAAATTTGACCCAGTTGTATCTCTGCTTCTAACAATGCTAACTCACAAAATAAATCAGCATGTATTTTAACCTACTCTAGTACAGATGTGTGGAGTTTCTTCTAAGCACCAAAAGATCAGCAAGGCAAATATGTCAAATATAACAAACTCTTGATACAAATATTTGAATTAGACCACCCCATATTATGTTTCAACGTGCACCACTCTAGCATGTTGTTATAAAAGAACATACCGCTGCCCAGATCTTCCATTCTTGTTTTTTTGTTGGAGTGCGTGTTATTTTCTTTTATGTGTGTAAATGTGTAGTGGGGGTAGACGGCAGTAGTTACTTACTGAGGTATGGAATATCGAAGCAACCGTGCTCTTTTTAACATTCATCTTTATCCCCTTATAGATCAGAGCATTCAGAAGAATTTTGCCCACCTGCATTCAGAAAACTATTTTACAACCTTACAGCAGCCTATATATACCAAGAACAGAGGGAGCAGGGTGGGGTGATCTCACTACTTTTGACAGCCAAAAGAAAAAAACAGAAAACAAATAAAATAAAATGACAGGTAGTACTATGTAAGAATTTAAGAAAATGAACTTGGCCAGCTTCATAGGAGCATGTCAAGTTAGATGCACAATGAACATAAACATAATTAATATTGCCATCACAAAACTGAACACAAATGGACTTGGTTACATATATATAAGGAAGGAGGGGTACATACATCGTTTCTAATAACAATAGTTGGAGTGGACTCTTTGGAAGCTTTCTCAGCACCCTCTTTACACCTAATGTTGAGCTGGCCAACACCGATATCTTTCCAACCATTGGTAGGATCATCATGCTACAAATGGAAAAAGAAGCGTGAACTCAGGTACAAGCATTTTTTGTGAGTACTTAAATAGTAGAACTGGCTCCCAAAACACAAATTACAATTATAGGAAGAAAGGAAAAAACTAATACATAGAAAGCTCTAATACCTTAACATACACCTTGCATTTGGCTTCATAAACAACAACGATTCCTTTCTCTTCTGCCTTCTTTACAGAAGGGCTGCTCGGCTGTTCAGGTTCAGCATCTGATCAAACATAAGAACTATGAATAAACTGGATTACATAGAAAAACCGAGGAAATATTATCTGTACCCAAAAGTAACATCCCAAACATGGAAGGGTCAGGTAAATTGGAATATTTATTAACTGGCGTTATCTAATTTATTATTGCTAAACTAAATTAGATACTCACCTTCATCTGCATCACCTGAAGCTTCAGCTGTACTTTTGTTTCCTGAAAAATTAACAATAAAAGCTTAATGTTCCAAACAGATAGAACCATAGAGGCATATATGTCTATTTTCTACATTAGAGTAACAAGAGGCTCTCCATAGGACAAATTATCGCCTTTATCATCAGAATTACAGGTGTTAGTCGCAGGATAAGAGAAGTTGTGTTGGATAAATTCATATGAAAAATCTCAAGCCAAAAACAATTTTCTTTATTCTGAATTGCATGAATGAGACTTGAAATATTTACTGCACTACATAAAAATGTTTTAACTTGATATCAGATCAACTATGAGCACATATAAATAACTTTTAGGCCATAGGATATCAAGGTAATATCAGCACTTGCATGTATAAATTTTCATTACAGTTACTAAAATGGAAATAAGTCAATGCAATGCTCCATCAAATACTACCTCCATTTTTAAATATGACGTTATTGGACATGACATTAGATAATTCCTCTTATTCAAAAAAAAAGAAACAAATGTAAGTATCACTCATTAAAGGTACTTTAAGTATGACTCTCTTTTTTTTTGCATATTTCCCTAAATTGTTGAATTTGAATGGTCAGCATTATGTCCAAAAGTCAACAGTGTCATACATTTAAGAAGGAATGACCAATTTTACTATGTACAGATATTAAAAAAACGTGTTTTATAACTCCTTCCATCTGTGAAAGAACCAACACGATGAAGCCAGCAAAATAAGAAAAGTACCTGAGATAGCTGGCTGTCGGTTAACTGAAAACAGTGTCTGGGATGGCATGCTAAAACTCTGGGCACCTGAAGCAGAAAAAATGGATGGCATGCTTGGTGTTGAAAAGCCATTATTTGCACCAAACTGGAAACTCGGTTTGTTGCTATCACCAGGCATGTTTTTCTTGTCACCAAAAATGCCTAGATATCATTATGATACAACTAACATAAATACATAAAAATGGAGCAAATCTAAACATAATATGAATATGAACTGGTGAGTAACCATACCAGTAAAGGCTGGTGTTTTTTGATGAGAAGAGAACGAAAACAAGTTTGGTGAGCTTGAATTCTGAAATGCTGGGGAGCTAGCTGCTGTAACTGGACCTTTCTGCCCATTATCTGGACTTGATTGAACCGTAAACTTGCTGTCTACAGCTGCCAGCGAAGTAGTCTTCTCATCATTAGGTGGACTTGGGGACAACACCACTGCTGAACCTGTTTTATTTTGCCTAAGCCAATTGACAACATCCTTGAATTTTTCCTAATGAGGGCAAGCAATAGCAGGAGGCCCAAGATTAGAGAAAAGGTAGTAGACTGCTGATGGAACAACTGCAGTGCTAATAGACTACCTAAGCAATACGAAAAATCTGAATAAATAGCAGTCAATTCTACAAGTCAAGATCAGAGGAAAAAATCACAGTTCTAAAAGCATTTGGATCAATACTGTGTTCCCAAACAGAACCCAGTCTTAGGAACAACTGTTATAATTCAGATACTGCCCTGTACATATGTTTATGGGTTTACACAACTGAGAAGATAACGAGTGGTTTTGTATTAGTATAATTTCATTTCTTGAGTTCTTTTTCCAGCGTACAGTCAACCAAAAAATAAATAATTAACTATACAGTAACTTAATAAATATAAGGTCATTATAGAAGTTAGATACTCAATTATTCATAATAGTATACATGATTCTACTTTGTATATTTGTTTGCTAGTGAACACTTTTGATAACTACCTGCTAGTTACAGCTTCAAAATGTGCATAAAAGAAAGATGGTGAGATACATTTCGTCAGTATTATATCTCAAATTGTGCAGCGCACAAAAACAAAGTACATTAAAAGCTTTGTATGAATGCATCAGGTTACAAAAAACACTACCAAATACCAAGTCTATAGGGCATGTAACTCCTACCATTATTTCAGAAGCATGGGATATGTAGTCCTTCATGCCATCCTCCCAAAGTTCTGCTGGATGATTTTGCAACTGTGATTGTACCCAGCTGTTCAGATTGGAACATCCAGATGAGTATTTATTACAGATTGAACACGAAAAAAATAACAGAGTGGTACTGCAAGGGATACATGTCAATTTAACAGAACATCAACATTCTAAAACTGTATTCAGCACAAAGTTACAGCACATAGTTCAGAGAAAACTCAAGTTGCATAGAAAGCACAGTGTTAGGAGAGACCAATGTGGAGACTATAGATGTGTGCAGGTAGTTGCACAATGAATGAGCACACATACTAGACAATATCAAACACACAAGTAATACCACAAAATCCAAATGTTGATGTGGTTTACAAGATCCAAAACTAGTAGCAACTAGAAGGTGAAGAAGTGACCGACCTAGCAAACTGGCTATTGAGTGCTCTCACATGCTTGTTTGCAGCTTCAGCCCGCTGAGGATCTAAAGTAGCGGGTCCTGCCATCATATGCTGATGGGAAGACTCCGCCCTGTGAACATCAAAAGAGGGTCCGTCCATTACTCTCTTACTTGGTAGCTGCAGCATTATAATAACAAAATGAACAATAAATAAAAGGGCAGGAGAAACAGAAAATTTCTAATTTCTCAACATGTACAAAATCACAAAAACTACTTATTTGCAAGGGACGCGAACGTCTAGTGGCTTAGGATCACATGAAAACGATCAAAACTCAAGAGAACAGTTTATATGATGCTGCAGAGCTGATATGTGACGATTCAATGATCAGCATCAATATACAGTTTACATGCTTTTGTCCATCCTCTTTCTCATGTCAACCAATCTGGTTTTTCACAGTGGCGGATCTAACATGGGACATGGGGGTTCAGTTGAACCCCCAAACCTTTTTGGGAACCATCAAACTGTTATTAGTATTAAGGTTAAGGCAAATTTCTAGAACAGAAGCTAGGGTTAAGGCAAATTCGAGAAAAAGTGCGTGGGTAGAGAGAGATGGGAAAGAGGATGTGCGTAACGGATGCGGCGGAAGCAGCAGGACGAGCGACGGCGACCCTGCTCGCTCTCTCGCGCGATGGATGGGGATCGGCGCAGGCGGCGGTGGCGGTGGCGGAGGATGTGCTCACCAGGATGCAGCAGGACGAACGAAGGCGCCCTCCTCGCTCGCGGATGGACGGGGATCGGCGTCGACGGCGGGGGCGGGGGCGGCGGCGGCGGCGGCAGCGGTGGGCAAGGGCAAACTGACGAGGAGGCCTCTGTGAGGATAACTCACGCACGACAGAGGCGTCAAAATGGCGAGGGTAATTTAGTAATTTGTCCTAGCACTCAATCAATCCACCCGGATTGCTTGCACATCCCATCCCCACACCATACCCAAATGGTGCAAATTAAAAAATAGAAATAATATATATCCGTCATAATCCCATTTTTCAAATGAAGCCTATGGTATAGGTACGGTGAAATTTTATTTTTTTATAGGATTGAAATGATAGATAAATAACAAGTACGTTGGGCACTGCCCGACTAGACACGTCTCACTGGTCGTGCCCTGTCGGCGCATTATCACGTCCCGAGTTTTCGCTTCCGTTCTTTTCGTACGTTCGAAAATTCACATTTGGTTTATTCACCTTAAACATCTTAATGAAAATTTTGTTAAATCAAAAGAAATTAATGTGATTAATTAATTAATTAGCCTTGCTTTATGTATGTTAATTGGATTTAATTTGTATTTCGAAAGTGGAGCTCAATTTTCCTAAATCAAATTTTCGCCCAAAATCCAATATTTCAATTCAATTCCTTAAATCTAAATATTCTAAAAATTCCAAACAATCCAAATTTAAATTTTTTAGAGAAGTCCCTAGCTTTTTCCAATTTTTCCCTTTCCTTCATTTCCCCTCTTTTTCATTTTTGCATTTTTCTCCTTCTTCTTCTTCTTTCTTTCCTTCCTTCTCCTTATTCTTCCACCTCCAACCGGCTCCCTCCTCCTCTCTTCCTTTCGAGTGGCAAGGCCTGGGAGGCCAAGCCCAAAGCCACGTCGTCGCCTCGGCTCAGCCCCCTCTTCTCCATGTCGTCCTCGGCCCACACCGTCGTCAACCGAGCTCGACCTGAGAGCCGGCCCAGACCACCACAGCCCCATAGCGTCGTGCCGCTACCTTCCGTAAACGCCGGCGTGGTCTTTCCAAATCCGTGCCACCGACGCCTTAACCCTAACCTAGCCCTCTCCCTCCTCTATAAAAACTGTCGACCGCTGCCCCTTCTTCCTCTTTTTCGATGCCGCCGTCGGTGGGTCACGCCGTCGTCGCTGCCACCTCCTTCTTGCGCTACCGCCGCCGATGAGCATCAAGGTCAAAGCCTCTTTGTCGAAACTCGGTTTCGGCAATATAATTTCCTGGGGTCGCAGTCAAGATCGCCAAGCACAATGGATTAGAAGGAAAGGAAGATTTAGACAGGTTCAGGCCCTCTCGTGAGGTAATATCCTACTCCTGTTTCGGTGGATTCGATCCGTCGAGTGTCTTTATTGATCTCGTGATCTAAGGCTGAAAGCTAAAAGCTGATCTCCTCTCGGAATATCCCTCAAGGGACCCCCTTACCCCCCTTATATAGTCTTGGAAGGCGGGCTTACAGATAGGAAACCCTATCTTACTCTAAGTCGGTTTCCTCAATCTTACCAAACCGTGACTATGGGCCGTTGCCTTATCTTTATCGGCAACGTAATACCCAAGTCATATTTGGTTTACAGATATGGCAGGCGCAATCTATCCCTACCTCCAGTCGGATAAGCTTGCCATGTAAATACCCGATTGCCATAATCTCCACAGTAGCCCCCGAGTCCTTTTCAGTCGACGAGACAACTCAGCTTCAAACCAAAACAGTACGCAGCCAAAAACCTCTTTGGCCGAGTGCTCCTGGCACCGAGTGATTTTATCATCTCTGCCTGAATCTTTCCAAGTGGTTCCAAAGACTGTGAAGGGCTGGAAAATATCTAAAAAATTCTCAAAAATAAATATCTAGGTGCATCTCCTGATGCACCTAATTAGGTGTAGCCCCCGATTATGTGGTTAGTCAAAAACAGACTAATCATATAGTCAAGGATTATAAAAAATCATTCTCATATAAATACTTAGCTCATGCTAAAGCAATCATAGAAATCTTACTACCCGGCAAGTTCATACTCATCCGAGTGAATTTGCCCGAGTCATCTCAGAACAAATAATTCAATCAACCCTCATGGGTGGAAAGCACTCGGTAAACTCATGCTTATCCAAGTGGATCTGCCCGAGTCATTTCGGAACAAATATTTTAATCGTCCCTCATGGGAAAGCGAGTTTTTCAATCGTATGAAAAACATGACCAAGTTATTAAATAGCTCTTGCCATAATACTGGTCTCAATCATTAAAGATTTTCACCAAAGTGGAAAATAGCATTGATATAATCACTTAATCAAATGCCAAAAAACCAAACGACCCTTATTATCAAGGCAACCGTAAAAAGCTTAGCGTTGGTCACCTCCCAAATTGCATCGTGCCAGCTTCTCATGAAGTCAAGCAAACCGTGGTATGAAAGGATTTTCAAAGGTACAGGGCATTCGGACACGTGCATATTGCCAAGGCAAATCTGCTTAAACTCATCCGCTTAAGTCCCTAAGGATACGCGTCGGGCCACACCTTAGCTGGGCCGCAGGTATCTCATGGGCTCGGCCTAATCACGAGAAAACCTAGCGCAACCCTCAAATCTTTCTATAAAACCTTGAGGTCATCCCCGCCTCTTCGTCTTCCGAAAAATTCCTCTTTTCACAGCGCTGTTCACCAGCTCCCTACGAAAAACCCTGAACTCGCTCGCATCCGA
This sequence comes from Oryza australiensis, assembly GCA_019925245.2. Taxonomy (NCBI): domain Eukaryota; kingdom Viridiplantae; phylum Streptophyta; class Magnoliopsida; order Poales; family Poaceae; genus Oryza; species Oryza australiensis. The sequence continues at coordinate 1,793,433 of JAIFGZ020000160.1, read as the reverse complement.
ATCCATCCATCCAGGAGCTCGCTCTTTGCCACAAACTAGCTTCCGCAACCAACTCCCAAGATCCCTTGCTTAAACCCCATCCTTTCTGACCAGATCCACTTCCCACCCAAAACCACACTCATGACCAATGGGCCACATCGGATGTGAGGGAATCTACCCTCAAGGAGATGGTGAAGCACGGCGTGCTTCCTCCCAAGGAGATCGTGGGCTGGCGCCCAGCGGCGGGTGAAGATTTCCCAACCCCGAACACCGGTGAGCTTGTTGTATTCACCTCTTTCTTTTATTGCGGGTTCAGCCTTCCCACTTCCGAGTTCTTCCGGGGGCTTTTGGATTACTATGGTCTCCAGCTCTATCATCTGAATCCCAATTCTATGCTTCACATCACTCTTTTCATACACGTATGCGAAGCTTTCCTTGGCATCTTTCCCCACTTTCATCTCTTCCGCCGCATGTTCTACCTCAAACCTCATCCGAATAAGGACCGCCCATGCGTTGTTGGTGGAGCGGTTTTTCAACTCCGCGGATCTCTCCGCAAGGAGTACTTCTCTCTCCCCTTGAAATCTTCCAACAAGGGATGGCATGCGGGCTGGTTCTACATTAGCAATCTCGAACCCTGCCTGCCAGCCTTTGTCGGCCTTCCTCCGGTACCCAAGCATACTTGGAGCACTGTACCAGTGGCTCAAGATTAGGATGAGGCCAATAACCTGCTAGCAAAGATCTTGGCAATGAAGAAAAGAGGTCTTCGCGGCGAGCAGATCACTCGGCACTTCATCAGGTGCCGACTGGCTCCAATCAAAGAGCGGTCGAAGCCAGCCTTCGAGTACAAAGGCGGGAAGGACCCCAATCGGGAAGATCAAGATCCCCTCAATTACGAGATCCTGAAGATCCGGATGTACAAGATCTTCTCGACTGGAATTGCAGTCGAGCGCACCCTCATACTGCCAGTTCTTCCCTTCAGCATCCATCGGCCTCCTCCTCCGGTAAGCCGACTGACTTCTTTATATTGTCTTGCAACCTTGATGTCACGCCTCTTAGTATTGTGAGAGTTTCTATTGTAGGAAAATGCTTCTGTTATTTCAAAACCGTACAAGGTGCCTCACGATGACGTGCCGCTTCGCCCTGCCAAGAAGCCGACTGGCGGGGTGAAGATCCAAAGTGACCCAGTCGGGAAAAGGGCGGCCCCGAGTGAGGACACCAACAAGCGGGCGAGCAAGACGAGGCTCGTCATCGACGACTCGGACGATGACGTCCCGGCTCCTCCAGTCGAGACCCCTCCTCCAAGGCCATCGCCGAAGGCGACGCCGAAGATCCGCCGGTCGTCCAGGTATGCTTCATGACTGAAGTCCGATCTTTTTGTTGAAAATTTTCTTTGTCTTCATTCATGCATCCGTTGTTGCGGAGGCCCCGAGGACATAGATCCTGCGGAAGGGTGAGGGGCCTACTCCAGCTGCTGCTCCCGAGGCATCCAAGCCTGCGGAGCCAAGACCTCGGAGCCCTCTCCCAAGCGAAAGTGCTCCGGGCCGAAAGCCCTCGCCTCCGAAGAGGGACATCCCGAGGAAGGAGCCCCCGACCGCCAGCCGGGACGTCTCGACTGGAAGCCAGTCGGCAGCGGGAAAACCACAGGCTGCGGCTCGGTCAGCCCTGATTGAGGACCAGTCGGCGAAAAGCCAGAAGAAGGAGGCCGGCCGGGCTGCTCCGCCCAAGAGTGCAGCCGCTGAAGCCGGTAAGTCTTGAATCAAAGTCTTGTCTTTACTCTTTAGTTTGAATCTTTTGTGTCTTCATCTGTTCTTCCCAATCGCAGTAGTAGTGAAGGAAATCCCAGTTACGTCTTCGAAACACAGGTTCCCCGATCAAAATCGAATGGTGAGACTCGGAAGGAGAAAAGCAGGGCATCATCCTTGATAAACAAGTCGAAAGAGACGAACGGGATGCCCTTGTCAACAGCCTGAACGAGGCGACTCGGCTACTCAACGTAAGCCTTGATCATTCTTCTGTTGTTGTATCATTGCTTCTCTTCAGTCGGTCAACCTTGGATCTTGCGTGCAGAAGGAGTATTGCCGTTCCATGGCGAAGTCCGAGGTGTTGGAGAAGCTGGTTCCCCATCTGAACTCCTTGGAGGACGTCCAGCGAAAGCTGAAGACGACTCAGGAGGAGGCCGCGTCGAGGGAGGCGGCTCTAAGTAAGGAAATAGCCAAACTCCAGGAGGAGAACCTTGACCTCCGCGGTTCAGTCGGGAGTAAATCCACTCTTCTCAATTTCTTTATGGATTCTGCGCTGATCTTGGTCGCTAATGGCCTTCTGTTTTTGTAGAAAATTCGTCGGAGGTCCACTCGCTCCAGGTCCAGCTGGAGGCAGTCAGCCTCGACAAGACCGAGTTGGAGGCCGAGTTTGAAGGTAAGCTTCTTCAAAGTAACATTCTTTGTGCTGCTTTATTTCCGAGTGCTTTGCGTGATCAGATTCTTTTGGCAGCTTACAAAGTCAAGACCCGAGCTCAGTACGACGTGCTTCTTGAGAGGGTCAAACGAGCCGGAGAGGTCCGAGAAGAAGTTGCCAACGCGGCTACGCCAATCTTGCAATCTTTGTTTTACCAGGGGGTCGGGGCTAGCTCGCTGGAGCTGTTGGAAATCTTTGACAAGCTGCGGAGGGCCCCTGACCAATATTTGGCAAACATCACTGAGGCCGCCAACATGGGGGCTGGTCTGGCTCTTGCACAGATCAAGTCTCTCTACCCCCAAGTGGATATCAACTCGGTCGGAGAGGGCTTTGCTGACGGGACATCGGATGAGCAGGCGCTGGACATGCTGAGTGAAGCGCAGGAGTCGGCGAAGAAGATTTCTGTCGATGTAGTGAATAACTTCCGGCTTTAATTTGCCTTCATGAACATTGTCTTGTAAATATTGTTTGATTGTGATGCTCTGATGCAAACTTGTGAATATTTAGTTTATTTATGTTAATGCCCTGATCCGAGTTTTTGTGTGAAATTTCTTAAGTAATTTTCATCCGACTGTCGCCGAGCCTAGGCTCAATTAGGCCATCAGAAAACTCTCAGTCTTTAAACACTGAACTCGAATTGAGGAATATTAAACAATGATAAACCAAATCATGCACAAGAGTTGATGAGGAAAACTATGCTTTATTGACATATGTATAGCCCCCGACTGCTAACTCAAGAAGTCATCTTACTTGAGGTTGGCAGTCAAGAAAAACATGAAACTTTAGTCAATTTAAGCATAAAATCGTCGAAGATGCTCGATGTTCCAAGAGTTCTCCACCATAGATCCGTCTTCACGCTTTAGTCGGTATGCACCGGGCCGAGTCACCTCAGCGATTATGTATGGTCCTTCACATAAAGGGGATAACTTGTGACGGTCTTTGGTGGTTTGAATCTTGCGCAGAACCAAGTCGCCAACGATGAAAGCTCGTGCTCGAACGTTGCGACTGTGGTATCGTCTGAGCCCTTGAAGATATTTTGCCGACTGGATGAGGGTTGCCTCTCAGGCCTCTTCCAGTCGGGTGAGGTCGTCCACTCGGTCGGGGTCATAGCGTTTGTCGTTGAAGCTGCGGACTCAGAGGGATTCATACTCCATCTCATTTGGCAACATGGCTTCTGCGCCGTAGACCAGAAAGAAAGGAGTTTGGCCGGTAGCCCGACTGGGTGTGGTCCGCAGAGACCATAGAACCGAGGGAAGCTCTTGAACCCACTTGCCTGCATAAGGGCTTAGACGATCGAACACGCGGGCCTTGATGCCTTGAAGGACCATGCCGTTGGCCCGTTCGACTTGTCCGTTACTTTTGGGATGTGCGACTGATGCATAACAGATCTTGATTCCGAAGTCTTCGCAGAATTCCTTGAAGATGCCTCCCGTAAATTGAGTCCCGTTATTGGTTATGATCCTGTTTGGGACGCCAAAGCGGTGCACGATGTTGAGGAAGAAATTTCGTGCCTTGTCAGCAGTAATTGTGGCGACCGGCTTGGCTTCAATCCACTTGGAGAACTTGTCGATGGCGACGAATAGGTGTGTAAAGCCTCCTGGGGCCTTCTTGAAAGGGCCGACCATGTCTAAGCCCCATACCGCGAACGGCCAGGATAACGGGATTGTTTGCAGCTCCTGGGCTGGGACATGGCTTTGTCGGGCGAAAAATTGGCAACCTTCACAGGTTCGTACCACTTTGTCCGCGTCAGAGACCATGGTAAGCCAGAAAAAACCCTGTCTGTAGGCTTTGCCTACCAAGGTGCGTGCTGCCGCGTGGCTTCCGCATATGCCCGAGTGGATGTCTTGGAGCAGCTGTCTCCCTTCCTCGGGTGTGATGCATCTCATCAGGAATCCGGAGGGGCTTCTCTTGTATAAGTCGGAGTCAACCATGACATATGCTTGGCAACGATGTCGGACGCGCTCTGCCTCATCCCGGTCTTCCGGCAGCTCTTGCTGTGTTAATAATTTGATGAGTGGCGTCCTCCAGTCGGCATCAGTCATGGCGACTTCGTTTGCAGCTTGTTCGTTGGAAGTTGTCTTTGACGTGATGGTTGGCTCATAGAGGTGCTCGACAAAAACGTCCGTTGGGGCGGCTTCGTGCTTGGACTCGAATTGTGCCAACTCATCACCGCTTCGTTGTTGTGTCTCAAGACATGTGATAGTTCGAGTCCGTCGAACTTGTCTTCAAGTTTGCGGACCTCTTGTCGGTAGGCCTCCATGGTGTCGTTTAGACGGATCAGTCCTTCATTACTTGATTGACGACCAGTGGGAGTCGCCTTTCACGATGAGCCGACGTATCCCGAGTGAGGCTGCGAGCCGCGAGTCCATGTAGCGGTGCTTCGTACTCGGCAACGTTGTGTGAGGCGGAGAAGTGGAGGTGAAGGACGTATCTTAGCCTTTCCCCAGTCGGGGAGATCAGCACAACTCCTGCTCCCAAGCCGGTGATCCTCTTGGATCCATCAAAGTGCATGGTCCAGTGTTGGAGGTCTTCCCGAGGTACGTTTTCTTGTTGTTCACCACTCGGCCGGAAAATCCGCCGGGGCTTGTGACTTTATGGACGTCCTCGCCTTAAAAGTCAAGTCCGGTGGCATCGGCTCGAGCCCACTTAGCGATGCGCCCGTTGCCTCCTCGGTTGTGGATGACATCGCCGAGTGGAAAGGAGGTGACGGTGGTGACCAAGTGACCCTGAAAATAGTGTGTCAATTTCCTCGCGGTTATCAGGACACCATAAAGCAGTTTTTGTACCTGAGGGTAGCGAATTTTGGCTCCTGCCAATACTTCGCTAACAAAGTAGATCGGCCTCTGAATCTTCTAAGCCCGTCCTTCTTCTTCGCGCTCGACCATGAGGACCGTACTAACCACTTGATGAGTGGCTGAAACGTAGAGCAGCAGGGGTTCCTGGGGCTGAGGGAGACCAGGACAGGCGATGTTGTAAGGAATTCCTTGAAGTCTTCAAAGGCTTTGTGGGCTTCCGCGGTCCACTGGAAGTCGTCCGTTTTCTTTTGTAATTTGAAGAAGGGCATGCCTCGTTTGCCGAGTCGAGAGATGAAGCGGCTTAGCGCCGCCATGCAGCCAGTGAGCTTCTGGACGTCCTTCTGGTTACTCGGGGGCTTCATGCTCAAGATAGCGTTGATCTTCTTTGGATTGGCTTCGATGTCGTGATGTGACACCATGAAGCCGAGCAGTTTGCCTGATGGGACGCCGAAAGTGCACTTCTCCGGGTTCAACTTCATTCTGAAGGCCGGATGTTTGCGAAGGTTTCTTCTAAGTCAGCGATCAGGTCTTCTTTCTGCTTGGTCTTGATGACAACATCGTCGACATAAGCTTCTACGTTCTTGCCGATCTGCGTCTAAAAACATCTCTGGATCATGCGTTGGTATGTGGCACTGGCGTTCTTCAGGCCGAAAGGCATGGTGATGTAACAGTAGGCCCCAAACGGCGTGATGAACGATGTCTTCAGGCAGTCAAATTCTTTCAAGCTGATCTGGTGATAGCCCGAGTAACAGTCCAAAAAGCTCAGGAGTTGGCAGCCGGCTGTTGAGTCTACGACTTAGTCGATGCGAGGCAGCCCGAATGGATCTTTGGGACAGGCTTTGTTGAGGTCGGTATAGTCAACGCACATGCGCCATTGCCCCGTCTTCTTGCGGACCAGGACTGGGTTGGCTAACCAGTCGGGATGTAGGACTTCTTTGATGAAGCCGGCAGCCAAGAGCTTTGTGAGCTCTTCCTTGATGGCATCTTTTCGATCCTGCGCGAATCTGCGTAATCGTTGTTTTATCGGTTTGGCATCATATTTGACGTGCAAAGAGTGCTCGATCACCTCCCTAGGAATTCCAGGCATATCAGATGGTTTCCAAGCAAAAACATCTTTATTATTTTGGAGAAAGGTGACGAGCGCGCTTTCCTATTTGGGATCTAGTTCAGCGCCGATTACAGCAGTTTTCGAGGGATCTGATGGATCAAGGGAGATTTTCTTGGTCTTGGCGTCGCCTGATCCCGATTTAGCTATCTTCTTCGCGGGGACTTCGCCCTCTGCCGAAGTCGATGCAGCCAATCGGATTTCTTGTTGGCCACACAATCTCTCGTGAGATTGGGCCATGTCGCAGCTCTCCTTATCGCAGGTGAAGGCTTGCTTCACATCGCTGCGAAGAGTGATGACGCCGTTGGGACCTGGCATCTTCATGCAGAGGTAAGTATAATGTGGGATCGCCATGAATTTGGCAAGCGCAGGCCTTCCAATGATGGCGTGGTAAGCTGTTTCGAAGTCGGCCTCCTCGAAAGTGACGTTCTCCGTTCGGAAGTTCTCTCGAGCCCCGAAGGTGACCGGGAGGGCGGTGTGCCCGAGTGGTGTAGATGATAGCCCCGGGATGACTCCATGGAAGGGGACTGAGCTTGCCTTCAATTCGGCCCTCGGGATCTGCATCTCGTACATGGTCTTGGCGAACAAAATATTGAGGGCGCTGCCCCCATCGATGAGGACGTGCTTGAGCCTGATGTTGCGGACCATGGGGTCCAGGACGAGTGGATAGCGCCCCGGGTGAACCACTCGGTCAGGGTGATCCGAGCGGTCAAAAGTGATGGCCACTTCCGACCATCGCAGGTACTGAGGGACTTCGGGTTGAGCCGCGTTGACCTCTCGGTCGGTTAGCTTCTGTTTCCTCTTGGATTCATAGGCCAGCGGCCCCCCAAAGATGTGATTGAGCTCTCCCACAGGGTCTTGGAAAGGTTCGGCATTCTCAGCCGCGTTGTTTTTCTTGGCGCCCGATGGACCAGCCTCATCAGTTGGCTTCTTGTTGAGTTGCGCCGCGTACTACTCGGCGAACTGTTTGTAGATGAAGCAGTCCTTAGCCGCGTGCTTGTGATTGGGATGATGAGTGCATTGAGCGTTCATGATGGCGTCGTAGGCCGCGACTCGGGGGCGGCGTTGAGAGTTGGAGGTTGCGGCCACCAGATCCTCGGATCGGCGCTTGCGGTCTTTTTGGCCCTGGTTGTTGTTGTTGCCGTTATCCTTCTTAGGATTCCGGCTTCCTCTCGCCTGCTTGTCTTCCCTCTGTCGGGCCGTCTTGACGGGCCGCCTTGATGGCGTCATTGGATTTGGCGTAGGAGTTCGCCGTCTCGAACATTTGTTTCACCGTCTTCGGTGGCTTGCGCCCGAACTTCCCGATTAACAGCTCATCACGGACTCCCTTCTGGAAGGCGGCGATGATGATGTCATCGGTGATGTTGGGGATCTTGTTGCGCTTTTCGGAGAAGCGCCGAATGTAATCCTTCAGAGGCTCGTCCGGCTTCTGGATGACATTGTACAAGTCGAAGTGGGTGTCGGGCCTCTCGAAGGTGCCCTGGAAGTTGGCGATGATGTGGTCCCTCAGCTCGCTCCACGAGCCAATTGAGCCTCTTGGCAGGCTCGTGAGCCAGTTCCTGGTTGAGTTGGCGAGGGCCACGGGCAGATAGTTGGCCATAGCCTTGTTGTCGCCGCCTGCTGCGCGGATGGCAAGAGTGTACACGGTAAGCCATGACTTGGGGTCGGTCTTGCCGTCGTATTTCTCTATTCTGTTGGCTTAAAACCGTTCGGCGGTGCACTCGGCGAAGCTCCCGAGTGAAGGCCGGCACTCCGTCGTCGCTGCTATCGGGTGATCCCTCCGATCTTCCCGAGTGCGTCGGTCTTGCTCCTGGTAACGGCGGTCGAGGACTTCCCGCAGATCACTCGGCGGGGTCCTCGGTTGGCTGGTTGGGTAGCTGGAGCTGTTGTTGCGTCGGACGCGGTGGTGGACGGGTGGACGTCCATGTCGTTTGTCGCGGGAGTCGGCTGTTTGCTCCTGGTGCTTCTGTGTGGAGTCGTGGCGTGGGCATCTTGGCCTAGTAGTCGGTCGATCTGGCTCGGGCCTCTTGTAGTCTCCTGACCTTAGAGGCGGGAGCCGGCTTTTGTCGGGCGTTTCGGCCACGGACTCAGTCGTCCTTCGTGCCGAGGTGGAGGGATGACCGTTGGCAGTGGCTGCGACGATGGTCTTGATTTTGTCAAGTATTGGAGTCACGTCGGCGGGTGCCGTCTCCATGACGGTGTCCAAGAGTGTGAGTGCGGCAACAGCGTTCTGCTGTGGCGTCTGGAAGATGTTGGGGTTGCGGACGCGCGTTTGAAGGATGGCCTCCTGAGCGGATCGTCCGGCTGCCCGTAGATCTTGCTTTCTTTTGTCGGCGTCTTCCCTGCGTCTCTTCTCCTCCTCAGCCAGCTTGCGCTCTTGCTCGATCTTGGCTCGCTCTTCCTCAGCAAGCCTGCGGGCCATGGTTGAGTCGGACTCGGCCGGCTCAGCCATGAGGACATCGAAGCACTTCGGCTCGTAGTCCTTGTGGCAGTCGGAGTCGTCTGCTTCGTCTGAGGGGATGCCATAGAGGTCGTCAAAGCCGACGGAGCTGAGATATTCGTTGAGCTCCGAAGATGAGCATGAGCCAAACGGCTGGAGGATGACAGCGATCTCCCTCGATCCTGGGTAGCCCGGGTCTGGATCGTTCCAGTCCGAGTCAGAGCTTGGTGATCCGGGTCTAGATCGTTTCAGAGAAGTTTGCCATAGATCTCGGCGGCGTTTGGTAATCCAAATGGCACCGAGAGGTCTTCTTCTGAGTAGATCGTCTCCGTTGGGGAGACGAGAAGATCGGCGCAGATTTCGGCGGTGTTCGGCAGTCCGAACGGTGTCGAGTGAAGTCCTTCATTGGGGAGGGTAGATCGCATCTTGGTCTTAAAGACGTCGTCGAAGATCTTGGCGCTATTCGGGAGCCCGAACGGCGCCGAGTGGGTCTCTCCTTCTGACTGGTTCGAATATGAGTCGAAGAAGGAGTGCTTGTCGAAGTTGTCGGCAGCGAAGTCGCCGAATCCTGAAGAAGATCCCATCACGCTTGTCGGCAAGATTGTTGAAGAAGTCTTGACGCGCGGCCCCCTACCTGGCGCGCCAACTGTCGAAACTCGATTTTGGCAATATAATTTCCTGGGGTCGCAGTCAAGATCGCCAAGCACAATGGGTTAGAAGAAAGGAAGATTTAGACAGGTTCAGGCCCTCTCGTGAGGTAATACCCTACTCCTGTTTCGGTGGATTCGATCCGCCGAGTGTCTTTATTGATCTCGTGATCTAAGGCTGAAAGCTAAAAGCTGATATCCTCTCGGAATATCCCTCAAGGGACCCCCTTACCCCCCTTATATAGTCTTGGGAGGCGGGCTTACAGATCGAAAACCCTATCTTACTCTAAGTTAGTTTCCTCAATCTTACCAAACCGTGACTATGGGCCGTTGCCTTATCTTTATCGGCAATGTAATACCCAAGTCATATTTGGTTTATAGATATGGCAGGCGCAATCTATCCCTACCTCCAGTCGGATAAGCTTGTAAATACCCGATTGCCATAATCTCCACACTCTTCTTCTCGCATTGCTCCTCTCTCTTTCTTCCCCAACTCTGGCAAAGGTCGTCCGCCGCTGAGCGCTATCTCCCCTCCGTCCTGGAGCTCAGTGCCGCGCCACCAGGTTCGCCTCTGCCTCCTCTTGCCATTGTTTGTCGTTCGTCGATGCCGCCAATCGTCGTCATTGTCGAACACCACCGCGCGTCGACATCCTCGTCGCGTCGGAGCGTGCCCATGGCGTGGTGGTTGGCTTTGCTCCCTCCTCCTCCCCTTTGTGCCACTGACGTGTGGGACCCCGTCCAAAAACCCCAAATCAACCACAGGCGTCCGTTCTCTAGATCAAATCTCAATCGTCCGACCTACATAACTCTAAACCTGTGCCATGTCAGCCCTAGATCTCAACCATCTGATCTACATAACCCTAAACCTGTGCCATGTCAGCCCTAGATCCATCCACGTCATCATCATGTCATTCATGTTTGCCCATATGTCGCCACATGGCACTCCATGTTAGCCAGTCCATCATACACCGAGTTCACCGTACTTCCAAGCCACTGAATAGTGGGCCACACCATATTTTTCTATTAAAAAATAATTCAATTCCTGATTAAAAATCTAAAGAATATTTTCGGATATTTCTTTTCATTTTATCCTCAGATTTTCTCTTAATTAAAACTTTCGGAGGCCATAACTTTTCCGTTTGAACTCTGATTCAACCCATTCTTCTTTCTAAATTCTTCTAAAATCGAGCTCTACCTCTTAGTTTAATTAGTTATTTCATTTGGTACTGTTTAGCTAGTCTTTTATTTTATTTATTTGTTGCTCGCTTGCAATCGTGTAGATGTTGGAGCAAAGGAGAGCAGTTCGCCGCAGAAGATGCAATGCAAGGACAATATTTAGAGCAAGGCAAGTGCACTCTTTGAACATATTAATCCTGTGGAGATTGTGGCAATCGGGTATCTACATGGCAAGTTTATCCGACTGGAGGTAGGGATAGATTGTGCCTGCTATATCTGTAAGCCGAACTTGACTTGGGTGTTACGGTTGCCGATAGAGATAAGGCAATCGGCCTATAGTCACGGTTTGGTAAGATTGGGGAAACCAACTTAGAATAAGATAGGGTTTCCGACTTGTAAACCCTTCCTCCCAAGACTATATAAGGGGGTAAGGGCGTCCCTTGAGGGATATCGGAGATCGATTCTAGATCGAAATTCCGATAGGAGATCGCTTTTAGTTCTCGCTTTAGATCACGAGATCAATAAAGACACTCGGCGGATCGAATCCACCGAAACAGGAGTAGGGTATTACCTCACGAGAGGGCCTGAACCTGTCTAAATCTTTTTTTCCTCCTAACCCATTGTGCTTGGCGATCTTGACTGCGACCCCCAATTTTCTATTGCCGAAACCAAGTTTCGACAGTTGGCGCGCCAGGTAGGGGAACCGCGCGTCGAGACTTCTTCAACAATCTCGCCGACAAGCGTGATGGGATCTCCTTCAGATTCGGCGACTTCGCGCCAACTCGCCGACGACTCCTCCTTCGACTCGGATTCGAACCGGTCGGAGGGAAAGACCTACTCGGCGCCATTCGGGCTCCCAACAGCGCCGAGATCTTCGACAACATCTTGAAGACCAAGATGCGATCCACCTTCTCCGACGACGGACTTCATTCGGCATCATTCGGATTACCGGATACCGCCGAGATCTGCGCCAATCTTCTCGCCTCCCCGACGGAAGCAATCTACTCAGATGAGGACCTCTCGGTGCCATTTGGGTTACCAAACGCCACCAAGATCTACAGTCAACTTCTCTCCCCCGAGTTGGCGGCAATCCACTCGGAGGAGCCTAATGCCCCAAGATCGACTCGGACCGGAACGATCCAGATCCGAATTTCCCAGATCAAGGGAGGTCGCCGTCATCCTCCCATCATTCGGCTCTGCTCGTCTTCGAGCTCAATGGATACCTCGGCTCCGCCGGCCGACAACCTCTACGGCATCCCTTCGACGAAGCCGACAACTCCGACCGCCGCATGGACTGTGAGCCGAAGTGCTTGACGTCCTCATGGCCGAGCCGGATGAGTCCGACTCAGCCATGGCCGAAGGCTTGCCGAAGAGGAGCGAGCCGGGTAGAGCTTGAGCGCAAGACAAGAGGAGGAGAAACAACGCAAGGACGAGGCCGACAAAAGGAAGCGGGATCTACGTGCAGCCGGACGGTCTGCCCAGGAGGCCATCCTCCAAACACGGTTTCGCAACACCAACATCTTCCAGACGCCACAGCAGAATGCTGTCGCCGCGCTCACGCTCTTGGACACCGTCATGGAGACGGCTCCGGCCAACGTGACTCCTATACTGGATAAGATCAAGACCATCGTCGCTGCCACGGCTAACGGCCATCCTACCACTTCGGCACGAAGGCCGACTGAATCCGTGGCCGAAACGCCAGACAAAAGCCGGCTCCCACCTCTAAAGTCAGGAGACTACAGGAGGCCCGAGCCGGCTCGGTCGACAACCAGGCCAAGAGGCCCACCTCGCGAGTCCACGCTGAGACACCAAGAGCAGACGGCCGACTCCCGCGACAAACGACATGGACGTCCACCCTTCCACCACCGAGTCCGCCGCAACAGTTCCAGCTACCCAACCAGCCAACCGAAGACCCCGCCGAGTGATCTGCGGGAAGTCCTCGATCGCCGCTACCATGAGCGCGACCAACGCACTCGGGAAGATCGAAGGGGTAGCGGCGACGATGGAGTACCGGCCTTCACTCGGGAGCTCGTCGAGTGCATTGGCCGAGTGGCTTTAAACCTACGGGGATTGAAAGGTACGATGGCAAGACCGACCCGAATCTTGGTTAACGTATATACCCTTGCCATCCGAGCCGCAGTGTGGCGACAACAAAGCCATGGCCAATTACCTGCCCGTGGCCCTCGCAAACTCAGCCAGAAATTGGCTCACGAGCCTACCAAGAGGCTCAATCGGCTCGTGGAGCGAGCTGAGGGACCACTTCATCGCCAACTTCAAGGCACCTTCGAGAGGCCCACACACTTCGACCTCTACAACGTCATCCGAAGCGGACGAGCCTGAAGGATTACATTCGTCGTTTCTCCGAGAAGCGCAACAAGATCCCGAACATCACCGATGACATCATCATCGCCGCCTTCCGAAGGGAGTCCGTGATGAGCCGCTTTATCGGCAAGTTCGGACGCAAGCCACCGAGGACGGTGAAACAAATGTTCGAGACGGCGAACTCATACGCCAAATCCAACGACGCCATTAAGGCCGCCCGTCAAGACCGGCCCGACAGAAGGGAGGACAAGCAAGCAGGAGGAAGCCAAAATCCTAAGAAGGATGGCGGCAACAACGGCAACAAGGGCCAGAAAGATTGCAAGCGCCGATCTGAAGACCTGGTAGCCGCGACCTCCAATACTCAACGCCGTCCCCGAGTCGCCGCCTACGACGCCATCATGAACGCCCAATGCACCCACCATCCGAATCACAAGCATGCGGCGAAGGATCGCTTTATCTACAAGCGCCAACAAGACGCGGCGCAACTCAACAAGAAGCCGATCGACGAGGCCGGCCGTCCGGCGCCAAGAAGAACAACGTGATCGAAAATGTCGAACCTTTTCAAGACCCGGTGGGGAGCTCGACCATATCTTCGGGGGTCCGCTAGCCTATGAGTCCAAGAGGAAACAAAAGCTAACCGACCGAGAGGTCAATGCGGCTCAACCCGAAGTCCCTCAATATCTGCGATGGTCGAAAGTGGCCATCACCTTTGACCGCTCGGATCATCCTGACCGAGTGGTTCACCCAGGGCGCTATCCACTCGTCCTGGACCCCGTAGTCCGCAACATCGGGCTTAAGCGCGTCCTCATCGATGGGGCGGCGCCCTCAACATCTGTTTGCCAAGACCATGGATGAGATGCGGATCCGAGGGCCGAACGAAAGCAAGCTCAGCCCCTTCCACGGAGTTATCCAGTGTCTTCAACACCACTCGGGCACATTTCCCTCCAGTCACCTTCGGAGCCCGAGAGAACTTCCGAACGGAGAACGTCACCTTCGAGGTGGCCGACTTCGAAACAGCGTATCACGCCATCATCGGGAGGCCCGCGCTTGCCAAGTTCATGGCGATCCCCACTACACTTACCTCTCGCATGAAGATGCCGAGTCCCAACGGCGTCATCACTCTTCGCGCGACGTGAAGCAAGCCTTCACCTGCGACAAGGAGAGCTACGACATGGCCCAATCTCGCGAGAGATTACGTGGCCAACAAGAAGTCCGATTGGCTGCATCGACTTCGGCAGAGGGCGAAGTCCCCGCGAAGAAGATAGCCAAATCAGGATCCGGCGACGCCAAGACCAAGAAGATCTCCCTTGATTCGTCTGATCCCTCAAAACTGCTGTAATCGGCGCCGACCTAGATCCTAAATAGGAAAGCGCGCTCGTCACCTTCCTCCAAAATAATAAAGATGTTTTTGCTTGGAAACCATCGATATGCCCGGAATTCCTAGGGAGGTGATCGAGCACTCTTTGAACGTCAAAGATGACGCCAAACCGATAAAACAACGATTACGCAGTTTGCACGGGATCGAAAAGACGCGATCAAAGAAGAACTCGCAAAGCTCTTGGCTGCCGGCTTCATTAAAGAAGTCCTTCATCCCGACCGGTTAGCCAACCCGTCGGTCCGCAAGAAAACGGGGCAATGGCGCATGTGCGTTGACTACACCGACCTCAACAAAGCCTGCCCCAAGGATCCGTTCGGCTGCCTCGCATCGACCAAGTCGTCGACTCAACACCTGCGCGAACTCCCGAGCTTCTTGGATTGTTACTCGGGCTATCACCGGATCAGCTTGAAAGAATCCACCGCTTGAAAACATCGTTCATCACGCCGTTTGGGGCCTACTGCTACATTACCATGCCTTTCGGCCTGAAGAACGCCGGAGCTACATACCAACGCATGATCCAAAGATATTTTCAAACGCAGATCGGCAAGAACGTTGAAGCTTACGTCGACGATGTTGTCATCAAGACCAAGCGAAAGAAGACCTGATCGCCGACTTAGAGGAAACCTTTGCAAACATCCGGGCCTTCGAATGAAGTTAAACCGGAGAAGTGCACCTTCGGCGTCCCATCAGGCAAGCTGCTCGGCTTCATGGTGTCACATCGCGACATTGAGGCAAATCCAGAGAAGATCAACGCTATCTTAAACATGAAGCCCCCGAGTAATCAGAAAGACGTCCAAAAGCTCACGGCTGCATGGCGGCACTAAGCCGTTTCATATCCCGACTCGGCGAACGAGGCATGCCCTTCTTCAGCGCTGAAGAAGACAGACGACTTCCGGTGGACTACGAGCCGACAAGGCCTTTGAAGATTTCAAAGAATTCCTTACCACGCCACCGTCCCGGCTTCGCCTCAACCCGAACCCCTGTTGCATGACGTCTCACCACTCACCAAGTGGTTAGTACGGTCCTTGTGGTTGAACGCGAAGAAGAAGGATGGGCCGAAGATTCAAAGGCCAATTTACTTTGTCGGTGAAGTATTGGCAGAGCCAAAATCCAATACCCTCAGGTACAAAAATTGCTTTATGGTGTTCTAATAACCGCGAGGAAATTGGCACACTACTTTCGGGTCACTCGGTCACCGTCATCACCTCTTTCCCACTCGGCGACGTCATCCACAACCGCGAGGCAACCGGGCGTATCGCCAAGTGGGCCCTAGAACGATGCCGCTGGACTTAACTTTTAAGCCCGACGTCCATTAAGTCACAAGCCTTAGCGGACTTCGCCGAGTGGATCGAACATCAAGAACACGTGCCTCGGGAAGACCTCCAACACTTGGACCATGCACTTCGACGGATCCAAGAGGATCACCGGCTTGGGAGCGGGAGTCGTGCTGATCTCCCCCGACGGGAAAGGCTAAGATATGCCCTTCACCTCCACTTCTCCGCCTCACACAACGTCGCCGAGTACGAAGCTCTTCTACATGGACTGCGCCTCGCAGTCTCACTCGGGATTCGTCGGCTTATTGTGAAAGGCGACTCCCAGCTGGTCGTCAATCAAGTAATGAAGGACTGGTCCTGCTTAAATGACACTATGGAGGCCTACCGACAAGAGGTCCGCAAGCTTGAGGACAAGTTTGATGGGCTAGAGCTCTCACATGTCCCGAGACATAACAACGAAGCCGCCGATGAGCTAGCCCGGTTCGGATCTAAGCGCGAAGCTGCCCCAACGGACGTCTTTGTCGAACATCTCTACGAACCAACCGTCATGGCAAAGACAGCTCCTAACGAACAAACCACCAACGAAGTCGCCATGACCGACACCGACTGGAGGACGCTGCTCATCAAATTCTTAACCCAGCAAGAGCTGCCGGATGACCGGGATGAAGCAGAACGCGTCCGGCGTCGCTGCCAAGCGTACGTCATGGTCGACTCTGATCTATACAAGAGAAGCCCCTCTGGAATTCTAATGAGGTGCATCACACCCGAAGAAGGGAGACAACTACTCCAAGATATCCACTCGGGCATATGCGGAAGCCACGCGGCGGCACGCACTCTAGTCGGCAAAGCTTACAGGCAAGGATTCTTCTGGCTCACCGCGGTCTCCGACGCGGATAAAGTCGTAAGAACCTGCGAAGGCTGCCAGTTTTTTGCCCGACAAAGCCATGTCCCGGCCTAGGAGCTTCAAACAATCCCACTTTCCGGCCGTTCGCGGTATGGGGTGGACATGGTTGGCCCTTTCAAGAAAGCTCCGGGAGGTTTCACACACCTCTTCGTCGCAATCGACAAGTTCTCCAAGTGGATTGAGGCCAAACCGGTCGCCACAATTACTGCGACAAAGCACGAGACTTTTTCTCAACATCGTGCACCGCTTCGGCGTCCCAAACAGAATCATAACTGATAATGGGACTCAATTCACGGGAGGCATCTTCAAGGAATTCTGCGAAGACTTTGGAATCAAAATCTGCTATGCATCAGTAGCTCACCCCAAAAGCAATGGGCAAGTCGAGCGAGCCAACGGCATGGTCCTTCAAGGCATCAAGGCTCGCGTCTTTGACCGGCTAAGCCCTTACGCCGGCAAGTGGGTCCAAGAACTTCCCTCGGTTCTATGGTCGCTGCGAACCACACCCAGTCGGGCCACCGGCCAAACTCCTTTCTTTTTGGTCTATGGCGCAGAAGCCATGTTGCCAAACGAGATGGAGTATGAGTCCCTCCGGGTCCTCAGCTTCAACGATGAACGCTACGACCCCGACCGAGTGGATGACCTCACCCGATTGGAAGAGGCCCGCGAGGCAGCTCTCATCCAGTCGGCCAAATACCTTCAAGGGCTCAGAAGATACCACAGTCGCAACGTGCGAGCACGAGCTTTCATTGTTGGCGACTGGTCCTACGCAAGATCCGGACCACCAAAGACCGACACAAGTTATCTCCCTTATGGGAAGGACCGTATATAATCGCCGAAGTAACTCGGCCCGGTGCTTACCGGCTAAAGCGCGAAGACGGATCAATGGTGGAGAACTCCTGGAACATCGAGCATCTTCGACGATTTTATGCCTAATTTGGCTAAGGCCTCTTGTTTTCCTTGACTGCCAACCTCAAGCAAGATGACTTCTTGAGCTAGCAGTCGGGGGCTGATACACATATCAATAAAGCTCAAATTTTCCTCATCAAATTTTTGTGCACAATTTGGTTTATCATTGTTTAATGTCCTTCGACTCGAGCTCAGTGTCTAAGGACTGAGAGTTTTCCGATGACCTAATCGAGCCTAGGCTTGATGACAGCCAGACGAAAACTACTTAAGAAATTTCACGCAAAAGCTCGAATCAAGGCATTGACATAAATAAACTAAAAATAGTCACAGAGATTCCACGTCAGAATGTTACGGTTACATGACATTTACAAAGCAAAGTCAGAATATAGTTCAGAGCTTGAAATTGTTTACTACATCCAAAGATATCTTCTTCGCCGCCTCTTGCGCCTCACTCAGCATATCTAAGGCTTGCTCGTCCGTCGTTCCCTCAGCGAAGCCCTCCCCGACTGAATGGATATCCACTCGGGGGTAGAGGGACTTGGTCTGTGCAAGAGCCAGACCAGCCCCCATGTTGGCCGCTTCGATGATATTCTTCAGGTATCGTTCGGGAGCCAGCCGAAGCTTGTCGAAGATCTCGATTGGCTCCAGCGAGCTGGTCCCAACTCCTTGATCAAACAAGGACAGCAAGATTGGCATGGCGGCGTTGGCGACTTCTTCCCGTATCTCGTCGCTGGATTTGATCCGCCCAAGCAAGACGTCGTATTGGGCTTGGGTCTTCATCTTATAAGCTGCCAAAAGTCCCAGATCAGTCAAAGCACTCGGATATAAAGCAGCACACGGAATTTGACTTCAAAGAGGATTACCTTCAAATTCGGCCTCCATTTCGGCCTTGTCGAGGCTGACCGCTTCCAGCTGGACTTGAAGCGAGTGGACCTCCGAAGAATTTTCTACAACGAAAGAAGATTATCAATAGCCAAAATCAGCATGAGAATTATGATGAAGCTGGGAGAGGCAGGCTTACTCCCGATTGATCCGCGGAGGTCGAGGTTCGCTTCCCGGAGCTCCGCGATCTCCCTCCTTAAAGCCGCCTCCCTTGATGCGGCCTCCTCCCGAGTGGCCTTCAGCTGTCGCTGAACGTCCTCCAAGGAGTTTAAGTGGGGGACCAGCTTCTCCAGCACTTCAGATTTTGCCATTGAGCGGCAATACTCTTTCTGCACGCGAAAGCAGAGGAGTGATCGACTGAAAGATAACGATGACATAATCAAAGAGAAAGACAAAAGCTTACGTTGAGCAGTCGGGTCGCCTCATTCAGGCTCTCGACAAGGGCATCCCTTTCATCTTTTTCAGCTTGCCGGTCTAGGATGATGCCTTGCCTCTCGCCTTTCGAATCCCGCCACTCGATCCTGATCGGGGGGACCCAGGTCTCAGAGGACTGCAACCTGGGGATCTCTTCTACCGTGGCTGGCAAGCAAGAAAGACAAATGAAGACATGAAAGATTCAAAATTGAAAGAGCGAAAGAGTGCTTGAAGCAAGTCTCACCGGTTTCGGTGGTGCACGCCTAGGTGGAGCGGCGGGCTGTTCTTCTTCTTCGGACTCTGCGCCGAGTGACCCCGGTCGGGGTGCTTGAGCCGCAGCCTCGGGTTTCCCGGCTGATGACTGGTTTCCAGTCGGGATATCCCGACTGGCAGTCGGGGGCTCCTTCCTAGGGGCGTCCTCCTTCGGAGGCGAAGGTTGTCTCTCCGGAATGCTCGCACTCGGTTGTGGGCTCCGGGGTTTTGGCTCTGCTGGCCTTGGCACTTCGGGAGCAGCGGCCGGAGTCGGTCCTTCACCCCCTCCGGCAGGATCTATATCCTGGGGCCTCCTGCGAAAGTGAATACGGCGAAGATAAAGAAAAGTTTTCCGCGAAAGAGTTCAAGACTTCGGTTTGAGCATACCGGATGACCGGCGGATCTTCGGCGCCGTCCGCGTGATCGCCTTAGAGGCGGGGTCTCGACGGAGGAGCCGGGACGTCGTCATCCGAATCCTCGATGATCGCCCGCCTTTTGCTTGCACGTTTGTTCGAGTCCTCACTCGGCGCGCCCGTTCCCGACCGGATCGCTTGGATTTTGATCCCGCCGCGGCTTCTTGGCGGGCGACGCGGCGCGTCATCATGGGCCACCTTATATGGCATGGAGGTGATAGAGACGTTTTCCTACAGAAAAGGGAAAGAGCAACATTAAGAGACAAGACGTCAAGATTGAAAGATACTATGAAGCAACCAATCGGCTTACCGGAGGAGGAGGTCGGTGGATGCTGAATGGAAGGACTCGGCAGAATGAGGGCCCGCTCGACCGCAATCCCGGATGAGAAGAGCTTGTACATCCGAATCTTCGGGATCTCGTAGGTGAGTGGATCGGGTCCTCCCGATTGGGGTCCGTTCCGCCTTCATACTCGAAGGCCGGCTTCGACCGCTCCTTGATCGGTGCCGTCGGCACTGATGAAGTGCCGAGTGATTTGTTCCCCGCGAGATTCCTCTTCTTCATCGCCGGATCTTCGCGAGCGATCATTGGCTTCGTCCCAATCTTGGGCTACGGGACGGTGCTCCAAGATGGCTTGGGGATAGGAGGAAGACCGACGAAGGCGGGCAGGCTGGGTTCGAGATTACTGATGTAGAACCAGCCTGCGTGCGAGCCTTTGTTGGAAGATTTCAAAGGGAGAGAAAAGTAGTCTTTGCGAAGAGATCCGCGAAGCTGGAAGCCTGCTCCGCCAACAACGCAAGGTTGGTCCTTGTTCGGATGGGGTTTCAGATAGAACATACGACGGAATAGATTGAAGTGAGGAAGAATGCCGAGAAAAGCTTCACACACATGAATAAAGAGGGCTATGTGGAGCATTGAGTTGGGGTTCAGATGATAGAGATGAAGTCCATAATAGTCAAGAAGCCCCCGGAAGAACTCGGAGGTGGGAAGGCTGAACCCGCAATAGAAGAAGGAAGTGAAAACGACAAGCTCACCGTGTTTGGGGTCGGGAAGTCCTCCCCGCCGCCGGCGCCATCCCACGAGTTCCTTTGGCGGAAGCACGCCGTGCTTCACCATCTCCTTGAGGGTAGATTCCCTCACTTCCGATGCGGCCCATTGGTCGAAGGGAATCCTTTTTTCCTCCGCCATGAGAATGGGTTGATGGGAAGTGGATCTGGCTGGAAAAAGTTGGATCTTTGGCGGTGGAACGTGGGAGATTTGGCTGTAGAGGTGGTTGTTGCGAGAGCGAGCTCTTAGAAGGATGGATTTGGGAGCGCGCGAGTCTAGGGTTCTCCGCGGTGAGCTGTTGAACAGTCTGAGAGAAGGGAATCGTTTGGAAGACGAAGAGGCGGGGACGACCTCGCATCTTTATAGAAGGATTTGAGGGTTGCGCTAGGTTTTCTGATGAGTGGGCCGAGCCCATAAGAAAATCTACGGCCCAGCTAAGGTGTGGTCTGATACGTGTCCTTAGGGACTTAAGCGGATGAGCTTAAGCGGATATGCCCCGCAATATGCGCGTGTCCGAGTGCCCTATACCTTTAAAGATCCTTCCATACCGCGGTTTGCCGACTTCATGAGAAGCGGCACGATGCAATTTGGAAGGTGACCAACAATGAGTTTTTATAGCTGCCTTGGTGAACAAGGGCTTTGGTTTTTTGGCATTTGGTCGGGTAATCTTACCAATGCTGTTTATTTTCCACCTTGGTGAAGATCTTTATGAGATTGAGACCAGTATTATAGCAAAAGCTATTTAATAACTTGGTCATATTTTTCATATGATTGAAAGAAATTGTTTTCCCATGAGGAATGATTAAAATATTTGTTCCGGGATGACTCGGGCAGATTTACTCGGATAAACATGAGCTTACCGAGTGCTTTTTACCCGTTAGGGTTGACTGAGTTATTTATTCCGAAATTACTCGGGCAAATCCACTCGGATAAGCAAAAGCTTACCGTGTGCTTTTTTCCCATAAGGGTTGATTAAATTATTTGTTCTGAGATGACTCGGGCAAATTCGCTCGGATGAGTATGAACTTGCCGAGTAATGAGATTTCAGTGATTGCTTTAGCATGAGCTAGGCATCTACATGAGAATAATTTTTTATAGTTCTTGACTATATGCTTAGCCTATTTTTGACTAACCACATAGTCGGGGGCTACACCTAATTAGGTGCATCAGGAGATGCACCTAGATATTTATTTTTTGAGAAATTTTTATATATATTTTTCCAGCCCTTCACAGTCTTTGGAGCCACTCGGGAAGATTCAGGCAGAGATGATGGAATCACTCGGCGCCAAAAGCACTCGGTCATAGAAATTTTTTTGGTTGAGTGCTGCTTTGGTCTGAAGCTGAGTTGTCTCGTCGACTGAAAAGGACTCGGGGGCTACTGTGGAGATTGTGGCAATCGGGTATCTACATGGCAAGCTTATCCGACTGGAGGTAGGGATAGATTGTGCCTGCTATATCTGTAAGCCGAACTTGACTTGGGTGTTACGGTTGCCGATAGAGATAAGGCAATCGGCCTATAGTCACGGTTTGGTAAGATTGGGGAAACCAACTTAGAATAAGATAGGGTTACCGACTTGTAAACCCTTCCTTCCAAGACTATATAAGGGGGGTAAGAGGCGTCCCTTGAGGGATATCAGAGATCAGATTCTAGATCAGAAATTCCGATAGGAGATCAGCTTTTAGCTCTCAGCTTTAGATCACGAGATCAATAAAGACACTCGGCGGATCGAATCCACCGAAACAGGAGTAGGGTATTACCTCACGAGAGGGCCTGAACCTGTCTAAATCTTCTTTTCCTCCTAACCCATTGTGCTTGGCGATCTTGACTGCGACCCCCAATTTTCTATTGCCGAAACCAAGTTTCGACAAATCCTATTTTATAAAATGTTTTGTTTGGAATACATGCATTATTTTAATTTTAAATTATCGATGGGTAGTGTGACCTAATGTTATTATAACCCACCTTTGATTGTTATTGATTACTTGTGAT
Source organism: Oryza australiensis (assembly GCA_019925245.2). NCBI lineage: Eukaryota > Viridiplantae > Streptophyta > Magnoliopsida > Poales > Poaceae > Oryza > Oryza australiensis. The sequence continues at coordinate 1,771,057 of JAIFGZ020000160.1, read as the reverse complement.
ACCTTGTTATCCTTTGTGAGTTAAACATTCAGCTCAACTCAGGGTAAAGTAACTATGCTTAGCCCCGCTCAAGGTTATTTTATAAGTAAAATATAATTTGATTAATCATATGCTTGCAATTGTTTTCATACGAACCGTGTGCTATCTTTTCGGTAGCATATGTTATACTGTGTAATAAAATAACTGACACATAAAATATTTTGGACTAAATTGATGGGTGGTTATGTGTGAACCTGGTTAGAGCAACTCCAAAGGCTTTTGTATAAATATTATCTATAATCCATGTTTAAAGAGGTTATCTAAAAGTATATTATCTATTTTCTTTGATATCCTCCAACGAGTCACAAAAATATTGATCCAAAAAATTTAAACTATAGGCTAATTTCATTTTTGGGTCAACTGTTGGGCCATCATTTTAATGACCCGACATCAGAGCTGAATCAGTCGTCGCTCTCTGGCTGTCTACAAACTCAAACTGACAAGGATAAAGATCAATCAGCCATCACCATAGCTGTCACAAGGCAACAACCTAGAGCCCGATTTATGACAGTTTTTGTGTGTGCATACTTCTTGATTGGGGTCCCTATTAGTTATAGAAATGCAGCCTTTTCTGCCCTTCCATCGCTTCTTTTCCATCGAAATGAAATTGTTCATCATACTTTAACTAATACGATAGTCATCAACTCATCAACATATATCTATCTTTATTTATGCATCATACTTTAACTACTACTGCTAGTCATCAACTCATCGCATATATCTCTTGGAAGAACAAAACTTGAGCATTGCATGCATGCATATATGCGTATAGGATGATCCGTAGTAGGGGACACAAATAAAATTAACACTGTGCTACATAGTACCGGTATTGATCAAGGGGGTCATGATGAACATAGATAATTTTTCTCCTCCAAACTTGGGTGCATCTTGAATCTTTGCAACAGAACTTGAGGGTGCTTCTCACCCGAGTGGTTTTCGATGGAGTAAACAATTAGCTATGGCGAAATGAACTCTTCTTTGTAGAAAACAAATTTATGTGACAATTTATAGGTATTTATATACACAAAGCATGACTATTTCGTTAGTGAAGAATGTATGTCTCCGAATATATTCATTAGGTTCCATCATATGCATGTTATCCTCCACTCGCATGTCCTCATCTATAGTACAATTTCCATGCAACACACACAATTCATAGAAAGATTGCAAAACAGGAATTGTATGTCCTCACCTACATATGCATGTTCTATGTGACATTCTTGCCGCTAGCGTATTAATTAAATTGCGACAAAACGATTCACTCAATCATGACATTTTCTTGTAAACCGATCATTCACTGCAGCCACGGGACTCACATATCCATTATTTTATTTAAACCTGAAATGCATCAAAATAAATCTTATTTTATTTCTTAGGTGACGACCATGAATAGGCCAAATGCTCATCGACGATAATGTCGAAACACGTAACACAAATGGCTAGAAACATTTATGCCATGCTAAATTCAGGTATACCAACCAGAAAATACAACAGTTTATCCGATTGGAACGCTCAAATTAATGACGAACAGTATGACTAAAGAGGAGACAATTTCCGAAGAGAGACAAGCAATCAACTTCGGGACCATCGAAACAAAAATTCCTTGCTTGTTTCATCGCGGGAGACCCCATGAGAGAAGCATATGCACATGGATGACCACCACTCAGCACTCAGCAGCACATGGGTGGAACTTATTAGCTTACTCAACAGTCCTTAAGAAGATGCAATGTGAGTTCTAAATTATATGCCTCAACTAGAGTTTGCAAAAATAAAAAGTGAAAAGAATACCTGCAAAGGGAATAAACTGGTCATGCTCCACGCAACCTACGTTCCAAGATTTCATCCCGAAGGCTCTTGTAGAACTTCGTCTAGCCTCATCCATGGAGCTAGTGTCTATATTCATTATCCTCTCTTCTTCTAGCATTTTCTTCACATTCGAGCATCTCTTTTATCGCAACCTTCTCACGTTCAATTGCTTGGTCACCCTCTTTTATGGCCATCTTCTCGCGTTGTATTCTGAAGAATTCTTGTACCCTCGCCTCCTTGATCTCTTGTTTCTTCGAATCAGACTCATCCTTCTTCTCCCAATACCTATCCACACTCGTGTACCTTTCACTTGTTTCAATTTGTCTTTCTCATGCTTCCCCTCGAGGCCTTTCTACATTGTATTCGGTGAACTTGGATCAACTCGCATCTGTAGGAGTAGCATCAACGGCATTTGCTCTCTAGGAGTTCTTTGTACCACATGTCTTCGCTTCTTGTTGCTATTTTTGGTCCCCCATTACCATTCCCGTCGCACCATTTTTGGTGGTGACGAAGGAGATTCCAAGAATGCGAAGCATGAACGCCTTGTTCTTCTTATCTTCCGCCTTGTACATTGTGCGTGCTTGCATAATCTGTTCAAAAAATTAATATGGTTTAAAAATGGGAAAGTCACATACAAAGAGTTGTAAGTTCAAGGTTATACTATAAACAAACCTTGTCTTGTTCAGTTACACCGCTTTGGTTTCTCCTCTCAATCGGCTAAGGTATCCGCGAACTGTTCACACTTTCTTGGATGAATGACCATCGGTTAGTGAGGGAGCCTTCGGTGCGATCCGAGACAAATTGCTTGTTCGAGTGATAGTAACTGGTGATCCTCTGCCAGTATGTGTCTTTTGATTGATCAGCACCACGGACTGCATCAATGCTAACATTTAGCCATGCAGATACTAAAAGCTTATCCTCTTCCTCACTAAAGTTTTTAGACCTTTTCTAGTTAGGCCTTTTGAGGAAAAAACATTTTCTTGTCCTCCCGGCTGCACCGTTTGTGGACTCGCCTCTTCATTTTCTGATTGTGTCTCGCCTACTTGCATCATCGTCATGTAGTATCCATGACCATCTTCAGATGCTGGCACACATTGTTCATTGTCAAAATCAACCTCAACTTCCAAATTCAGATGCCATCAACATAACTGAGATCTTAATTAGCCTATCTCTCAGTTAGCTACCTCAAGTAATATATATGCGAGTGTGGGTAATATATATATACAGGTAGTTGTGCTCTGTTGGATTATACAAATCACCTTAGGTTGTTGTTTTTAGATTTGACGGAAAGAAAAAGGTCATGGGTTTTGCCAACTGTGGTGCTACACCACATGCGGCCTCACATACATTATACATCTATCACCTTACCTATAACTTACAAGGTTTGAAGCACTACGTTTCAAGAAAAGGAAGAACTACAAAACTTGGGTTTAGTGGGCATGACTGAGTATGAGGCACAGTGCCATTTACCAATGCTTGGGTGCTTCAACTTTTTTAAGGAAAAGTTTTGGATGGTTCACTTAGAGAGGTACCTATTCCTGCCATGACAGTATACTGATAATGAAACTAACAATGCAATGAGATGGACTCTGCTTTGGTGTCCGAAAGGACAAATTACTAAATGATCATTGTCACCACAATGTGCATACACTGAATTTAATCATGTCCATACATAAGTTGCTATGCATGTAAAAATTAGGGCAGGCAACATGGAGATGACTCAATCAGCTGGATTTAGTGATCAAGCCCACAGATTTTGAATATTAGAAAAAGCAGCGTTAATGTTTTGGTACGTGCTATTCAGTTGTAGCTTCCTTTTATATAATAATAGGTAAATGGATGTTGCTTCAAAGGTGTAAACAAGCCATTAAAGATTCCTATTAGCCAACTTCCTAAAACATACACAACTACAGATTTATTGTGCAACAATATTAAATGTGCATAATATAGAAAGTTAAGAACCAACTCATTACTTCAAAAACAAGAAGACAGGAGCAAAAGTTTCCTTATTTACTCGCCTAAATGAACTGATACATATAAAATGACAAAGGCCTTATTTACATGGTCGGAAACATATACAACTATTTCTGCTATTATGCTTCACAGTGTTCAGAAATAACATGGTGTTCTACAATAGTTTCATTGTATGACAGGTTAATTATCACAGCAAGACATACAATTTTAGCTAGAACCCACTCATTGTAGCATGTCACAATAGTACATTAAAAGATTAAATTGTCAAACACAGCAACATGGATAATTGTTAAACAACATTTCAAGATTCTCATGAAGATAATTACCCAACATTTCGCTGTCGGCGTTCACTGAATCTTCCATTGAGCAGCTGGTTCGATTTCCCCCTTCCCATGAGGCTTCTTGGGAGCTGAGGTTGAAGCTGTCAACCATGCTGGTGAAGAACGGAGGAGGAGGAGCCGAGGTTGTAGATCCAGGAATTGTCGCATGGCAAGGAGTGGTGGAGAACGGTGGAGGTCGCGCCATGTGGGGCAGAGGCTGAGAACCTACAAAGGGTGTCGTCGGTCTAGAGGTGAAGGGCGCCGTCGGCGTTCGGTTGAAGGCCGCTGCGGGTCTTGGGGTGGCGAGCGCCGCGTGTCTTGAGGCAGTCGGCGCCGGGGGTCTTGCTGCTGCTCTTGGGGCCGTCGGAGGCGCCATTTGGGGTTAAACGGCGGAGGGGCAGGTGTGTCGGCGTGACCTCTCGCGGTGAGTTTCCTCCTATCGCTGTGCGTGGCGGCGGCGACGCCGGCGGATGGCGTCGCGGTTGGGGAAGGCGTGGAGGCAGCAGCGGTAGGGGACGGTGTGGCAGCGGGGAAGGCGTGGAGGCGGCGTCGGGGACGCCGTCGCGGCGGAGGATGCCTTGGCGGCGGCGGAGGAGGAGGATGGCTCTCGGCGGGGGAAGCAGGGAGGAGACGGCGGCTTGGGATGGCGTGGCGGCGGGAAGGCGTGCGGACGGTGGGGAATGAGTGCAGGGCGGCGGGGAGGCATGGAGGCGGCGGGGAAGGAGTGACGGCGGCGGAGGACGTGGAGCGCGCGGGATGGGGAAAAATCGGCGCGGGAGGAAAGGAAAACCTAGCGCGCGAGAAGGATAGCGACTCGCGGCGCGGTTGGCTACAAGAAACGAGCGAAAAAATTGGGATAGAGGCTTAGCAAAAATAAAAAGATCATACATAATCTGTTGGAGACTAATTTTTGTGTAATATTATCTATTGTTGAAATTAATAAAGGTATACATGATCTGCTCTTAGGGCTAATGTGTGTGATCGTTACGAGGGTAACTGAAGATGAGCATATGTTCACCAGCTGATTGAGCAACGGAAGGTAAAGGAGATGGGAAAGGGGTAAAAATAAAAGAACAGCCATGTTCGGCGGCATTGCTGAAACGTGGGAAGAAAGCAACTCTGTTCGAGTTCACTGAACTAAATCCAGCGCCTTCCAAATCACTCATTTCCTTCTTGTCAGAAACCTTTCAAGTCAATTTGACATTTTTTTCCAATTTATTGCTTGTTCAATTTCAACTGAATCAAAACCGACAAAAAAAAGCCCGCATTTACGTGTTCGTCCGATTCACGAAAGGAAGAGGCCTAGTAGATCACGTCGTGGAAGATTATTCCACTGCGACTCCGATAAATCCTGATCGATCCCCGCCCTATGAAACTACGAAAGCCCTACAGCTCTCGAACAAAATCAAGCAGCAGATCATCGTTGCGCCGCCTTGGATCATCGCTGCGAATCCCGTGGGATCAAGGGGACGGAGCAACCAGCCGGCCCGGCGGATATGGCTACGGCGCTGCCCGACGACGTGCTCGTGGAGGTCCTCCGCCGCCTCGCGCCCCGGTGGCTCGCCGCGTCCCGCTGCGTCTGTAAGTGTTGGCGCGACCTCGTCGACGAGCGCCGCCTGCTGCGCGCGGACCTCCTGCCGCTCTCGCTCGGAGGCATCTTCGTCGACTTCTACATCTTGGACTTCCCGATGTTCCTCGCCCGCCACCCGACCGGCATCGCCGTCTCCGGCAACTTCGACTTCTTGCCCATGACCGACGAATTCAGCTACTTTCAAGTCCGGGATCACTGCAACGGCCTCGTCTTGCTTGACTTCGTTGATTTCAGCTGCGTGGTTAACCCTGCCACGCGATGGTGGGCTCGCTTGCCCCCTCACCCACCATCGTTGTTGGGCTCTCCTGCTTGCCTCATCTTTGATCCCACCGTGTCTCTGCACTACGACGTGTTCCTGATCCCATCGCTCGAATATAAATCGGATCATGCAGTGGAATGGCCATCGTCGACATACGCAGTGTCCGTCTTCTCATCAAGAACAGGGCAGTGGGAAGAGAGGAGATTTCTTCGGGAAGGAGAGCCTGCCGACTTTGTCAGCGACGCGTGGATAAATGGTCGGTGTTTGCTAGCCGCAGAGCATGCTGTGTATTGGCGAGGAGCACTCTACGTTGCGTTTCCCAACACTGATCATTTTGTTATAAGGTATATATTTGCTCACTCTTTTGGGCATCGTCATTTGATTTTGAATTTTCCATTAACACAATTATCATATGATTTATTAATATGTTATGGTTAATGATTTGATTTTGTAGATTCTCATTGATGGATGATAAATACCAAGTAATTAAGCCGCCAATGATGCCTCCTAGATGGAATGGGTACAACTTCCAGATAGGAAGGTCACAGAAGGGTGTGTACTCTGCATGTTTCACACGGGATCTTTACCTTCAAGTTTGGATTCTCGATGAATCATGTAGTCAAATGAAGTGGCAGTTGATGCATGAGAAGGATCTGAAAGATGTCCTGCATCAAGTGAAGAATCATCGACACGCATGGATCTTGCAAGATATTAGCTATCGTAAGGGGGAGAGTGAAGATTATAGAAGGGGAGCATTTGTAAAAAAGTACGTTGAATATGGGACCATGACATCGGAGGAGAAATCTGAATGGAACTCTGACAGTGATGATGATGCTGCTGAACGTGAAGACATAGTAATTGATGTATATCGTACATACATTAATATCCTTGGATTTCATCCGTACAAAGAAATTATATTTTTAGTCAAGTCGTTAAGGAGGGGGCTAGCCTATCATTTAAGTAGCTCTAAAGTCGACTATTTAGGTAACTTATTTCCGAAAGATCGCTACATCGGATTACCTAATGAAGCATTCATAGAAAAATCTTCCCCATACACACCGTGCTGGATGTGAAGGTTCTTTTTTAAGGTTCGATGGCCAAGTCCTCATCATTTTCGTTAGTGTATACCATGTGGATTTGTTGTAGGAAACACTACTTTTATTTGTATTTTTTATTTAGTTGGTAGTGCCATTGATTGTAATTTGATTAGTGCTTGACTGCTCATCTTATCAGCTGATTTGTTAATTGTGTGAGCACTCAATGTTTTGTACTCTTATATTTGAATCAAGTTTGAATTTCTCCTATTTCACATTTGGTCGGCTCCACGGCACACTTTATGGTGGTGTGTCTGGCTTGGGGTACCACTCCAATGGCCACGGTGTCGTTCTTATCTTATAAAATTACTTAATTTAGAGGAATTTATTACCAAGGCATTTGTATGAAAAATTGTCATTTGAATTGAACTCTATTTGTCCGATATAAATCCTTGATAGTGTTGTGATCCAAAAGAGACCTTTAAATAGCTCGAGGATTGAAGGATTAGGACTTACAACAATAATTGTAATGTTTTTACTTAACAAGGAAGAGAAATAGATTAGATGCACAACTTGCTCTTCCTTTCATTTGATATTATAAGTCGTTTGATCAAGTTTATGAAGAAAAATAAGAAAACGAATAATATGCCACTCTATTGGGGTGGTTTTAATGAAATGCCACTAACTAAGATGCATCAGTGTCACGCCCGGAAATTCATCTCAAATTTCATTTTATATATTAAATCTCTGTCCATGAATCAACCAAGATACATAGAATGACAAATTAATACACAGATACAAACGTAAAAACAAATCGTAAAATAAAATACTTACCGAAGAGGCTCTTGGTCCTCATACCCAAAAACTACATCGGAAAAGAAAGACGACACTAGTAGGGCTTCAGCTCCACTCCACAGGCAAACTCAACTGGGGTCTGAGCCTTGGTCTTCTAACTCCATCTTCACATCAGAAGCACAACACTTCTGAAAGAGAGAACATCGCAAGACTGAGTACAACCACCTACTCAACAAGCCATACCGAAAAAATACAGACGTGCAAGAGGAGACAAAAGTGGCTTGGGCTATTTTACATAAATGTGGTTTACAAACATATAATGTTTAAAAACAGTAAAACAGTTGAGTAATTAAGGCAATATTAATCTTCCACTGAACAACGTTATCCCCACGTTGAACAGGCCCAACCATTCCACCTGAACTAAACTAGTTCCATTAAATTAAATTATTCAGTAGTAAGACTAATTATAGTGAATCTGGTCGACCACTCATAACCGCGGGCACGGCTATTCGAATAGTTTTACTCAAATCAGAGGTGCGTAACTTTACCCACAAGACATGATTCCACACATGTTACCATGCCCCGAAGTACCACCATGATACTGCAAAGGGGGAAATCGTGACAAGATCTTTCGCATAACTCTCCCTAACCAAGCGATACCACACCAAGGTTTCGCCCCCACTCCCCCAAGGGTAATGGGCAGCCCCCCCGCGTGTCGCGGTGAATCCGGAAGCCGATCAACTCATAAAACCGGGGCCAACCTAACTCCATCACATCCACCCTCACTAGGGTACGTTGGCCGAAGAAAGCTATACTACGAGTCAAGCAGCTTACCCATTGTTGCTTGTGGTGAGCGCTGTAATTCTTTCAGGGTTTCTCATGAACCGGTTCTTAATTACCATGGGTGCGACCATCAAAACCATGCACCCACAACCCACCATGAAGTCATATTTTAGTTGAGATAATTATGACCAATAAGATATGGCCAGGTATATCGAGCTTGCAGCTCATCAGAGACTAGAATAAATAGTATAATTATCCCATTTAGCTAGTGGTAATTAAGCATGGCTAAGCATATAATTCTAGCTAAAATCAATATTAGTGACTAAAGCTAGTCAAGTTACGACCCAAGGTTAACAAAGGACGGATAACAAGTAAATAAGGCTCAACTAAGCAGATAGGTATTCCATCATTCCATGTAATTAGCAAAGTAATGCAATTTTATTTGCAAATGTAAAACATTTATAAAAGTAGGATCAATATGCTTCAAGGGAAGTGTGACTTGCCTTGCGTCTTCAAACAGACTTCTGGACTCTTTTCCTTGTGAGCGTGAACTCCAGAAACGGCGGAACCTACATGCCAGCACGCAAAACAAAAAAACCCTAATAAAAACCAAATAACACTACATAAAAAGTAAACAAACATGTAGAATTTATTTTTAGATGAATTTTGCAATTTGAATGGCCCAATTTGGAGTTCGTATGAATTAGATATGAATTTTAGAAGTTTTGGACCATTTAAATGAATTCTGAAATTAAAACGATTTATTGCGCAATATTTAATTATTTTTGAACTGAAAAAGGTGGATGCTCACGTCAGCAGCCGAGGGATGACGTCAGCGGGCTCGGGCACGGGATGACGTCAGCAAGCTACGTGTTGACGCAAGCAAGGGCTGACGTCAGCGAACCCAAGGGCTGACGTCAACCGCGGTGACGGCGACGAGTAGGGTTCATGGTGGACCCGGTCCACGGGGACCGGTCGACAGGGCGCACCACGTGGCAGCATCCGAGTAGTCGGGTCGGCGCGTGATCGGACGACCGAGCGACGCTAGGGTTAGGGTTTACGGCGGTGGCGGCGACGACACGTGGCGGCCATCCATGGCATAGCGGCGCGATCGGACGGCTGCGTCGTGCGGGAGGAAACAGACGATCGCGATCCACTCGCACGGTGGATCGGACGGCGGCGCCGAGGCTAGGGTTAGGGTTTGCGGCGGGGGCGGCGGCCAAGCTTTGGCTTGGCTGGCCATGGCCGCGTGGCGGTCGGCTGGCTCGTCGACGACACGGGAAGCGGCGGCGGGCGGCAGCGTGACACACGGCAAACGGTGCGGGACGGCGCAGCGGCTCGGGACGACGCGGCGACGACGGGCGACGCGGGTTCGGCTTGTGCGCGAAAAGGAAAAGAGAGGGAGTAGTCCGGCCTCACCGAGATGGAGGGACGGCGGCGGCCGACGGTGGCGGGCGACGGCGCTAGGTGAAAAAGGGCTAAATGCGATCGGGCGACAAAGGGAAAACGCGGCGGATGACGCGGGGAGTTTTATAGGAGGCTCGGGAGTCTGGATTAGGCACGGATGGGCCAAGAATTTCTCGCCGGCACAACCGACTCGGAGAAGGATAGAGAAAAGCGGCGGCGGCAGTTCGGATGCGATTGCGGCTGTTGTGGGACGCAGGAAAAGCGGGGCCGGGTGCAGGGAAGCGCGTGCGGCGACACGGGCCCGACGTGGCACGGGGCGGCGCAAAAGAGGCGAGGCGTGGCGGCGCGCATGGCGGCGACGGCTCGGGCTACCGGGCGCGGAAGTGTTGACGAGAAATTTCTCTCACGCGCTGGCCTGGGAGATCTGCTTAACTCCAGTGCAGGTCCTTCTCGGCTACCTATGCTGTTCAAGACGTGCCAGTTGGTTTGATATGTTAACCAACAAGAAAAACAGAGATATGTGCATTAAGTATTAAGTCGATCCTACCGGATCGGCTATAGGAGTCAATTTACATATATATGCTATTCCGAAGTGTATTTAAATCAAGTGACTAGAATAGATCGGCGACACCGAGACAGTATTAGTCACTTAATCCAAATATACAACATAATAATAAATATATGCTTTAACAATCTTAGCCGATGTCATAAGTCCAACCGTGAATCGACTAATACTCCGATTTATCTTATGAAAAGATATTGATCTAAGCTAAACGCGCTAAACCTAGATCAGTCGGCTATCGGCTGTAGCTGACAAACTGATTCTGGCTTAGGACATAACTAGAACAAGATCTTAATATAAGAGGCGGTTTTAATAATCCTGATAGCAAATATCAAAAGAACATTAAAACAGATAAGGACGGCTGAAACCCCGACACTGTCTCTAAGCAAAATACATCTAGCCGAATAGATCATAAAAGCTCTAAAAACGACTTAATAGTTCAACATTGATGCAACATTAAGTATAAAAAAACAGTCTGATCTATTGTAGCTGATGTAAATACCTCAAGACGGTGGATATCGTATATAATCTAGGTCAACCTTTAGATCTAGCTCTATCGGCTGCCAATTCCTAACAGAAATAAGCCGATGACGAGATAGATCTAAACATTGTTCTAGATTATATGTAATATGTGATAACTAGCGTGACATAAATCATCAAATTTAGAGTGTCATGACGATGGAAGCACTAAATTCGACGAGATACACCACTAATGACAAACATTTACCTGAACTTGAGGATCGAAACGATGCAGCCTGAAGCTAGATCAATTGTTCGTCTGAAGAAAAAAGGAGGCGATGCACCAAAAGTTGTATTGATATTGAGAATGTTATTTACAGAGGTCTCGGGTCCTATTTATACCCAAGCACAACAGAGACCGCGCTAAACACGGCTGCAACTAACTACTATATCTACACGACAAAAGCGCAGAAAGCAATCTTTTGCTGCCTTTACAATAGGGTTATCTCTAAATAAATCTCTAATTTACATACATTTGCCGTTGCAGGGCTTTATCCCAAAATGGCAATATCTCTAACGCGCAATTTGGAAACCGAATCTTCTATTTTATCTCCAAATATCTCGCATCGAAACGGCTTCAATCTTCTCCAAACTGGAATCGGCTATCGGCTATTCTTGTCCAATTCAACCTTAGCCGACGGCCTCGTAGCCGATCGTATCTCAGCCGACCTGGCCTCTGTTTCTCTTTCAAACAAGCCGATCCGATTCTACTTCAACTTCAGCCAGGGCTTAGGGATTTGGTTACCAAATCTAGCTATCAACACATACCCCCAAGTCCGTGATATGAAATGTCGCGGATTTGTCGCCCTTTCGAGTTCCCGCTCTTTTCTGACCTAAACCATTTCGGCTGCCAAAAATATCCTTTAAATAGTCCTTCCCTCTTACCAAAACGGCTACGCTTTCGTTTTCACTCTTGAGCACTCCGCGACCAGCTTTCTCTTTCCTCTCTGGCGATTCCTCAGCAATCTCGGCGAACTCGGCGATTCCGGCTACCAAACACTTGAATCCACTCCAGTGATCTTGATGGCCTCCTCCACCGCCGCCGCATCGGCCGTTACTGCCGCTGAGTTCCTCGAGGTACGTCCCAATCGGCTCAAAATCCCCTTTCCTTAATTTGCATTCTAGGGTTCTTGATCCATGGTTTCCTCCCCTTTTTCCAACTGTAACACCTGGCATGTCAGATAGCAATTCCCGCCTCACCCAAGAGAAAAGATATTTCCTCGACCCTATCGGCAATGCTGATCCAACCGACATTATAATAGCCAAAACCGACAGGATGCGTTACAACATGAGAAAACCATCCTTAAACCACTGGGCAAGCACCTTTAAGTCATGGCCAACCACGGATAATGCCTGGATCGAATGGTACAAGAGAGTGCAATTGGCTAAACAAGCCCAGTGGGAGGAATCAGGGATAGCCCAGTGCTTAGCTCTGTCCACGGCCAATATGGAAAAAGATGAGCCCCTCATGTCGGCCGCAACTTACTTTTGGAATGATACTTTCAACGCCTTCATGTTTCAGCAGGGCCCCATGACCATAACCTTAGCCGATGTAGTTATGACAACCGGGCTTGACATCTTGACATCGGCTAATCCTGGAGACCTGAGCAGAAAGGGCCAACATCAGTTCAAGACAAAGGCCATTGGTGGATGGAGTGGCTACATCGCCCAGAACATGAAGGATGGATCAGTTGGCCACAGGAAACACGCCGCATTCCTTATGATGTGGCTGAAAAAATTCGTGTTCTGCGGCTCAAGCTGTGGGCCGATTGCCAACTGGCAGATCGTAGCCAAATCCCTAGCTGAAGCAAGGAAGCTTGCACTGGGCAAATATCTTCTCGGCTATCTATATCAGACTCTCCATCAGGCCGTCGCGAAGATAGCCGCCAATGCTTCTATCAACACTGGGACAATGTTTGAGACCCACTTGGCGTACCAGCAAGGCCGAATGAATCCAGCATCGTATAGCCGAGTTATTTCGGCTTTAATCGCATCGTACATATCGGCTTTGAACCTCCTGGGAGGTTGTTTGAACGGCCAATAGCCTGCCTTGATTGGTAGTTGATGCACGACAATAGATCGGCTAAGACCGGGCATCTCGAAGTACTCCCAAGCAAAACAATCTTTATATTCTTTTAACAAATTAATGAGCTAGGATCTACAATGAGAAGGTAGATTTTTGCTAATATACGTCGGCCTCGGCTTGTCACCAGAGCCGATGTCAATTTCTTCTAACTCGTCGGTCGACGTAAAACCTTGCCCAAGCTTGCCATCGTCTTCGTCTGCGATGTCCATGCTGAAAATGCTCGAGCCCTCCACCGTGCCTTGTTCAAAGCGAAACTGCGGCTCGTCATCTCCAATCGGGCGTATTGTGGAATCGGACACATTTAGAAAATCAGCTTGCCGATTTTCCCGATAAACAATCAATGCCTTCGATTTCTCAGAGCGGCAAATCGGCATTGACGATGCTAACTGACCTGTCGGCTGGTACGATCTCGATCTTGTCACCGTCCCATTGGATCAGGCTCTGATGCATTGTAGAAAGAACGCAACAATTGGCTTGTATCCAATCCCTTCCGAGCAGCAGGCTGTAAGACTCCTTCCCGTCGATGACAAAGAATGTTGTGGGCACGGTCTTATTGCCGATGGTCAGTTCGACGTTCAGGACGCCCTTGGTTTCGACGGGTTGCCGCCGAAGTCCTTGAGCACCATATTGGTCTTGATCGGTCTTCGGCCCCTTTGCCTAGTTTTCGAATGTTGCGTAGGGCATTAGGTTAACTGCGGCTCCCCCATCAACTAGCATCTTGGACATCGGCTTGCCGTTGACAAATCCTTTAACGTACAACGGCTTCAGATGCCAATTTTCGGTCCTCTCGGGTTTGTCGAAAATAGCTTGGTCCAGGAAGAGTGCTAGTTTCACCAAGTCATTTTTGATAGTGTCTGCATCGGCTTCAGGAGCACTGAATTCGGCTGGCAATATGAATACCATGTTGACCGATGCAGAAACTTTGCCTTTCCCTTTGGCTGCCCTCCTGGCTTGATCGGCTGAACTCTCCTTGGCTTGCTCCTCGTCGGCTGCGACGGTTTTATCTTTGGGAATCCATCGCCTTTTGATCTTACCCAGCCGACGGCGCTGTTCTTGAATCATTTGCCGAACTTCTTCTTTCCTTCCTTCACGCTTTAGCCTTTGAATTCTTCGTTTCTATGTTTTGGTGAAGAGGTCAGAGGGGCACCATTAGGGGTTGGCCGATTCTTCATCATCGGCCTTTTCTTCGTTGTAGTAGTCGTCATTCTCGTTTTCGTCGAAGAAGTCTTGATGGATCGGCCCTAGCCGATCGTGAACGGACTGCCGGTGCCGGTTGAGCTGAACGGGCCTTGGGACGAACCGAGTTATATCGTGATCGACCGGCTTCGTGTTTGTCCTCTGGGCATTCGCCGCTAGCCGTGCAGGCAGTTTTCTAGTGTTGGCAACCTCATCCCGGTCTACCAGCAGTGCCTGAAAAATTCGCAATGCCAATGGGGATCGACACCGCTGTGATTCCCGTCATACCAGCGGCCTCGTGTCTCTGGCTCCTGCCGATAAAACCTTTCAAACCAGGCCTCCTCCCGCCACGATTGCTGTTGGGGGCGGCGTCGGCTGTTCGTGTTGATCGGCCGTCGATCAGCCGATCGGGCAACGGGGCGCACCATGTTGATCGGCGCGGCTTGGCTTCCAGTCGGCTCACCTTCTGCATTGACCCCTTTCAATGTTTTGGCTAAGCTGTACGTCATTCTGCGCTGCTGATCAGCTTGCCCAGGGCCGATTTGAACCATATTGATTACGAAGGGGTGGCCATCTACCTTCATCGGCTGATTGGAATTGGCGAACTTGAGTTTCCCGGCTTCTATTGCCGAACGGATCTGCTGCCTGAAGACT
Source organism: Oryza australiensis (assembly GCA_019925245.2). Taxonomy (NCBI): domain Eukaryota; kingdom Viridiplantae; phylum Streptophyta; class Magnoliopsida; order Poales; family Poaceae; genus Oryza; species Oryza australiensis. Next base: position 1,756,052 of record JAIFGZ020000160.1, on the reverse strand, counting down.
TTGCAATCGTTGGTGGCATGAGATGTGGAGTTGTGCCACTTGCAATATTTTTTCTTCTTGAGTTCTTCGACCGATGGGATCAGGTGGTTCTCAGGAAGCTGGATCTGCTTCTCCTTGAGCAGTAAGTCAAAAATCCTATCGGCCTTGGTGATGTCGAAGTCATATCTTTCCTCTTTGGCCGTCTTCAGCAGCCATTGACAGACGATGACCTTTTTGTTCTTGGCCCATTCGGCTGCCGCCACCTCTGCGTCGTCGTCGTTGGAATCGGAGTTTGACTCAACGATGACTTGAGTTATGTTTTTGACGGCCTTCCTGGTGTCTTGAAATCTCTGTTCATGGGCCATCACCTTCTGTGCCAGATGCGCCAGGCTGTTGAAGTCCTGAGCGGAGAAGCGTTCACGGATCGGTGCGATCAGGCCATGAAAGGCCAAATCGGCTAGCTGGGCATCCGACAGCACCAGGCTGTAGCATCTGTTCCTCATCTCTCTGAAGCGTCGAATGTATTCTTGAACCGACTCGTTGTGCTTCTTCCTGATACTGGTGAGGTCCCACAATTCATTTCATGGTTGTCGGAGTAGAAGTAGCTATGAAATTGTTTCGAGATCGGCTCGCTCGAATTGAGTTGTAAGGCAATGAAGAGAACCAGTGAAAGCGATCCCGAAAGCAATAAAGGGAACAACCGGATTCTCAAGGCGTCTATATCCGATGCTTCGCCACATTGCGCCAAGAATCGGCCGACATGCTCGTAGGTTGACACGTTGTCTTGCCCCGAGAACTTCGAAAATCTAGGATCTTGTATCGATTGGGCAACGGAATCCGCTCAAAATACTCCGGGTAAGGACACCGATACATGTTCTCTGAGTCCTTTGGTTTGAGGCCGAATTGGTCGAGCATGACGTCCGCAATTAAATCGGCCCAAGTTCGGTTGTCCTGCTGTATCGGCTCATATTGGTCATATGGCGCGGGTGCTTGCCGATACAGTGGTGGTGGCGTCGAGGCCTGCAAGTGATGATCTTGGCGGCCTTATTGATACCGGTAGTGGAGTGGATGATCGGCGGGAGGCGGCCGATTTGCCGTGGTGGCGTTGGTGGACCCGGAATGTGCCGGCCACCGGCGTTGTACTGTCTGTCCGTGCCAACTGGGTAACTATCACGCCCCGATTTTGGATCGGGATTAAAAATCGTTTAATAGTACATTTCCTAGAAATTAAATAAAAAGAAAAGTAAATTGATCAAGTGAATTAATTAAGGAAATTAAATTTTCCTTTAAAAATCATGGTTGGAAATATTTTTGTAATATTATCCATGCCCTAAAGTACTCTCGAAATTGTCCGTGAAATTTTGGAGCTCCGAAATAATTATAATGATACAAGGAGTATTTAAGTAAATACTTAAATAAATTATTTAATCAAGAATGAGATTTTTATATTTTTATTAAATACTTTGGATGCCTATCTATTTTTAGGATTTTTCCGGAATTAATTAAGCATTGAAAGTATTTATAAAAATATAAAGATTATTTATCCGATTAAATGAATAGAAAATAAATTTGAATTTGTTTCCCGCCCTTGGGCCGCCGTCGGCCCATCTCCGTTGCAAAGTCCGCATTCCTCCCTGCGGCTCTCCTTTTCCCTCCTCCCCTTCGGCCCAGTCCGGCCGGCCCAACACCCCCCTCCCTTTCTCTCTCCTCCCCTCCTCCCGTTTGGGCCGGCCCAGATCCCCTCCAGTCGCTGGCGCCAAGTCCACTTTACCTCCTCTCCGGTTGGAAGCAATGACAGGCAGGCCTCGCTCGTCATCCCCAACCTCCATCCATCTCATGCCATACCTCACGCCCGTGCGCGCGCGCAAGACCATGTCCCGTGCCACATTCCGGCCACGTCTCGCCGTCCCGCCCGCGTCATCCCGTGTTCTCCGGCCACCTCCTCCACTTCCCCACCTTTTCCCTCTTTTTCGTCGCTCGTGCACACCGGAACGGCCGCTATTCGAAATTCGGTTTTGCCGCCCGTTCGTCCAAGTCACGTCGCGTTCCCCGCTCCCTCCGGCCACGTCCGTTCCCCCTCGTCCCCTATAAAGCACCCCCGAGTTCCGAAGCACCGTTTCCTTTCACTTTCGCCAGCCCCCACGCTCTCTCGTGCTCCCGCACCGTGCAACACCGATCCGCCACTGCCGAGCTCAGTTCCGGCCGCTGTTCCGACCATATAACCGCGCGCCGCACCAAATTAACACCGCCATCACGTTCGCCACCTTCGGGAACACCATCTCCACTCTTTTTCCCAAAATTCCGTTGCTGAAACGCGCCGTCACCGTCGTCCCTTCAACCTTCGGCCGTGGGTGAGAAAACCTCTTTCCCCCTCCACTCCCTTCTCTCTCTCCATGTTCGGCGCCGCCCTGGGTGAGCCCCGGTCGCGCGTGTCGTCATGCGGGACGTTTCCGACGCCGGCCGTGCACCAGTCTCCCCTCTCCGCAGCCCGCCGTGCGCCGCTGCCGCCGCCTTGGTGAATTCCCGTTGCCCGTTGGCAAAGCCCCGCGCGCCGTGCGCCACTTTGCCGTCGGCAAAGCCGGCGGGCCAGAGCCGAGCCGCTCCTGCTCTCTTTGCCTTTGTGCCCGTGTGCCAATCCCGTGTGTGCCTCCGGCCTCGCTGCTCCTTAGTCGCCACAGGCAACCAGGCCCCCGTGCGTCTCTCTGCGCTCGCCGAGTGCCGCGCGTGCCGTGCACCGAGCCAAGTCCGTGTGCCACAGTGCGCGTCGTCGCCACATTGCCGTCCGAGCCGCGCTGCGCTTTGTCGCCGGCACGCCGCCCGTCGCCTCGTCGAGCCCGTGTCACCGCCACCTCCCATGTCGCGCGCGCCGCACAACGCCGCTCCCCGCATCGCGGTCGCTCTGGCCGACCAATTGCCGCCGCCGCGCCGTCGGCCATGCCGAGCCGGCCGGTTCGTCGGTCCCAGCTAGGCTAAGCCGTCCGGCCGGACCGAGCCGACCGATCAGACAGGCCTTGAGCCGGCCCATTTACCTTCTCGGGCTACCCTCTCCCCGTGCGGCCCAATTGCCCTCGCTCCCTGAGAAAGTCTATTTCTCCTTCCTTTGGGCCTCCCTTTTCCTTTTCCTCGATTGGGCCCAGACCGACTCCCCTCTTTTGTGCAAAGTCTAGTTTGGGTCCCTTGACTCCCTCTCACTCATTTTCCTCTCTGGGTCGTTGGCCCATAGGCCACCTTCTTCATTTAAAGTCCAACTTTCCTCCCCAAGAGAAAAGTCCAAATCTTCTCCTTCCCTCTTCGGCTCCAGCCCATAAGCTTTCTCCATTACCAAAGTTCACTTTTCCACCTTGGCCTAACCCCGAAAAGTCCACCCACCTCCCTTTCCATTTACGACCTTGCCTCCTTGGACTTGGTCCACGGTGGGTCGTCCCTCCGTGCGCCGACTCATGGGGCCTACGTGTCGGCATTGGCCCTTTTGCTGATGTCAGCGGATACCTTTTCCTTTGAGAAATTAATTAAATATTCCGCAATAAATTATATTAATTTCAAGAATTCAATTAAATGGCCCAAAACTTTGAAAATTCATATCTAATCCATATGAACTCCGAATTGGGCCATTCAAATTGCAAAATTCATCTAAAAGTGAGCTCCACGTGTTCATTTACTTTCCATGTACTATTTATTTGGTTTTTATTAGAGTTTTTCCTCTTTTTGCGTGCCAACGTGTAGACTTCGTCGTTTCGGGAGTTCGCGCTCGCAAAGAAGAGAGGATCAGCTGAAGAAGCAAGGCAAGTCACATTCCTCCTTGACGCATATTGATCCCAATTTATAAAATATTTATTGTTTGCAAATAAAATTTGCATGTTTTGCTAATTACACGGGAATCGGGTCAACCTATCTGATCGCTTGTGCCATGTTTAATTGTTATCCATTAATTGTCAACCTGGGTGATTAATTTGACTAGCTTGCGTCACTTACGTGACCCTGCTGTAAATGTTTACGCTTAGCCATGCTTAATTGCACTAGCTCACCTAATGGGAGAACTATACTACTAGCTGATAATCACATGAAATGACGGTCTCAGACCGGAGGTACCTTGGCAAAGGTTCTTGGTTAATTAAAATATGACTAAATGGTGGGCTGTGGGTGCATGGTTTTGCTTGTCGCACCCATGGCAATTAAGGACCGGTTCATGGGAAACCCTGGAAGACTTACAGTACTTACCACAAGCCAGAATGGGCAACGGCTGGACTTATAGTGTAGCTTTTCCCTGCCCGACGCATCCAGGCAAGGGTGGGCGTGATGGAGTTCGGATGGACTAGTCAAGGTCTATGCGGCTGCCGGATTCACCAAGGCACCAGGGGGGCTGCCTACCTTGGACATAAAGGTAGGGGCGAAACCTCAGTGTGATGTCGCTTGGTTAGGGGAGTTATGCGAAGGGTCTTGTCACGATCACTCGCATGGTAACGTGTCAGGCATGGCATGGTGACATATGGTGGATTGTGTTTTGTGGGTACAGTTGTACACCTCTGGCCAGAGAAAAACTATTCGGATAGCCGTGCCCGCGGTTATGGGCGATCAACCAGATTCACCATGATTAGTCCCACCTTAATAATTTGACTTAATGGAACTGGACTAGTTCAGGTGGTTTGGTTGGGCTTGTTCAACGTGGAGATAACGTTGTTCAGTGGAAGGTTAATCTTAGTCTAATTAATCAATTGTTTTACTGTTTTAAACTGGAAACGTTTGCAACCGCCTTTATGCAAAATAGCCCAAGCCACTCTTGTCTCCCCTTGGACATCTGTATCTCTCCGTGTGGCTTGTTGAGTACGGTGGTTGTACTCAGCCTTGCTATTTTCCCCTTTTCCCAGAAGTGTAGTGCTTCTGAGTTGAAGACGGAGTTAGAAGACCAAGGCTCAGACCCCAGTTGAGTTTGCCTGTTGAGTGGAGCTGAAGCCCCGTTAGGATTGCCTTTTTCCGCTGCTGCTAATTTCGTTTGGGTGTGAGGACTAAGTGCCCCTTTTTGTAAGTATTTTATGGTTTATTTACGTTTTGGGTCTGTTTATTGATTTGTCAGTTTGTGCACCTTGGCTGATTCCTGGACAGGGATTTAATAAACAAAATAGTCTAGAAATTTGGCTAAATTTCTGGGCGTGACAAGTTGGTATTAGAGCCATCTCGACTGTAGGTTGAGCCAAATGGTCAAACCCTAAGGACCAGTTTTCCGAAAACCCAAATTGCGAAAATGCCTCTCCCCTCCCTCCAGAGTTCTTTGCGAAAATAGATGTCAAATTTCTCCCCTTTCCCTCCAACTCTCTAGTTGTTAAGCCCGGAGCGCCACTGAAGCTTCAAGCAAGAAGATCGAGCCAAGCAATCCAGAGTCCGCGCTTCTCGTGGTGCAAGCGAAGCCTTCCCGGAGTTCGACCAAACCCAATCCTTCCCCGAAGAGTAGAGTCGTTAGCTGTTAGACCGTGTGATTGTTTGCTGTGTGCAGGTGTATGGTTCACATCAGTGGTGGGGATGTGACCGTACTAGGTTGTTTGTTTAATCAACTTGAAGAGTAAAAGTACACTCACATCAGATCATTAGTTAAGCGGGTTAAGGTCTCGCCTTTAGTTTAACCCCTCCTTTGTCCCTTCCTTTCTCCTTCGCAAGGGATGGGTAGAGTCGAGGCGTGTCGGTGGTTCAGACACCGTAGCCCCATGGGTCAACTCGAGCAACACCATGAGCATTCCACCTCCACTCCCCGAGGATTCGACCCTAGCCCAGGTGGTGGCCAATCAGACGCAGCTAATGGCCATGATGATGCAGCAGATGCAATGGTAGTATGAGCGCAACGATGATGCAAGCCCGGATGCAAGTTCGAGTTTATATCAAGATCAAGGCCGCTTGACTCTAATGCAAGCACCTATCACTCCTGCCAGTATGCCGTCAAGTTCCCAGAAGGTGATGACACCAACACCGCCATCAGGCTGGAAGGAAACGCATGCCACCGACTATGGGAACAACGAGCAAGGTCATAATGCAAGCAACAGTTCACGGGACACAAACATCAGGACACCATCCGAAGCTGAGATGCGGTGCCCAAGAAGGAAGCAAGGTTCCAGTCAACCCATCAGCAAGAATTTTGGTACGTCAATATCCAACCCTAAGAAAAGAAAGGCACCAGAATGGAATATAGGATGTACCAGCAAGATGATCATCACCGACATAGAGTTTACTCCTGAAGATGCTGAGAAGATTCCCCGATGCCTGAGAAGAAATTCCTTCCGTGGTGCACGTCAGCTAACCCAGCACCTCAGGCTTTATGGTCCACCCAAGCCAGAAGGGGATGAATCGGAAGAAGTATCCTCTGACGATGATAAAGCGGTCTTTGGAGGTATTAGTGAAAAAGAAATGAAGCTCAAAGCATGTACTCGTTGTGGAGAAATTGGGCACACTGCGAGCATGTGCACTCACACCTGCCCCTGTGGTGAAGATTTCCACATGCCAGAGGAATGCCCTATGAGAAAGATCACATGTTTCCTATGTGAGAGAACAGATCACGTGCCTAAGGACTGCCAACTGAATTGGGTCCTATCAGAGGACAAGGAAGACAAAAGGATATCACGACGGTCTATAGGTCGACTCTTGCTTGGCACTAATAATGGTAACAATGCTCCCGACCGTCAACCAGCTCCAACCCCTGTCGAGACCACCAGTGGTAACAGAGGTGTGGAAAGCGAGGCTCGCGCGCCAGTGCACCTTTCAGTTCTCGCAGCGGGCCTGCATGCCCAGACTAGTGCACGTCGTGATAAATCAGGTCTGATTTGCTTCAACTGTCTCAAGCCAGGGCACTATTCCGATAAATGTTCATTTCCAAGAGTAGCAAAAGAAGCCCCTCGTTGTTTGAACTGTGGGGAACGAGATCATTTAATTAAAGGTTGTTCAATGCCCAAGCGTCAACATCCTCAAGGCACCAACCCTGTCTGCTACTCCTTTACATCATCAGCTGTCCTAGCACAAGCTCAACATGGTCCAATTCAGCCAAAAGGCACCAGAAAGGCAAAGGTTACCAGTCGTCGCCTGTTCGTGCAACCTCCACCACAGCGCATTATCGTCAAGGGCACCCATAAAGGTTTTATTGTGCCACCAACCACTCCCGAGCTTCAGAACCAGCACCAGCAAGGCAAGCAATGCTAGGAGAACAATAACCTGACTCAACTGCAAGAAAATGACACACCTCATCCGTAGAACCTGCAGCAGTTGCCGACAGCACCAGGCCACAAAGCTACCATTGAAACTAGCAAGGCACCCCACATTGCCCCAACTCAGAGATCTAGTAAGCAGTCGCGAAAGAGAAACAATGTCAACAAGAAGGATGTGCCTGCTACCTCAACTGCTTAGAGCAAAGGTGTTTCTTCATGAAAGGCCAACCATCGTGGTATTGTTCTGTTAGAATTTCAGCCAATAAGAAACGGAAGAGCAAGATGACCATGTCATGACCTCGGACACGAATGTTGTTTGGGTCAACACTTCTGTTTATAAGGATAAGTAGTAGTTTATGAGTCTGATCTTCAAGTATTTCCCATTGTATAGAAGTCTCATGGCTTTTATGTAATAAAAGAGGAATGTTGAATAAAGTATGCCTCGGGCAGTCTTTCTGTTGCACGTGAATCGTCTCGCTCACTCAGAAGGAGTTTTGACTCGTGTATCTGTCAGTGTCATGAGAAACCTAGAGTTTCTATTCCTTGACTCATTGCATTTTTGACGAGCTTGAAAGCATGACCCTCAACATAGAAAGGAAAAGGTTAACCCACAACTGAAGAGCAATTAGACCGTGTTAACACCCAACGTTATAATACCTCTTGGAAGAACCATATAAGTGGCATTTCAAGAGAATAAGAAGAATGATGGAAAATGTGGCAATAACATCATGGGAGGAATGTCCGCACTTTTAATTGTGGAGGCTCTTCAGCGAATAGCAAGTGCAAACTGCACTCTAGCGGTGCATACGGGTCAAGGATGGTTTCCTTAGTTCAAGGTAACTGTTACAGTTCTCGGAGAGCACCTCGGTGTTTCCTAGGAAGACGACAACAGAATGGCTTCATCACTCCCTTCCGGAATAAATGAATGAAGAGGTCAAACCATAAGATACATCCGTGGAGCATGCATCAGAGATTTTTCCTTTGGAAAACATTTATACCCAAGGTTTGAAAGCGAACTTGCTGGTCAAAGGGCAAATACTCTTGGCAGCATCAATGGTATTTTTTCAGCGGACGTACAGATTTTGATGTTGTGGAGAAAGTAACGGTAGAACTCATAGTCTATCAATCCAGGAGAGTCAGTAAAAGCTAAGCGAAAAAGTGAAATGTTGTATCGCAGGGTTAACCTTTTGAGCTTGATTCATTAAGTGATCAGTGTTTGTTTCAAGAAAGGAATATCATCTGCACAATATGTTCAGGCAGATGACACCGAGGTCAGGACGAAAGCGAAACGGTCGGGTCAGCAGTTACACCCTATGGAAAAGTTAACCAAAAGTCAGTATGGTCAGGAGTTGCTTGAGAGTCACTCTTATGTGTAACACCCCCCCCGTCATCATTTGAGTGTCGAGTTCCAAGAGTCCCTGGAATGAAAGGGGCACAACCTTGCTTCATTTCGATCGACCTGTGGGATATCTGGTTTTCAGTGTCAAGATCCTTCATAAGTCAAAGACATGTTGGTCAACCTCAAAGAAGGGTAGAGAAATAGTTCGCAGTCAGGTGAAAGATTAACTGCTAGTTTTGAAGACGAGATCGAGGGTGAGTTTGTTAAATTTGGTAACCGTTTGTTTGGAGGATCAACCACGCGAAACAGTTTGGGTTGTAACCAAGAGAGTCAGCTACGAGCAGTTAGCAGGGCTCCAACAATCACCAGTTAGCATGGCTACAATGATCACCATTTAGCGGGTTCGAGTCTAAGGCACCCCAAGCTGTCATGTCAACAGTGCAGTCTATAGAAGCATCATTCCAGAATAGTCGCAACCCAGACAAAAGATCGATCGAGCAGCTTCTTCAAATACTTGATATTTGGGTCGAGAGCAGTTCACAGCAAGCTTAGAGTCTGTGTTCACAAAATTTAGTTGTGAGGTCCGAGAAAAGTTCCACCAATTGTCCGTCGCAGAGTGAATTCTCGCTTATCAAGTTTGTCAACTCTAAGTGTGCAGTCCGAGGAAAGCCAGTACTTTGAGTCCTAGTACTCCGGGTCAATGTCAGAACAGGAAGAACCCGTCAGTTCAGTTTGGTGAAGCAGCATGGCACCAGGGTTGAGCCAGGTCAGTTGGGTCATGCAAGTTAGATCAATCCATCGTCGCAGGTTTGGTCAGTCAGTCAATCTGTGTGAGTCAAAAAAAAACCGTAGTGGTTAGCCAGCCAACCCAATACCCTACGTTCTCTCTTTCTAGCCGCGAATCTCGTGACGAGATTCTTGTAAGGAGGGTAGGTTTGTCACGCCCGATTTTCGATCGGATTAAAAATCGTTTAATAATACATTTCCTAGAAATTAAATAAAAAGAAAAGTAAATTGATCAAGTGAATTAATTAAGGAAATTGAAGTTTCCTTTAAAAATCATGGTGGAAATATTTTTGTAATATTATCCATGCCCTAAAGTACTCTCGAAATTTTCCGTGAAATTTTGGAGCTCCGTAAATGATTATAATGATACAAGGAATATTTAAGTAAATACTTAAATAAATTATTTAATTAGTAAATGAGCTTTTTATATTATTATTAGATACTTTGGATGCCCATCTATTTTCAGGATTTTTCCTAGAAATAATTGTGCATTGAAAGTATTTACAAAAATATAAAGATTATTTATCTCGATTAAATAAATAGAAAACAAATTTGAATTTGTTTCCGTCCTTTGGCCGCCGTCGCCCATCTCCTTTGCAAAGTCCTCATTTCCTCCCTGCGCCCTCCTTTTCCCTCCTCCCCTTCACCGGTCAGTCGGCCTCACAACACCCCTCACTTTCTCTCTCCTCCCCTTCTCCCTTTTGGGCCGGCCCAGATCCCCTCCAGCCGCTGGCGCCAAGTCCACTTTACCTCCTCTCCGGTTGGAAGCAATGACAGGCAGGAACCGCTCGTCATCCCCAACCTCCATCCATCTCATGCCGCACCTCACGCCGTGCGAGCGCGCAAGACCATGTCCCGTGCCACATTCGGCCACGTCTCGCTCTCCCGCCCACGTCATCCCGTGTTCTCCTGCCACATCCTCCACTTCCCCACCTTTTCCCTCTTTTCCGTCACTCGTGCGCACCGAAACGGCCGCTATTCGAAATTCGGTTTTGCCGCCCCGTTCGCCCAAGTCGCGCCGCGATCCCCGCTCCCTCCGGCCACGTCTGTTCCCCCTCGTCCCCTATAAAGCACCCCCGAGTTTCGAAGCACCGTTTCCTTTCACTTTCGCTCTCCCCCACGCTCTCTCGTGCTCCCGCACCGTCCAACACCGATCCGCCACTGCCGAGCTCAGTTCCGGCCGCCGTTCCGACCGTATAACCGCACGCCGCACCAAATCAACACTGCCATCCCCTTCGCCACCTTCGGGAACACCATCTCCACTCTTTTTCCCCAAAATTCCGACGCCGAAACGCGCCGTCACCGTCGGCCCTTCAATCTCCAGCCGTCGGTGAGAAAACCTCTTTCCCCCTCCTTGGTGAATTCCAGTGCCCGTCGGCAAAGCCCCGCGCGTCGTGCGCCACTTTGCCGTCGGCAAAGCCGGCCGGCCAGAGCCGAGCCGCTCCTGCTCTCTTTGCCTTTGTGCCCGTGTGCCAATCCCGTGTGCGCCTCCGGCCCTGCTGCTCCTTAGTCGTCGCCGGCAACCCCAGCCCCGTGCGTCTCTCCTGCGCTCACCGATGCCCGCGCGTGCTCGTGCACCGAGCCGAGTCCCCGTGCGGCGTGAGCGTCGTCGCCACACCGCGTCCGAGCCGCCGCGCTTGTCGCCGGCACGTCGCCCGTCGCCTCGTCCGAGCCCGTGTCACCGCCACCTCCCATGTCGTGTGCCGCGGCAACGCCGCTCCCCACGCCGCGGCGCCTCCGGCGACCAATTGCCAACCACGCGCATGCCGGCCATGCCGAGCCGGCCGGCTTCGCTCGGCCCCGGCTAGGCTAAGCCGCCCCGGACCGAGCCGACCGACGGACGGAGCCTTGAGCCGGCCCATTTACCTTCTCGGGCCACCCTCTCCCCGTGCGGCCCAATTGCCCTCGCTCCCTGAGAAAGTCTATTTATCCTCCCTCTGGGCCTCCCTTTTCCGTTTCCTCGCTTGGGCCCAGGGCACGACTCCCTCTTTTGTGCAAAGTCTAGTTTGGGTCCCTTGACTCCCTCTCACTCATTTTCCTCTCTGGGCCGTCGGCCCATAGGCCACCTTCTTCATTTAAAGTCCAACTTTCCTCCCCAAGAGAAAAGTCCAAATCTTCTCCTTCCCTCTTCTACGCAGCCCATAAGCTTTCTCCATCGCCAAAGTTCACTTTTTCTCCTTGGCCTAACCCCGAAAAGTCCAGTCAACCTCCCTTTCCATTTACGACCTTGCCTCCTTGGACTTGGTCCACGGTGGGTCGTCCTCTCGTGCCGCCGACTCGTGGGGCCTACGTGTCGGCATTGGCCCTTTGCCGATGTCGGCGGATACCTTTTCCTTTGAGAAATTAATTAAATATTACGCAATAAATTATATTATTTCAAGAATTCAATTAAATGGCCCAAAATTCATCTAAAAGCTAGCTCCACATGTTCGTTTACTTTCCATGTACTGTTTATTTGGTTTTTATTAGAGTTTTTCCTCTTTTGCGTGCCAACGTGTAGACTTCGTCGTTTTGGGAGTTCGCGCTCGCAAAGAAGAGAGGATCAGGTGGAGAAGCAAGGCAAGTCACATTCCTCCTTGACGCATATTGATCCCAATTTATAAAATATTTATTGTTTGCAAATAAAATTTTCATGTTTTGCTAATTACATGGGAATCGGGTCAACCTATCTGATCACTTGTGCCATGTTTAATTGTTATCCATTAATTGTCAACCTGGGTGATTAATTTGACTCGCTTGCGTCACTTACGTGACCCTGCTATAAATGTTTACGCTTAGCTATGCTTAATTGCACTAGCTCACCTAATGGGAGAACTATACTACTAGCTGATAGTCACATGAAATGACGGTCTCAGATCGGAGGTACCTTGGCAAAGGTTCTTGGTTAATTAAAATATGACTAAATGGTGGGCTGTGGGTGCATGGCTTTGCTTGTCGCACCCATGGCAATTAAGGACCGGTTCATGGGAAACCCTGGAAGACTTACAATACTTACCACAAGCCAGAATGGGCAATGGCTGGACTTGTAGTGTAGCTTTTCCCTGCCCGACGCATCCAGGCAAGGGTGGGCGTGATGGAGTTCGGATGGACTAGGCAAGGTCTACGCGGCTGCCGGATTCACCAAGGCACCAGGGGGGCTGCCTACCTTGGACATAAAGGTAGGGGCGAAACCTCAGTGTGATGTCGCTTGGTTAGGGGGAGTTATGCGAAGGTTCTTGTCACGATCACTCGCATGGTAACGTGTCAGGCATGGCATGGTGACATACGGTGGATCGTGTCTTGTGGGTACAGTTGTACACCTCTGGCCAGAGAAAAACTATTCGGATAGCCGTGCCCACGGTTATGGGCGATCAACAAGATTCACCATGATTAGTCCCACCTTAATAATTTGACTTAATGGAACTGGACTAGTTCAGGTGGTTTGGTTGGGCCTGTTCAACATGGAGATAACGTTGTTCAGTGAAAGGTTAATCTTGATCTAATTAATCAATTGTTTTACTGTTTTAAACTGGAAACGTTTGCAACCGCCTTTATGCAAAATAGCCCAAGCCACTCTTGTCTCCCCTTGCACGTCTGTATCTCTCCGTGTGGCTTGTTGAGTACGGTGGTTGTACTCAGCCTTGCTATTTCCCCCTTTTCCCAGAAGTGTAGTGCTTCTGAGTTAAAGACGAAGTTAGAAGACCAAGGCTCAGACCCCAGTTGAGTTTGCCTATTGAGTGGAGCTGAAGCCCCGCTAGGATTGCCTATTTCCGCTGCTGCTGCTTTCATTTGGGTGTGAGGACTAAGTGCCCCTTTTGTAAGTATTTTACGCTTTATTTACGTTTTGGGTCTGTTTATTGATTTGTCAGTTTGTGTACCTTGGCTGATTCCTGGACAAGGATTTAATACACAAAATAGTCTAGAAACTTGGCTAAATTTCTGGGCGTGATAGTAACCGGCTCTAATTGCTGATTGTCGTTGAACATGTTGGCGATCTGGTCCTGGGGCAGCGTTTGTTGCCGGTTCAGCATAGTGATCACTGGTTTCGTAGTCGATCCGAACGGATTCGGCTAGTTGAGGACCCCTCCTGGCGGCCCTAGTTGTGCTGGTGATGGAATCGGCCGATGCTAGGTAGCCAACGTCCTGTAACCAGGAAACTGACTGTCTATGAAGTACGTCGGCCCCCGCTGCAGCTGGTCGGCTATCTTGACGTCGACCACAGTAGCGATCATGTTGTTAAGGGTGCTGACGAGGACGCTACTCTGGTTGACCAGCGCGTGATGGACGGCCGAATCAATTCGGTCTGTCAAAGTATGCAGGGCTGAATCGTCTTGTTCCTGAATTGGCTCCTCCACCTTTTATGAGGACGTCTTAAGTTTGTCCATGCTGAACTTGTACTTTTGATGTACGGCCCCGGATCTTGTTTGAGTGAAATACTATAGGTAGTTGGACTGGAGCTCTTCTACCATCTTCTTATAATCGGCTTGCTGTTCAGCCGATAATTGCACCATCTTCACAGGCACGATGTTGTCCTGAGAAACATTGGGGCTCTTGGAGTCGACCATCTTGTCAGCTGCGTCGATGCGTCCTAGCCGAGTTGACAAAGAAAGTCCCACTGGGTGTGCCAAAAGCGTATTGACGAGAAATTTCACTCACGCGCTGGCCTGGGAGATCTGCTTAACTCCAGTGCAGGTCCTTCTCGGCTACCTATGCTGTTCAAGGCGTGCCAGTTGGTTTGATTTGTTAACCAACAAGAAAAACAGAGATATATGCGTTAAGTATTAAGTCAGATCCTACTGGATCGGCTATAGAAGTCAATTTACATATATATGCTATTCCGAAGTGTATTTAAACCAAGTGACTAGAATAGATCGGCGACACTGAGAGAGTATTAGTCACTTAATCCAAATATATAACAGAATAATAAATATATGTGTCGATGTCGTAGATCGACACGCAATGATCCTAGGGGCCCCCTTTTTGGTTCGGCACGGGGAGCGGTGTATCCTGGTTCAAACTCGTAGAAAAAAGGAAGTAATGCAGATGAGGCGGGGGTTTATACAGGTTCGGGCCACCAGCGTGGTGTAATACCCTACTCCTGTTTGTGTGTAGTATATGAGGCAAATTGCCAAGAACAATGAGAATGTTCCTCTCCCTTATACTCAGTGGTGGATGAGAGATTTCTGCAGGCTAGCTGGAGAGGCAGAACCTTCTGCTCTATATGAAGAAGGTGAACCTATTTTTAGAACCAGAACCAGCTGAACAGAACCCCCTTTATGATGGACTTGGGTCTCCTTTTATAGAGCAAGGGAACACCACAGTAGTCCTACCCTTTCTCTGCTTTACTCCACGTGAGGGAGTAGTTTTTGCCTTGTCTTGTCGAAGAAGCCATTCCATTCCTACTCCTTCCTGTTTGCTGTGTCATGGAAAGCGGAAAAGGAGTAGTCGTCGTGGTAGCCATGCCGCTGACGTGATGATGGTTTGCCTACCGGCCCAGCGGGACCCACTGGTCAGAGACCCATCTCGCGGGTAGGCACTAGCACTGTGCCTCCGCCCACACTCTCTCTCCCACGTAGCCGCCCAATACATTAACTGCGACTGGACAGGGCGTGAGGGGGGCGTGCGCGGAGTGGGTGCGTGGCCATACCGTGGTCTTAGTCAAAGACTTTTAGCCCCCTTTGCATTATGATAGGCAAAAAGGGGTGATGATGAGAGCAACTGATAGCCGCGCCTCACATCACATTGAATGCGACGGGCAGCGCCCGCTTCCTCCATTTGAGCATTAAATGGGTTGGTTGGTAGTTGGATTCGCCCTCCCTCGAGAGGTGCGGGGTGAAGGATGGGGGTCCGGGTGATCCCGGACCCTACCGACCAGGGGTCCGGGAGTCCTGGACCCCGCCGTTTGGGAATATGGTGGCCTCCGGGCAGCCTCCGGGCCAGCCCCTTCTGGGGCGGCCACGGGGCCGCCCGTGGCCGAGACTCGCCTAGCCTTTCAGGGCACAACTTTGGCGCTCCTTGATGGACAAGGGCGCCTTCCTTTTTTTTAAATGCCACGCCTCCGACATACCCCCGGGCCCATATCACCGACAGTAGCCCCCGGCGTTGACCGGGGCCGAGTCAGGCTCGGGCGCGGTTGACGCCATTTCTTGAGCGTGTGGGCCCGGGCATTGGGGCGCTTTTACTATGGCAGTGGCCGGTACGTGACAACTGATGTCGCGCCTGGCCAAGCTTTTTCTTAGGACGGGGGGCGAGTTTGTTTGGGCCACGCGCACGGGGGCCCATTCAAACCGCCTAGCACTCTCCGTCCCGCGTAGTGCGCCCGCGGGCGCGAAACCCCAGCGGCACGAAATCCGAACGGCGCGGAATCCAAGGGGATGCGAAAATCGAAAGGGCGCAGAGATGAGGGGCGCTTCGTGTGGTAGTGGGGCGAATTTAATGCCGTGGAATCCGAGGGCGGTGGTAGCTTATAAAGCCGATTCGCATGGAGGGGATCGGTTTCTACGCTTTCCACCGCCATCACCTCTCATTGCCATTCGCCCATCGTCTACCTAGCGCCTTCTGCTCCTTCTGTTTCCTTTCTTTCGCCTTCAGCTTCCCTTTCCATACTTCTGCATCCACCCCCGCAATGGGTCGTGACGCGCCTCGGAGCCGGGAGTGTGCTCCCAAGTCGTTAGTTCACACCGTGGAGGCTCGTAGCCTCTTCAACAAGTTCTTGCCGAGCGGCACGCGCAACGGCGGTGATGTCCCGGAGGAGCGGCCTCCCCACAGGATGGTGTTCTTCGCCTCCTTCGCCATGGTCGGGTTGGTGCCGCCCTTCTCCCTCTTTTTTCTCGACGTCCTGGAGTTCTACGACCTCCGGCTGCACCACCTTACCCCCAACGCCGTCTTCTACCTCGCCGTGTTCGCCCACACCTGCGAGATGTTCGTGGGGGTGAGGCCTTCTCTTCACCTCTTCCAACAATTCTTCCGGGTATGCCGGGCCGACTCCCCCGGCGCGCGCGGGTACGTGGCGATCCAGCCATGCAACGACAGGGCGGTCGGAACTCCCTTCATCGACATCCACCCCAGCTCCAGGTGGGAGAACTGGAGGGCGTTCGGTTCTACACCACCCGGGCGACCACCTCCGCCTCCCCCGCCGACGGGGATCCCGTGAACCGCAGGAACCTGGGGCGCGCCTCGAGCCGGGAGGGAGCCGGACAGGTGCCGGACCGGATCGCCTACTCTTCGCGTGGCCGTCCACCACGTGGTCTTCCGCGACTTCCGATGAGGCGCATTGTGCCGCTGTAGGAGAGGCCGCACCCCGCCTACATGTACACGGGCTCCGATGACGACATGCGGACCTTCGTGGGTGCCGCTTCGACGGGACGAGAGGACTCGGGACCCGGTTCGCCGCAGCCTCGGCGTCACGGAGATGGACTCGATGCAGCCCGCGGGCCGGTGCCGCCGTGCTGGACTCGCGCGCTCGGATGTCACACCCCGAGTTTTGCCCTAAATAGTTTAAATAATTTACCCCGAAATAATCGGAATTTCGGAATTAACTGAGCCAACCAGTAATTTTAAAATGCAACTAATAAATGAAAACGACATGGTAGGATTTTTCTTGAAATCGCATGTCAAAATGCACTAACAATTTTACTGGAATTTTTAGAGCACTCTAAGTATTTTTAACCAATTAAATAAGAAATCAGGAATTTAATTAAGCCCCAAAATCCTTTTTCTCCTTTTTTTTCTTTTTCTTTTTTCCGTACCACCGTACGGTTTCCCGCTCCCCCTTCCGGCTTGGGCCGTCGGCCGGCTTTTCCCGCCCGAGTCGCTCCCACGCGCGCGCCGCTCCTTCGGTCGTGGCCGAAGCCCACGACGCCACCGCGCCGCGCAAGTCCGCAACCCGCCTTCGCCCGCGGACCACCGCAGTGGGCCCCGCCGTCGGGTCTCCGTCCCCGCGCCCGGTCGGCCCAGCCGCCGCCCCGCCATGCGCGCCGCCGCTCCGCTCCGTTCCCGCGTGAACCCGTGCCACGTCGGACCCATGCCGGGCCCGATCCCGCGCCGCCGCATCCATCCCCGCGCCTAGCGCGATCTAAGGAAACCCTATCCGCCCGGATTTTGTTGCCGCCGTTCCTCTCTCTCTATCCAAGTCCGTAACCAACGGCGACGAATCCGCAACTTTCCGTGCACTTTCCAATCTCTTTGCGCCCTATAAAGTTCCCTAGCCGCCGCCGCACGTTTCCCTTTGTCGTTCTCGTGTGTTAGCCCCAAAACCGTCGCCGCCATCTTCGTCTTCTTCGACTCCGGTGAGTGCGCCGCCGCCTCTTTCCACTCCCTCCGGTTTCCCGTGCCGCCTCTCGAACCATCGCCCGAACCGCACCACCCTCCGCCGTCGTCTCCCGCGAGCCGCATCGCTCTCGTCGCCGTTTCCCATGCCGCGGGATCGGCCGGCCGCCGGCGCCATGGCCGGCGGCGAGCTCGAGCCGCCGCCGCCGGGCCTAACCCTAGCGCCGCTCTTTCGGGAGTCGTCCGATCGGTCGGATCGGGTGGATCCGAACCATCCGATCTCGCGCGAGCCATCGCCGTCCGATCCGATCGCCGCGCGCTGGATGGCCGCCGCGTGTCTACCCATCGGCCGCCGCCAAAACCCTAACCCTAGCCGCGATCCGAACCGTCCGATCCTTCGGACGGGCGGATCTGGGCCGTTCGCTCCCGCGCAAGCCGCCGCCGTCCGATCGCCGCGCTCCCCGCGGATGCGTGCCGTGTGTCCCCGTGCTTGCCGCCGCTGCTGTGGACTCGGTCCACCGTGGACCGAGCGCCCGCACCGCTTGCGCGCCGCTTGCGCCGTTGACGTCGCCTACCCGCCTGCGCCATGCTTGCGTCACCCGGGGCTTAATTACACAATAAATGCTTTAATCTTTTCTCGTTTAGTGTAAAAATCGTAATTAAACTTCTAAAATCCATATCTTTTGAATCCGAGCTCCGTTTTAGTCCATTCAAATTTCATTAAATCTAGAAAAATGTCAAGAATCCATTAAAAATACTTTTAAGTGCTGTTTTAGTAGACCTTTTAGGGTGTTTGTTGAGTGCTTTGTTTGTCGTGTAGATCCCGAGTTTTCCGGCGAGCCCGTTCTCTTGAAGTAGTCGCCGAGGTTCCTCGCCCCGAACAAGGCAAGTCATACCTTACATTGACCATATTGTACCTATTTTATGTAAATATCTCTTTTCTCTCAAATATTGCATATGTTTTAGAATGTCATTTCATGGGATGATTATACCTATTGTACTCAACCATAGGATTGTTTACCTTATACCATTGATAACTTGGGGGTTCAATGTGACTAGATGATAGCTTAAGGTTTGCTTAGTTATGCTTAGCTCAACTAGCTTACTTAAGGGGATCACACTAATCAAGTATATCACTAGAGGTTAACTCTCAGATGAGGTTAAGTTGTGACTCTATTTCTAATAATATTGAATTATGAAAAGGGTGGGTCGTGAGCACATGGTTGGACTTTGGTTAGCGTGCTCATGACAATTAAGGACCGGTTCTCGGGAAACCCTGGAAGAAGTACCGTGCATACCACAAGCCAGCATGGGTAATGGCTGAGTCCGTAGCGTAGCCGTCTCTAGCCGACGTATCCCGAGAGGGTGGGCGTGATGGAGTTGGGTCGGCCCGGTTTAAGGGTTGATCGCTTACGGATTCGCGCGGCACTAGAGGGGGCTGCCCATTGCCCGATGGGAGTGGGGGCGAAACCTTGGTGTGGTACGATTGGTTAGAGGGGGTTATGTGAAGGGTCCTGTCACAGTTCCTTTTCGGGGTACCATGGTGGTGCACCAGCGCATGGTAACGTGTTGTGGGATTGTGTCTTGTGGGTACAGTTGTACACCTCTGATCAGAGTAAAACTATTCGAATAGCCGTGCCCACGGTTACGGGCGATCGACCAGATTCACCTTGATTAGTTTCACTTATTTACTTGAATGAAATGTTGGAATGTGACTAGTGCAGGTGGATGGATGGGCCTGTTGCAACGTGGTTTTAACGTTGGACAGTGTTTATTTAATACTGCTTAATCATTACTACTGTTTTACTGGTTTCAAATATTATTATTATATTCTGAAATGTTGTTTATGCAAATTGAGCCTCTTATCCTTTTCCTTGATATTTATCTTGCATCATGTCCCCTTTTCCGGTGTGAATTGTTGAGTACGGTGGTTGTACTCAGCCTTGCTTCTTTTTCCCCCTTCGGTGCCAGAAGTTGAGATCGAGGTCTCCGAGGAGGTGTAGGCTTGTTTGACATCAAGGGTTAGCTGTGGTGTTGGCGTTTCGCTTCGCTTGAGTCAAGTTTAGCTTAAGTCGCTTTATTTTCCCTTTCCACCGCATTTGTGTAACTCTTTTATAATGTTTCTAAGACGAGGATTCAGTATTATCAATAACGTCGATTTGTGTACCTCGGCCGATGCCCGGACTAGGGTGTAATGCACAATTAGCCGCGAAATTCTGGTGTGAATTTCGGGCGTGACAAGTTGGTATCGAGCCTTCCTTTGACTGTAGGACGAGCCAACCGGAAACCTTAAGAGCCCTCAAATTCTTTTCATTTGCATATGTTTAAAAAAAAAGAGGGGTGTTTTGAAAAGTGGAGTCGGTCTAGGGTTTAGGAATTGCGAAAATGGGGTGTTGGTCGTGGGTTTTTGAGCATGTCTTGATTTTCCCACTCCTTTGTTTCTATAGATGGCGGGTTCCCCGACGCACCGCGAAAAGGGATGACGGGCTTTGTTGAAGAGCTGGCGCGTATGGCCCTTGCAGTCGGATATCCTGAAGCACCGGAGTATACAACAGTTGCGCCTCTCAGTGGCGAGTTGCCCTATCGTGTTCGGTTGGAGGTTCACGGGTTTGTGGGAACGTGTCTTCCCAACATGGAGGTCACAGCTTCCGGAGGCATGTCGGATCACGCTTGTCAAGAAGCCGCCTACCTGATGTTGGCCAGGATGAGGGAGCTGCATGATGCTGACCTTCACACCTCCTCCTACCGCTACCATCCCCGTCGAGGTAGTTCCTCCGAGGTCAGTGCATTCAAGTCTACAACAGAGGAGAACGACTCTACCTTCGGCCACATGTGCACCGTGATCAAAGGCCTGGACAAGATGCACTCTGACCTACACAAGACAACCAAAGAGCTGAATGACAAGAAGATGCTAAGGATTGTGCGACTGCAGGACGAAGTGGTTCGTCTTAAGAAGGAGGTAGCTGAATTGAAGGGACTCCCGACACCAGTTGGTGTCAGGATTCGCACTACGCCTCGGAAGACCACCACCGCGCCTGTCCGTATCCAGCTGGCGCCTCGGATTCCACCGCCTCCTCCAGCTTCTCCACCACTCCGCCCACCCGCTCCAGTCCAGCCTGCTTTCCGTTCCTCCCGCCGCAGTTCGCTCTCACCTTTGCTCCGCTTCGGCGTATCAAGGCGGAGGTGGCGAACTGTTGGATCTCCATCTCCAAGTGACTCAAGCTCGTAGAATTCAGCTGAAGACATAGACTCGAAGAGACTCGAGATTCCTCGGAGGGAAGAGGCGGGATTGGTTGGGCTACACAACCGATTCGGAAGAGTCGAAGTCTGAGGTGACGCCAGAGGACTCTAGGAGCCGTTCTGAAGAATGGGGATCTTCTGAAGGAAGCAATTTTGACTCCTCGCCTTGCGGATCGTTCTAGTGGCCCTCCTTAGTTTTATCGTTTCGCTTAGTTTGTCTTCTTGGTAGTTGCCGTGTGTTAGGCCGCTGTGTGTGGATAGCCTGGCAATGATATCAAGTGTGATATGACCGACCAATTAAGGATGTTTGGTGCTTTTCCTTGTTTTTAGTCAAGATCAGAACAATGCATTTGAATTCCAATATAAAGATTAGTTTCTAAGTCTGTCTGTTTTTCTTCTTTTCTCTCTTCGGTTCGGTCGCCTCCTTCAGATGGTGAACACTAGGACCAGCGGAGCGAACAGCAACAATGGGCAGTCAGGTGCCAACAACAACGAGGCTCACGACGTCAACGGCAATGCTCCTCCACCGCCACCCGAGAACCCCACCATTGCTCAAGTGCTTGCTTCGCAGACACAGATGATGGCTGCAATGATGCAGCAGATGCAACAACAACACCAAGCAGATGCAACAGCAGATGTTGCAACAAATGCAAGGCAACGAATGCGAGCGAACAATCGGTTGCCGCCCCACCACCCCACCCAAGTTACGAGTTCCTTCGTGTCCGACCGCCGACCTTCTCCAGCACCACTAATCCCATGGAGGCTAATGATTGGCTTCATACTATAGAGAAGAAGTTAGATCTTCTGCAGTGCACGGACCAGAGAAAGTCTCGTTTGCACTCATCAGTTGCAGGGTCCTGCTTCAGCTTGGTGGGACAACTACTTGGTTACTCGCCCAGCGGGAGCAGCAGTTACATGGGAAGAGTTTCGTCGCAGTTTCAGGACCGCACACATTCCTGCGGGAATAGTTGCACAGAAAAAGCGTGAGTTCCGTTCTCTTGAGCAGGGTAACAGATCAGTTACTGAGTATCTGCATGAGTTCAATCGTCTTGCCCGTTATGCCCCAGAAGATGTGCGCACCGATGCAGAAAGGCAGGAAAAGTTTTTGGCCGGTTTGGATGATGAACTCACGGACAAGCTAATCTCCGGAGAGTATGCTAACTTTGAGAAGCTGGTTGACAAGGCCATTCGACAGGAAGATCAGCGCAACAAGATGATCAAGAAGAGAAAAGTATTCCAGTCCCGACCTCCTCAACAGCAGGGAAATCAGCAGAGGCCGCGTTTCATGCCTGGAAGTCAGAGTGGACCTACCACCATGATTGTTCGTCAGCATCGACCTTATCACCTGTGGAATTTCCAAGCGGCGGTAGTGGCGGTGGTCAACAACAGCGCCTCCGGCCCAGCGTCCTCCAACGGCGCCACCGGCCAAGAATCACGCCACCACCTCCAAGGAAGGACTGCGGAGGAAAGCCAGAGTCTGTTTCAACCGTGGTGACCCCGGCATTTTGCGGACAAGTGTCCCAAGCGAAGACGCGCTGGGCCAAGGTTCATCCAGGCCCGGGTCAACCATGCATCCGCCGAGGAAGCGCAGACCGCTCCCGAAGTTATACTGGGTATGTTTCCGTAAACTTTACCCCCGCCACGTATTATTTGATTCGGCGCTACACATTCATTTATCTCAAAGCGCTTTGTTGGGGCACATGGGTTGTCGGTAGTGGGACTTAAGATACCTATGCGGGTTCAAACCCCGGAAACCACTTGGATACTACTCGCATTGTCCCTCGGTGACCATAGAAATCCAAGGATCTATGTTCCTAGCCAACCTCATCCTCCTTCAGTCCAAAGGCATAGATGTCATTCTTGGGATGGACTGGTTGTCCAGACATAAGGGAGTAATTGACTGCGCTAGTCGCACCATTACTTTAATCAATACGAAAGGAGAAAGAATTGTTTTTCGTTCTCCCACGCAAGCCAAGACCGTAGCAAGTCTGAATCATGTTTCCGCCGGTGGATCGTCCGAAGTGGCGGCAAAGACCCCTATGAAGTTAGAGGATATCCCCATCGTCGAGAATACCCAAGTTTTCCCCGAAGACTTAACTCGGATGCCACCGTAAAGAGAAATTGAATTCCGGATCGATTTAGTACCCGGGACCGCCCCAATACACAAGAGGCCGTATAGGATGGGAGCCAACCAGTTGGCCAAAGTAAAGAAGCAAGTGGATGAACAGTTGCAAAAAGGGTATATCCGCCCGAGCACGTCGCCTTGGGGTGCTCCGGTGATCTTCGTGGAAAAGAAAGACAAGACCAAGAGAATGTGTGTCGATTATCGCGCACTCAATAAGGTTACTATCAAGAACAAGTATCCCCTACCACGGGTTGATGATTTATTTGATCAACTCAAAGGGGCCAAGGTGTTTTCCAAGATAGACATGCGATCAGGCTATCACCAGTTGAGAATTCGGGAAGAGGACATTCCCAAGACCGCTTTCACCACCAGATACGGCCTGTATGAGTGTACGGTCATGTCTTTTGGATTGACCAATGCACCGGCCTTCTTTATGAATCTGATGAACAAGGTGTTTATGGAGTTCTTGGATAAATTTGTGGTGGTGTTCATTGATGACATTTTGGTCTACTCTAAAACGGAGGAAGAACATGAGCAACATCTTCGGATAGTGCTCGAGAAGTTGAGGGATCATCAACTCTACGCCAAGTTTAGCAAGTGTGCTTTCTGGTTAAAGGAAGTACAATTCCTCGGCCACATTGTGAATGCCCAAGGAGTAGCCGTGGATCCAGCAAATGTGGAATCAGTTACCAAGTGGACCCCACCAAAAACGGTCACGCAGATCCGAAGTTTCCTTGGACTTGCGGGTTACTACCGCCGCTTCATTGAGAACTTCTCCAAAATCGCCAAGCCGATGACTCAACTGTTGAAGAAAGATGAGAAATTTAAGTGGTCGACGTAATGTAACAAGAGTTTTGAAGAGCTTAAGAGGAAGTTGGTGTCTGCACAGTGTTGATACCGCCGATCCAAGCAAAGGACTTCCAGTTTATTGTGATGTATCTCGCCAAGGGTTGGGATGTGTGTTGATGCAGAAGACAAAGTGGTCGCATATGCTTCTCGTCAATTGCGCCCGCACGAAAACAACTATCCAACTCATGATCTGGAATTATCCGCAGTGGTTCATGCCCTGAAGATCTGGCGACACTACCTAATTGGTAATCGTTGTGAAGTGTATACGGATCATAAAAGTCTCAAGTATATTTTCACCCAACCGGATTTGAACCTCCGACAGCGAAGATGGTTGGAACTGATCAAAGATTATGATTTGGGGATACATTACCATCTTGGCAAAGCTAATGTGGTTGCGGATGCACTAAGCCGAAAGAGTTACCGCACCACCCTCAATGTCGAAGGAATGTGCGACCGGCAGCAAGAATTCGAGTATCTAAATCTACGAGTGGTGGATTTTGGTTTTGTGGCTGCTCCGGAAGCCCAACCCACTCTCATTGATCAAATTCGGGCTGCTCGGGCATCGATCCCGAGATGGCCGAACTCAAGAAGAACATGAGAGTCGAAAAGCTCGTGGCTTTACGGAAGACGAGCACGGCACAACTGGATGGGGAAGAGATTGTGTGTGCCGAAGACAAGGATTTGAAAAAATGATCCTTACGGAAGTTCACCAAACTCAATACTCAATTCATCCAGCAAGATAAAAGATGTATCAAGATCTTAAAGAAAAGTTTTGGTGGGTCGGATGAGGAGGGAGATAGCTGAGTTTGTTGCACTTTGTGATGTTTGTCGGCGGGTTAAGGCGAACATCAACGGCCCGCCGGACTGTTGCAACCACTCCAGATTCCAGAGTGGAAATAGGAAGAAATTGGAATGGATTTCATCACAGGTTTACCCCGCACATCGTCGGATATGACTCCATTTGGGTCGTTGTGGACCGACTCACCAAGGTGGCCCACTTCATACCAAGCATACTATCTACTCGGGAAGAAGCTAGCGAGCTTTATCTCGCAAGGATCATGTGTTTGCATGGCGTGCCTAAAAAGATCGTGTCTGATAGGGGAAGTCAGTTTACTTCCAAGTTCTGGAAGAAGTTGCAAGAAGAGCTCGGTACCCGTTTGAATTTTAGTACGGCCTATCATCCGCAAACAGATGGTCAAACTGAGAGAGTGAATCAAATTTTGGAAGACATGTTGAGAGCATGTGCGCTTGATTTTGGAATAGCGTGGGACAAAAGCTTGCCCTATGCAGAATTCTCCTATAACAACAGCTATCAAGCCAGCATTCAAATGGCACCGTATGAAGCATTGTATGGACGGAAGTGCCGCACACCCCTTTTCTGGGATCGACGGTGAACGCCGCTGTTTGGCACGAAGTAATAAGTGAAGCGAGGCAAAGGTCCGAACGATTCGGGAAAGGTTGAAGATTGCGCAATCCCGACGGAAAAGCTACGCGACAATCGTCGAAGAGACCTCGCTTTTGAAGCAGGGGATTTTGTGTATCTTCGCGTTACACCACTCCGGGGGGTACACCGTTTCCAAACCAAAGGCAAGTTGGCACCACGTTTTGTGGGACCATACAGAATTCGGGAACGTCGAGGAGAAGTAGCCTATCAGCTTGAGCTTCCCTCCAGCATGGCTGGTATTCACGACGTGTTTCATGTGTCCCAGCTTAAAGAAGTGTTTAAGGGTACCGTAAGAGCAAAGCAGTCCGACGATCGAAATTCAAGAGGACTTGACCTACGTAGAGAGACCAGCACGTATTCTCGAGATCAGCGAGAGAAGGACTCGGAACAAGGTTATCAGGTTTTGCAAGGTTCAGTGGACTCATCACTCCGAGGAAGAAGCTACTTGGGAAAGAGAAGATGAGCTAAAGGCCGCGCACCCGCACCTTTTCGCCAGTACTTTCGAATCTCGGGTCGAGATTCAGCTTAAGGGGGTAGGTTGTCACACCCCGAGTTTTGCCCTAAATTGTTTAAATAATTTACC
This sequence comes from Oryza australiensis, assembly GCA_019925245.2. Lineage (NCBI taxonomy): Eukaryota > Viridiplantae > Streptophyta > Magnoliopsida > Poales > Poaceae > Oryza > Oryza australiensis. Next base: position 1,730,279 of record JAIFGZ020000160.1, on the reverse strand, counting down.
CTGAAATAATCGGAATTTCTGGAATTAATCTGGAGCCAACCAGTAATTTTAAAATGCACTTCTCTGGGTTCAGTTTCATGTGGGAGGACCGGAGGTTATTAAACGTCTCGGCCAAATCCGGGAGCAAAGTTCTTTGATCCCGAGACTTGACTACGAGATCATCGACATATGCCTCAAAATTGCACCCTATTTGGTCCTTTAACGTGATGCGGACACCACGTTGAAAGGTGGACATGGCATTTTTTAAACCAAAGGGCATAGACATGTAGCAAAAAGTACCCACAGGAGTGATAAATGAAGTTTTCTCCTCATCCTCTACAGCCATGCGAAATTGATGATAGCCAGAGTACGCATCTAGGAAGCATAAAAGGTCGCATCCCGCGGTGGAGTCGACTATCTGGTCTATTCGGGGTAGAGGGTAGGGGTCTTTGGGACATGCCTTGTTGAGGTCAGTGTAGTCGATGCACATGCGCAGCTTGTGGTTGGCCTTCGGGATGATCACCGGGTTTGCCAACCACTCCAGATGCAGCACCTCCCGGATGAAGCCGGTCTCCTGGAGCCGTGTCACCTCTTCGCGGATGAACGCCTGCCGCTCCGGGGCCTATCGCCTCACCTTTTGCCGGACCGGTCGTGCGTCCGGCCGTACTGTAAGTCGGTGCTCGATCACCTCCCTAGGGACTCCGGGCATATCCGACGGCTTCCAAGCGAACACGTCGGCATTCGCCCGCAGGAAGGAGACGAGCGCGTCTTCCTATTTGGGGTCCAAGCCGCCACCAATGTTGGCGGTCTTGGACGGGTCGTCGCCCAAACGGATAGACTTAATCACCACCTCATCGGCGGAGGGATGCGTTGCTTCGGGGCCCGGGAACCCAACGACTCCCCTTGGGGGTTCTCGGGTTCGACGCGGTCGGCCGCCACGACGTTGCCGACGCGCACTTCCGTGCAATCCAGCGCTGTTTTGACGTCGGCGTGGATAGTGATGGGGCCTCCGGGGCCCGGCATCTTGAGCTGGCGGTAGGCATAATGGGTAGCCGCCATGAACTTCACCAACGCCGGCCTCCCGAGCACGGCGTTGTAGGGCAGATTAAGATCCGCCACATCGAAGTCTATCCACTCGGTGCGGAAGTTAGCGGGGGCCCCAAAGGTGACCGGCAGAGTGATCTACCCGAGGAGCCACACCTTTCCGGGCGTCACCCCAATGATGGGGTGAGAGGGCCCGAGCACCATTCCCGGGCCTTGATTACATCAAAGGCCTTCGGGACAAGACGTTGAGGGCCGCACCTCCGTCAATTAAGACTCGGGCGACCTTGACGTTGCAGATGGTGGGGGAGGTCACGAGGGCCAAATGGCCGCTACGTGCGACACTCCCTGGGTGGTCGGTCTGGTCAAAGGTGATGGGCACCTCTGCCCAGCGCGATCTCCAGGCCGCCTCGTGGGACGGCACGGCTGCGAGGAGCTCGCGTCTCATGGACTTGAAGCTCCGGCGGGACACTTGGGCGCCCGCACCGCCGTCGATGGTGGCGACAATGTGCTAGGGATCCCGGTAGCCCAAGTTGTCATCGTCGTCCACGGCGGGGGCCGCACCTTTGGCCTCCTCTCGCCGGTGGGACCGGACGCTCCTCCGGGGCCTTGCCCTTGCGGCGGATCTCCTTCTCGTTCTCCCTCCGCTCCTGCTCATACTTCGCACTCGCCGGCCGATTTTTGACCGAACAAAGACTCGAGAGGTCGTAGTGGGAGGTTTGGTGCACCATGCACCATTTGCCATCGGCCCGGCCCTGGGGGCGAGGGTCCGGGGACCGCCTGCGGCTACCCGCAGGCTTGCCCTTCCCCGAGGACTTCTCGGCTCCATCGGTGGCGAGGACGTGGCCCTCCTCGCCGCCGCGCGATGGCCGGCGCGCTTCCGTCGCCGTTCGCGCCGCTCTTCACGGACGCGAAGGGGTAGCGCCGGTGGAGGCCGGGTAGGATTCCTAGGATTCCAAACCCGGGCCTCCTCTTTGCGGGCCAACCGGTCTGCGAGCTTGAAGAGCTCCGTAGTAGTCCGGGGGGCCTTGGATTCGATCTTCTCCAACATAACGTCACGGCATACACCACTCTGGAAGGCGAAGATCACTGCATGGTCAGCGATGGAGGGGATGGTGTTGCGTACCTGGCAAAAACACTGAATGTATTTACGCAGGGACTCGTCCTCCCCTCGTCGGACCATGTGAAGGTCTGCCTCCATTCCCGGGCGCGGGTACGTGCCCTGGAAGTTGGAGGTGAACTATCGGCACAGGTCGTCCCACGAAGTGACCGACCGGGCTAGCAGGTTCATCAGCCAGGAGCGGGCCTGGCCCTTAAGCGCCATGGGAAAGAAATTGGCCATGACGCGCTCATCACCCCCAGCAGCCTCAATGGCTGTGGTGTAGATCTGGAGAAACTCGGTGGGGTTAACCGAGCCGTCGTATTTCTCCGTAAGGGCCGACCTAAACTTGTTAGGCCAACGCACGTTACGGGGTCGGCGATAAGGCCGGCGGCCGCGCCCCGTAGGGGCGACATCGGCCGCGGGGCCTCATTGGGCGCCGCGGAGCTCCCCGCTTGCGGCTGGGCCATTACGGCCGCTCGCCGTTCGCCGAGGGGCCCCATTTGCGGTGGGGCCGCTCGCCGTGAGGTGGCGCCTCCCGACGAGGAGGCGTAGTCCGACGCCCGCCCTAAGCGACGCTCGTCCCCGGCGCTGCCGATGCGAGGCGGGCATCGCGCCCGCGTACAAGAAATCCCGAGACGGCTCCGGTTGGGCCGCCGAGAGGCTCTCCTCCGCCCTTGCGGCAGCTGCTGCCCTTCTAGCCCGTCGCCGGGAGGAAGAGCTTACCGCGGTGTGCGAACAACGCGGTTGGTGGCTGGAGGAAGCGAGGTCAACGGCCAGCTGGCGCTGGGCCGTGCCTACGAGCTTCGCCACGTCGTCGAGCCACCTCTTGGCATTGGACCCCTCGCCAGGGGTGGCTGAGGGGTGGCGCAAAGAGCTTCGCGCCCGTAGGGCACCCTCGGGAGTGCCAAACTCCAGCGGCGATGGACGCGCCTCGGCGGGGCTCACCGCACGCCGCCGGGCGTGGTCGGGGTCCCACAGAGCGTTGTCACCCTGCGGGATGCATGAGCCCTCCGCCTCAACCGCCGCTTCGGCCGGGGGCGAGGGATGGCGCGGCGCCGCCGCCACCGTCGCCACCAACGGCGGTGGGGAGACGAAGATCCCTCTCCCTCGAGCGGAGGTGGCGGAAGTTGGGGCTATGCCGCCCGCGTCGACCTCTTCCACTGCCTCGTTGGCCAGGCCACGCTCGCGCGCAGCGAGTGAGCCTGACGCGGAGCATAGGGCGCGGCCGTGGACCATGACTGAGATGGGGAGAGAGGATTCCCGCCGAAAAAATCGATGTAAAACGGGAGTTTAAACCAAAACACGTGCACTCCCCTACTCAGCGCGCCACTGCCGATGTCGTAGATCGACACGCAATGATCCTAGGGGCCCCCTTTTGGTTCGGCACGGGAGCGGTGTATCCCGGTTTCAAACTCGTAGAAAAAAGGAAGTAATGCAGATGAGGCGGGGGTTTATACAGGTTCGGGCCACCAGCGTGGTGTAATACCCTACTCCTGTTTGTGTGTAGTATATGAGGCAAATTGCCAAGAACAATGAGAATGTTCCTCTCCCTTATACTCAGTGGTGGATGAGAGATTTCTGCAGGCTAGCTGGAGAGGCAGAACCTTCTGCTCTATATGAAGAAGGTGAACCTATTTTTAGAACCAGAACCAGCCGAACAGAACCCCCTTTATGATGGACTTGGGTCTCCTTTTATAGAGCAAGGGAACACCACAGTAGTCCTACCCTTTCTCTGCTTTACTCCACGTGAGGGAGTAGTTTTTGCCTTGTCTTGTCGGAGAAGCCATTCCATTCCTACTCCTTCCTGTTTGCTGTGTCATGGAAAGCGGAAAAGGAGTAGTCGTCGTGGTAGCCATGCCGCTGACGTGATGATGGTTTGCCTACCGGCCCAGCGGGACCCACTGGTCAGAGACCCATCTCGCGGGTAGGCACTGGCACTGTGCCTCCTGCGCTCACACTCTCTCTCCCACGCAGCCGCCCAATACATTAACTACGACTGGACAGGGCGTGAGGGGGGCGTGCGCGGAGTGGGTGTGCGGCCATACCGTGGTCTTAGTCAAAGACTTTTAGCCTCCTTTGCATTATGATAGGCAAAAAGGGGTGATGATGAGAGCAACTGACAGCCGCGCCTCACATCGCATTGAATGCGGCGGGGCAGGCGCCCAGTTCCTCCATTTGAGCATTAAATGGGTTGGTTGGTAGTTGGATTCGCCCCTCCCTCAGAGAGGTGTGGGGTGAAGGATGGGGGTCCGGGTTATCCCGGACCCTACCGACCAGGGGTCTGGGAGATCCCGGACCCCTCCGTTTGGGAATATGGTAGCCTCCGGCAGCCTCCGGCCAGCCCCCGGGCGGCCACGTGGCCGCCCGTGGCCGAGACTCGCCTAGCCTTTCGGGCATAACTTTGACGCTCCTTGATGGACAAGGGCGCCTTCCTTTTTCTTAAATGTCACGCCTCCGACATACCCCCGGGCCCATATCACCGACAATATGCTTTAACAATCTTAGCCGATGTCATAAGTCCAACCGTGAATCGGCTAATACTCCGATTTATCTTATGAAAAGATATTGATCTAAGCTAAACGCGCTAAACCTAGATCATCGGCTATCTATAGCGACAAACCGATTCGGCTTAGGGCATTTAACTAGAGCAAGATCTTAATATAAGAGACGGTTTTAATAAAGCTGATAACAAATATATCAAAAGAATATTAAAACAGATAGGGTCGGCTAAAACCCCAAGACTGTTCTCTAAGCAAAATACATCTAGCTGAATAGATCATAAAAGCTCTAAAAATGACTTAATAGTTCAACATTGATGCAGCATTAAGTATAAAAAGATTAGTCTAATCTACTGTAGCTGATGTAAATACTTCGAGATGGTGAATATCGCATATAATCTAGGTCAACCTTTAGATCTAGCTATATCGGCTGCCAATTCCTAACAGAAGTAAGCCAATGACGAGACAGATCTAAATATTATTCTAGATTATATGCAATATGTGACAACTAGCGCAACATAAATCATTGAATTTAGAGTGTCATGACGATGGAAGCACTAAATTCGACGAGATACACCACTAATGACAAACATTTACCTGAACTTGGGGATCGAAATGATGCAGCCTGAAGCTAGATCAATTGTTCGTCTGAAGAAAAAAGGAGGTAATGCGCCGAAGGTTGTATTGATTGTGAGAATGTTATTTAGAGAGGTCTCAGGTGCTATTTATACCCAAGCACAACAGAGACCGCGCTAAACATGGCTACAACTAACTACTATATCTACACGACAAAAGCGCAAAAAGCAATCTTTTGCCGCCTTTACAATAGGGTTATCTCTAAACAAATCTCTAATTTACATACATTTGCCGTTTCAGGGCTTTATCCCTAAATAGCAATATCTCTAACGTGCAATTTGGAAATCGAATCTTCTATTTTATCTCCAAATATCTGCATCAGAAACGACTTCAATCTTCTCCAAACCTGGAATCGGCTATTGGTTATTCTTGTCCGATTCAACCTTAGCCGACCGGCCTCGTAGCCGATCGTATCTCAACCGACCCGGCCTCTGTTTCTCCGTCAAACCAGCCGATCCGATTCTGCTTCAACTTCAGCCAGGACTTAGGGATTTGGTTACCAAATTTAGCTGTCAACAGGAAGGGGCGACCCCGACAGGTGGGGCCCACCTGTCGGCGGCTCAGAGAGAGGGGAGAGGCTGATGGGCGGGGCCCACGCGTAAGTGGCACGGGAAACCGAGGATGGGAAACGGACTTGGCGTGGCGCGGGAGGGAAATGGGCCGCAGTTGGGCCGAGCCGAGGAGAGGAGGGCGGCGGCGTCGGTCGAGCCGGCCGCAGGAGCAAAGGCGGACTTTTGGGCCGTTTCCGCCCGATCAAAAGGAGAATTTTAAATTTGTTTTTCATTTAAATTAATCCATAAATAATCTTTGATTTTCTATAAATACTTTCGGTGCTCAAATAATTCCAGAAAATTCTTAAAAATAGATGAACATCTAAAGGATTTAATAAAAATATCTCCAGCTCATTTAAAGATTAATTTAATTATTTAAATAATTATTGAAATGTTCTTGGTATTATTAAAATTATTTCTAGAGCTCCAAAATTTCACGAAAAATTTCAAAGAGTATTTTAGGGCATGGAGAATATTTCAAAAATATTTCCAGCCATGATTTTTAAAGGAAAATTTAATTTCCTTAATAGTTTCACTTGATTTACTTGGTTTTTCATTTTATTTATTTTCTAGAAAATGATTAATTAAATGATTTTTAATCCCGAATGAAAATGAGGCCGTGACAATAAGATAAAATGCCACATAGTATGTTGCCTTTAATTAAAATATCACTTTGGAGAGTTTTAGACCAAACCGCTCTTGACTGTGGATAAAGAGCGGGAAAGGGGAGCGCAGGGAGGGCCGAGCTGGATGGCAGCCATGCTCCTGGCTTGCTCCTCGACAGCTGGAGGTGGCGATCACATGTGGGGGCGGCATCGAGCAATGAGAGCACGTGCGGGTGGCGCTGGAGATAACAAACGCGCAGGCGGGTAATGGTGAGCAACGAGCGGACGGGTGGCGCTGGAGACGGTGAGCACGCTTGACGGTGAGCAACGAGCGGACGGGTGGCGCTGGAGATTGTGAGCACGCGGGCAAGCGCAGCGAGCAGCGCTAGAGAAGGCGGGCATCCAGCTCGGCCCTTCCCTTTCCCTTTTTCTCCACAGTCAAGGGCATTTTGGTCTAAAACTCTCCAAAGTAGCATTATAATCTAAAGACAACACATTGAGTGGGATTTTATTCGGTGCATCTAGTGGATAACATTTCATCGAAACCACACGGATAGAGTGGCATATTGTTTGTTTTCTCATAGAAAAATATAGTTACATCTACAATATCAAATTAGTTTAATTAAATCTATTATTTAATATTTTTTAGTATTATATCTATTTTATGTAAAATATACTGCTATATTTTGCTATATTTTGCTATAAATTTGATCAAAATTAAAGAGGTTTGAGGTTTGACTTAGAATCAAATTGACTTCGAATATGCCCGACAACTAATGGAGCAATAGAGTAAATGGGCTATTAAGTTGTTGCGCTAGGATAACCCATTAATCTCTTAGCACAATTGAAAATATTACCTTCAATTAAGGTAAAAGTTTATTTTGAGTCCCTCGTCTAAGTGTTGAGTTTAGATCGGCTCTCTTAATTATAAAATTAAAATTAGGTATAACAAATCCTTATTTTTTAAACCGGTGCAAATATACAGTATTAATGATTGTTTTGTCTGATGTGATATTAAAAATTATAAAATAAAATTTCACATGGGACCCATACTTAAGTGAAAGGACTCGAGGCTCTACCTCTTCCAATTCTCCGGCCAGCCGCGCACGGACATTGTCTATGCCGTCGGCCTCGCCAGCAGCCTACCCAGGTCCAACGGCCTGCTCCCGCAGCACCATCGCAGCACCATGACCCCATTACCCTGCCCAGCGGCGGTGGTGCAACCAATCACACGCGCTATCTGTGCTTCGTTCTTTTGGTTCTAGCTGATGTCATCATCGGGGCATGTGTGAGGCCATCTGCAGGTGACGGCGACTATGGCAATGAGGGCAGCGAAGGGAAAGGCAAGCACAAACACTCAGCAGGAGATGGGCGGTGAGGATGGCGGCGGCGACGACGAGGAGGCGGGGAAAGTCCAAAGGCGCACGTCGCCGTCCTCTCGGCCGCCGGGCTCAACAGCGAGCAGCGGGCGGTAGCCTCAACGTAGAGAATGAATGAGCAGGAAAACTTGATTTTTACTGCATCAATGAGTTTGATATTTATACATGTACATCAGAGGCTTTGCAGCCGTTGTAAGCTAACTACTTGATCCTATAATCTAGGAGTAGGAAGCGGTAGAAGAAGTTGCAGGCCGTTGGAGAACGAGTTTATCGTTTACACTCAGCTCAAAACGTCGCCACGGCGCACATGAATGCATGGTCGCGGTGATCAGCTAGGGTGCCATGGTTGACGGTCCTCCTCACCGGCGTGGCAATGGTGCGCTTTCCACTGCTGCCAGTTTGATTTTTCTAGAGGCTCAATAGTTTCTAGGTGGGTCATAAGTGACCGTACTTGAAAAAATCGATCCCAAAAGGGCCGGTTGTTAGACCGCACGGGATAATGCGATTATTCTGTACGGCCCACGTAACAGCCCACATGGGATAATTACGTATTATCCCGTGTGGTTCACCTAAGGACCCGCACGGGATAATGTATTTTTCGTGCGGGTCTTTAAGTGGACCGCACGGGATGATGCATCACAAAACATTGCTAAACCCGACAGTGTCACATTTAATATGATGTTTCTCTCTAAAAAGAGGCAATTATAGGAGAGAAGGTTTTTAACTTGAATTCTTCAATTGGAATAAATACAAAAGGTACCATACTTTAGTACGATCTCCTCTTCCATTTGCTTCCATATTTAAAAATTTTTATTGGCTAAATGCAAAGATATTTGAACTTTTTAACTCGGTTTCTCTCTTTAATAATAGGTGATTTTTTTGTGAGAGATTTTAGACTTAAAATCTTCAATTGAAATCAATATAAAAGGTAACGTGCTTGATCATCTTTTTCATTTGCTTTCGTTTTTGTAAAATTTTATCGGTTGAATGCGAAGATATTTAAACTTGTTTGAATTATCATTTTGAGCTATTTTTGTAATTTGTAGGTCAAATATTTTATTTTTTTATTGAAACATTTTTTGGTACCTAATTTTTGGTCTCGGATAATGCTTTCACCAGTGGTCCAAATAGGTTGCTGGTCATCGATTTCAATGACCTTTACGCTTTATTGAAGATGAAAAAAATGGATATAAATTCCGTTGCTGTGTTTTGCCTATAAGTATCAATCGTACTTCATGTCATTAATGAATTCATTTATAAACTAACTTCTAAATAATTACCCGCTGCATTCCTTAGGATACAATTCCAAGATGCGTCAAAAACCAACTATCCATTTGGATACATTAACCCAACAAGGATATGCTGCACGGAACACGAGGTTCATATTCGTGTAGATTGCGATGCCCTCAAAGGCAAAACGAAGTCCCAAAGAGATGCGACCATCAAAGCAATGCATAAGAAAAAGATGTTGGCGGTAGCATTCTACTTGGGCCACGCTATGCTGGGAGCACAAAGACAAAAATGTCCTCATGGTCCCTTATGTGCTACGGTACGTAATATTCTTTCGAACAACCGATATTTTACTACAATATCACCTACAATTAACATATCTCTTCTATCGCAACGATCATTATATATTTTTTCTGGTATATCCGTGGGACCACGTGGTCGTAGTGCTTGATCCGGCACACTACAAAAAGGAATCATTCAAAGAGTTCCTCGTCTCGTTAAATTTGTAAGTACTATCATGCACCATTTAATAAGTTTTGTCTGTTGTTACTCTCGAATAAATAATTGACTGAATCAATTACTTTGTCTACATAGAGGACACACACATTATGTACGAAACGGTGGATCAGTTAAGGATCCACAAAAGAAGAAGCTTCTGGTGAAGACACAATGACCGGTAATTATATGCATGCTATATGTCAACATTTTATACTGTGTTTAATTTCAACTATTGACGTACGTATACAATTTTATTTAACACAGTGTTATAAGCAACCACCAGGCACTAACCTATGCGGCTACTACGTGTGCGAGATGCTAAGAATCTACGGGAGGTACACTAGAAAGTTTGAACAAGTAAGTTCAAAGAAAATATCTTTCTAAATATTACGATCGATCTTGTATAATTTTCCAAATCGTATCTATATGTGTATCCTTTCTTAAATAGATCGAGTCCGTTCCAGTTGTAGCAAACCGGTTCGACAATCGAACAATGCTCAACTTGGTTGCAGATATTTGCCACTTTATCCATCGCGATGTTTGCAATCATTTGGGCGATTTCTACGATCCGGAGAGCAAGCTTGCGACGAACGATAAATTTAAAAGACTTAGGGAGTGGAAAAAAGACCATTTATAAATTACGAGACTACTGTAATTTGCGAGACGAAACTTGATATGTATATAAACATGCATGATGTATATATTTATATATTTTATGAAAAAATAATATAATTAAATGTCTTTTTTTCTCGTGTGAAATATATATATACGCGCGCATCTGATCAATCGACCGATAATATTACTGAGAGAGAGGAAAGGAAGAAAGGGTGAGAGAACACACTAGCTAGAGAGAGCTTTGCACATAAAATAAAATGCACGGGAGATAATCTTCTCATGCGGTCGACTTAACGGACCGTACGAGAAGATCGATTATCCCGTGCGGTCTGATAAAGTGGACCGCACAGGATAATCGATCTTTCCGTGCAGGCCGCTTAAACCGACCGCACGGAATAATCGATCTTCCCGTGCGGTTAGACCGTCCGCACACGAAAATGGTCTTTTTTTTTCAAACTTTTTCATACGTGCGGACAGACCTTTCGTAGAAAAAAAGACTTTTGACCCGTATGAAAAATCGTTTCTTCGCTAGTATGCGGAAGCGGGTTTGACCGCTCTGGTACTATGTACGCGCACGCGGCCGTCAAGGGGTGGTTCGGGTTCGTACGTGCTCGGCGCGCTGGCCATCGTCGTTGCCGCGTTCTGCAGGCACGATGACGAGGACGAGGTCAGCGCGCACTGCGCACAAGGTAGTCAGCGTCGTTGTCACTGTCTGCGCCCGCCTGCCTGTAGGTAGCTCCGATTCGCGTGCCGCCGCGGGGGCTCAGGAGGATGCGGATGATGACGGGAGCTGGACCTCGCCGCCGGCTTCTCCCGACGTGTTGCGTCTCGAGTAGAAAAGATCGAAGAAGCGACGAGTGTAGCTTTTCGCAAGTCACAACGTAAGCATGCATTCACAAGTGTATATTGACGAGGAGTTCTTCTCCCGTGCAATGCATATGCACAAAAGTACATAAGTAATGTTTCGTTCGCTTTAACTTCTATTCTAATCAAATTTTTTAGGTTTGATCTAATTTACATAAAAATTTAGCAGCATCTGTAACACCAAAATAATTTTATCAAATATAATATTAAATATATTTTGATAATATATTTTGTGTTGAAAATGTTTCTTTATTTTTTTTACAAATTTAATCAAACTTAAAAAAATTAAAAAAAAAGTCAAAACGATTTATAATATAAAACGAGAGAAACTACCACTATTAGAGAAATAGCTAGATTTCAGTTTCAATGTGCATGCCATCGATCGATGGACTCCGCACCACCGCCGTTCTTTGTGGTGATGCCGTCGAACCTGCACTTAGATTTCCACGATCTCTTTTAGACAAAGGACGACGGGACATGATCTTCAATTCCAAAGGTTGCCGTTGAGTGCTTTGGCGGGGGCATCGGTGCGTGCTCGCCGCGTGGTCCAACGTCTTCAAGTCACAGCTCTTCGAACCAACGAAGGACAGCTCGACGGCGGGCGGCTATGTTCTCTCGCTACTACCAAAATAGGTTTTCGATGGCAGCCAGCCCTACCACCAGCGACCTAAGGCCAGGGCCGGCCGCCAGCGAAACTCAAAGAGAACCGTAAGGAAAATAATTTTGGAGAAATAAACTAAAAATTGAGATCTAGATCTGCGCTCCAAGCTGACGATCTCCATCGCCTTGATGTACGGCAGCAGGGCAGGGTTGACGGCAACGGTCGGCTAGTCAGGGTCAACAACCGTGGGTTGGCAAGGATTGGATAGGTTTGGTGGCCTTCTCCACAAGCCACGAATGCATTGACGACGTCCTTGACAACATATGCGAGCTTTCTGGCATGGTCGTCACCGAGCCCTCTTCGTAGTCCTCGTTGTTGTTATCAGATTCACTGCCACCACCCCTCACCTTCGGCATCGTGGAAGCGGACCCGGCGGTCCTGAGCACCATCACCGCCGCCCCCTCATCTTCGTCGCCGTGGAAGAGGACCCGACGATCCAGAATATTGCTGCCACCGAACCCACCTCATCCACCATCACCGTCCCTCTTCTTCACCGCCGTGGAGGTGGATTCAGCGGTCCCGAGCACCGCCGCCGCCTGATCCGTTCCCTCCACTGTTACCACCCATCTCCTTTGCCGGTGTGGAGGACAATCTGCCGAGGGAAAGCCTGAGCCGAGACGAAGTCGTCGCTGTCAGATCTGTGCCCCTATCACCTACCACTGCCAGATCTGCATCCTCACGACCCACCACTATTGGATCTGGACCGAGCCGCTCCATCCCCTCCAGCTAGATCTAGGAGAGGGAGGGAAGGGCAGGGCAGGGTTGTCGCCGTTGCTCCTATCATCAAGGCCGCACGTTGGATTTGGACCGAGTCGCCACCTCTCCTGCGCTGCCACCAAGCCTAGCCATTGCCGATCCACTCCCTCCATCGTGCAGTCCACCCCTCCCCTATTCGTCATCACCACCGGTCGCATGGGATAAGGGAGAAGGAGGGGTAAGAGAGGTGTGGACCAAGAGAAGGAGAGGAGAGCCGAGGAAAAAGAAAAGAGAGAGAACTTGCCGTATAAGTTGTCAACCAGGATTTTATGCCTCCCATAATTTTTTAGGTAGCGCCCCTTAGACCCTGCTAGAAAAAAAATTAATTTTTTCAAGCAGGGTCTTAAGAGAACCGCTTGTAAAAGTAGAGGTATTTTTGCAAGTGGTGCTCTTAATATCTTGCCAGAAAAATTAATTTTTTTCTGCTGGGACCAGAATTTCAGAGCCTTCCATTATTTTTACCAGCGGGATTTTTTAGTCTGCTGACGAAAATAAAACCCAAATGTCATGAAAAATTGTTTTCAGTAGTGTCTCTCTCTGCGTGGTGGGACACTTGGTGGAAGGAGGTGGAGGATGGTCGGGTTTGAAGGGATGGGGATCAGATCGTTGGGGCGCGTCGGCCTGCAGGAGACAACGGGAGAGATCGAGGAGGGGTAGTTCTTTTCTTACATGTGGATCTCATTGTATTTTATATTTTTTGATTGTAAGTGATACGTGCGCCACATCACTTAAAATGGCCTGCTTTGGGACTATACTTAACCGGTTTAGAAAGATGAGGTATGAGTTGTAGCTGCGGTTGAAGGATTGTTATTGGAATTCACCCTTAGATGTAGGACGTTTAATGGACTTGGAATAAGAGGCCCAGTAGGACTACACGGAGAATCCAAATTTTTGGCATTTTTAATTTTATTTTTTAAAGATTTACAAAAATAACTTCCGAATTCGAAAATTACAGATCTAATCTCCTCCCGCCCTTTGGGAGGGCGTGACTGGAAAACGTCCTCCCATAGGGCGAATTATCCGACGTGGAAGACGGCCGTGGGGGCCATCTCGCGCGTGGAAGCAAATTTGCGGCGGCCCTTCCCGCCCTTGGTAAGGGCGTTTTTCACCGTGCACGGGGGCCGCCGCAAAAGGCCGCCGCCCGGCATTTTTGCGCGGCCCCTTCCTGGCCCTTACCAAGGGCGTTTTTCACCGTGCACGGGGCCGCTCGCAAAAGGCCGCCGCCCGGCATTTTTGCAAGCGCCCCCTTCCCGCCCTTACCAAGGGCGTTTTTCACGTGTGCTACGGGGCGCCGCAAAATTGCCACGGCCGCCGTGGCAATTTTGCGGCGGCCCCTTCCCGCCCTCGGAAGGGCGTTTTACCCACCCAAGATATAAGCCGACACTCAATCATTTCGACCACATTTACACCTTCCCAAATCCGAAAAGAACAGAGAGAGGTGAGAAAGAGGAGGAGAGCGGCGAAGCCCGCGGATTGCGTACTTCATTCGAGGTAAATGCAATATCCCGTCGTTATTTTGTTTGTTAGTTAGTATGTAAATGAAATATTAGGAAAAATATAAATTTGTAATATTTGAATAGGTATTGAATAATTTGTTATAGATTTGTAAAACAGATGGTTTAATTTAGATCAATTTAGATAATTTAATCGACAAGAACATAGGTAGAATAGATAGATCAACAAGGATAATTTAATGGACATTAACATAGGTAGAATAGATAGATGAACTTAGGTAGAATGTGTTTGGATCTAAGTGTAAATTATGTGAGTAGATGGTAAGCACTATAGAAAATCGTACGTATAATTTTGTTGATAATCAAAATATGTTTAGATATAAACTACGATTTAATTGAATTTAGTTTATCAATTTTGGCAAATTGAAATGAATGAGGTACGATTGGCGGTAGATGAAACGAACAAATCGATTTGGGAAAATTTAAGATGTAGACCGAGAGAACATATTGTTAAAGAAATTAAGTTAGGCACGTAATCATCTAGGCAATATATTCGTAGTATGGAATAAACTCAGTTTCAATTTGTTTGTCAGGCACTATGGTAAGTAAGATCATATTTCAGATAGTTCACGGTGAAGGCAACGTTAGATACGATCCAGAAGGTGTAGATTTGTCAGAATTTAGGATGAAATCAAAGGGTATCGATAGGCCAGGCGAGAAAACATTTGAGTCAATGTATAGTTGGTTGCTACGTGGATGTAAAGTGGATACAAGAGTGAACACAATGTCTCTATCCGTTGTAGTAAGTCGTGCAACAGAAGGATATTATTGGAAACTTATGCCTATTGATAACACTGAGTCGTGGAGACGTTATGTGGACATGGCACTTGAAAGGTCCTGGCCCCTTGTTATTTTTGTGACACTGCACGAAATCGATAGCATTAATACAATGCAAATAGAGTATGGCGAAGGTCCAAGCAATGAAGCAAGCTTGGAGGAGGCGATTGGCGTGGCGGACGAGGGGAGAGAATCGAAGCAATTGTTGAAGAAATGGAGAGGGAGGATTCTGAAAATGAGCAGCGGAGGGCGATGAATCATCGGACGAGGAAGAAGATGTCATGCCCGTCGATTGAGAACAAGCTGATTTCTCTCAGCTTGTTATCTCGGAAGGGCAGCATGTTTCATTTGAATACAAAGATAACGAGGTCATCCAGGGTGCTAGATATGCTCATAAGGAAGACATGAAAGAGGCAGTGAAGCATTGGGAGGTGTCTTTGCATAGAGAGTTTAGGGTGGTGAAGTCTACGAACTATGTGTATGATGTGAAGTGTATGAAGGATGATTGTCCGTGGCGCGTTCATGCATACAAGGGGAAATGGAGTGACTATTGGAAAGTGAGCATTGTTGGTGAGCACACATGTCTCGTTGCGGGGTAGATAAGTACCACCGCAACATCACCTCGGCCTTTGTTGCCGGTGAGATGTACACCATGTTGTTAAAAACACGGATTTTGAACCGGCCTCCATTATTAAGCACATTGAGAACAAATTCAAGTATACTATTAGCTATGCGAAGGCTTGGAGGGCGAAACAAAAGATATTGGAGATGAGGTATGGCACATTTGAAGCATCGTATGACAATTTACCTCGTCTATTAGCCACCATTGCTCGAGAAACCCCAATACCTACTACGACATTCGACATTTCCATCATCTACCGATTCGAGCAAGAGCGTGCCGCAAAGAGCCTTTTTCTCGATTGGTGCTTGCATCAACGCATTTGTGCACCGTCGCCCGTGTTGTGCATAGATGGAACCTTTCGACAGCAAATACAGAGGTCGAGATCGACGACGATTGGAGCAGATGGGAACAACCAGTGTTACCTATGGCGTTTGCATTTGTCGAGAGTGAGAACACCGAAAGTGGTATTGGTTCTTGGAGAGAGTTCGATGCCAAGTCGTTCGTATGAGGCCCAATGTTTGTCTCATACATGATCGTCATGCCGGCATGCCGAGGGCAATCGACTATCTTCGTAATGGTTGGCCGGAGACGAGACTTCCAGGTGGCATGATGTTCGGAGTAGGTGGTGCATGCGTCATATGGGAGCCAATTTCTACAAACAATTCAAGAACAAGCACCGATGGATCTATTCAAGAGGCTATGTGGTCAAAATCAAGAGAAAAATTCAATGAGATGTGGAGAAGGTTGGATGAGCGACAACGAAGCAAACCGACGCGCAATCTCGTTTGCCACAGTTGACGAGCCTGCAGCACCTCTTGGTCCATTGCATAATGACCCGCCAACAATGAGAAGGAGGTCTCGCACCATCAATACGTAATTTCTCCCACTGGATAGAGAATGAACCGAAAGAAAAGTGGTCTCGTTGTATGACACCGACGGAGCTCGATATGGTATAATGACAACGAACTCGGCCGAGGTGTACAACCGGGTGATGCGAGGAGTTAGGGGGCTTCCATTGGTGGGTATTGTGGAATTTATCCTTCATGGCACTCGTGCATATTTTAGGGATAGATTTAAGAAAATATCCCCTTTAATGGTCGATAACAACATTGTATTTGGCAACGTGGTGACGAAATATATGCAAGACAAAATTCAAGGCTATGAAGCACGAGTAATCCCCAAGGAACCCAAGTTCTTCTGCGAGATCATGTGTGTCGAAGGAGAAGGCGCGGCATCAACCGTGTTCAAGCCGTGAGAATGTGTGCTTCATGCGGATGGTGGTTGTAGCTGCATGTATGAAGCCGAAGCTTAGACATATGCCTTGCTCACACGCCCTTGCCGCAGTTGGGGACTGCGGCATAGTTCCGTATATTTATGTGTCACCGTACTATAGGAAAGAATCAATTTTTCATACGTGGAAGGAGGAGATATATGGTTTTGGGATATCTGGATCGTACACAACACTGCGGCCACAAGTGTTCTACATTCCGCATCCATCGAAGTTAAGGATGAAAAAGGGACGTCGTCGCCGAGACGCATCGAAACGACATGGACGAGTCCGAGGCCGGGAAGGACCCTATGTTGCAAAAATGCGATGAGCACGGACATACATACAAAAATGTCCGAAGAATTCGAAACTTCAACCGTCGAAGGTTCGGGACTTTCCGGACAGCCCTCCGATGGTAGCCGTCCATCTCAAGAAGGAACAACAACGAGACGACCACGTCCTAGACGTGCTCGTGCGGCGACTACGTCGCCCCCGGGCGATGCAATGGCTTGATTATTTTGTTTGCTCCTTTCAATCTAGTGCTGATCCGATATTTGTAATATTTGTCACACTGCGGCCATATGTCGTGCGTGTAATATTTATCATTGTGAGACGTAAACTGTTTTATTGTTGTTGTGATACTTATATGTTGTGTTTGGTAGTTTGAATTACGACGTGCACATTTTTTTAGTGTTGATATATAATGGACCATTTATGTCATGTATTCATGTTGTTCTGATTTTTCTTATAAATTGCTTATTAATTTATTCATGTATTCATGCAGGTATGGCGGACGATACACCAGCGCTTTTCAGCAGACATGTCGACAAGGTGCACAGGTCGTACTTGTCGACAGTGCAGGGTGCTCAGCTGACCACCTTTCGTCCACGGCCGTCACGCGAGTTGTTGCGTGTCGATCCGCGACATGTCCAGCGGTACGATCAAACTATTTTCACTTATTGCAAGAGTACTATGCTTGATACTAATATTACACTATGTGTATGATATGCAGGTTACGTGAGTCTGGCATGATCGCTCTCTGCAGACTTGTTGAGGCGCGTGCCCATGAGCACGACCAGGCCAGACGGTGGGATGCGGACCGGTCCCTGATAGCTGCTTTGGTGGATCGGTGGCGTCCCGAGATGCATACCTTTCATCTTCCTTGTGGGGAGATGGCTCCGACGCTGCAGGACGTCTCGTACCTGCTAGGGCTACCACTAGCCGGAGAGGCTGTCGGGCCTGTGGATGCTGTTGGTGGATGGAGAGAGGACATCACTGCACGATTTGCTCAGGTGATGAGGCTACCGGGGCTCCCAGCTGTTCAGTCGATCTACCCTTACGCGACCACCGGGCCTACGAAGACTTGGATTATGCAGTTCACAGTAAGTTAACTTGAAGACTTCGGTATTTTTCATTACATCTGATGTTTGTTAACATGGTTTTCTCCTTTGTAGGCCGACAAGCTCCACCCCGACGCCGACGAGTACCTCGTGCGACGCTCGTTGGAGGCGAACCTTCTTTGGTTGTTCGGCGGGTGATGTTCACCAACACGTCGGGGAACACTCAGAGAGGGGCTGATCCACTACGCCCGGCCGATAGCGGACGCGAGATAGGCTTCGTGCCTCAATGGAGTTGGGGTTCAGCTGTCCTCGCAGCCACCTACCGTGGGTTGTGCGACGCGTGCACGAAGACAGATCCGGGAGCGATCTTCACAGGCTGTCCCCTTCTCTTACAGCTTTGGGCTGCGGAGCGGTTCGCGATCGGCCGACCGGTCGTCGACACCTCTCCGTACGACGCGGCGCCGCGTTCGAGAACCCGGCCGACGGGCCTACGATGGGTTCGTACACTGGTTTCGACGCAACGTAAGTACAAAGTCATATTTCTTTCAAATATTTAAATTGTGTTGAACAAAACTTGTAACCACTTGATTATTTTATTTTCGCAGCGTCGTTACGCCCACGCTCGGGTGAGACGGAGCTACCCGGACTTCGTGTTCGAGTTGGACCATCTCCAGCCGTACGACGTTGTCTGGGAGCCGTACACGCAGTAGGCGGTCGCAGCTCGGGCGCCTCTAGGCCTCTCGACGTTGTGCACGCGCGACTCTGGCCTCTGGATGACGTTGATCCCGATGGTGTACGACATCACCGTCGAGCCTCACCGCCCGTGCCGAGTGATGAGGCGGTTCGGATGCGCGCGGGGATTCCCGGTAGACGTACCGGTTGCCGTTCCCCACCAGGACCACCGGTGAGTATTTCTATTTCAAATGTACTACTATTGTGTCAAATTAAATGGAACTATAGTCGACCTTTGCGTGTACGCAGGTTGTCTCGACGGGGACAGCAGGGAGGCTCCTCCGGGAACCACGTATGCAGCAATACGTGGCGGATCGGGCCGATAGCCACCGAGGAGGTGATCGGCGAGATCTACGCCCACTCCGAGGAGAACTACACCGCCTACCTTCGGTGGTACCTACGCGGACGCGTCCGCGAGTTACCTTCACACCGGCCATGCAAGAAGAACACCGAAGGCGCATCACGGACACCTACCCGTGCACCGAGACCAGGGACTACTTCGTTGGGGTACGTCATGATTTCTCGGCATTAAAGCCTTTGTACGTCATTATGTTTTTTTATTGGAGTGAAAAACCTAACTTGTTTTGATTTTTGTAGGCGACGTCGCACGGGCATTGAATGCCGAAATCGACTCGGTGATGCTGAGGCTGGACGCAGGCATTCACCTGAACGAGGTGGAACAGAGGATGACCTTCCAGCGGATGCAGACGACGACACGTTCGATCTTGCGGATCTTCTCTTGTCGTTCTGTCGTCGACGCGCTTCCTCCACAGGGTGTTACAGGTCCACGTCCACGCGGTCCAGTACCCGGATGGTCACCACACAGCGCTGGTGCTTCCACAGGTTAGTTCCACTCATTTTCATTGTGTCAACCCTACAACGTGATCTAACAAACCGAATGTCGCGCAGGTCCGACGCTACCGAGCGGGGATACGGCAGGCGCGAGTGGATCGTCGATCCCTCGGCCTTTCGCTACTCGGCCCAAGACCTGCGAGCTTTGCTGGAGCGAGTGGATCCTCCGTTCTCGTCCCCTCACTCACCGGGAGGTGAGCAAGCGTCGTCCGATGATTAGTTCACACGTGTTAGTTTAAGTCACCGATGCTTGACATTGCTTACATACGGGAGGATTCTACTCGGCGGGGATTTTCCGCTCGGGGCTTCGTCGTCGCAGCGGGCGGGTCCGGGGGGGCGACGAGGGGGTCGCACGGGCGACGACTTCGACGACTGGAGGACCCAGATCGGGACGTTCTCGCCTCCTCTCGGCTCGGTGGAGCACCTCTACCACGAGCCGGGACCCGCCACAGAGACGCCGCGCCGGATGTCCGTGCTAGTCGTGGCGTGCCCCTGACAGCCGACGTACTCTCGGGGGCACGTCGAGCACAACCTAGGAGGGATAGGGGTAAGAGGCCTCGTCGAGCTTCGTGTGCAAAGTTTGTACAAATTGTAAATATTTATTTTGTGTTTGATGTTTGTATATATCTATGTCTGTTCGTCGCACTCACATGTCACGAGATCCTTCCGTATCGTTCGCCGCATGATACTCTTACTAACGACAAAAAAACTTTCGGCCCGCTTAGACCCGCACGAGACATCGCTATCGCTTTTGCCCGTGATAGTCCCGCACGATACGTCGCTATCAACTTTTGCCCCGTGACAATCCTACACGATACGTCTCGATCAGTGTTGCCCCGTGAGACATAAACGATATATAGATGTGAACCTTCACCTCCCGCACTATATATTGCCTAGATCCGAATACGAGCTCTTCAAATCTGCATTCTCTTTTCTACATTTACTCCTGCAATGAGATCTTCATATCATCCATTCCTTGAGCGTCTCCACCGGCGACTCCATCCTTTGAGCGGTTTTATTCCACCATGGTGTGACCGTCCGTTATGCCATTGTGGAGATGGCTGCATACTTACGTCGTCCCTCCTCGCGAAACCGGGGGAGACGATTTTTCCAATGCGCCAACATTGATCAGGTATGGCTTAACTGCACTGCTTTCATCTACAAAATCTTCACGCAAAAAACGCTAACTTGATTGTACATCGTGTTAACACCTCACGCAGGCATATCGTCGGGTGTGCAACTTCGTTGAGTGGATAGATACGGAGAACCCACGAACCGACGGAACACGTTACTACCCACTTAGCGAAACAAGGTCGACTACCTTCAACGGAAGGCCGAGTACCAACGTCGAGTTCGCGCGAAGCTTTGGACCGGCCTATGGATCACCGGCACTACCCACATGGCGGGAACGTCCAGAATGCCACTGTGGTCTAAGTTGCCAGGTGGTAAGATCCATAAGACAAGCAACTAGAGGACAAAGATGCTTCGTGTGTCCCGAGATTGTGGATGACGATTTTGTCGTGAGTATAATTTTTCTTTCTTTAACCTTTTCGCTTGTTTCATTTTTTAACTCCGACCATAAAAAATGTGCAACCAGGAGGATGTACGTCAGTGTTCATACAAAGATTGGATCGATACGGTTAAACCTGCTTCGATCGGTCGACGGTAACACAACCCGAGTCGACTCGAACAATTCATTCGAGGCTTGGATGGAGTATGAACGTCGCGTCGAAATCGCAAGCTTAGCTTGGAGGAACAACCCACCGGGTTTCCCTAAATGGTCGGAGCGTCCTATGTGCGGTTGTAGGGATCGTTGCAAGATGGCTACCTCATTTGAACTACGAACATATGGTCGGAGATATTTCATTTGCCCCAACTTAGACAACGACTTCGTTGTACGTCTTTCATTTTATCAATTCTGCAAACGTCTTCGCTCTAGTGGCTCTCTAACCGATTACATGTGTTTCTTTACAGGCATTCAAAGAAGGTGTGGATTCACTAGGTGAATCGACAATGTCATTCCCCAATATAACGGCCTAAAAGTAACCGAATATGAAACTCAAAAGGAGTACAACGCCGAGAAGGAAAGAGAAAATTGATGACAAGCTTATCGCCCTTGAACGGTTCCGTAGGTAGCCGAGCCTTGACTCGTCGGGATGAGTTAGTTGTATTGTATCATCCGTACCTAATGGGTTATCTAACACTGTGACAAACAACTCTTAAACCATTGCAACTAAGTTAACTTGGTTAAAACAATATGTTCACAGTAATGCAAACAACATATGTACGATACCTCGAACATTTACACTTGCAACAATATTTACATTTGCATCCTTACGACGATAACATTTACATTTCAAACAATACGACAAATCACGAAGACGATTACATTTGCAACAATACCACAAATCAAATGGATTTGTTATATTAGCAAAAATACAACGATAACATTTTACATCTCAAACAACACGAGAGAGTGGGTCGATGTTGATTAGGGCAATTAGGGTTTAGGCAAAAACGCCCTCGGAAGGGCGGGAATGGGGCCGCCGCAAAAGAGCGAAAAACATCCTTGGTAAGGGCGGGAAGGGCCGCCGCAAAAATGCTGGGCGGCGGCCTTTTTGCAGCGACCCCGTGTACGGTGAAAACGCCCTTGGTAAGGGCGGGAAGGGCCGCCCGCAAAATGCCGGGCGGCCGAGCCTTTGCGGCGGCCCCGTGCACGTGAAAAACACTCTTACAAGGACGGGAAGGGGCCGCCGCAAATTTGCTTCCGCGCGCGAGATGGTCCCACGGCCGTCCGCCACGCCGGATAATTCGCCTCTGGAGACGTTTTCCAGTCCACGTCCTCCCGGAGGCGGGAGAAGATTAGATCTGTAATTTTCGAAATTCGAAGTTATTTTTGTAAATCTTTAAAAAATAAAATTAAAAATGCCAAAAATTCCGAAGAATCCTGATGGGCCAGTGACATACTCCATGTGGTCCTATATATGAGAGTAGAATAATTCGATTCGAGTTCAGAATTTGGCAAGAACTTGGAGTTACGATTTTTCCGCTTGGGCTCCGACGAACCGTCTTTTGATCATCAATCTCCCGATCGATTCCTGTACCCCGTTGCGAGAGATCGAATTCGACGAGATGGAGCGACCGGAGGACACGGCGACGACGGCGCTGCCCGACGACATGCTCGCGGAGCTCCTCCGGCGCCTCTCGCCGCGCGACCTCGCCGCTTCCCGCTGCGTCTGCAAGCCATGGCGCGACCTCATCGACGAGCGCCGCCTGCTCCGCGGACCTCCTCCCGCGCTCGCTCGCCGGCGTCTTCGTCAATTTCTGGGAGATGATGAACTCGGAATTCTTCGCTCGTCCCTCCTCGACGGGCACCGCCGCCATCATCTTCGGACACCTCGACTTCATGCCCTTCACCCTCCGCTGGCACCAAGTCCAGGATCATTGCAACGGTCTCCTCTTGCTTGGTTACAGCAGCGTGGTTAACCCCGCCACGCGATGGTGGGCTCGCTTGCCGCCGCCCCCGACATGTCGTGAGACGGGTCCGCACCATCTCGCCTACCTCGCCTTCGATCCAGCCGTGTCTCCGCAGTACGACGTGTTCCTCATCCCGGAGTACCCGCACCGTCTGGAGACATCCGAATGCGAATGGCCACCGTCGTTGTGCACGTTACACGTCTTCTCATTAAGAACGGAGCGATGGGAGAAGAGGACATTTGTTCGTGAGAGGGAAGACGCAGGGGAGATGGAACTGTCGCTGACGTACGGTGGTCAGGTCGTCCAAGAGACCAAAACACGAATGCTGTCTATTGGCGAGGAGCACTCTACGTGCATTCCTCCGTATTATATTATAATTTGTTTGATTAACTTTAAAAAAATATATCAACACTTACAACATTAATAAATTAGTTTCATTATGTCTAACACCTTGAACATATTTTGAATTTTTTTTAAAAAATATTGCTATATTTTATTATAATTTTGGTCAAGTTTAAAGAAATTTGATTTAGAAAAAAAAGTAAAAATGACTTAAAAGCGGGTTGTATATATCTATTCTATCATTACACTCTTACAGTATCGTGGTTTGATTTTTGATTTTCCCTTCACTAGAAGAATGTAATTTAATCAATGGTTTATGTTTACAGAATATCTGTGAGGGACAATAAGTACCGTGTAATTAAATTTCCAAAGATCACTAGAATAGACTCATATGAAGATGGGGAATTCTATGTAGGACAGTCAGAAAAGGGAGTGTACCTTGCATTAGTCTGGCATTGTTGCTGGCTTCAAGTTTGGATTCTTGATGAATCGTGTGGCGAAATCAAGTGGGAGTTGAAGCATGACAAGGACATTAAATATGTTCTGCTCGGACGAAATATACGACAAAGTCTAGGCCCATGGGTCGGTACCGATATTAACTATCATGTGGCTTGCAAAAAGAAAGCTCGGCGAATGAAAGTTGAATATGTGCCTAACATAAATGTTACATTGGAGAAGTTTGAATGGAACTCCGATGATGATAATATCTTTGACAATGAAGATATCGCTGGAAGATACGAGGAACGCATTGAAATCATTGGATTCCACCCTTTCAAAGAGATTATATTCTCAGGTGAATCATTGAAGAAGAGAGGGCTAGCATATCATTTAAATAGCTTGAAGGTTGAAGATTTGGGTAGCCTATCAAATTACGATTTTGTAAAAGATTATTATTGGCAGTTCATAGCTGGGTCATTTCCATACACACCCTGCTGGATGTGAGGGGATATGGCCATTTTTTTCAAAGAAAAAAATAATCTGAAGGTCATCCAAGCGTATGTGTCCTATCGCATATATACTGATGAAACGTTAGTCAAATGGCCCAAGATTTACTCCTTACGGTGCCTTAATTTTCAGTTTCCTTAAAATTTATGGTACTCACAACTGCTGCTAACGGAAATCTTTGATAATTATTGTTCATTCTTTCACCTACTAGTTTGTGTTACATGAACTCTTGAATAAAGTTTGCATCTCTATCTGCTGGCAAAATTGACATGGATAACATAAACTTACCGTAGTATACTTATTTTCTTTTTAGATGATCTTACCGTAGTAGTAGTACTTACTATTAAGGAAGCATTGCTAACTTGGAGAAAGTTGGGAGAAAGGAAAACAATAATTTGGTACATGAAACTGCGAGGTGGTCAGGTGAAAAACAGAAGGCCGGATATTACTGTTTAAATATGTTTTCGAAAAAAAAAACTACTGTCTGAATATAATGATGCGGTAGAAAGTACAAAATCCAATGGGTGGTCAACAAATACGGAGGGAATATATGACGTGCTAATCTAATGGATTTTTATTGCAACTTAAGTCATGTTCTAAACAGCTAATAAGCTTAGCTATTTCTCATATTTTTAAACTACTAAATAATATGTTTTGGATCCGACGACCTTGCGTCGCCAAGATCCTCCGCCGTCCCGCTGCATCCATAAGGCCATGCACGAGCTAATTGAGCTTAGCTACTTCTTGTTTTTTATTAACGCTAAATAATATGTTTCAACATAAGGCCATGCACGAGCTAATTGAGCTTAGCTACTTCTTTTTTAACATATTTTTCAAACATATTTTTCAAACTGTTTTTAAAAATATGTATCAGGTCCGACGACCTTCTTGCGTTGCCAAGATCCTCTGCCGTCTCATGGTGTCCCGCTGCATCTAGAAGGCCATGCACGAGCTAATTGAGCTTAGTTACTTTTAGTTTTTCGTTAGCATATTTTTCAAATTGCTGCCTCACGGCGTCCCGATGGGTCTGCATCGCCATGCACGACCTCGTCGACGAGCGCTGCCCGCTGCGCGCGGGCCTCCTCCTGCGCTCGCTCGCCGGCATCTTCCTCTAACTTCAAACGATGACGAGTTGTAACACATCCCTAAATGACTCATATGTAATAGCGTGTCATGAAGGCTCTCAAGTCTCAACTTCTGATAAGCATGGTGATATGGATTCTTTTCAAAACAAGTGCAAACATGCCAGTCACACGGTGCATCAAGAAACAGATGTGATAAAAGCTTCAACACGGATGGCACATTATCAGGATAAACCAAGGAAGTCAAGCCTTGAAGCTTTCAGAGTACCAGCTGAAATCACAGGCATTGTATCAAGTAGCTAGAGACATGAAATCGAAACGAGTTCTTACAGGTAAAACTAGTAGCAACATCTACTGCTGCTTGACCTCAGCCTTCCTCTTCTGCCACAGCCTATCCAGAGCGCTGTCGGCGTCTCCCTGTCGAAATAAAGTCAGGTGAGAACCTACTGAAGGAGGCAACATTGCAACATAGTCTTTTATGTCATAGCATATGAGCAAGAAAATCAGCTAGGTCCTACTAGTTATCAGGATCGGCATAGGAAGTAAGCTCATTGGACGCACACATATTAGAACAAGAGAAAGACAAAGAACAAACAAATGCTAGCTATCTGGGGTTTGCACATCATGATAGTTATTAAAAAAAGTCAATGTATAAGTATGATTTTTTTAGGTTGCCATCATTCAGGTAAATTTGCCACAATATCAAAAACTACACAATCATGAAAAAAAGGTAAAAACTGACTAGGTATCAAATGAAATAAACCAGATTAATCATATGTTCTCAGGCTAACAAAATGGAACATCAATGCATTGCGTAAAAAAATCCAGAAAACCGTTAGTCCTATCAAACTTTCTGCTTGTGTATTTACAGCATTAAAGTTCAGTGACATGATCAGCTGCCAGCAACAACAAAGCACGCATAATTCATGATCATGTGGGAAATAATGCATTCCAGTAGGCTGAGAGAAATACAGGTATGAGACACTTCACAAAGATAAATTCAGACACATGTCAATAAACAAAAGATTACAATGACAAATACCTGAGCACGGATGAACCCAGAGAGAGCAAACGTGGTGAAGCTGCCATCGTACAACCCATTCTCATCCACATGCCCAATATTGATCTGGATCGATGCATGGTCCTTGGCAGTGATGATCCTGTTCGTGGCCGAGCTGCAGGAAACCAACACAACACGCATATAAGTAACATCTAAACCCCAGTTGAATTAGACAACAAACAACCCATCAAGAATGACAGAAACATACCACTTCCTGGGGACGTAGAGGTCCACCATCTGACCCTCCTCGTTCTGCATGGTGGCGGTGGATGAAGGTAACACCACAACAGCAACTACAAGGCATGGATGAAACAGTCAGATTGCATAATAAGAATACATGGAACAACGAAATAGACTCGCTAGCCCCACTCTAGATTTTTTTTAGATAATGGGAGGAAGAATTTCACTGAAATGAAATTACACCTGGCCTCTACATCGAGTAAGGATGTAGACAGCCTAAAAATGAAAGAAAATGAAGACAAACATGAACAGGTATATCACAGATTCAACTTGGCATGCCGTTTTAGTTTATCGTAGATTCATTGTCCCATGTGAGTGAAATTGAACGATACAGATGACAAGATCATCTATGCGTACGCAAGAAGTTCAGGCTACAGCTGATACTAGAAAATCATATATGCTACCACGCGAACAAGAATTAACCGGATCTGAAAATTGCACTCCCTTTTCCAATTCAACAAACTAGCCATGAACTTGACTATTCAGTTGCAACGCATATACTAACTTCATCTTCTAGACATGGAACATGACAAAGGGGAAAAAACATATGCTACTCGATTTGATATGCTAGCACAGACCGGTTCCTCGCAAAATCGCAATCGGGGAAATCCTAGGACGAAGCTTGCTAAGCGTGCATGAGAATTCGTAGCACAAGAAGAAGATCAGCCGAGGAGGCTTGAGGTGAAGAGGATGGGGGACGCACCTGATCTCCCGGAGAGAAGGGAAGCGAGACCGAAGAGAGCAGCGGCGGCGGCGGCGGCGGCGGCGTTTGAAGGGGGAGACCGCGAGAGGAGGCGAGATGACTCGGAGAAAAGCCCTAGCTTCGGCCGCCCCCTGGGCCCACTGTCAGCGTCTCCGCGTTCAGGATGGCTACGTTCTTGGGCCGAAGCCCACAAAGCCCAGCACGACCCGTGCAAAAAGCCCACCAAATTGGCCCAGTAGGCCTTCTCCGAGAATCCTGATGGGCTCATGCGATGGCCCAAGTGCTCGACTTGGAGAGTTCGAGTCGACTTCACGCAGAAGATTGCTTTAGGGCACTCCTAATGCTAATGCTAGAAACCACCCTATAGCTTAAAGACTTTACTGTTAGAAATTATTCTTTTCAATAGTTTCTATGAAGAAAGAAATTTAATCAGCATTTACATGCTCAAACAAACAAAAAATCATCTGTGGTAAAGAAATCATCCCGACCACCCCTTTTCCTCCTCCCCTCCCCATCCCCATCCTCCTCACCACCCTCTCCCTTCCCCATCCCCATCCCCAACGCACGGAGAGGCAACCGGAGCGCCGAGGCGGCCGGCGCGCAGGAGGCGGCCGAGGCGAGAGGCGACCGACACGCACGAGGTGACCAAGCACAGGAGGCGCCGACACACGAGGTGGCCGAGCACGGAGGCGGTTGGCGCCGAGGCGGGAGGGCGCTGGAGCAGGAGAACCGGGGAGAAACGACCTGTTTCTCCCCAACACGTGGTGGCCGGTTTCTCCGTGCCTCGAATCAACCAAAGATGTGGTTTCCTGGTGGAGAAATTGTTTCTCTTTTTTTCTCTCTTTTCATTAACTGTGATGTCACATTAGCAAAGTAATGATGTGTCAACCTATTTAATAGGGATAGAAATATAATAAATGCTTTATTGACAGTACCCTTAAAAAGGCAATTTCTCCACTTAGAGAATCTCTCCGTTTACAAGAATTGAGACCGAGGACGTACGACATGGCGGTTGGGCTACCGGACGACGTGCTCGCGGAGGTCCTCCGCAGCTCCGTTGCCTCGCGCTGCACAGCCTCGCCGCGTCCCGCTGCGTCTGCAAGCCCTGGCGTGACCTCGTCGACGAACGTTGCCTGCTGCGCGCGGACCTCCTCCCACGCTCGCTCGCTGGCATCTTCATCAACTTCTCGGGCCTATTTTGCCCGCAATTCTTCGCTCGCCCCTCGACGGGAGCCACAGCCATCTCAGGCCTCCTTGACTTCTTGCCCTCCGATGACACCGAATGCTACGAGGTCGAGGATCACTACAATGGCCTATAGTTGCTTGACTTTCTTGACTGCTACTGCATGGTTAACCCCGCCATGCGATGGTGGGTTCGCTTGCCCCCGTGCCCTCCTCCGCGCGATGAGATGGAGATGGACTACATCCATTCTGCTTACCTCGTCTTCGATCCAGCCGCGTCTCCGAACTATGAGGTGTTGTTGATCCCATACTCTGTTAGGTGTACCCAAGTTGAACAGGAATCATCCGAATGACCACTGTCATTGTACGTCTTGTCCGTCTTCTTCTCGTCAAGAACAGAGATATGGGAGGAGAGGACATTTATCCGTGAAGGGGAAGCTGCAAGAACTACAATTGTCCCTGATATGAGGTTTGGTTGGTCAACATACCAAAAGACAATCGTTGTCTACTGGCAGGGAGCACTCTACGTGCATTGCCAAACTAATTTTATTATGAGGTATCTATTCTACTTGCTCATTAAGCACCATCATTTGGTTTTGATTTTCCATCTATTAGTAGCAGAAGATTATGTTTTGATCAATGGTTTGATCTTGTAGAATATCCTTGCGAAATGATAAGCAACTGGTGATCAAACTGCCAAAGGTTACTAGGATGCCCTCACATAAGTACTTGGTGTCAAAACTCAAAACTCAGAGGCACATTGGTGTGGAGAACCGCCTGCCCTAATCATCGGGCTCCGGCGTTTTGCTTGTTAATTGAATGATTAGAAAAGCCCCAATTTGTGGCGTTTACATAGATGCATCAGCAAGGCAACAAACTCACGGCCACTAGGGAAAGATCCTAACAACCTTATCTAGCTTAACAACAAACTACTTATCCCTAAACACATGGAGTTTGTTGCTTCTTGCCGTAGCCGATTACAACACTAACACTCCCCCTCAATCTAAACTTCCCAAGTTAAGATTGTTCTTGAAACCTTCTAAATGTCACACTGTCAATGGTTTTGTAAAACCATATCTCTGGTAGAAATATACTCAATGTCAAGTAACTTCTTGGTAACCCTTTCTCTCACAAAGTGATAGTCAACTTCAATATGTTTAGTTCTAGCATAAAATACTGGATTAACTGAGAGATACTTAGCTCCAATGTTATCACATCATAACTTGGCTGCCCTAGGCGATGCAATTCCCATATCACTTAATAAAATTTGTATCCACATAACCTCAGCTGTAGCGTCTGCTACTGCTTTGTATTCAGCCTCAGTACTTGATATAGATATTGTGGCTTGCTTTCTTGCTTTCTAGGATATAAGATTAGATCCTAAAAACACAACGAATCCTCCAGTAGATCGTCGATCATCTGAACACCCGGCCCAATATGCATCTGAAAGGTACTTACAAGCAGAGATGATGACTTACAAATTTTTAATCCAATCTTCATGGTATGTTTCAAGTATCTTAAAATTCTTTTAACAGCAAGCTAGTGAGTGGTTGTTGGAGCATATAGGAACTGACAAACCTTGTTTACGGCGAAAGATATATCAGATTGAGTTAGGGTCAAATACTGTAGACCACCTACAACACTTGTGTAGTTTGTGGCATCTCTAGGTCCAAGGGGAGAACCTTCATGAATAGAAAGCTTCTCTGACACAGATAATGGTGTATTAACTGGTTTATAGTTCACCATTCCTACACGCTCCAAGACCTCACGCGCATACTTATCCTGAGTCAACAGAATGCCACCCTTCATCTTCTTCACTTTTATCCCAAGAAAGAAATGCAACTCACCAAGGTCCTTGCAAGCAAACTCCTTGCTCAAATCTTGTAGCAAGCATGTTGTGGCTTCCTGATTAGAACTAGCAACAATAATGTCATCAACATAGACAAGCACAAATATTGTTATTTGTCCCTTATGATAAAAGAAAAGAGAGGTGTCGGCCTTTGAAGCCTTAAATCCAAGTTTACACAATTTACCACTTAACCTGGAATATCATGCTCTTGGTGCTTGTTTGAGACCATAGAGTGCCTTATCCAGCTTGCAGATGTACCCTGGTTTTGATTGATCTTCATAACCAGGTGGTTGCCTCATATATACTTCCTCCTCTAGAAAACCATGAAGAAAGACATTTTGTACATACAGTTGGCGCAAGCTCCAACCTCTTGTCACAGCTACAGATGATATGGTTTTAGTAGTAGCAGGTTTCACAACAGGACTAAATGTGTCTTCATAGTCAATTCCATATCGCTGCTTAAAGCCCTTTGCAACTAACCTGGCTTTATATCTGTCTAAGCTTCAATCAGATTTTTGCTTTACCTTATAAACCCATTTGCAATGAATGATATTTACCCCTTTTCTAGGTGGTACTAAGTGCCAAGTTTTATTTTGAACCAAGGCATTATACTCAATATCCATTGCTTCCTTCCAAATTTTACTGTTAAGAGCTTCTTCTAAAGTATGTGGCTCATTAGAACTTATAAAGAAACCATACCTTATTGTCCCATCTGTATAGACCTTTGGCTTGTGAATCCCATCATGCGAGCGTGTGCACAGACCAGTAGGATGGGCGACCATATCACAACCGCAGAAGATCCTATGGCCGTGTCAACCCCGGGGTTCATAGACTGTTGTTGCTCCCCCTTGCGTGCAATCGGCAGAAGGCGTCTCACATCAGCGCGCGCGACTGGTCGGGAGGTGATGCCTGGGCGGGAGCCGTACTGGAACCAGACATCGTGGCGGTCACTGAGTTGAGGCGAGAGGAAGCTGGTGTCACTCCGCACATATTGTTGTCTGTGCGCGAAAGAGGCTGCGACCCCGAGGCAGTGGACCTTGGAGTGAGCTCGGATCGCCATGGTGTTCCGCGCCAGGAGGTAGCTCAGCACCTTGATTCTCAGGAGGAGAGAGCTCGGAGCTTGACTGAGGACTCTCAAAAAAATTCTCAGGGGGAAAATCATTAGATGCATTAGGAGAATCAAACACACGATCAGCTGTTGGTTCCACCCCGGAATGCGGTAAGGATTGAGGAACAAGGTGTTGTGGCAAGAGGGATATTTCAGATCGAAGCCGAGCGCCATCATTTTTATGGAGCTCAGAAAAGGGAAAACTGTTTCATCAAAAACATCGCGGGAGACATAGACACGTCCTGATGATACATCGAGACGTTTAAATCCCTTGTGAAGGTGACTATAGCCAAGAAAGACACATCGTTTGGAACGAAATTCTAGTTTGTGTTTATTATAGTGTCGAAGATTGGGCCAGCAAGCGCAACCAAAAATGCAAAGAGATGAGTATTCTGGTTGTTGTTTGTGGAGGCGCTCAAGAGGTGTATCACCATGAATACCTTGCTAGGCATGCGGTTTATAAGAAATACGGTTGCTAGGAAAGCTTCGTCCCAAAATTTTAAGGGCATGGATGCATAAGCAAGGAGAGATAAGCCAACTTCAACGATATGTCTATGTTTTCGCTCAATAACTCCATTTGCTGATGTGTGTGAGGATAGGAAACATGGTGAGTGATGCCGACCCTATCAAAAAAGGTGTGAAGCCTTTGGTACTCTCCTCCCCAATCCGTTTGCACAACAATTATTTTACGATTAAACATCCGTTCTACCATATTTTGAAAGTCATGAAATTTTTGAAAGACCTTAGGCTTATATCTCAGAAAATAGATCCAAATAGACTTACTAAAGTCATCAATAAAACTAACATAATATTTCTTTCTTCCAACCGAATCAAAAGCAGGACCCCATACATTTGAATGGACAAGTTCTAGGGGTACACTAGAGGTACTAGTTGAGCTACTATAGGGAAGTTGATGACTTTTGGCCTATTAACACACATCACAAACTGACTCCTTATTTGACTGAAATGAACAAGGAAGTTTATTATCACTAATAATATTGGAAACAACCTGAAAACAAGGATGACCAAACCGGCTATGCCACCTAGATAGAGTCAGCTTCACTACTCCATAAGCTTGCTTTATTGGCCAATTTTGAGGCAAGGGATATGGCAGGAGATAGAGACCCTTGTGACGTCGTCCCTTAAGAATCGTATTCCTCGTGGCTCGATCCTTAATAAAAACCGATGCAACCCAAACTTGAAAACTAAGAACTCGTGGAAAGTAAAACTAGGATGATGATGCGTCGAAAATTGTATATTGAACAGTTGTTTTTTACGAAGACCTCGGGTATACAATATATACCCTTAGACTAGTGCAAGTTCGATTCAGACACTACTTCTTATCGGCTACTTTACAAGGAAAGAAAACTAACTGAATCCGATCTAAATAGGACTACATCAATTCATAATTCTTATCTAATAAAAATTAAAGATAAACATTGGGAAGTTAATAAAAAATGACTCAAACTTTCCTAGCTCCGGCCGATACAATCTTTATCTTTGACAACCAAAATCATGTCGTTAATCCTCCGTTGACTCATTCTTTGACTAACAGAACGTGCCAAAATTTATCGTTTATAGGGAGGTCGGCGGCTCGCACATCCCCATCCTCACCGAAACCTCGACTTGGGCACTCCTGGATATTCAGTGGCACCAATAAGTGCCTCAACAACCTCGATGTCCAAGATGTGCTGTAGCCTCCGGGGCGACCAGCTTCTCATCACATAGAGCCTCGACGGCCACTACCACGTGCACACCCTGGACGATCTCGCCGCCGCCGTCCCGACCTTCCCATTGTCACCACCCTCTTTCGTGACGTCACTACTTGGAGCCCGGCCACTACACCATCTGCAACGCGTCGTCCGCATACTGGTCACCCCTGGCCCTCTGCTCAGGCCCTCATGGCAGTGCCCAGAAGAACAGCTACATCATTTTTCTCGTAGACGACGATGATCGGGCACGCACGTGCGGGGCCAGCCTCACGAGCCAGAGCGCGCCTCTCTCTTCCTCGTCTTCAATCCCGTTGTGTCTGCGGAGAAGTACAAGGTGTTTCTAGTCCAAAGATTTCGCTGGAAAAGCAAGTCGAACGAAGACCAATTGGACCCCATGTTGGAGGCGTCGGAATGGCCACCGGAATCATACGCACTGTCGGTCTTCTCATCGAGGACAGGGCTGTGGCAAGACAGGAATTTTATCCGTCAAGGACAAGCTGCCGGCACCGTCGTCGACATGCGATCAGATTGGCCAACGTACAGAAGGAATGGTGTTTATTGGCGACGAGCATTGTACGTTCATTGTCAGACTAATTTTGTTATCAGGTATATATATTCTACTCACTCTTTTAAGTATTGTCGTTTGATTTTGATTTCCATTATACTACAAGATCATATTTGATGGACTGTATGATTTTACAGAATATCACTGAATGATGACAAGTACCAAGTAATTAAGCCACTAGTGTACTCCGACAGACACCTCGACTTTTATCTTGGGAGATCAGAGAAGGGTGTATACCTTGCATTATCTCGTGACAAATGTCTTAAAGTTTGGATTCTTGATGAAACATGTAGTGAAATGGAGTGGGAGCTCATACATGACAAGGACATGAAGCATATTCTGCTTGGGCGTAATAATCAAAAAGGTCTAGGCCCATGGATTTTACAGGATATCAACTATCATAAGGATCCTTGTATATATGATGACATCGTGGAAGCACCGGACCAGAAGGATGAATATGAACCCAACAAGGAAGCGGCATTGGAGAAGTTTGAATGGATCTCAGACGATGAAAATGTTTTTCACAATGAAGATAGAGTTACAGGAGGATACTATGAAGACATTGATATCATTGGGTTTCATCCATACAAAGAGATTATATTTTTAGGTGAATCGTTAAAGAGAGGACTAGCCTATCATTTAAGCAGCTCAAAGGTTGAAGATATAGGTAACTTATATCCAGGGACGGAGGTAGGGGGTATGCTGGATGGGCTCCGGCATACCCTGGTCCACGCGTAAGTATATATATTGTCGATGTCGAAGATCAACACGCGGGAATCCGAGGGACCCTTTTTTGTTCGGTACGGGGAGCGGTGAGTCCTGATCTAAACTCGCGATGAGGATAGGATGATGCAGATGAGGCGGGAGAAATAAAGATTGTGGAGGCGCAGGGGTTTATACAGGTTCGGGCCACCTGCGAGGTGTAATACCCTACTCCTGTTCTGTATGTAGTATGAGGAAGAATTACAGGGAGCAATGAGAGTGTTGTTCTCTCTTTCTGGAGTCAGAGACGGACGAGAGGTCGCTAAGAATTAGCTGCCGCTCGAAGGGCTGATCAACCGAGTCGGGCGAGAAGACCGATAAGAGAGTGAGCCGACCGTTTTTATGATGGACTTGGGTCTCCTTTTATAGTACAAGGGAACACCACAGTAGCCCGAATCGTGTCTACTCCGCCCCACGTGAAGGAGTGGTTTTTGCCTCGTCTTGTCGGAGAAGCCACTCCATCTTTGCTCCTTTCTGTTTGCTGCGTCATGGGGGTAGGCGGAAAAAGGTGACGACCGTGATGGCCATACTGTTGATGCAAGGATGGCCTGCCTACCTACTCTGATGGGACCCACCGGTCAGCGGTCCATCCCGTGGGTAGGCACTAGCACCGCGCCTCCTGTGCTCGCACTCTCTCTCCCACGCAGCCGCCCAATGCATTAAACGCAACTGGACAGGGCGTGAGGGAGGCGTGCGCGGCCATGCCACGGTCTTAGTCAAAGACTTTAAGCCTCCTTTGCCTCGTGACAGGCAAAAAGGGGTGATGATGAGAGTGACTGACAGACGCGTCTCACATCGCATTAAATGCGGCGGGGCAGGCGCCCTGCCTCCCTCTTTTTGGTCATTAAATGAGTTCGTTGACAGTTGAACTCGCCCCTCTCTCAGAGAGGTGCGGGGTGAGGATGGGGTCGGGTTACCCGGTTCCTGCTCTCTGGGGTGCAGGTGATCCGGACCGTGTCGCTTGGAGTCTTTGCGGCTCCGGGCCAGCCCTTCTTGGGGCGGCCACGTGGCCGCCCGTGGCCGGACTCGGTTAGACCATTCAGGATATAGCTTTGACACACCTTGATGGGCAAGGGCGTCTTCCTTTTCCCAGATGCCGTACCTCTGACATACCCCCGGGCCCATATCACCGACATATATATATACACACACACGACAACATATTTTCTCGGCTTGTCGTCTCGGACCTCGAAAGTCGAATTTGGGAATAGTGAAAGACGAAAACCGTCGTTGAATGCCCGAACTAGTGCTACCGAACCCATGCACCGGCCATGTCCTCGTGCCGGCCGCGCCCGTGCCCTCGCGCCACCGCGCGCGCGGCCGCCGGCCGCGCCGCACGCCGCTCGTGCACCGGCATCGGCCGCTCGTACGCCAGCCGTCGAATAAATTAAGACATTCATGTCCATTCAAAAGTATCGAATAAATTAATCATAAAAATAGCATTATAAATCTCCGATATTCTTTTATGCATATATTTTTAATTATCAGTATGTGTTTAAACTATTTATATTATATTTATATTGTAGCTTTTATCATGTTAGTATATATATATATAATGACGTTGTTAATTTTATAATTATTATCCCACCGGCTATGGCTGTCAATTAATTAATGAACGTTTCATAACCGCGTCTTTTCCATACACGCCCTGGTCAATGTGCTCGATGTGAGGATTTCTAGAGAAAAAAAACAAGCTGAAACATCAAAACAAATGGCCCTACTCATGTATTGGAGTCCTTGTTATAAGAGCGTATTAAGAGATTTGCTCCTCTTAATTAAGATTATTTGTATGTGTGTTTTAGTTGTAAATATCATAAGTCTTTGACAGCGTACTCTAGTGTTTTCGTCCTGTCAGCCTCATTGTTATGCATTTATACGGGCATCTGCTAATTTGTACATCTGCTTGTATCTCTATCCTATGATCCTATCTTTACTAAGAGATACATGGCATTCAGTGGCGTAGCTAGGGTTTTAGATTTGGGTAGTCCAACACAGATTTACCGATTTCGTGTACGTGTATCGTGCTACCCTCCACGGTAGCGTGGTTTTTGTGCAAAAACCGCGACAAAGTAAACAGTTGTTTTTGCGACGTTTTGTTGTACCGTAGTTTTCATCTAAACCGCACGAAAACCGCGCCAAAAACCGCAAAAACCACAAAAACCGCAATTTAAATTTGAATCAAATTTAAATCCGTGTTGTGCCGTGGTTTTCGCTCAAACCGCGTTTACATACCGTGGTTTTCGCGGCAAAACGCGAAATTTATGTTTTGTGATAAAATGAATTTTTTTCAAATTTTTTGAATTCGCACAAAATTATTCAAACGAAACTGCGAAAATGTCGTGTCGCACCACCACGGTATAGAAAAAAACATGACGGTTTTCGCGGTTTTCAAAATCCTGGTCCAACATACATATTTTTTAAAAATATCGTAAATATAACAAAATAATAAAATTATATATATACATATATATATACATATATATACCTATATATATTATGTATATACCTATATATATATGTATATATATAGGGTAGTTCTTTTGGGTGGTCCCGGACCACCGGGACCACCGCCTAGCTCCGCCACTGATGGCATTACACTGCCGGAAACGTGTACTCGGCAAAGGCAGTATATGCCTAGTGCATGAAATAGGACTTTCGACATAACTAACACTCGGCAAAATTAAACTTTGTTGAGTGTCTTACGTGAAACACTCGACAAAAATGACAAAAGGCACTTGACAAAATCTCGACGCTCGGCAAAAACCATCATGTGATAGGCACGCGCATGCACCGTTCGACGGACGACGTCCCCACCATTAGGCTTTGTCGAGTGCCTCCGTTAGGCACTTGGTGAAGACCCAGTTTTGCCGAGTGCTTAACGGAGACACTCGGCGAAATACGAAGTTTGCCAAGTGCCCTCCCCTGATACTCGGCAAACTAATTTTTTTAAA
The DNA here is from genome assembly GCA_019925245.2 of Oryza australiensis. Taxonomy (NCBI): domain Eukaryota; kingdom Viridiplantae; phylum Streptophyta; class Magnoliopsida; order Poales; family Poaceae; genus Oryza; species Oryza australiensis. The sequence continues at coordinate 1,692,782 of JAIFGZ020000160.1, read as the reverse complement.
GTCTTGCCCTCCAAACTTTTTCTACCCTTCAAACTTTTTCTACCCCCACATATAGCATATGGTACTCCATGTTAAAATTTAGTATGTTTCTCGATCTTTTGCTATATTAATTGATTTATTTCTTTTAGAAGAATTTTTAATCGAGTGTCAAATTTGAATTGCAAGTGATTCAAATAATGGAATAAAATAAGTAGAAAAATGATATTCATGTTTTTAAGTTCAGTTTGAGGCTGTATCCAAGAAATGAGAAGAAATTTCAAACATCCTGTTCAGGAAACACGATCACGAACGTGTGGTCAAATAATTTTTAAATTATAAAAAAAGCAAACAGAGTTCGAAAATCACGAGATTTGTCAAGATGTCATGGTATCATACGTCGAGGCTATGGTAAAAAATTAACAAGGTTTCAAATAATTTCTCATGTACAACGCTTACAAACCGAAGCTTCTCCGAAGAAGAACACTAAGTAGAAGGATCGGTAGGATTTGGAGTCAAAGTGACGGTCGAATTCAAGATTGGCTTCATGTTAAATTTTGGTAATTTTTGGATCTATTTGATAATTTTTATTTATTAATTGCATGAAATATAAATTTATTTTGTCGGGAGTAGCACTCGGCATAGCAGACACTCGACATTTTTTTCATTGCCGAGTGCCCATTGGGATAACATGCTAGAATATTTGGACTCAAAGAAATTATTATATTTTCAATAATGCCTAGATTTTTATTTATCTGTGGAAGAGAAGATTTAGAGATGACTTTGCCTTCATTTGCATAGGACAAAAGAAATAGATAAATCCAATTGGCAATCTGTTGACGAGAAATCTCTCACGCGCTGGCCTGAGAGATCTGCTTGACTCCAGTGCAGGTCCTTCTTAGCTGCCTACGATGTGTAGAACGTGCCAGTTGATTTGATCTGCCAATCAACAAGAGAAAATACAAGAAAATATTCGTTAAGCATTAGGTCAAATCCCTGCGGGATCGCCGAGAAACTCCATGAACGTATATATGCTATTCCAGCCATATTTGGGCCAAGCGACCAAAGCGCATCGGCTATGCCAAGGCGATCATCAGCCATTCGATCCAAATATAACGAAGAATAATAAATATACAGATCAATATACCAACCGATGGTGGGAAACTGACATCAAATCGGCTGATATTCCAATGAATCTCATGCAGGCGTAACATTCCTAGATTAAAGACGTAAGCAAGCACAATCTAGACACGAAATACAGCCCTACTACAGATCTAATAACAATTATATTAAAAGAAACATATTAAGATAAATAAGGTCGGTGAAACCCCGACGCTATCCCCGAATAATGTAAGTCCAAAAGAATAGATTGCCAACGATTCTAAAGACGACTCAACAGTTCAGCCTTGATGCAGCATTAAGTATCAAAAGAAGCACTCAATCTATTACTTTCGACTTACACTCAGTAAGATGGTAGATACGCATACGAATCAACCAGCCCTTAAACCTAGCCTTGTTGACCACACACCTCGAAAAGATGAGTCAACTACAAGATAGATCTAAACACCGGATTGGTTCATATGCACTATATGATATATGTCGTAGTAAAACTATTGAATCCAATGTGTCATTGCGATGGAAGCATCAGAAACAAGTAATCTCACCACTAACGACAAACATTTACCTGAGTTTGGGGATCGAGACGATGCGGCCCAAAGCCAAACAGGTGTTCGTCCAAAAGGAAAAGGATGGCGATGCGCGAAGATTAGATTGATTGAATCGTCCTTATACACGTGGTCTCGGGTCCTATTTATACCCAAGATACAAATATTTTTAACAACTTTGGACTCTATCTAAACTACTTTTTAAAACATCATATCATCCCTAACGAGATCCATTATAACTAACAATTTAACAAACTCTTAAATTACAGATACAGCTGTCATTTCAGGACTCTATCCATAGATGGCAATATCTTTAAACACGCAACTAACATCCGAATCCCCACTTATCTTCAAGTTTCGCATTGGACACGGTTTTATCTCTTCGAACTCGGAATCGGCCGTGGCTGTTCCATTCAACCCATTCTCCGTCGACCACCCTGCACTGATTACTCTTTTAGCCGATACGGCTCCTGACCTCAGCCGATCCGATTCCACCTTGCTTCCTTAGGACTTAGGAACCTCATTACCAAATTCCAGTGTTAACACATGCCCCCCAAGTCCGTAACATAAAGTGTTGCGGATTTGTTTATCTATTCAAACTCCCACTCCCTTCTTGGCCCGAATCGTCTCGGCTTCTCCCAAGGGCTCTTTAAATATCCACTTTCCTCGGTCGAGCCACCCACGCTCCCATCGTGCGCTCGGCTTCCTTCTCAAACAAACCTCCTGCCCTTCTCTCTCTCCTCCGGCGACTCCATCGGCGTTCGACACTTTCCACATTCTTCGAACCCCATCTTCGTCTCCGACCTCCCCGATGGCCTCCGCTGTGACCTCAAGCACCTCCAACTCGCCGGCCAACGTTGCGCCCGCCGCGACCGCAACATCGCCTACCGCCGCCGCTGGAACTGCCCCAGCCGCTACCACGAACGAATTCCCTCAGGTATTTCCCTTCTTTTTTTTACTTTATAATCTTACCCTCAACTCGTTCCTCCAAACACCCTTATACCAAAAGTTCGTTTGGTAATTTTCAATAGTACCTCATCCCGCATTCTTACTAATTAATCCTTTTCTCATTCCAAACTATAAATATCATCACCTCTGATCAGTACTTTTTTTCCTTCTTCGAATTGCAGCACCTCTCTCACCAAGTGCTCATCCCCAATTTAACACAAGAGGGAAAATATTTCCTTGGCCTATCGGCGATACTGACCCAACCGACGTGATCATAGCCGAAACCAACCGCATGCCCTTCAACACCGCCAAACCATCTCTTTCTCACCGGAACGGGACTTTCAAGGCTTGGCCGTCTACCGACACGGCTGGACCGAATGGTACAAGAGGATACAATCGGCTAAGTACACCCAATGGGAAGAAAGAAAGCTTGCCCAATGCTTGGAACTGTCCATCGCCGACATGGAAAAGACGAACCACTCCTATCGCGCACCTACTTTTGGAACGATAGTTTCAATGCCTTCCTCTTCGTGCAAGGGCCAATGACCATCACACTAGCCGATGTGCATATGACAACTGGATGGACATCGAATCATCGGCTAATCCATGTGTCTTGAACCAAAAAGGCCAACATCGCTTAAAACCAAAGCCATCGGTGGATGGAGTGGTTTTATTGCCCAAAACATGAAAGATGGAACAGTCCCCACGGAATACACCGCCTTCCCGATGATGTGGCTAGAAAAATTTGTGTTCTGCGGATCGAGTTGTGGGCCGACCGCTAACTGGCAAATAATGGCTGAAATCTTAGCCGACGGAACAGAGTTCGCATTGGGAAAATACCTCCTCGGCTACACATATCAAATGTTGCATCAAGCCGCCACAAAAATAGCCGCCAACGCCCGCCAACACCGGTGGCCCTGGTGGTTTCTCCAAATTTGGTGGTGTTGGCCACCCAAAACGTGGCCGGTCGGCCCCGCCTGTGACGCCGGATTCCCAAGGCCGGAGCCAATCGAAGATGAAGAAGGCGGCCAAATCACCACCGGGCGATGCACCAACTATGGAGAAGCGTGCCGCCGCCATACAGTTCAAGGCAATCGGCGAGCCGTTGGCCGATTGGTTCGTAGCTTTCTACGATGGGTTATCCCGCGACAACCGCACCGGTATTTCTACCCCGACCAAGGATCTTTCGAGCCGCCGATCGATTTCAAATGGGACGACCTCAACTCGCCAATAGTCCAAGGTGTAGAAAATTGTTCTTCGCCTCTTTATCTCCCCGACCTCGCCTGACCGGGGTTCATCAAGGCCGATCGACAGCTCGGAGTTATGAATTCTACTACCCGACATCGGCGGCGAGACAATTTGGCCTCGGGCAACTTCCCATCGGCTTCTTTTACGCCGATAAGATCGAGACCAGAGGGGCGGTCGACCAAGATCTGATGATGAACTCGCTGCTGAACATAGCCGGTCCTACCTTCGGCGATGCCGGCAGAATCACCCTGTCGACAAGAAGAAGCGCCGCTTACGACCGATGGTGGTCCGAACTTAGACGCCACATTTTTCACCAACGACCGTCTTGCTATATTGACCTGCTCCTGCCGGACGAGATCCCCTCGGTATATTTCTACTTACAGCCAATTATTCCTTTCCTACGATTCATTCACCGACCATGTCAACCGATTAACATTCGTGCTTTGACTTCGCAGGAAACAGAAATGGAGCGGCCGACGGTAAGCGACTCTGGGCGCCCCATCGAATACAAACCAGACGTTTTGGACACGAGGGGCCTCGCTTCGTCGGCCATGGCCGGGCGGCGCCAAGCCGTCGTCTTTATTGCGAGGGCAGTGCGCCATCCGATCGCACCAAAAGGAAGACGGCGCCACCGCCGCATTCACGGCTGCGCCTGCCCCAAAAGGGCAAAAAGATAGAACGATCGCCTCGGCCGACGGACCTCCCCTCTAGATCCGCCGTCGAGCGGTTCCTCAACGCGCGCGACGAAGAGGCGCCGCAGGCCGTCCGGCGACGGTCCGAAACCGGGCTTCGAGTCCCGAATCGGTAAATGCCCCAACCGACGCTCCGCGCCCCAAGCCCGCCGACGAGACGTCCTCCCGTAAGTTTTTACTTTGTTGTTCCCGGTCTTGCGATGTTCACCCGTATCCGATTTGTCTCGTTCCTCGTAGTTCAAGACACCGGCCGGTCGCGCCTCGCCCCGCTCCGCCGTAATCGGCTCTTACCCTTTGTCCGTGACAATCAATTAGTTCGTCTCGCTAATCCCGTTTCCCTTTTGCGGCTTCCGCGATCCCCGCCGGCCGCTCCCTAGCGCCGAGCGAATGTACCGCGCCCGTTGGGGGCGGCGACGATGACACGGGCAGGGAAAGCCGGACAACCGCGGGAATGATCCACCGAACCGGTAATCCCGACGACGGCGCCGACGGTAAGCGACCACCCCGACCATTGGTTTTGCCATGCCCTCGACCCTTTCTTTCTTCTGCAGCGCGTGGCCGATCTCCTCAACTTTGACTTGTCGGAGTTCGAGGAGCCCGACAATGCTGGCGAGGAAACGCTTGCAGCGTCGGCTGAGAACCTGAAGGCCACCCTGGCTGATATCGGCAACCGACTGGACGCCTCATTAGATGCGTTGATGGTCGACTGTGGCTCCATACGCGCACGGTTCAGGTATATCCAAGACCAGCTACCGAATGCTGTAGCTGAAGCCATTGCGCCGGCGACCTTCATGGAAGCCTACCAGCTAAAATACGAACGAGCCCGGCAGCGAGTCATTGATCGACGTGAGAGTCAGGCGCGGTAGGCTGCCATCCAATCGACCAAAGACGCCATTGAAGCCCGAAAAACCGCCTTCGACCGCCTAAAAACCGAGCCGGCAACCAAGCTTGAACAACTTCGTGCCCGCCGGGACCAACTGGTAGTCGATCTCATTCAGATTACCAACGAGATCGATGTCCATGAAGAGTATATGGCCGATTTGCCGGCCAGGGTTGAAGCTGAGCGTAGAAGTATCGGGGCGGCCGTTGCGCATTTACGGGGCTTGGTGCAAAGTGCTCGATCGGTGGCGGGGTCCGAGGCCGACGACCTCAGGGCAATCGGCGAGGTCGACCAGGTTAGGTTGACAGCTCTATCGGCGATATCCGATTTTCTAAAGAAATGAAGATTGCAAAATGTCCGACCCTGCGAGGTCGGCTCGTGTTTCTCGACATGTGCTTTGTGATGTAACCGGACAGCCTGTATCAATCGTGCTCGTATCGTTTAGTTCGAAATCGCTCAGAAGTGACGCCCCAACATTCAGCGTCCATCTCTCGGTTATTCGATTCTCTAGCCATCGGCCGATAATATCCGATTACGTCGTCGCCCGTTTTCGTAGGCCGACCCCTCGAATCGTACTCCGGAACCCGTGAGCCCTGGGCGACAGGCATCCACACTGCGCACCGCCGGCTTTCGACGATTCCCGACGCCCTTAATAATGATCTCTTTGACTCCGGGTTGGCGCGACCTTTCACATCTAAGAATCGTATCTTTTCTTTCTATAAAAGGGCTTTCCCGGCTCTTTTGAATAACTCACGGCCGAAAGCGACGAACTTCCAATAGTGAAACACCTAGTCCTTTGATTCTGCGGCCAGGCTTCTCATGGCGTCTTCTAGTTCGTCGGTGAACCGGTGGTACCTCAACTCCTCTACTCTCACCGATTTCTATTTTCGAAAACTCGGGATGGAATCCATTGCAGCCGCCGCACCCGCTCGGTGATCCAGGGGAATCATGGAGACGTCGTACGAGCCGTCGGCGCCCAGACCGACGGGTGAGGGCGCACCTAAAGCGCTTTAGGGAGTTGGAGGCTCGCCACCCGGCGGCCAGGGCCGCCTTTCCACCTCGGCGGCATTCCGCCGCGCCCCCATGGCGTACCCGACGCTCGCGCACCTCGACCGGCCGGGAGGAGGCGGCCCAACTCGCCAACGAGTTGTTGATCACCACCACCGACATAAGGGTCACTCGGTTGGAGCATCGATCCTAGATGCTCGGAAATGGAAACTGCGGAGCCCTTTGAACGAGCCCTGGCGGCCATTAGGGAGTACCTGGCAAACATGTAATCCAAGACGGCCTTGCGCCGACTCTGAATAAAACGCGGTTTAATGTTCCTGGGTTCCTTCTGACTTGAGGTTTCCTCAACTCCCTGGCTTGATTAGTCAAAAGTTGGCGTTTCCGACCATGCGCATCGTCTGATTGTCTCACGCATGTGTAGCGTATGTGTATGCCCCCCAAGTTTTGGTGATAGCTTCGATGTCGACGAAACTTGTTGATAGTAGTCATGTTGATCGCTGTCGGGGGTCCTGAGCCGATCATGGGGCGTGGGAGGGGAAAGCGAATGCCTAAAGGCAATGCCCCATAAGGCATCGGCTGTCGTGGGTCGGCCTATTGTGGCGATAGCCGACTCACGCGTTGATCCACATGCTCGGGTAGTATTTCTTTAGATATTTTCCGTTGAGGGCCCTTCCGAATACCTCCCCATCTAATCCTTTCAGCAGGTAGGCTCCTTTGGATACACATTTGTGGACCTTGAAAGGCCCCTCCCAATTCGGCGACCATTTGCCGAATTTGTTATCTCTGGATCCGATTGGGAGTATGAGCTTCCAAACGAGCTCGCCTTCCTCAAATGATTTAGGGACGACCTTTTTATTGTAATGTCTGGCTACCCATTCCTTATCTCTTGTTACTTTTTCTAAAGCTCTCATTCTGGATAAGGCAAGATCCTCCGACTCGTCTATCATGAGATTGTAATAGTCGTCGGCTGTGAGTTGGTCTTGCAACTAAATGCGTCTTGAGCCGATTACGCTTTCCCATGGAAGTACTGCTTCGTGCCCATAGACCAGTTTGTATGGGGGAACTTGGATGGACCCATGACATGCCATCCGATAGGCCCACAATGCTTCGGCCAATCGGGTGTGCCATTGTTTGGGATGCTCAGATATCTTTCGTTTGATCAGCTTGATTAAGCTTTTGTTTGACGCTTCGGCCTGACCGTTGGCTTGTGCGTAATACAGCGAAGAGTTAAGCAGCTTGATCCCCATACCGTCAGCGAACTGGATGAATTCGTCCGAAACAAAGATGGACCCTTGGTCGGTCGTTATCGTTTGCGGAATGCCGAATCTGTAGATGATTTGTTCTTTGACGAACTCGATTGCGTCTTTAGAACCCACTTCTCGAGGGAATCGCTTCTACCCATTTTGTGAAATAATCTGTGGCCACTAGTATAAACTTGTGCCCCTTGCTTGAAGGTGGATTGATTTGGCCGATCATGTCCATGCCCCACCCTTTGAAAGGCCATGGTTTAATGATCGGGTTCATGGCCGACATCGGGGCTCGTTGCACCGTGCCAAATTTTTGGTAGTCTTGGCATCCTTTATAGTATTTAAAACAATCTTCTAGCATTGTCGGTCAGAAATACCCGGCTCGGCGAAGTAGCCACTTCATTTTGTGTGCCGACTGATGTGTGCCGCAGATTCCTTCATGTACCTCTCCGATGGCCACTATGGCTTGATCGGCGCTCAAACACTTGAGCAGTATGCTATCGATTGTCCGATAGTATAAATCTTTCGTCGAGCAACATGTACCGCAGCGCTTTGTACCGTAGCTTCCTCGTGGCCGACTGAGAAGGGTTTTTGAGGTAATTGTAGACGTCGAATCTCCAATCGTCGGTTGTGATGGTGGCGACAGCTATGTCGATGTCTCTTAGCATCGGCCGGTAGCCTGATGCCCTTTGAGCCAAGTCATTGGCCTCCGTGTTCTGCTCCCTGGGAATATGCTTCAAAGTGACTAGCCGAAAACCTTCCATTAACTCCCGGCACCGTTGATGATAGATCATCAGTGCGTCATTTTTGCATTCATATTCTCCCGACAATTGACTAATGACGAGCAACGAGTCTCCCATTATCTCGATCGCGTCGGCCTCCATCTCTCGAGTAGGAGTAGCCCCTTGAGAACGGCTTCATACTCGGCTTGGTTATTCGTGACGTGGGGGTCGATGGCGAAGGCGAACTCGAAGCTTGCCCCTTGGGTGAGATAAGAACTAAGCCGATTCCACACCGTTGGTGCATACCGAGCCATCGAAAGTCGTGGGTCCAAGGCGTGATTTTTACGGAGCCGATTGAGTCGTTTCTATGTTCCACGATGAGATCGGCCGTGGCCTGTCCTTTTCGCCCTTGGACCCCGATACCTCGGATCGAACTCCGGTCGGCGCGAATATCCACTTTCCGATCCTCCCTTTGAGCACTCGGAGCCGATAGCATGTACTTGACTACGTCGGCTTTGCAAGTTACGGTGCATTCATTTGACAGCAGATAGTGCCTTAACTTTGTGCATGAGAAATAGAGGCACAGACATAGCTTTTCGACGGGTGAATATCTAGTCTCTGCATCTAGTAGCCGCCGGCTAAGATAGAAAATGGCCCTTTCCTTGCCATCGACTTCTTGGATCAGAACGGAGCCGATTGACTTGTCGTCGGCAGACAGGTACAGCTTGAATGACATTCCTTTCTACGGGAGCATTAGAACTGGGGGAGAGCTTAAATAATTTTTTATGTCATCTAACGTCTTCTGTTGCTCTGCCCCCCATGTGAATATCTGATCGGTCTTAAGCCGAAGCAATGGTGTGAACGGTTCCATTTTCTCTGAGAGGTTAGCTATGAACCGTCTAATGAAGTTTATCTTTCCGATCAATGATTGGAGTTGTCTTTTATCCTTAGGGGGTTGAATTGTCTTAATGGCATTAATGCTCCTTGGTGTTACTTCAATTCCTCTTTCATGAACGAGGAACCCTAAGAACTGCCCGGCCGACACGCCGAACGCACACTTAAACGGATTCATCTTCAATCCATATTTCCTCGTCCGTTCAAGCACCTGCCTCAGATCTGCAATGTGGCTTTCTATCTCTCTCGATTTGACGACGACATCGTCGATGTATATCTCTACTAGTGCACCGATCATGTCGTGAAAAATATAATTCATTGCTCTTTGATATGTTGCCCCGGCATTCTTTAGGTCGAACGTCATCACCACCCACTTGTAGAGGCCGATCGCACCTGGGCATCGAAAAGCTGCCTTATGGACGTCCTCTTCGGCCATGAATATCTGGTTGTACCCGCATTGCCGTCCATGAAGCGATGATTTTGTGGCTCGAGGCGGCGTCGACAAGCGGTCGGCTATTGGCATTGGGTATTCGTCTTTGGGGTTGCCTTGTTTAGGTCTCTCAAGTCGATGCATACTCGAAGTTTGCCGTTCTTCTTTAATACTGGGACGATATTAGAGACCCATTCGGCATATCGGCAAGGCCGAATGAACCCTGCGTCGTATAGCCGAGTGATTTCGGCTTTAATTGCGTCGTACATGTCGGCTTTGAACCTCCCGGGAGGTTGTTTGAATGGCCGATATCCCGCCTTGATTGGCACTGATGGACCACTATCGATCGGCTTAGACCGGGCATTTCAAGTATTCCCAAGCGAAGCAATCTTTATATTCTTTTAATAATTCAATAAGTTGGGATCTACAAAGAGAAGATAAATTTTTACTAATGTACGTCGGCCTTGGCTTGTCGCCGATCCGATGTCGATCTCTTCTAACTCGTCGCCGACGTGAAGCCTTGTCCTAGCTTGCCATCGTCTTCGTCCGCGGTGGCTACGCCGAGCACGCCGGATCCCTCCACCATGTCTTGTTCAAAGCAAGACTGCGGCTCGTCGCTTCCGATGGGCTGTATTGTTGAATTGGACACGTTTAGAAAATCGGCTTGCCGACTTTCCCAGATAAACATTCGATGCCTTCGATTTCCCAAAGCGGCAAATTGGCACCGACGATACTAATCGACTGTCGGCCGGCACGATCTCGATCTTATCGCCGTCCCACTGGATAAGGCTCTGGTGCATTGTAGAAGGGATGCAGCAGTTAGCATGGATCCAGTCCCTTCCGAGCAGCAGGCTGTAAGACCCCTTCCCGTCGATGACAAAAAACGTCGTGGGCACAGTTTTGTTGCCGATGGTCAGTTCAACGTTGAGAACGCCTTTGGTCTCTGATGGGTTGCCGCCGAAGTCCTTGAGTACCATGTTGGTTTTGATCAGGTCTTCGGCTCCTTTTCCAAGCTTTCTGAAAGTTGCGTAAGGTATGAGGTTGACTGCCGCTCCCCCATCGACTAGCATTTTGGAAATCGGCTTGCCGTTGACGAACCCTTTAACGTATAACGGTTTCAGATGTCGATTTTCGGTCCCTTCCGGCTTGTCGAAGATGGCCTGTCCGGCGAGATCATTAGTTTTGCGGGTCATCTTCGATAGTATCTGCGTCGGCCGGGGGCACGACGGCGAGCAACACGAAGACCACGTTGACCGATGCGGTAGCTTTACTCTTCCCCTTGGCTGCCCTTCGGCTTGGTCGGCGGGGCTTTCTTCGCCTTGCTCTTTGGTGGTCGTAGCGTTCTCCCGCTGGGTACCCACCGTCTCTTAATCTTGCCCAGCCGACGGCGTTGTTCGTATATCATTTGTGCCACCTCGTCCTCTCTCCCTTCACGCTTAAGCCGCTGAATTCTCCTCTTCTGGGTCTTCGTAAATAGATCGGACGGGCACCACTGGGGATTGGCCGATCCCTCCTCGTCGGCCTCCTTGTTACTGCGATCGTCCCCATCCTGATTCTCGTCGACAAAGAAGTCTTGATGGATCGGACCGAGCCGATCGTGGACCGGTCGCCGTCTCTAGTTTAGTTGGACGGCTCTGGGAAGGAACCGGACTGGGCTTGCGGATGATGATCTCCTGTGTTCGTCATGACTGTGATGATCGTTACATGCCGGGCAGTCTTCCAGTGTTGGTAGTCTCATGCCGGATTCCCAGCAATGCCTGAAGAAGCCGCAATGCCAATGTGGATCGTCATGGCTTGCTGTGTTCCGCCGGCTTTGGACTCTTGGCTCGTGCCGGCGAGGTGCTTCGTCGTAAATTTCTTCACGCCGAGACCGATATTGACGGTGGTATCTATTTCGTTCCTGGATCGGCTGTCGGCCAGCCGACCTGATAACTGGGCGCACCATGTTGATCTGTGCGGTGGGGTTTCCAATCTGGCCCTCTCCTGTTTCGGCCTCGATCACCGTACCGGCTAAGCCGTACGTTGTTCTGTCCTGCCGATCAACTCGTCTGAGGCCGGCATGGACTGTGTTGACCGGGAACGGATTGCCGTCCACTTTCATGGGCCGACTTGAGTCAGCAAACTTCAACTTCCCGATTTCGATGGCCGATTGGATCTGCTGCCTGAAGACTTTGCAATCGTTCGTGGCGTGAGATGTGGAGTTGTGCCACTTGCAGTATTTCTTCTTTTTCAACTCTTCGGCCGGCGGGATCACATGATTTTCAGGCAACTGAATCTATTTCTCTTTGAGTAGTAAATCGAAGATCTTGTCGGCTTTAGTGATGTCAAAATCATATTTCTCTTCTTTAGCCGTCTTCAGCAGCCACTGGCAGACGATGGCCTCCTTGTTCTTAGCCCATTCGGCTGCCGCCACTTCCGTTTCGTCGTCGTCGGATCCGTAATCTGAGTCGACGACGACTTGTGTTATGGTTTTGACGGCCTTCCTGGTTTCTTGGAAACGTTGTTCATGGGCCGTTACCCTCTGCGCCAGGTGGGCTAGACTTTCGAAGTCCTGTGCAGAGAATCTTTCCCTGATTGGCGCGATCAGACCATGGAAGGCTAAATCGGCCAGCTGGGCATCTGATAGCACCAGGCTGTAGCATCGGTTTCTCATTCTCTCAAGCGCGAATGTAGTCCCGAACCGATTCATTATGTTTTTGCTCGACGTTGGTGAGGTCCGACAACTTCATTTCATGGTTGCCAGAATAAAAATAGCTATGAAACTGTTTCTCAAGATCGGCCCAACTCTGAATCGAGTTGTAAGGCAACGAGAAGAACCAAGTGAAGGCCGATCCTGAAAGAGAAAGGGGAAATAGCCGAACTCTCAAGGGGTCGAGTCGATGCTTCACCACATTGTGCTAAGAATCGGCTGATATGCTCGTAAGTAGATACGTTGTCTTGTCCCGAGAACTTGGAGAAATCCGGGATTTTGTATCGGTTGGGCAATGGAATTCTTTCAAAATGCTCCTGGATAGGGTACCGGTACATATTTCCGAGTCTTTTGGTTTGAGGCTGAACCGATCCCGCATAACGTCTGCGATTAGTTCGGCCGTCCTATTATCTTGCAGTATCGGCTCGTATGGGTCATACGGCATACGTGCTCGCGATACATCTCGTGGCGGTGTGTCGAGGCCGGTAATGATGATCCCGACGACCCCCTTGGTATTGGTAGCGATGATCAACGGGTGGCGGCCGAGGTTCCAGTGGTGGCGTTGGCGTGTCCGGAAACATGCCGGCCCCGACATTCTGCTCGCCATGATCAATCGGCTCGCGCCGATTATGATGAAATATGTCGAATTGACCTTGGGCAGCGGCTTGTCGGTTTAAAATAGTGACCGCGGTTTCACGGCCGTCCCGCTTGGACTCAAGTGGCCGACTCCTCCGGCGGGTTGGGCTGCGCTATTAGTAGAAGCGGCCGGTCTTGGGTGACTAGTGTTCTAATCGGAAACTTGCCATCCGTGAAATATGTAGGGCCCCTTGTGCTTGCCACCTTGGCATCAACCACATGAGAAATCATATTGTTGAGGGTGTTGACCAGATGCTTGCTCGGTTGACCGTAGCGTGATGGACGGCCGAGTCGATCCGATCTTGCAAAGAGTACACGGCCCGATCATCCCGCACTTGAGTTGGTTCTTCCACTTTCTGTTTGCCCTTCGCATCACTCGACGAGGATGCTATGGTATCGTTGAGGCTGAACTTGTACTTTTGGTGCACCGTTCCAGACCTCGTTTGGGTGAAGGATTGAGGATAATTGTTATGGAGTTCCTCCACCATCCTCTTATACTCGCTTGCTTGTTCAGCGATAGTTGATCCATTTTTACAGTACGACATTGTCCCGTGTGATGCCAGGGATCTTGGAGTCGACCATCTTGCCGCCGAGTCTATTCGTCCGAGTCGAGCCGACAAAGATAGTCCCACTGGCGTGCCAAGAAGCGTGTTGACGAGAAATCTCTCTCACGCGTTGGCCAGGGAGATCCGCTTGACTCCGGTCAGGTCCTTCTTAGCTACCTACGATGTGTAGAGCGTGCCGCTTGATTTGATCTGCCAATCAACAAGAGAAAATACAAGAAAATATTCGTTAAGCGTTAGGTCAAACCCCCGCGGGATCGGCCGAGAAACTCCATGAACGTATATATGCTATTCCAAGCCATATTTGGGCCAAGCGACCAAAGCGCATCGGCTATGCCAAGGCGATCATCAGCCATCCGATCCAAATATAACGAAGAATAATAAATATACATATCAATAGACCAACCGATGCTGGGAAACTGACATCAAATCGGCTGATATTCCAATGAATCTCATGCAGGCGTAACATTCCTAGATTAAAGACGTAAGCAAGCACAATCTAGACACGAAATACAGCCCTACTACAGATCTAATAACAATTATATTAAAAGAAACATATTAAGATAAATAAGGTCGGCTGAAACCCCGACGCTATCCCCAGATAATGTAAGTCCAAAAGAATAGATTGCCAACGATTCTAAAGACGACTCAACAGTTCAGCCTTGATGCAGCATTAAGTATCAAAAGAAGCACTCAATCTATTACTTTCGACTTACACTCCGTAAGATGGTAGATACTGCATACGAATCAACCAGCCCTTAAACCTAGCCTTGTTGACCACACACCCTCGAAAAGATGAGTCAACTACAAGATAGATCTAAACACCGGATTGGTTCATATGCACTATATGATATATGTTGTAGTAAAACTATTGAATCCAATGTGTCATTGCGATGGACGCATCAGAAACAAGTAATCTCACCACTAACGACAAACATTTACCTGAGTTTGGGGATCGAGACGATGCAGCCCAAAGCCAAACAGGGTGTTCGTCCAAAAGGAAAAGGATGGCGATGCGCCGAAGATTAGATTGATTGAATCGTCCTTATACACAGGGTCTCGGGTCCTATTTATACCCAAGATACAAATATTTGTAACAACTTCAGACTCTATCTAAACTACTTTTTAAAACATCATATCATCCCTAACGAGATCCATTACATCTAACAATTTAACAAACTCTTAAATTACAGATACAACTGTCATTTCAGGACTCTATCCATAGGTGGCAATATCTTTAAACACGCAACTAACATCTGAATCCCCACTTATCTTCAAGTTTCTGCATTGGACACGGTTTTGTCTCTTCTGAACTCGGAATCGGCCGTCGGCTGTTCCATTCAACCCATTCTCAGCCGACCAGCTCTGCAGCCGATTACTCTTTTAGCCGATACGGCTCCTGACCTCAGCCGATCCGATTCCACCTTGCTTTCTTAGGACTTAGGAACCTCATTACCAAATTCCAGTGTTAACACAATCATGGCTAGATATCCTTATGTGATTTTCCTTGTGAATATTTTGTATATATCTATTTAATATATAGCACAGTAGAAGACTTTCTGTAAAAAAAACTAATGCCATATTGTGTATCTATCATACCACTGGTATGGATAACTCGCAGTCTTACCTTAATACTATTGCGGAAGCACTGCAACTCAGAGAAAGCCTGAAGAAATTAAAATTAAGGCTTTCTAGAGACTAATGAATTTTACAAAGATTTATGCATAAATAAGTTTGATTCCCAAGAAATTTCTTCGAAAGTTCTCCAATCCAAGAAGCGCCGATGCTAGTTGTAAGTTTCAAGGGTTAGAAGCTGATGACGACGAGCTTCTGCACACTGCACACAATGCAGGTGTGCAGCTGATGCGATGCAGAATTGCATATATTCATAAGTGGGAAAAGGGCCAATTTGATGTAGAATTGCATATATTCATAAGTGGGAAAAGGTCCAATTTGACTCAACTATATATTAAATCTGATTCATATACATCCCATAATAGTAAAACTAGGTATGTCGACTCCTACAACTATTAAAATCAAGCAAAATGACTCTCATATTGATGATGATTTTCGCTGATATGACATCCACATGGCAGGCCGGTCATCAAATATATTAATATATAGACTTGAGGCCCACATATAAGTGACTACCTCACTTATTCCTCCACTCCTCTCTCTCCTCTCTCCTCAATGCCAATGACAGTATCGGTGACAGTAGTGATGCTGCCACGAACAACGTCTGCGAGGTCACGACAATAGATGTGGCATGATGGCCATGTGGATCCGGTGGCCCTATTGATAGTGGAGTGGAGGAGGCGGTCTAAGATAGAGAATACAACGGCGGAGTCAGCAAGACCAAAGACTAGTGCTGACGAGCCTCTGGAGACCGACGTAGGCGGTGAGGTTGGATATTGGTGCTCGCCACCTTCCTCACCACTCCACGTTGATCATTCCATATGCCGTGAAACCCCTCTTCTCTTTCCTTCTATCCCCGGCTCAACAACCAGCCGAAACACGCCGTCGCCAATGACCATGCACATCTCGAGCAGAGCAAGTAGTAGCAGCTGCCTTTTGCAAGACGTAGTGCCTCTTCAGCATACTCCTCACTACCGACATGGGCATCGTCGTAATGCCCATGAACTCATGATCGCCACCGTCAACGAGGAGGATCCTAGTGCAAAGGTGTTGCGCTCGCCATCATTGTCGGCGTGGAGCACGACGAGCGCATACTTGGCAAGCAGGACCAGGGTCAGTATCCAGAATACGAGCAAGAGCATGTTGTAGATCTCCTCATTCTCTAGTGAATGCCTAATATCACCATCGGCGAATAGGCTCCTGTACACGTACAAAATCATTGCCGCCACCTCGCAGTACATCACCCCGAGGCTCTAGTATGCAAGCCCACCTCCTCCCGTCACACCTATAACCATGCCAAGAATCTGCCTTCACCATAGCACCCAACCCAATCCAAAGATCCAAAAGTTTCAACATGAATTCAACAAAAAGTGCTCCCAGCTTACCCTTATGTATGCCGCAACCATTCTCCACATCCTCGGATCGTTTCCTCTATTTTACCGTCAACAGGGCCTTCGTGGAGAGGGGAAATAGATGAGAGAGGGGAGCGGGGGAGGAAGAAGTGAGGTAGTCACTTACATTATCAGTGAAAACCTCAACACTATCGCGAGAGTTATTTCATATGATTTTAATAGTTGGACCGTTGGAGTAGTCACATATTTAATTTTGTGGTTTTTGTGATTGAGGGATACGAATCAGACATGACTTGTTTAGGAATTTTGAGCCCACGATGGCCCAGGCTCAGGCTAACTACTTGCCCAGTTAGCCCATTACTAGCCTATATAAGCAAAGGGAAAGTGCCACGCCGCCTCGGCCGCTCCGGCAGCAGCAGCAGCGCCGCCGCGCAAGTCGCCGGCGCCCCCAACCTCGCCATCTCACCACGCGGCGGCACCCATCTCCTCGACTGACGACTTTCCTCCTCCCAGCTCCCCCACCTCGCATCCTCTCGCTTACTGGGTTCTTCCTCGCCGTCGTCAGTCGTCACCGCGTGGTGCCGGGGTGCCGCCTGCCGGCTTGGTCACTCAGCGGCCAAACCTCCAGGTTCAGAATTTTTTTTTGTCGAGTCCATGTCAATTAGTCCAGTACAAGCATACAAGTTGTGTGACGCGGAATTCGGTTAATGTATAGCCATTTACGACTAGTTTTTTAAAATCTATTTCATTCCTTTTGAACTAAAAAAAGTAACAGATTGCAAGTTGAAGAGGAAGAGAACAGGACATACTTTTGGGTTTTATTCGAAAAGAAAAAAAAATTGGTGCGCTAGCTTTGAATTTGTTCTTATGTTGCATCCTAGGAACAAAAGTATCAGCCTAAACTAATGATCGTCCACATTTCTTTTAAAAGAAGACCTAAAAAATTATTGATATAAAGAAGAATGGTTGGGATGAGTGCTATGACGAGGCAAAGAACTTGCCTCAAACACAAGATGGAGTTCAAATACCATTTTAATCATGCATTTGTTCTGTACTTCTGTTATATCATGGTATGCCGCCTGCACATGGAGGTAGGGCATGAGGTGTGCGGTCAGGAGGAACATGGGGGGTGGTTTTATTAGTGTTATAACTTATAAGCATGAATCTTGGAGCAATTTCAGCCATTAAAATGTGACTGAAATTTTCTTATATTTTTTTGCCTGACGACTTGATGTCTCTTATTGAGGATATAATTTGTCCTTTCTTTTTTGGCAGAAGTTGGCCTAGTAGGCTTGGTGTTTCGTAATTTGCATTCCTGGATGTTTGATGTATGATACACACGTAGACTGGCATTGATGCCAAATGATGGCAATAAGATTGGAAGAACATGTATCTCCTATGTCCAAAACTCTTCCTTGATTCAGCTCAAGGCCATGTCCTCATATTCTGCTGGTCATGGCCGCAGGCCCAAGAAGAAGCTTTATCACCGTGAACCTGGCCTTGACAAGGCCATGGACCTCCAAAACAAGCCTGCCCTCCTTCTTCGTCTTCATGAGATCATCTTGTCTCAAAAGACAAGTTCCATCCTTGTACGTAATCTTGAAAAGGAGGTTGGCTTTGTCCAAAAATGGAACTCCTTTCACTCATCGAACGGCACCCAAACATCTTCTGTGTCTCTGGTGGTAGTGCCTCCCATGAGCCCATTTCAGTTGCACTCACTGAGAGGGCAAGAAAGATATCCAGTGAGGAGATCCAAGCACGAGAGCTAATGGAGCCTATCTTGGTGAAAAATCTAAGGAAACTTCTAATGATGTCTTTGGACTGCCAGATTCCTCTAGAGAAGATTGAGCTAATCCAATCTGAATTGGGTTTACCTAAGAACTTCAAGAATATCTTGATTCCTAAGTACCCTGAATTATTTTCAGTTAGGGATGTGAAGGGATTGGACCATTTATGTTTGGAGATTTGGGATTCTTCATTGGCAGTCACAGCACGTGAAGGAAAGTTGAATTTTGAGGGCTTCCAAATGGACTATAGAGGGATCCCTAAAGATGGAAATATTATTGGCCCCTTTGCTTTCAGGTTGAAGTATCCAGCAGGATTTAGGCCAAACAGGAATTATCTTGAGGAGGTTGTCAGATGGCAGAAGTTGGCATTTCCTTCACCATATCTGAATGCTAGACGTGTGGAGCCTGCAACCCCACAGGCTCGGAAGCGGGCTGTTGCTGTTCTGCATGAGGTCTTGAGGCTGACAATGGACAGACGGTTGACATCTGATAAGCTAGAAATCTTCCATAATGAGTACAGGCTGCCATGTAATCTACTTCTGTGTTCAATAAAAAATCATGGGATATTCTACATCACTAATAAGGGAGCAAGAAGCACTGTATTCCTCAAGGAGGCTTATGATGACAGTAACCTTGTTGAGAAGTGCCCTCTGTTGAAATTTCATGATCGATTTGCATCTCTAATCGGCCGAACATGCTCTGATTCTAATGATTTATTGAAAGCATAATTGCAGTAATAATTTACAAGCAAGAAAGACAAATCACAGTGTGGCATGTGGCTGGCTGATGCACCCTTTAGTTTCTACTCAGGCCAGCGCAAACATGACTCATCTGCATGCAACCAACCATGCAAGACCGCTGTGTGATGGATGTTTGATTCAGCTTCAAGTTTTTCTTGAAATTTGGGACCCCAGAAATCAAGTGGCAGCTCAGATCTCAGCAGATAAAGCATTGGTTGTTGTACTGAAGGACATACGTTCAATTCCTACAATTGGGGCATTCAACTTTTCAAGGTGTTACGGTTAGTTTTCAGGGGTTCTCTTGAGAGTATTACCTTCAGCCTACACTTGCGAGAAAAAGAGAGGACACATTAGCCTCACTTTGTACCTTAATATTGAATTTGCTTCTCTTAATTGGATATATGGATGCCATTCCTGTCTTTTCTAATAAAGATATAGTCAGATACTAATTGATCTTAAAATGTATTGTACTATCACGTGATTCTGCTTGAAGAAAGGTACTTGATGATGTTGTTTGGCATCGTAGAATGTGTCAAACCACTATACTGCTTTCAATAGATTATGCTTGTAATTTGTTACAATCAACATTTTGCCTATGGATCAATTGAACTATTGGCAATAGTACTAATAATCCATTCTGCTATTGTTCTCAGTTTTTTTTCCTTCATCCATACACAGGCAGAAAGTGCCTGTAAAATGCTCCATATGTTGTATCAAAGTTTCCTTCCATATAGCACATCAATTGGTTCTAGTTCTTTATTATTACTTGAAACCAACTTCAACCATAAAAATATCTATTGCTCTCTAGAGTTTTCCATCAGAATTCAGAAATTTGAAAAACTGTGGTATTTAGTTCACATGCTGATTATGATTTGAAGCAACTGTGAACCATCTTAAATACTAGCTGCAACTTGACTACACAGATTTAGTTTCTATTTTCTACTTTCTACTTTGCATTACCACATTCATGATTCATCATGTGCCCTATGAGTCTATGACAGATTGATGAGAAATATCAGAACTATATGTTTTCCTGATGTTGTGCATTAGTGGTCTTATAGTTTCAACTTGTTCATAATTGCATTAATCCTACCAGTATAGACCGATATTCGATCTGGTCCACTATGGTGACCTGTTTCATGCTATGTGATCCTGAATTATAATTGCATCTATTGGTAGACGTCTCTGTACTCTAGCGGTCCATATTTTGTTGTGCAGTCTAGGTTCTATTTCTGTATTGGGTATTCTGTATGGAACAAGGCACAAACAAACATGCTAAACCCATGTAAATTAGTTGTTAGAATTTGCAGTACCTTGATGCATAATATATGGTTGTGGATGTGCTTTCATGTATCTTTCTCTACAGAAGGCCTGGCAGCATTCGTTCTGTGCTAACTCAAAATTATGCAACATAGCTTGTGCGTTGTTAACAATGGCCAAATTTGTGTTGCAGATCGTCTGATTTCTGTTAACAAGAAAGATTTGTGTTCTTGTGCTCATAGGATTGTAATTGATGTCTCCATAATCTACACATGCAAATGTTGAGTGGAGGAAACACCAAGTACTATTAACTACGAGAGAAATATGGCCTTTCAGTTATTGTATAATCTTTATCCAGCAGAAACAGGTATGACTTAAGCCAACAGGAACCTTTTTTAATGTCTAGTGTAAATACAGCAACCAAATCTTTGCAAGTGAAATATCACCAAGCTGAAGGTACCAATGAAATAAGTTGCAATTTGGAAGTTAGCTATTTGCCAGTTCAGAACAGTCATGTAAGATGTATTTGATATTGCCAGATTATTCTGTGGCTAATCTGTAGTACCAATGTTGTTTTTGTGTAATTAGTAATTATTGTTCAGTGTCAGGATTGAGACATTATTCAGTTGTCAAATACAGTTTTTTTTCCAATGAAGTACTTTGACAGAGTGGTAAAATGGGTGAATAATGACTGTCTGAAAGCTTTTATATTAACTAGACGCTTGGTAATGAATAATAATAACACGCATTGCTGTTTATCTGGGACCACATCCTAAACATGGGAAGCTTTATTAATGGCCGTGGCAATTCCTGCAACAGGCTAATAACAGTCACAAGTTTGCATCCCTTTCACACCTCCACGCTATCTTGAGTATGTTCTGATATTTGCACATCAAAGTGCTTGTCCACATAGAATTCATGGTGGGAGATGCATTAAGGATGTTTTCCAATAGTTGCTTGCAACACCAAATCAACCTGTATGTAGGTGGGATCCATTGAGATAACCAGATGAACATATGCTAAGTAAAGATGGACCGACAAAATTATGGGTGGCCTGGACACATTGAAGTGAAATGAGGCCAACTGGCTGCTCCTCAATTATAACCCATGAAAGTGAGGAGCATACCCAGGAGCAGTGATTGGGACCAGATTCTGCAGACACTAAGAGAGCACCTATAAATGATAGTAGTGGTCATTAGCCTGGTCAGATGCACTGAAAGCTAGATTTGGATGGGTGTTAGTGGCTGTTAGTTTAGGCAGGCCTATCCTCAAGTCATACAAATACAGTGGATGGAGACTAGAGGCCGGCCCTTTTCTGATCCTGTTTATTTTTTTCTGGTAAGTATTTATGCCTTCCTCTGCAGTAGCCTTTCTGTCTGATGTTACTTCCATAACTTATTGTGTGAACATTGATTTGGCCTCTCTTAAAATTTTTTTGGCTCTATTATTGGCCACCAAGAACACATGCTTTTCTTTGCCCTCCAGTCACCTTCAGCCTCTAGTGACCCGTCTGGATTTCCTATTGATGTGTCTTTCTTGTACACCAGTCTTTGCCTCCCTGTCCCTGTCCTTGAGTAGCATTACCTGTTCCATAAACAACTTTTGTGTGTGGCTGGGCCCTGCCCTTTTAAGTTGGCAACTTCCACAAAATCACAAGAGTTATCACTGCTTCGGAACCGCTTCGTTTTGCTGTCCCTTTCTCTGGACCCTGCCTTGACTTTAGGAAGCTACCATTATCTTTACTTGTCTTCCACTCTGATTTTCATGCTTGCCACTAGATTTACACCTAAATATAATTCTATTATTCTAATTAGGTACATTTTTTGTTTCTTGCATTTTATCTTATTATTGATCAATGCAGCATTAACCTCTTCGTTTGTAATGAGTATCTCCTCCATTGATCCTTAGCTTTTAAAAAAAATTAAATTAGGTGCCTTTTACCTCTCTACACTCGGTGTTTTTCAAACTCTAGAGAGGGCCATCCCATGAGCTGCATTGTTCAACGCCTCTTTTGATGGTTGAACGTCGCAATTAGGGTGGCAGGTCCAGACCACCCCCTGTTTCTGTCATCATCTGCCTGATGTCTATCCATTAGGAGAAGAAAGCACCTTCATTTGTGTTATGTAACAATTTCTCTTTTTCCTTGCTTGAATGAACAGACTGGCGCCTAGCAAGCAAAGAATCCTGATTCGAACATCGCAGCGCTGCTTGGCCATCGCCATCCCTGGTTCTGGACAAAATGTTTGGACTATGTATCAGCATCATGTTTGAGTCTCATCTCTTCCTACTCGTGCTTAGCCTCTAGTAGCAAGTCATTTTTATACTTGTCTCATCTGAAGAAAGTAATGTGTGCATTTGATATATCCAGTGCAGGGGGGTCCATCTTGGCGTAGCCGTGGGTGGTGTGGTTGGTTCAGATTTCACAATCTTGGCATGTAATGAAGGATGCCCTGCCCCTCTGCATCCAGTTCCTTGTTCTTGTAGTGTTTCCGAATTTTTCCCGACCTTTCTTTATCTCTATGACAAGTTGCCAAGTGAAGACACAGATTATTCTACGCTTGAGGAATAAAGGGGATGAGATAATTCCGGCTGAATACTCAAGAAACGATTTTATTCCAAGTCAATCAGAGTGAGCATCTCAAGGAGCTGAATCATTCTAGCTTTACCCCACCACCAAACCCACAAAACCGGTCATCAATTTAGGTAAGCATTTGACATAAGTTCTTGGATGGAATAATATCCTCTTTTTTTGCATTCATCAGGAACTGTAAAGTCCTTTGTTCGATTCCTCCCAGCTTAATACTTACTACTAAGAAGCATTATGCTTTTACTAAAATTGTAGGGATGGGGCCCTCTGAGATAGAACGATAATAAATTTATTCATTCAAACCATAGTGTTTTGTAAAAGCAGAAAACCGCGCCATATTTAAATATTGGAATGCAATCGAAGAGATAAGCAAAATTCTGGTGGAGGTGTAACATGTCCCGGCTGAAAGCACAAATCAAGTTACTGTACAGTAATGATGAGCCTTTGTTAAAGCTAAACTTCTCTTGTCAGTATCGTCACGGCTCGTTGTTGAACAAGATGATGATTATGACGATCATGATGGCCGCCCTAATTGCTATTTGCCAACCTATCTACTGCTAATCTACCTACGCCTTTGTACTACTAGTAGCTGTTACTAGTACTAATTCTGAAGAAAGAATGGCTTGTGTAGGCAGGCTGCATCGTGGAATGATAGCGTGGGGGACTGCAGGTCTTTGTACTCCTTGTCTGCTGTGCTGCCGGTTGATGGATTGGAAGCCCACTGCTGCTGCTTCTTTCACTACTCTTTCCTTTCGGCCAACAAAATTTCCCTTTGTTGCCGTCCGTTTTGGTCCCTGTTTCTTTTGCTCCCTTCAACATCAATCCACCTCACATGTTCACCACTCCATCCCCCTTCTACTACTACCATTTATTTCTCTCTCTCTCTCTTTTTTTTCTCAAAACAAAATATAGTGTCTTATTTGAAGAGTACAATCGGACGCACACCTCAAAAAATGAATCATCCTCCTATCTATGAATTTTACTCACCTCTTTTTCTTTTCTTAAAGAATTGGCTGCTAATGCCAGGTTACTATCCTCTGTGCCATAATTCATTCTGAAGAAAATATATGTATTTTTTTTTTGAAAAACACGTACAAAGCATACGCTCGTAACGCACGTACACTCGTCTCTATAAACGCGCACACGTACACCATACTTCGGTGAGTATATTTGTAAGCCTGAGTTCGACATATTTTAAGATTGACGAAGTCATCACGAGCGTCTCGCTGTTGACGGGTGCGTCATCTATCGCTGAAATAACATTGTAAATATGATGAGCTGGTTTCACCATAAAAAACCTATTCAATTAAGTTATGCACACTTTGCAAATATATGTAAATTATTGGAGCCACAAATCGTAATAATTCTAAAGAACAGATACAATTGACGCTTCTTTCGCCATCTTTTACGGTGCCATCTATTGGATATCATGACACGTGGGACCTTTTGGCAAGCGCACTCTGCTCCCACCGGGCCCACGTGGCAATGACAACTGACGCCACATATAATAGGTGCCGTTGGTTTTGCATCAGGAAAATGTATCTGTGTACAAACACATTGTGTATTGAAAGTTGATGTGCACCGGATAATGACATGGGGTTGGGGGCTCGTCGTCTCACGCCAACGGCAACGGCAACGGCATGCACGCGTGGGGCGCGCGGCACACACACGCACGCATGTACCGCGCGGAGGATTGTATACCTAAACCGGCCACCGACCCCTCCTTTTCAAGAAAGTGAGAAACGGTTAGAGGAAACTATCTTCTGAGTGCTCGATTTCGTATGGGTGGACACTACTGTCTCTCTTCTCTTCTACGTACTTTGCCGTTAGGTACACTTGTTCGATCGTTACTTTTTCTGATCGTGTATTTATTAAAGAAAAGGAATTGTAAAAATAAGAATACAACCACGTGAAAATGTTCTTCACGAAAAATCTATTAATGTCATTTTATACGTCAAATCTTAGTACTACATCCATCCATTTTTATACGATATCAAATAAAAGTTTCAGAACAATTATTATTTAAAATTTTGGGGCTTTATGTGTACTTATTCCAAAATATCACGTACTTTCTCTGTTTTATTCTAAATAAAATATATGAATTTTTAGGTTGTTTAGTAAAAACTAAGGTTAGAGCAAAAGATTCTCTTTTAATAACTCTAGTTTGTTAATTTTTATAGTTTGAATTGGTTAGATTCTCATTATAAGTATATGAATGGCTTTGGAGTTTTTAAAATTATCGTACTCATGGAAATCAGTGCAGGAATTAATTCTTATATTGTGACATAAAATTTAAATGCTAGATATTTATATTTTAGTAGTAGAACAGATGAAGTATTTGTTACGTGTATACTCCCTCCATTCAAAACTGTGACTTAATATTATTTTTTCATCAAGAAAAAAATATTAACTCATTTTATATATCACGAAAAAAATATATATACTAATAAGTATTAAGATAACAGCTTGGATTTTAATCAATCACGTGCGGGCTGACGATATGACCATATGAGCACATCGTCTCCTACACGACCGGAAAATCAGCACCAGCCCGTGTCGCGTGGGCAAAAACTAAAAGAAACGACACCAGTGCACCCAAAATAAAAAAAAAATTGAAGAGACTCCATGATTCCAACCCCGCATGCACAGTACTAGTTGGCAGTAGACTCAACCCACCATGCTATATCAAGATGTTGAATAAATTATACACGTCGACATATCTAATATGGACAAAATAAAGAATAGAAATCATTTCTTGATACGTGAGATGTCAGGAATTTTAAAACCGAAGGAAGTAAGTAAATAAATTAAAAACACATGAATTCCGCACGAAATCAACCTAATTTTTCGTGGAACCAAAAGAAACAAAGATTAGTATTAATTCCTGATCACGAGCACCGAATGGCAAGTCTAATATACACGGGGAAGTCACCACACAACTACCTCCTACGGCGTGGGGTGCACTTGAGTCTGTTGCTTCGAGTTAAGCCCTAGCTAGCAAGCAAGAAACATGCATTGCATCGGAAACTTGATCTGTCTACAATTCTACATATATTTCCTCATCTCCTCTCGTCTGTTAGCTAGATAGGTCGTCCTTAGCACAGTGCAGCTACACGTAGCACGAGGGTTCACTATTTTGGAATGCACAAACATTTGAACAAATCTTCCGATCAATTAAAAAAACTGCAAAGTTTTGCTAGAATAACATTCTACCAGAACCTACCAATAAAAGCCCAAAATCTTAAGCCTTCTACCCGAATCCTGGCATTTGCTTCAAAGAAGCTACAACCATTTATTACATAATTCAATAAATAATTCAATGAACAGAGAACATAAAAAACATCAAATGACTAGATATTAATTAATAATACCAACATAAAATAGAAAAGACATTTATTGAAGTCTGTTTGTAAATCTTCATTAAGTTGGTAAATATCTGCATAGCAGTTGTCTCTAGCTTATGTAGTTTGTATTAGTTTTTTTTGTTCTCACTACAACCTTTGCAAGACAGTATGTTGCCTTGAATAGTACTTGTATATAAGATTTCATTGGAGATTTGTCAAAAACCATATTATTTCTACTTAGCTATAGAACCCAATATATAACATATGCTCCTACTAAAATGTGTTTTTTAGTCAATGCCTACAAGCTAATTCTCAGAAATATAATATGATAAGTACTATTTTGGAGGTTTCAAACCAAAATAAATATGTATCAATCTCCAAAAGAATTTAGCAAAATGGCACTAAAAAAATAAATGATGTATAGTTTCATTCTTCGTAAAAAATAAAATCTCGTATTACCATTCCAATTTCTTCTTACTAAATTGTACTTAGTTAATATTACCACATAAAAATCTTTATTTAAGAGGCATTTTTAGTTTCATAAAATTTTGTTCTCCTCAATATGATCGTTATTTATTAAAGCTAAATACATAGAACGAAAATGCGTTATCATTTTTATGAAGATTCCATCTAAATGAGTCACACTTATTATTCATCTGAATATGCGCAATAGATACCACTAAATTGTGCCAATTTGTCAAGTTCTAACCTACCAAAGCTCTTTTAAAGGAAATATTAAGAGGAATAGAACTCGTAACTGCCGCTACTGAGACATTCTTCCTACGACAATATTAAAAGAGACAGAAATATGTCCGTAAAAAAGTATTTACTACCCATTTATTCTTCGAGAATCATACATGTTTCTCATCATTTGTATACAAGATCCCAAAATTAAAAAGATATCATTGACCTTCATGAGGTTAGACAAAAATTAGAATCCCCTTGTTGTCTCTCAAATTGGGTGATTAAATTGGGTGATTGTATGATTTTGTAGATATTTTTTCTTAAGTAAGTTCTGTCATACTCCTTGCTCATTGATCAATTTAAAAATCCATTTGCTTAACAAACAATGATTCTGTATTTCCATATTATGCACCCCCAGTCCAACTTGATCCTTGGTTGAGCAATAATGTCCCATCTAGTTAATCTATACTTCTTTTTGTAATCATCCCCTTGCCAAAAGAATCACGGTCTATAATAACCATTTTTAAAGAACACCTTTTGAAATTAAAAAAATCATAAACATAGTTAAACTCGGTAGCACTGGATTTATCGACACCAACCTCCCACCTACTGACATATGCTTGCCTTTCCAACTACTCAAATTTTTCTTAATTTTTTCCTCAATTATTTTCCAATATTTATTACTTAATTTACTAAAATGCATAGGAATACCAATATATCTAACAGGAAAAGTTCCTATCTATACCCAAAGATATGCGAATATTGTTCTTGATAGTCCTTTGTTTGGCCAAAATAGAATAGCTCACTCTTATGAAAATTAATTTTTAGACCAGAAAGCATTTCAAACATAGATAATAATAATTTTATGTTCTTAGCTTCCTCTAAATTGTGGTCCATAAAAATCAATGTATCATCTTCATATTGCAATATAGATAGAGCATCATTCACAAGATGTGAAACTACGCCAGTAATTTGGCCATATTCCTTAGCTCTGTTAATTAAGATAGATAACATATCTACAACTATATTAAAAAGGATTGGAGATAATGGGTCACCTTGCCTCAAACGCTTACTTGTTTGAAAATTATGTCCTACTTGGTCATTAACTTTTATACCAACATGTCCCCCTTGGATGAAAGAAGCTATCCGTTCACACCATTTAGGTGAAAAGCCTTTCATCCTCAAAGTCTGTTGTACAAATGACCATTTTACTTTATTATATGCTTTGTGAAAATCAATTTTAAAAATTATTCCATTCTATTTTTCCTATGCATCTCATGTATTGTTTCATGTAAAATAACTATGCCTCCATAATATTTCTCCTAGGTATAAAGGTTGTTTGAGTTGGACTAATAAGCTTTTTAGCAACACCAGAGATTCTATTTATAGCAACTTTAGTAAAAAAATTTAAAACTCACATTTAATAGATATATCGGCCATATTGTTGAATGTTGTTGGCCTCCTTGCACTTAGGCAACAAAATAATAGTACCAAAATTAAGCGAATATAATGGCAATGAACCATTATGAAATTCATTAAATAAATCAAAAGAATCAGATTTAATAACATCCCAAAAAACTTGATAAAACTCAAATGGAAATCCATCCGGACTTGGAGCTTTGTTTTGTTCCATTGGGAATATTGCCTCTCGAATTTCTTTTTTGGTACAATTTCTCTATTAAGGCCTCATTTTCCAATTCAAATACCTAGAGGATATCAACCTTTCTATTCTCATCTAATGCTATATGAGATATTTTAGGTGACCCAAACTAGTGATATGTTGTTTAAGGTTAGCATCACCACTTATTACCTGATCCTCATCTTGTAATTGGAAAATTCTGGTTTTTCTATGTTTGCCATTAGCAACCAAATGAAAAAACTTAGTATTAGAATCACCTTCTAACAAATATTTAACTTAAGAACATTGGTACCACTTAATGTCCTCCTTTCTTAACAAAAGAGCTAGTCTATTCCTCATAAACTGTCTAATATCTAATTCTTCCTATGTCAGCAAAATTGTCTCCGCCTTTTTATCAAGCTTATCTAGGTCATCTAGAAGCTCTTTTTTTTCTTTTTTCATATACACCACTAATATTTTTTGTCCAACTTCTTAAATATTGTCTTAGTCTACGTATTTTTGCTTGCCATTTCTCCATTGGAGTACCACCTTGATCAGTACCCATCCAGACGTCATTCTCCAACCTAACTCAAACTTGAAGCTTTGTTGGTTATCACACAATGATGTTGAACTTATGTTTAATAGTAAAGGAGTATGATATGATATATCTTTATTTAGAGCCAATACCAAGGACAACGGGAATTTTTGTTCCCACTCCGTCGACATTAAGATTCTATCGAGCTTCTCAAAAGTAGGTACAGTTAAATTATTCGCCCAAGTATAATTTCTACTAGACATTTGTAATCCCCTGAGATTAAGGCCATCTATGACTGCATTAAAAAGAAAAGGCCACCTATCATCATAATTCGCATTATTTTTTCATCGTGCTTCTTAAGATATTGAAATCGCCCCTGTAATTATGGGTAATTGCTCATGACTACACATATGAACTAATTGTGTTAGGAATTGTTCCTTAAACTTATTTTGTGCATGCCATAGACTACTGCTAAAGCCCATTTAAACCTGTCAACTTTGTTGTGAAGTTGAAACTTTATATAATAGTCCTCATCATCGATCGATCCTATATCGAAGCTCTGTAAATTAATTCCCAAAAACATGCCACCAGATCTACCCTTAGGAGGCTTACAATGCCACAAAAAATCTTTTTCAGCACATAGATTCAGAAGGGCAGATGTAGTAAACTCTCTTCGAACAGTATCTGATATAGCAATAAAATCCAGTTGTTGTTCTTTGGTGAGATCAGAAATATATCTATGTCTCTTTGGGTCTTTAAACCCACCACTATTCCAAAAATACAACTTTAATGATTTTTTTTCTTTTTAGTACTGCCCTGTTTACCTGTCTTCCCTACTTCTAAAGAAGATTTCATGGAATCTATAGTGATGTTAGTATCATAATCATGACCATCAGCCATATCCATTACCTCCTCCATAATAACACTACATAAATGTTGTAAAGTTACATTGTACTTTACATGTTCATCAATATGTTCTATCTCATCATTATGTAATACAACTTGCTTGTTTTTCCCAGAAACAAAATCATCTAATCTAGAGATTTCTAAGTTCCTTATATCACTTATAGCATCAGCAATATGAACATCATTATTATTAACTATAATTCCAAGGTTACCAATAATATTATTTGT
Organism: Oryza australiensis; assembly: GCA_019925245.2. Taxonomy (NCBI): domain Eukaryota; kingdom Viridiplantae; phylum Streptophyta; class Magnoliopsida; order Poales; family Poaceae; genus Oryza; species Oryza australiensis. The sequence goes on along the minus strand of JAIFGZ020000160.1, from coordinate 1,662,509 downwards.
TGTGTCATCAGAAAATTGCAAAAATGAATCATTATTGTAGTTGTTACCTTTTGATGGGTGAATCTCCAAGTTCCTGCCATCCTTTAACTTCTCTACCCTTTGAGGGTCATTTGATTATCATCACTTGCCCTTCGCTTGCTAAACCTTCATGGAGAATTAGCTACCAACGCCTCCGGCATAGCTGCTAACTCCACTGTTGACCTGCTCTGAGACTGGATAGGTACCTCCACATGTTCATTCTCCAACAATCCATCATATTCTTCATCAGATGTTGTCAAACCTTTTATATCAGGCAACAACACAACCTGAGTGGATTTAGAGCTCTCCCCAGTCCCAGATTTTAGCCCACTGGCCTGTCTCGTAGTACTTTTTATGTTGGTATCATCCTTCATCCCCAAATCTGAATTCTTCCTTCCATCCTGAGTATTAGTATTATCTCCCTTTCTGTCGTCCTCCATGTCACCCCCATTGTCCATCTCCATAGGTTTGAACTCATCTTTATCACTTTTAGGATCAACCATCAATCGAAGCTCATACAAGTAATCACAAATGACCACATCTACAACTTCAGGAATTAATGGTGAGTCAAGAACTAATACTTGTAGACGAGCTATATCATACCTTCTGGTGAACTTCATATCTACCGATTTAGTAACTCCTAGAATAGATCCCACTACCCATATTATCAAGAACTCTCTCAATTCTGAAGGTAATCTCCTGCACTGAATCCACACCTTTGATATAACATGTTTAACTTCATTTCCAACCCCTCTTTCAACAATCTTCATCTTGGCTTCTCCAGCCTTAGTATGCACCACACCCCATTTCACCATCCACTTCAATTTTGCACCAGAAGGAAAAATAGTACGAAAGGAGTTGTTACCACTATCCTCCACCTCCCATTTCCATTTACCTGGAATCTGCCTCTCTAGCTCAGATGTCACACTCTGCACAGTCATCTGTCCACCAGTCACAATAATCAAAGCTGCCTTTGGCTCATGCTTTACCCTCTATCCTGATGAAAGAGGGATATGAGAAAAACCCAAGTCCATCTACTGTATACCCACACAACACTGTCGAGGGTTTATTATTTGATCTAAAAACTAGACATCGAGCACCAATATGATCTTCACTTTCACAAATTTCACAATAGAACTTAGAAATGCACTTGTGTTGTGTATAGCCTTTTGTAAAGCATCGATAACAGTAAGGAATTTTTACTATACCTTTGCTATTTACCCCTAAGGATTCTGGCATTTCAACTTTAGCTTTCCCGCTAGCAGCTCCTGAAGGGTTACGCGGAGGCTATGATAGCTAATAACAAAAATCTACTGCGCAAACCAGGAACCTTGCAAGCAAGGGTCGATAGATCGTTACCGATTGGAGTGGAGGTCAGCGGATATAGCCAATCAGGAGCTATCCGATCCGGAACAGTACTGGTCGATCACAGCCAATTTGCTGACCACAGCCGATTCCCGAGTCGCCTGATCACAGCCGATCCGACTATAGCCGACTTGCCGATGCCGCAGCCGATCCGACCACAGCCGATTCGCCGATTCGTCGAGTCGCCCAACTGCGCCTGCCTTGCTCTGATGCGCCCGACCATAGCCAATTCGCAGCCACCGAATAGCACCGCAATGTAGCAATGCCTCTACTGGTATCCACACGTCCAGGGATAGAACGCCTAGCAACTGTGTGCTAGCACAAGATGCAAGGCTAGGGTTTGGCTTGGAGGTGGGGAGGGTTTTCGTGGAGATCTTGAACTCGCCGACTTTTGAAGCCGCGCGTGTTTTAATCTGTTGCGCCAAATCAGATTGATTCGGTTCAAAGTGATGCCACAGCTCTCCACCCTTCGCCCCATTATATAGAGTTGTTGACTGGGCTTATAGGCCCATCGGGACTCTATCTGATCGGAGCACTATCCGATCGAGCTGTATCCGAGTCCAACTCGAATGCCTGTTCTGATCCCCTTAAGCGTGCGACCGTAGGTTCGGTGTCACGCCCGAAATTTTATCCCAAATTTCCGACTATTTTATGTATTAAATCCTGTCCAGAATCAACCAGGGTACATAAAATGACAAATTAATGCACGAGATCCGAACGTAAAATAAAGCGTAAACATAAAAATACTTACTAAAGAGGCACTTAGTCCTCACACCCCACCGAAAAAAAGAAAGACGACACTAGCGGGGCTTTAGCTCCACTCCACGAGCAAACTCAACCGGGTCCGAGCCTTGGTCTTCTAACTCCATCTTCAACTCAGAAGCACTACACTTCTGAAAGGGGGAAAAATCGCAAGACTGAGTACAACCACCGTACTCAACAAGCCACACCGAGAAATGCGGACGTGCAAGGGAAGACAAGAGTGGCTTGGGCTAATTTTGCATAAATGCGGTTTACAAACATTTAATGTTTAAAAACAGTAAAACAGTTGAGTAATTAAGACAATATTAATCTTCCACTGAACAACGTTATCCCCACGTTGAACAGGCCCAACCATTTCACCTGAACTAAACCAGTTCCATTAAAACAAATTATTCAGTAGTGGGACTAATCATAGTGAATCTGGTCAATCGCCCATAACCGCGGGCACGGCTATTCGAATAGTTTTAGTCTGATCAGAGGTGCGCAACTTTACCCACAAGACACGATTCCACACATGTTACCATGCCCCGAAGTACCACCATGATACTGCAAAGGGGGAAATCGTGACAAGACCTTTCGCATAACTCCCTCTAACCAAGCGATACCACACCAAGGTTTCGCCCCACCCCCGCAGGCAGGGGGCAGCCCTCTCGTGCCACGGTGAATCCGGCAGCCGATCAACCCGTAAAACCGAGGCCGACCCAACTCCATCACGCCCACCCTCACTAGGGTACGTCGGCCAGAGGAAAGCTATGCTACGAGTCAAGCAGTTGCCCATTCTTGCTTGTGGTTTGCATGGTATGTCTTCTAAGGTTTCCCATGAACTGGTCCTTAATTGCCATGGGTGCGACCATCAAAACCATGCACCCACAGCCCACCATTAAGTCATATTTTAGTTGAGATAATTGTGACCAATAAGACATGGTCAGGTGTATCGAGCTTGCAGCTCATCAGAGATTAGAATAAATAGTGTAATTATCCCATTTAGTGAGCTAGTGGTAGTTAAGCATGGCTAAGCATATAATTCTAGCTAGAATCAACATCAGTGACTAAAGCTAGTCAAATAACACCCAAGGTTAACAAAGGACGGATAACAAGTAAATAAGGCACAATTAAGCATATAGGTATTCCATCATTCCATGTAATTAGCAAAGCAATGCAAATTTTATTTGCAAACATAAAACATTTATAAAAATAGGATCAATATGCTTCAAGGGAAGTGTGACTTGCCTTGCGTCTTCAAGCAAACTTCTGGGCTCTTTCCCTCGCGAGCGCAAACTCCGGAAACGGCGGAATCTACACGTTGGCACGCAAAACAAGGGAAAACCTAATAAAAACCAAATAACAGCACATAAAAAGTAAACATACATGTAGAGCTTAATTTTAGATAAATTTTGCAATTTGAATGGCCCAATTTGAAATTCATATGAATTAGATATGAATTTTAGAAGTTTTGGACCATTTAAATGAATTCTGGAAATTATAATGATTTATTCGTAATTATTAATTAATTTTGAGCTGGAAAAGGAATAATATGACGTCAGCCAGGAGAGAGGATGTGCTGACATAAGACGCCACATCAGCGCCACAGAGGACAGGGAGGACGGACATGGCGCTGACGGGGATGCCACGAGGGCTGCCACGTAGGCATGCCGGCCGGCGGCTCGGGATGGCTCAGGCGACGGCGAACGACGGCGCGGCGACGAGAACCGAGGGCACCAAAAGAGAGAGGAGGTTGCGGTGATTCTTACCAACGCAAAACGACAACGAACGACGAACGGAGATGGCGGCGACGAGAGGAATCGGCGGCGGGCTCGGGTTGACGGCGACAACGGCTTTCCGGTGGCTTTCGGTGAAGGAGAGGTGGAGGACGGGCTTCGGCTTGCTGCTATGATGCCAACGGTGAAGACGGCATCGATAACCAGCGACGGGAACGGCGACGAGGCACGGCCGAAGTACGAACGAAGGCGGCGACACACGTGTCCACGGCGACGGGGGCCTTCTGGTGATGTTTGGCGCAAGAGAGATGGATGCCGGGCTTCCTTGAGTCCTTGCGGTGCCGAGGGAGGCGACGGTGCTGTCCGGGGACGGCCGAGACGGCGGCTAGGGACGGCTGAAAAGATGGCCGGCGACGGATAGACATTGATCTCGAGGGGGAGGTGGCTAGAGCACGGGAAAAACTCGGGAAAAAAAAGGAAACCGAGGAGGAGACCTAGGGGGTCCTTTTTGTAGGCTTGGGAGGGAGAGAACCGCACCGGGAAGAGAGGATTTGGCGCCGGATTTTTAGGGTTTATCCCGAGTTCGTCGGGATAAGAACGGGGCCGAAATTCGCGGGATTTAGCACGGGATTGAGGGGGTTTTTATGGAGGAAACGTAGAGGAGATCGAGAGGAATCTGTTCCCGCAACTAATTTTTTATTTGGACAAAGGATTGGACCGGATTTGGTGAAGGAAACAAAGCCACAGTTTTCGGGTACTGTTCTGCACTGTAGCAGCTCGAGGTTGAAGACGCTACTGTAGCAGGGAGGTAAAACAGACTTTTCGGTCCAAACATCCTTTAATTCTTATAAATACTTCCAATGCCCAAATAATTCCAAGAAAAATCTTGAAAATATATGAACACCCAAAGTATTTAATAAAAATATCTTCAGCTCATTTAAAGTTTAATTTATTTATTTAAATAACTATTTAAGTGTTCTTTGTTTTATTAAAATTATTTCGGAGCTTCAAAATTTAACGAAAAATTTAAGAGAGTACTTTAGGGCATGGATAATATTTCAAAAATATTTCTAGCCATTATTTTTAAAGGAAAATTTAATTTCCTTAATAGGTTCACTTGATTTACTTTGTTTTTCTTTTTATTCAATTTCTAAAAATAATTTATTAAATGATTTTTATTCCCGAATGAAAATCGGGCTGTGACATTCAGGTATACTCGGTTTCGACTCGAGTCCAACTCGGTCGACCGTCAATAGCGGTGCCTAGCAGCACATATTGACACCTTAGTATACAAGAATATAATATCGGCTCTGAACCTGTAATGTGTACAAAAGTTCCTTTGCCTCACGATACCAATTAAGCTATAGACAAGATGTGTGTCATCCTATCAATAACTTAATCGTTCACTCAAATCGTATTGGATTATCTGTCTGTTGATTGACTCCTCAATCAACCCGGCTTGGCCATGCACTTCCATAATCCATTACCTCGAGGGACCCAGAGATATCTCTCCAAAGGAGGGGAAAATTCTATCTTGATCACTCACATCCCACTCCATGTTTCATAGCAAACCCGAAGACTACTTTTATGACTACCCAGTTACGGAATAGCGTTTGGTAGTCCCAAAGTAGGCTACTACACATGTCAGAATCCATGATGATCTGAGTTCTATGAACTTTGCACCAACACTACTTGAGACCAACTAATGGCACATTAATTCCTGTAGTGTCCCATGGTGGGTCTATCCAACAATGTGTTCTCTAACACATGTCCACGTATATTGATTTGGTATCTCCATACCATGATCTATAAGACATGATCATCAATCAATAAACATGTCGATCTTAGAATCATATTTGTTCCAACAATATGACATGTGATCAGGGATCATTTAGAAATAGATTCATACATAAAGAGTCTTATAAATAAGTCACGTACTTATTGATCAATACAAGATATCTATTTCATGGAACTGAATAACACTTTATTCATTTATACATAAACATTGACCATGATATCCAACATCTCCATGTTGCCTCTAGGGCATATCACTAACAGCTCTGACACCACTCCAGTATGTGATATCATGGCCTCGTCTTGCTGCCTATCCATTCTTGGCGCATGCCCAAAGTTGACCCGGGAAGTCGCATGACCCATCCCATTGGTAGAATCTGTTTGAGCAGCCCCCTGACCACCGGAAGCAAGCTGCACCTATGCCAGTTGGCCGAACACCATTCCTTTTGTCACTCCGTAATCACCTGCACCTTGACAAAAGCCAACACTGCCACCAGTTGCAGCCATGTCGAAGCTAGCATTGGTGACGACCACCATCTTGAAGCCATCGACCCGCTACTAGCATCGTGACCAAACATCTGGCCGTGACCAAAGCCTGTTGTTGCCATCGCTTGTCCATGTTATCCATAGCCTATCACACCTTGGCCTTGGGGCTGACCGAAATTCCTCCAGAAACCAAAGTACATGCTAGATGAGTGATTAGGTGCCGAACCGAAGCCCACTGCACTTGTTTGTCCTTGATTACCAAACTGACCAGCATGCTAGTGATTCGGCCGTCCACCATACCCCCGGCCTCCATGTCTACCATGGCCGAAGCGATTCCTGCCATAGCCACACCCGTCGTTGCCTCTAGCACCTCCAATCCCTTGTCTTCCTCCATGGCCAAGGTGAAAATTGACATGAACACCACCCCTAGCAACAAAGCTTCCTTGCCCTCCACCTCTCGGCTCATGGCGCACGTTGGCATTACCATGCTGCACAAACCTGGATGCATCACCTCGCTCCATCGCTCAACGTGCTATGGCTGCTCAGTGGGAGAAACCCTAGCCGCATGCCTCATAGTACCTGCTCTAGCAAAAAGAGCCAGAAGCCCAGGTGTAGGCCGAAAAGGTGTGTTCGGCCTTTGTTTCTTGTCAGGCCCACGATAATTGTTTTGTATTCAAAGTTCGAAACTTGCCTACTCCCCGTAAGTCGAGGAAATGCATCCGTATCGAATATGTCACTCAAATTCACCACCGACGATGCTCAGAGGGCTGCCGGAGTGGAAGAAAACATAGAGAGATTGTGTTTTGTTTGAACTGTTGAAGGAAAAGAAAGTCGAACCTTCATTTTTGACGTTGTCTCGAGGACATCTCCAAAGGTACACAGTGGTGAAACCTAGGGAGGTGAAAGCAGACCCGCCATGGAGTCCTGGCTCGTCGGCGACGAGCATGGTCGACGAGCAAGTCAATGACTAGTTGTGTTGTCGTCCCTGCCTTTAAACCACCCGATGAAGCGCTAGTATACTCCTTCGCTCGTATGAGATCATTCACAGAAAACCCGATCACCTCAGCCTCTGCAATGAACTCTTCTGTGGATGATGTCGAGGATTCATCATCATGTACTTCATCCTGCAAAATCGAAAAAGGGAACCCGAAGGGATTAGCGATCTATGGACGTGATTCTTCGACTTAGATGAAGACGTTGCCGCCAGCTCCACAAGTCTTGATAGGTTCTCTCTAACATGAGCCTCACGAGAAGAAACATCCTCTGGTGGTGTGCTTGCTAGCTTCGACATCTTCTCTGGTGCAAGCGTCAACCGGCGAAGGCGGACTGACGCCCCTAGCCGACGATGCCTCATCGTCTCATCGCTTTGTCTCTGGGACTAAAATTTGCCGGATGAGCAACAGTGCAAGTTACAGGGCAGCAAGTAGCTAGCCGGCTGGCCCGTCGAACACATATTATCGTCGGTGAACTTCTTTCGCCTCCTCTCTGACTCCAAACCGCCTCCAGAAAAATTGGTGATTCAGTTTGATGTAGAAAATTATTAGATTGTCAGCTTCTACCCATAATTAACCACAAATTTTTCTAGCTATACGTACTTAGATATACTTAGACAAGTCCTTTAAATGTTAGGACGAAGGTAGTACCATGTTGGGCTTGTGCAAGGATGGACCAACCGACGGGGACATGTACACGTGGCGGTCACGGTCGCAATCAACGAATTGTGCGTGAGGCAACAGTACAGGTGCACGTACGATCGACCTTCACACAATGATTCGATTGGATATGCCATTCGGTTTCTGTTGCAGTCCATGGAGGTTAGGTTAGTTCAACTCAGAATATGAATATATATGGTACTACTACTGCTTCTAGTACTACAAAATGCTAACCTTAGCTTTGACAACAAATCATGTGCCCCCTAGTACAAGGGATCAGGGCCCCAACTTGCACATGCATTGCTTTTTTTATTTTTTTTTATTTTTTTTTTAAAAAAGGAGAGTAGCTAGCTAGGCATCTGATCTAGCAAGGAAAAAAGGGGAGAAAATGATGGGGGGAAATAAAGATGGTGGGCAGGGGAGGGTGAGGATGGGTTGAGTTAGATTCTCACCAAGATATATAGTCAACATTTGTGTCAAAAGGGATCATCCAACTTGTGAGTTGGATGGGAATTCCTTCTTTTGTTTTGGGGGTGATGATCCCAACTAGAAAATGTATAGTTCGATGCTAATTTGCCGATGGTTGGGGGAAGCACATGAGCATAAATAATGCTATGCTATTTTTGGTCCTTTCAATTCTGCAGGAACCAAACACAGTCCTATTCGTTTGGCTTACACTTATGCTTATCTAAAAAATAATTCATAAATAATATATGTGTTCCTACCGATTCTAAAGCAAATGCTGTAAAATAAAATATAATAAAAAATCATAAAATTAACTTTAAAATTAAATTTTAAAATTTAAATTTTGACTTATAAACGCACGAAAGCATAAGCGAAATGATGCGATTGTTCGTAACCACTTTACAAACGTGTCAGATTTGCCGAAAACAGGTGCGGTGGGGCTACTCCGTGAGCTTCTTTAGCTTATAACCTCTCTTTTTCCCCAAACATTTTCTAGTCTTATTTAACTTTCTTGCATCCTCCATTCCATTAGGCTAACGTGATGAGGTTTTTTAGTAGATAAGCAAAGTGGGGGGGTGTCGATATGCGTTGTTGGAGTTGATGGGAGCAATAATAGAGTGATAGAATTTTGCAAATTTTAGAGGGAATGGAACCCTCTCACCACCATGTCTATCTACCTACACGTTCTGGCATAGTTTATTATTTCCTTTTATTTCTACCACTTTTTATCCCTTTCACCTCTCTATCATCATCCCAATTCCCTATCCCACATTGGATAGGCTGAAAGAAGCGATTCCTTTGGCACCAATTAATGGAAGCAATTTTCTTACTTGTATCTTTATGTAGGTCCCACCTATACATAGGTTGTCGTTTGACCGTACGGTTTTAGTATAGAAATGATTACATCCTTCTTATAAAAAAAATCAACTTCTAAAATAAATCTAAACAAACATTAATTATTAGACAGAACATCTTTAGAAGTTAGTTTTTTATGAGACGGATGGAATAGTTGATACTAATAATTATATCTTAAAACATACAGATTAATTTAATATTTTTCCAGGTTCCTTCAGAGTCACAAGGCATTAAGTAGGGTGGAGATCAGCAGATTAGCTAGTGTGGGGAGCAATGTTGGTTACTACTAGCAGGCCACCATCTCTGCAAGCATGAAAAGGTGGATAGGATAAGTGGTGTTGTCCATGATTTTGCCCACAAAGAAGCTATGCCTCTACATTTGGCACACATTGCTTGGTATACAATTATGGGATAATCTTCTGGCTTCAATTAGTAGGCCCCAATAATGCATGCATGCTTGGTATATAGATCCAAAAGGCTAATCACAGCATATGGACATGAGAACAAATATGCGCCATCCTTGTTGGGTGTTGTTTCTGTTCTGGCTTCCAAGGAGGAATAATTTAAGTCCCATGTGTAGTGATGTAGAAGCTAGTACTAAAGGATCAAGTGGTGGCATGAGCTGTAGTACTATGTGTGTAGGACCTAGGAACAAAAAGATATTTCTTTCTTTTCTTTTGTGGATGAAAATTCCCTCCATCAAACCTTTTCTTTTGTCAAAACGATGTTCCATCTCTTTCCTATCACCCATATTCACCTTTGAGCTAGCTAATATAGAAACTGTCACTTCTAGTTGCATTAGGTTTTAGATGTGACACCCTTATTAGAAAAATCATTGTTGTCATTTAGGCTTTAGGTGAATTGAAATTGCTTTGTGAAAAGCCACCCACCTACAAATGCCATGCATGAATAATTCCAATGGTTGAATAACAACCATTAGTTTTTTTTCATATTTGCATTTTTTTCTAAGACGCTTCCATGCTTCTATACATGAAAGTTTATGTCGACACGAAAAAACAATCTACAAGTCATGATACGACAAAACAAAAGAACAATAAAATTTGGGTTCCTAGTACCAGGGGCGCAAAATTGCATAAATGATCTTAAAACATCCAAAAAAGTATGTATAAGATATCAAAATCCATATTATAAATTTAATACATGGAATGAAAATATATAGAGAGATATAATAAGAGTACAAATCAATGCCTTAAAAAATTCCCACTGCTTGGGGTATATATGATCCTTCCTTTTTCTTTATTCTATTTTTGAGGCGATCAAGCATCAAATATTCTACATATATATTGGGCATTGGCATATATAATGGTCGAATCTCCCTTGTCCCAATCGACCACACGTGAGCCAGTGAATTTTTTAGGGACAAAATTAAGATTTTTGTTAGCACTGATGATGTGGTGGCTAGATAGCTCGATCACCTTTTTGCCTTCTTTTGCTTTGCCAATTAATCTTGTTAGATAAATGGAGGAATCACCTTTTACTCCTTTAATTAGTTGACTGAAGTGAAGGGGACATAAGAGAGACATTGTATGCAGTGTGTGAGCATGACTACCCTGAAATGAATAGTATATATCTATCTTACACATGGGTGATGCCTGACAGTTAACCACATCCCAATAATCTCTTCTTGCTCAATTAATTAGTACAAAATCACAAGGCTCCATGCTAATCAGGACAAATGTACTTGGACTCAAGGACACTGGACAATGACTGGATGGAACCTAGATGAGCCTCCATGAAGGTGACAGAGAAAAGGACAGCGTCCTATCCACGTACTATGCCCTGTGTGGCTGTAGCACATCTATCGTATCAATTGTGCCGGTGTCAAATCGATCTTTATTTTTTATAGAGGTACTACTATTGATTTATTCACGATATGGATTGATATTAAGTTTAGTCAAAAACATTTCCAATTCTGCAAAAGGAAGTATATCTTTATATATATATTTGTGTTTGTTTGAGAGAAAATTAAAGGCAACCGATATGACACCTGGTGTGCTAACCACTCTGGTGGACACATACAGGTGCTGGCATTCACTCACCCTGACAAATAAAAAACCTTGTCTCAGCTGATCAGTGCATCCAATCAAACTATATTGACGTATATCTTTTCAGAAAATGTTTGTTGAGATATGAGATATTGAATTTGATATATAAAGATGTCATGTTATTTTCTTTTCACAAAAAGCATGCTAGGAAGTCACCAACCTAGTCGTGAAGCCGTCGCCTGACCACTACTTTTCTTGCATTCTGTCTGCCTCGACAAGCTTGTAGTTTTTTACAGCGATGTTATCTATACGCAATAAATAAAATTAAATTCATTAATTTATGTTAACATGTATAGCCTTATACCTACATCATCATCGGCATGTACCAATCTAAGATCCATTTGAGATTTAGTTTTTTAAAAGTTAGAAACTTTTGGTTTTTGAAAAAACTAAAACTTCAGAAGTCAAAAGTCATAATATTTAGAATTAAACTATTTTTATGTAACAAAAATAGATAAGTAATTACTTCCAACTTTCTTCTCAAAAGTAAAAAAACTGTCCAAAGTATACTGTTGGTTTCTGGGTTTTTAGTTTAATTTTGTCTTTTATTTTTTAAAAGTCAAATTTAGAAGTCAGTTCAGTTCTGACTCCAGGACGAAAAGTTAAAAAAAAAACAAATAGGTTCTAAGACTATCCTCTATAGGTGCACACCGTTTTTGTCAAGTGTGTATGTGCATGCACACATGAAGCATCGGTGTGTATATGGTCAGCTAGCACCGGTGCTAGTACCGAATAAAAACTTCATATCATCACCTATATGATAAGGTATAAAGAGTTCTGTTTTATGAAGCGCCTCTTAAAATATATGCATTGTATTCTCAAGCATTTTTTTCAATATTAGTATACATGTGTCAACTGAAAAATGCCAAAATTTGAATTTACTACGAGAAGAGGACATAGACATATACCAAAAATATATGGTAATTGGCAATGAATGGACAGATTGTGACACGATTACGATGTCTCACCAATTGGGCTAGCTATGGATTTATCTACCTATTGGGTATGGTACTATTTGTTGACATATTCGTACCAGAGGAGCTGTGCTCATTTGCCACGTCATCGGCACATACCATAAATGATGGTTTTATATATTCATTTATTCCAACACGCAGGTCCAACCTCTGTTATATGCTTTTATATTATTTTCTTCGTTCTAATTAATATATATATAGCTGCGAATCTTTAAAAAAGAGGATGTATATGAATAGTTGGTTAAATCTCAAATTGTCCACGTGCGGGCTAGGTAGCTTTCTTCCCGATGCAGTATATATCTTTCTTTGGAAGATAGTCCAATTAACCAATATTAAAAAATAACAATATCCTCATAAAAAATGATAAAGGGGAATCTTGTTTCACCATTAATTCCATATATTATATATATTTGGATGGTTTGAATTGTTTCAAAATTATTTTCTTTTCATCTCTAAGTCCCATCTCTCTTTAACTTCATAGTTAACTTATTATACATGTTAGCTTTAATATAAAATAGTTTTATTATTAAACTTACTCTTACGAGGACCCTCCTCCTACACACATACTAACACGGCGCTTACTAGATCACACTCCTACCTTCATCGTCCTATCCCAGTGACATAATCAGTCCTATCCCAGTGACATAATCAGGGGGTGTTTGGCAGGATTCCAGATCCTGAATCCTTATGGAGTGGAGCTGGAGCCCTACCAAACGCTTCAGCTCCAAATAAATTTTGATGAAGCACTTCAGAAAAATAAACTAGCAAGGTGAAACTATCTTTCATCAGTTCTAAAGTCTAACTCCAGCTGAAACGAAAGTTAAAAGTTTAAGCGCTACCAAACACACTCTTAACGTGCTTCTGGCCTGGTCATCACCACCGCCTTCGCATCGTTGAAGAAGAATCCCATGTGTCTTTTTCTCACCTTCTTTGTCAGCATGGGCGGCTCAAGATAGAACGGAAGGAAATGTCCCAACCAAAAATATTGAGATCCAATATATATCTATCCCCTCACACATAGCAAAACCAAAATGAAATATCATCGCAAGAGTGTTTCTAATTTCTTCCCTTTTGCTATTTATCAGTAATCTTCCGTCAAATTGCACCCGTTAACCCCATGTACGTACATCTCAAATATACGAACAAGTACTCACTAGGATTGATAAGCATTTTTACGGATGAAACGGATTTTCAGTTAATAAGTTTTTGCTAGGCCCATTCCAAAAAACAATATTTCTAGGAGGCTATTTGTAAAATATGGTTTTAAGAAGGGCAAAACATAAAAAATGCAGAAACAGCCGCCCTCATCTAGCCCTATACTATACGTGGCGCGCGTCCGTCCGATGGATGACCGAGCATAATCCCGCGGCCTATTGATCAGTATACGTACGTACCCTAGTGTATATACGCATCTCTCTCGTACGTCGTACGTCGTGCTTTGCTATCTTCTCGAAATGAAAGATGGCTTGTTTTCTTCTCTTTTTTCTTCCTATATATCGATGCGCTCCAGCCGCATACGTACTACATACTTATCTGTGTGTCTGTCTGTCAGCAACTTCGTTTTCTTTGCAATCAAGATATTATATCGATGGGCTACTGTGTGACACGCCGCACAGCCTCATTCCATATGACATGATCAAATCTCTAATTTGAAAACTTAAATTAAAAATCCAAACCATTCAAATTGTTCTACATATTAATATCGTCTTGTATACCAAATTTTACATTTTTTAAATTATTTTATTATTTTATCAGATAAGTCAAAGATGCATTAATCCAACGATTTCTGGAGTATCTATTTTATTGTATTTTTGACCTATCTGATAAAATAGTAAAAAAATTAAAAAATATATAAATTTTGGTATATAAGACGATATTAATATGTAGAACAATTTGAACGGTTTGATTTTCAATTTGAGTTTTCAAATTAGAGATTGACCATGCCACACGGATGAGACTATACGACGCGCGCCACACAAGAAATTCATCTATATATATTAAAAATTTATAACACCGTTAACTTTTTATATAATATTTTATCATTTATTTACTTAAAAATCTAATATAAGTTTTTAAAAATATAAATTATGATTATAATTTATTTGATGATAAAAAAACAACAAAATAAATGATATTTATATAATTTTTAAAATAAAATAAATAATTAAATATTATTTTTAATAAGATAAATAATTAAATGTTATGTGAAAAATAAACGATGTAGAGCATATAGCTAACCGGACAGGATCAGAAACCATCTCGATTGTCTCTTCTAACAACGTACGTTTATTGCCTTTTGTTACGCATCTTCGTTGGGCATTTGGTCCTCGTAGGATGTATGAACAACTGATCCAGCGTAACATCCATCGTGCTTTTTTTGGGTGTATGTAGTCCATTTAATTGGGGTACTAGCTACGAACAGAGATCGATATATGTTCTTGTGATATTATCATCGTCGAGTCATATGTATTATATATTGTCACTATATTATATTATTAGGTATTAAATATAATAGTTTGTTCTTCTGCTATAATACAATGGTTTAGTGTTTTTCTCGAAGAAAAGGTTTTTTAAAGAAACCATAATTAATATCGCTATTTAATCGTTTTATCAGCTCATCTAAAACCTTATAAAACTGGTTTTATAAAACCATAAGGCTTTACGTACCTATGTTCCTACTTCCTAGTTTGATATTCTCCAATCTAGGACACGACGCGATATGATCGGTGTTTTTTTTTTCTGAAACTGATATGATCCGTGTTGGGTGATCGATACAATTCTGTTTTGGCGTCAATTTCACCAACAATAGCCTGATTAATTATTATCTTTATCTCTCCCGGCCCCGTTTAAAGACAGCAATTGCAACTTCACGATGAAGAAATCAGAAGCGAGCGAGGAGGATTTGCACATTAAGTTGTTACACCAAACGCTAGCGACGATATATACTTGGATCATCAATTTCCGCAAAAACTTTTAGGCAAGACACACACTACTACAAAAACATATATAGGTATCGGCTTAATAGGTTTCTCCATCTCTCTCTTAGGCCGTGCGACAGGAGGCCAGGGCGGCGGGAGCGACAAGGCAGCGGCGGGAGGCGGCCGGAAGCCGGGGCAGCGGCGCGGGAAGCCGGGCGGCGGCGCGGAAGCCGGGCGGCGGCGGGAGGCGGCGGGAGGAAGGGAGCGGTGAGAGCCGGGGCGGCGGCGGGGGGGCGAGGTGGCGGAAGCCGGGCGGCGACGGGAGGCGGCGAGAGGAAGGGAGGCGGCGGGAGGCGGGCGGCGCGGGAAGTCGGGGTGGCGGCGAGACGGCGGGAAGCGGGGCCGGCGGCGGGAGGACCGGATGTGTACTCTCCATCCTTATCTCTTTCTTCGTCCTTTCTCGGTTCTCACTCTCCATCTCTTCTCTCTCAGGGCGGGCGGTGAGAGGCGGTGAGGCGGCGGCGAGAGGCCGGGGCGGCGGCGGGAAGGGCGGCCGGATCTCGCTAGGGGTTGTGCGCCGATGACAACGAAGTTTTTTTTGCGTTGATCTATTTTTTTGTGTGTCGATCTTGAATTTTTTTTGTGATTTGTGGATCATATGTGAATGAATCATTGATTTATGAATCTGCGTGGATGGATATGTCATTGATTTGTGGATATGTGGATGAATATGTGGATGAATATATGTTGTTGTGGATTGGCTGTTGCTGTGGATTGGATCTGTGGATGAGCTAATGTTAGATTTTTTTTGATTTTTTGAAACTTAAAAGATGCAGGTTCTTTAGACCGGCACCTATTTATTTTTTTATAGGTGCCGACAAATAGGTGTCGGTTGGGAAAACCGGCACCAAAGAAGATTTCCCAACCAGCATCTATGTGTGTTTGTGTACTAGTGACATGAACATTCCTCACCAAAAATTTCGGGCCCATTATTTATTATTTTCCCTTCCTACTAATTTTGAACCTTATGCGTTACTTCCTCTGATGACAAATATTGTCGTTTATTTATCAGTTGAAAAATATTTTGTAATACAAATTAGCTGTTAAAATTATTTTAAAGGTGTTCACAAGTAACATCATATAGTTTTTTAATGGAGGCGATTCACCTCTTTTAAATAATGTTGCCGTTCCATACCTTGTTTTTTGATTTTTTTCTTCATCCCTTTCGTGTACATGGCTCGAACATAATTGTCTATAGTTAAAGAAACTTTAGCTATAGAGAATTCAGTACTAACGTTACAATAATATAATTAATTATTTATTTTTAAAATGCTAACGCTACATTAATATAATTGATCACTCATTTTAAATTAAAGCATGCATGCAAAGCAGAAAAAAACATGTATGCAAGCCAGAAAAAAAAAGTAAATCTCAGATAACCTTTCGTAATTAAATCTATGTATTCATGCACACAATAAAAATAAGAAATAATATAAAACAAAGAAGTAGATTCTGATTTTCATCCGTTAGATTATGAGTGAGTAAGACAAAGAGGTTAAATTTAAACTGTTGCTAAAGTGCATTATAAATGGTAGAGATTAATATGAGTCGGCCAACTTTTCTCCTTGTCGGATCCCCTCTACTCTCCGTCTCCGATGGCCGCTGGTCACCGACGAGGGGAGAGGGTTCGGTGGCTGATCGGGCTTGTCTGATAGTCAGGTAAATCCTGTTGTTAGTCTTCTCTTTTTCTTTCTTGTACAAATCGAAGGAGATGGTGGTGTCTTCCTTCTTCATCTCGTAGTTCTCTGGCCATGGATGCACTTGCTAGCAGGGTTTCAATTCCGTCGGCTTATGACGTGTCGCCCCTCGGCGGCATGGCGAATTTCGTACAAAATTCACGAAAGCCACCGGCAAGGAACAGTAACCAAATTTGAATTTGATGAATTTCGTTCATACCGCGGATTTCATCGATTCCACGCGAAAACCGTCGCGAATAATGTGTAAATATTGTCCAAAAAATTAAGAATAAATACTAAAATTAGTGAATACATAAATATGATATTCACACTAATATATCTATGTAAAAGAATTTATACTAGTATGTATAATATTGATATAAGTATGGTTGTATGAATTACGGGGAATACTTAATATAATGTTTAAAATATAGTAAAAAACAAAAAATAGTGATAACTATGTATATTATTTAAATTAATATAATTGATTGATAAAAATCTTTTGTGCAATGAGATATAATAAACTTGGTTTGGCCAACTTTACGAAATAAATAGATTATAAAACAAGAACGAAATATTCGTGTTAGCATATGTTACAAAGTTGCAAATAGGTCTCATAACAATATTGAAAATAAACATGATAATAAGCACCCACATATTTCGCCATCAGTTGTTACAGTCTTCATGACCAAAGAGATGAGCGGCTGCGCGCGCATATTTCGCCCGAATCCAGCACATAAATAGAGATATGTCGGCATCAATAACAATTTTTGGCACAATTTGAAGTACTTAATGAATTTGGCTAAGTATGAAATTTGTTGAAAATTTCGGCATGACCTTTGCTAATATTTGCCTATAGGACAGATGTACAATGATTATACATTCCCCAGCCAACATTTCATAAAGCCACAACCTCATTATTCACCAACATATGACACATCACAATTCACATAGGATACGAAGATATCACATAGTCACAATGCAATTAACATATAATGTAGAAACAAAGCAGATGATACCTTAATGGTTGTAGATGTGCAGTCTATGATTCCATTGTCTGCAAGCCAACAAATATTCTTCGGTGGACATTACCATTAGCCCATTAGTTCAGAGCAACTTCGCCTTGTACTCATTCCAAGTCTGTCCAGTCAAAGCAGCGGAGGTTTGCCACTAGGTGTAGAGTTGAGCGTACCACTGCGGCTCTTGCCACTCGTACACCCAAGTGACAGAAGGACTGTCAGCCGCACTCGATTTAGGGTAGCTGTAAGTAGGATAAGCACTGTTGACACTAGATGAGCTGTAGTCTGTGTAGCTCGATTGCGATGGATACTCTGGCCATATACCGTATGTTGGATATTGCCCCACATGACTCATTGTAGTGTGTCGAGCAGATGTCAGAGGTTCATAAGGACCATGATCAGTGTCCTGAGTTGCGTGGGTGAAGTCAGTCTCACCTGTTGAGTGGTACACAGGAACGATTAGAAAGAAATGATGTGTTCAGATAAATTTATTAACAATTGCGAATTTCACACAGTACCTATGAAATGGATCGGAGCCATAGGAGGTTCACTGCCCTGTTGAGATGATTGTTGTGTCCTAGGTGCGGTAGTGTCAGCTTGCCCACCAGCGTTGCCTCCATCGTCCCCATCGTCTCCTTCATCATCATTCGAATCATCCTTTGAGGAAGGGCTGCTTTTCGTTGAGTCGTCACTGAGGACAGTTTTTGATTTTTTGCCTTTTCTCGTTGAAGGACCCTTCATTGTCTTTCTTTTGCCAAGGTGTGTGGCCCCCATATTCCTATCCGTCCATTTGCGAATGGAAGAATCCCATGTGGCCTTCTTCAAATCATCCTTGTCTATTTGGTCCACCACAAGCTGAGATGGAAGTGGGGTCTCACCTCCGTCGGAGTTCTCGTCAAGCACAGGGTCAGCATTTGATCTACCACTGTCCATCCATGCCTTGATGTTGTTGTTGGTCTCATAGAATGAAAGATCCGCAAGTTTCTGAAGCGGGTCGTCGTCGTCAGGTCTTAAGTAGCCTCCAGCCTGCTTAATCCTCAGGCGGAGGTTGTAGTTCACATAGACTAGCTTGTTCAACTTTTTGTGAGTTAGCCTATTGCAGACCTTGGTATGGATGAGTGCGAACGTACTCCAGTTACGTTCGAATCCACTAGATGAGCAGCAGTGGGACACAATCCGTAGCGCAAGCTGCCATAAGTTTGGTGTATCCGATCCAAACATTAGCCACCATTGTGCTGCACATTGACAAAAGTGTCGTTAGTTACATGTTATATAAATGAAAAGACGCATTACACATTTACAGAATTCAATAGTGAGTTTGACTTACAAGGTGATGTCCTTCCATCTAAAGTCATCGTCTCTGCTAGGGGTTTGCTAAATTCCCCAACTTTCGACGATAATACTCCACCTCATACAAGGCCGACGTCGCTGTATTCACATCGGTCATCCACTCGAAGGCCTTGCGTAGGCCAATAAAGCATTGATCCATCGTAACGAATTCATAGTTTGTTCTTGGACTCAAGGCGGAAGCTATAAAATTCAATCGACATGTAAGTGTATATGAGTGTGTATTCATAGTGGAAAAATATAAAGGTAGTAACCACGTACCTGCCCACATAAGAGTGTCCTCCACGACATCTTGCAGACGTCGCTTGACAATAGAGTTGTACAACGTGTACTTCGACATGTCGTTTGCAAATAACCTTTCCCATTCACCTTTCAAAATTTCAAATCACATTAAGAACTCACTCATGTTGGGTATTTCATCTTGATCAGCAAATCGAAGCAATGAATAGAGTGGTTGCACAGCTCCAACCACATACTCCAAACCTTCCCACCACTCCATGCTAGAGAGGCGCCCATGGGCATATCGACCTTCCACAGTTGCAACGAATTTACTATTCAAAAAACTTGTAGAGGCAACCCATTGCATGAACTGGTTTTTTTTCTTTCGGAAGCTGTCGAGGAACATGTAATTCATTCTGAATCGGGTGATGTTCCACCTGACAAGCTCTCCACCGATGGCCTCTTTCATCATAGCATGTAGTTTAGTGTGGTTATACAACCACCGACATATCTTTCTGGCACTTTCAATTACCAACTGTCGATGCGTCTGCTCGACACGCGGGGACCCAGGGGACCCCCTTTTTGGTTCAGCACAGGGGAGCGATGAATTAGGGTTCAAACTCTAGATGAGATGGAGGGAAGGTAGGAGATGGAGGAAAATCTCGATCACAAAGGACACAGAAGAATTATACAGGTTCGGGCCGTCGGGAGGACGTAATACCCTACTCCTGTTTTTTTGTGTTATGTGGAGGGTGAATTACAAGGATGAGTGTGGTTGTTCTTCCCTAGGAAAGCTAGAACTGATGACTGAGGTGAAGAATGCTCAAAGCCCAAGGTCGAAGAGGCTGAGCGAAAGACCAATCCAGGAACCTAACTCCAAAAATGACAGAACCCAAGAGCCAATTTTCAGAACCCGTTCTATCATAGACTTGGGCCTCCTTTTATAGTGCAAGGGGACACCACAGTAGTCCCAGCCTTCTATACTCCTCTCCACGTGATGGAGCGGTTCTTGTTCGGTCTTGTCGGGGATCTACCCTCATTCCTGCTCCTGTTACCACGTTGTGGGAGTTGGTGGAGAAAAACGGGCGTCGTGGGCGTCATGCCGCTGACGTGAGGATGGGTTAACCTACCTACTCCAGTGGGGCCTACCGATCAGTGGCCCTCCACCTGGAGAGGGGTCGACGTGACACCCCCAGCGCTCGTATCCTCTCTCCCACGCGGCCGCCTAGCGCATTTAATGCGACTGGACGGAGCGTGGAAGGGGGCGTGCGTGGAATGACTGCTCGGCCATACTATTGTCACCGTCAAAGACTTTTTGCCCTCTCTCCCTCGTAACGGGCAAAAAGCGTGATGATGAGCGGCTGATAGACGTGCCTCACATCGCAATAAATGCGACGGGGGGCGTCGGCCTCTCTCTAGGCATTAAATGCGGTGGTTGGCGGTTGGCGGTGATCCCTCCCTCCCGGAGGTGCGGGTGACGGACGGAGGGTCCGGGTGATCCCGAACCCTGCCATCTGGGAGAGCGGTGGCCTCCGGGCAGCCCCCGAGCCAAGTCCCCTTTGGGATGGCCACGTGGCCGCCCGGACCCACATGAGCCGTTCAAGGGATGTCTTTGGGGCGCCCTGGTAAGCGAAGGCATCTCCCTTCTTCAGATATCGCATTCTCGTTATACCCCCGGGCCCATATCACCGACACCGACGTATGCTCAGGAATTTTTTCTATATCTTTTAATGCCAGATTTAATGTGTGTGCCACACAAGGCTGCCAAACTATATGAGGATATTCTTGCTTTACCAATTTGCAGGCCTTCTTGTAGTTTGCTCCATTGTCCGTAATAATTTAAACAATATGCTCGGAGCCAATGTCGCGAACTACCTTTCTTATCTCCTACATCAATAAATATAATAAAGTAAGCACTCTTCAATTTTTGTGACATAACATTAGTAGATGTAATGTGGTGCTTACGGTTTGTAAGTTGACGGCGTCCTGGCTGAATGAAGTCGCATCCACAGACTTATGAAAAACATCGTGCCATTACAATAGATCAAAAAATTGATCACTGCCATTCCAGTAGGTCCAGTCCATGAATCGCACATTAGGGTCACACCATATGTTGTCCAGTCCTCCTTGAACTTTTCAAATTGCTTTTCCACGTCTGCCACAATTGCATCAAGGTACTTGCCGTCGATATCACGTCCAGTTGGCGATACGATCCCTTCTCCTACATTGCATAGATGATTTAATTTTTCATCGCACGTACAGTAAGTAAGTGTATGTAAAAATGAAATATACGAAACATTTACTCACCCCACTTCTGTGTTTCCTTAACTGCACTGACAAAGTACGGATTATCCGCTTGCCGTGGAGCAATGCCGGCAGTGTAATAGAACTTTGCCCACACCGTTCCAATTGCTCCTTAGCTAACTTTCCCTTCTTTGATCACCAACTTGTGTCAATCCTAGGCTGCACCGTTGATCTCGCAGCAGCGATGTTATAATCTTCCACACGCTACGAAGGTACTTCTCTAGTCGAAGCTGATCGCCTTATAAAATCAGTTATGGGGTTACTTCCACCCCTAGATGACTGCCTTGTTGATCGGGAAGGTGCGGCTCAGCCACTTGCACTTCCACTTCCACCTCCATGTTCGTACACACCACCTCTTTCTTCCACACCACTTCTGTATTCCGCCTCTTTGCGCGATGCTGCCAACGCCGCCTCCATCTGCTCTTCCTCGTCAGCATCTGCAGTTAAATGAGTATATCTTCTTGCAGCTACATCCTTCTTTCTTGTTTTCTAAGTTTTCGTTCATCAGAAGCATGGACCATTCTATCCAGGTGCCGCCTAAAGAAATCCCTAACATCGGGTGGAACGGCGGTGCAATACTTCACTCCTTCGAACCGATGAGCCAAATGGTATTTAAATCTTGTGGCTCCACCCCCACTCCTCTTAACATCACAATATTTGCAATGGAAACTACCACCATGTGTTGCTCCATGTTCCCAAACGATGTCTTGGTATGCCATTTTGAACCTACAATGGACAAATAAACATGTAACGCACGATGTCACTCAATAGACAGAAACATACATATGTTTCGCCATTTACAATTGAAAATTGAACATGTACGATGCACTATATAAATTGAAAATTTAACATGTTCCTTGACTATGTCCAAAGTATTAAATTGGAAATGCACTTTCTAGCTTAAAACATAATAACAAGAAAAGTTAACTTAGGCCTCACACAACATAGTTCAATTTTGTCCCATTTCTATATCACACAGCGGCCATTGAATATATACATTGCATAGAGAACAAATTCCTATGGTGAACTTCTCAACATATTCCACAACATTGGCATGCAGAAAGAAATAAAAGGTGCTAGCTGTAAAAGATGGATCAGCTAACAACAAATAGTATTGCCATATTGCAATTGCCAATTCGCCATCCATCCGTTGCATATATGTATAGATACACTTTGCATTTGCATTGCTTGTAAAAATAAATTTCTCATCTCTCTTGGAATCAACCGGAAAGCTATAGTAGAGATGGTGAACTTCTCAAAATTTGTGCAAAAATCCACTCGGACACAACAGAGTAGCGGTGGTTTTCAAAACCTTTCGCGCGGAAAGCTTGCGTCAAAGCCACGGTTTTCGCCTCCTACCGCGCGAGACGTCGTCCATGTCGTGCCGTCCCTCGCCGCCTTATACTGCACGAAAACCGCCCTTACCGACACGGCAAGCTAGCTAATCTCCCACGAAAGCTGCCCAGATCTACACGAAAAGATAGCTAAACCCTGTGAAAACCGTGCGTCCAAGCAATGAGGGGACGGCGTACCTGGAGCCGCGATTTTTGCGCGTCTCGCCGCGGTTTCTGCGCGTGCCGTCGCGGGATATGCGCGCTTGGCGACGGATTGTGTAGCTCCGACGTCGGCTTGCAAGGGGGAGGATGGCGCAGTGACAAAGGGAAATCGGCTGCATATCTCACGGTGGAAGAAGTATGTCTTTTTGAGAAGAAAATGATGATGGGCTTCAATGGGCTTCATGAACAGTACAGTGCACAGCGCGGTTTTTTCTTTTATTTTTCCCAAAAGTATAAACGATTTTTAAGCGCCCATAATTTGTGTATTTTCATGCGTATAAATTACCATAATTCTTTTTCTACAATTAGGATTTTTTCAATGAATTTTTTTAAAATTTTTGAATCTTTCCGAAATTTTTCAAATCCTACCGTGTCCCTACCGTTTCGCTATCTGGCGGAACAGGCGAATTTCACGGTTTTCATGGAATTGAAAACCCTGCTTGCTAGTCCTTGATCTGGCATACGCGGTCCGGTTGGTGATCATCGCGTTAGTCTCACACGCTCTGTTACTTTTCGGTGTCTGCAACTTGAAGTTCTCTAGTGTCTTTTACGAAAAGGTTACGCCGATCGTCCAAATTTTTTTGGTTTCCAATCACACAAGGGGCATCTGTGTTAGATTTGTGTTAGATTTGCAAGCGGCTGCTGTGATTTGCTTGTTTAGCCAAGGTAGCTTCAATCTTTGTAGCGGAGGCACCGACTAGGTTCGCTCCTCGGCTCCATCTTCTGCAGCTTGTCATGTTATCATCTTCGTCGTCGCCGTGGACAGATAGCCAGTCATAAGTAAACAAAGGACCCAATCACTTTTTTCGTTTTTAAGTCCTTTTCTGCAAAAACTCGATGTATGCTCAATTTAACCGTTTCTAAAAGGCCTTTCTGTAAACTGTGCTTCCAGTAGTTGTATTTTCTCATGTATCAGGTCCTTAAACTTTTATAATAAATAAAATACATGGGTTTTTCTAAAAATAACATTAATATAAGTCCGCTACCGTATTTTAATGCAAGAAATAGCGTCCATTGGATTCGTATCCCGTACAGCTGGCCCAGATAAATCAAACTCTTGTCACTTCAAAGCAAATTACTATCCCCGATACGAAACATTTTGTTTTTTTACACTTTTAAGTCAAACTTTAAAAATTATATGTATATATATACACACACATATGTACACACTGCTGAAGAATAGTATATTTGTCCCGGTTGATAACCCCTGTAGTCTCGGTTGTCAAACCGGAACTACGAATCCGGAACTAAAGATCGTTATTTTTAGTCCTGATTTAAATAACCGGGACTAAAGATGTATCTTTATTCCCGGTTGAAACCACCAACCGGGACTAAAGATGACGGCGTCACGTGGCTGGCTCCGCCATCTTTAGTCTCGTTTGGTGGCTCCAACCAGGACTAAAGTTTTTTTTAATTTTTTTAATTTACTCCTGTTGTTAGCTTGTTGCTTCTTGTTTATACACATATATATATGCATATATATATATATATATATATACATAACACACATATATATAACACATAACATACATATATATGCAAACAACATCGAAATTATTTTTTTCAAGGACCGAATACAACAAAATTCACACATATATACAACAAAATCGTCCACACTATATATACAATAAAATACAACAACAACAATTTTTTGCTCACCATTGTCGCCGGCTCGCCGCACGCCGCCGCCGTGAGGAGATGGTGCCCGCTGCCGCCACCTCCTCTCCCACCGCTCCATCTCCTCCCCTTGCTTGCCGAGGGAGAGGAAGAGTGGAGAGAGAGGGAGAGGAAGAGGAAGGAGAGAGAGAGAGGGGGAGAGGGAGAGAAGGAGAGAGATCTGAAAAATGTGCTAAGTGTTGGATCGATGGAGAAGATGATGTGCACCGGGGATATATATAGCCCTGAATTTTTAGTCCCAGTTGGTGACACCAACCGGGACTAAAGATAATTTCTCTCTATTTCCAATTCATCTTTAGTCCCGGTTGGTGGCTCCAACCGAGACTAAAGATAATTTTTCGCTATTTCCAATTCATCTTTAGTCCTCGTTGGTGGCTCCAACCGGGACTAAATATAATTTCCCGCTATTTCTAATTCATCTTTAGTCCCGGTTGGTGCCACCAACCAGACTAAAGATAATTTTCCGCTATTTTTTCAAATTTATTTGGTCCCGGCTAGAGTTAACAATTAAATAATTAGTAAATATGGTCAAATTAAATTTATTAAATATAGGTTTGAAATAATAATATTAAAATTTAATCAAACATTGATAATCCTAGACATTAATGTGCTCTTCTAGATATTGTCCCTCTTTTGCCCCTCTTTTTT
The DNA here is from genome assembly GCA_019925245.2 of Oryza australiensis. Taxonomy (NCBI): domain Eukaryota; kingdom Viridiplantae; phylum Streptophyta; class Magnoliopsida; order Poales; family Poaceae; genus Oryza; species Oryza australiensis. The sequence goes on along the minus strand of JAIFGZ020000160.1, from coordinate 1,636,930 downwards.
TCTTTTCATCTGAAGTTGTTGTTTTTTTACGAAAATTTGAATTTTTTGTTTTATTTTTTATATATTTTATGGACTTAGGAGCACACGAGAGGTAACCACAGAAATTTTGAGCGTAAACAAGCAAAAGACATGGCCTGTGAAAAATTCAGAAGACACGCTTAGAATCGGAAAAAACTTCTGGGCTCAAAAAGGTAACCTTCTAAGTCTTTTTTGGGCAAAATAAAATCGCCGAACGTGGCGAAGCAGCGAATCAACGCATCCAAGAATTTTTTGATCGATTTTCATATATAAAACGTCTCGATCGGAGTCCATATGCGAAAGCTATGGCTGTTTAAAAACCGACTCCGAGTTAGAGGACGAAACAGGAACAATGCACGTAAAACTTGTTACACGCGCATAAACTAGACATGACGGCCATGGTTTGAATGTTCTTATCAATATATAGTTGTCCCTCCAATTTGTATGTTATCACCAAAATAATTTTACAAAAGATTTTATATATTGAGAATCATTGTTAATAACAATATGATGATATGTAATTACAATGTAATAATTAAATTAAAGTTTCCTTCTATCTTCAATCATCCACCCCCATACAATACCACACTCTCTTGTCATTTGAATCATGTAGCAAAATTTGTATATTTTTAATCACTCTTGTCCCGGTTGGTGTTACAAACTGGGATTAAAGATTTAAATAATCTTTAGTCCCGGTTCGTAACACCAACCGGATAAAGAGATCTTTAGTCCCTTTGCTATAAATCGGGACTAAAGAGGCTATAAGAGGTGTCGGAACTCCGTCGGAGCGTCGGACATTTTTAGTCCCGATTGATAATACCAACCGAGACAAAAAAATAGCATCTTTAGTCCGGTTGGTGTTACCAACCGGGACTAAAGATGTCCGGCACTCGACAACCTCTCGACAATATTTGAACCGAACTAAAGATAATCTTTAGTCCGGTTCGTGTAACAAACCAGGACTAATGTTTCTAGAAATCCGTAGACTTTTTAAACCATGATTAAAAATATTTTTTAGTCTCGGGTACTATTCAAACCGGGACTATTATGGATTTTGACACTTCAACCGAAAATGGTTTCTCCAGTAGTGACATGTTTTTATATTTAGATTGGACATATGATTTATCATATGAATATATATTGTATTTTTCTAGAATAGTACTTTTATAATTAACACTATAGTTTGTTGGTTCAAAAATATTTTGTAAGACAAATTAGCCGTTAAAATTATTTTAAAGACCATATTGATGCTCACAAGTAACAAACAAACAAACAAACATGCTCTTTTTATGGAAGCTGTACACCTTTTCTAAATAATTTTGTCTTTCAATACCTTGATTTTCGATGTTTTTCTTTTCATCCCATTTGCTTACGGTGTACATAATAGTTATGAAACTTTAGCTGTATTGGGATTCTCCGCAATAACATTAATATAAATCTGCTAACGTGTATTTTAATGCATGAAGTAGCGTTCAGCGGATTCGTATTCTGTACAGTTGGTCCAAATTAACCTCCTGTGACTTTACAGCAAATTACTATCTCCGATACGGAACATGTCGTTTTTGGACATCTTTTCAAGTCTAACTTTAATAATCCGTATCTTTTCAAATATTTAGATTTGATATATACGGGTCGTAAATACACGTTGCCTCAAGTACTAATTCCATAATATTTTAATTTACTGTGTTTTAAAAAAATCAAGAGAAATTTGTGATATGAGTATATTTTAAAGACAATATTGATGTACAAAATAATACTCGTATGATTTAATGAATACAAGAAGTGGTAAATTTAAGAAATCATCTTTTACTCCTTAAAAAAAATCTCATTTCATCCTCTCTACATTCCCTGCCCGAGTCTCCATAATTCAAGGAAAACCGCACCCATCAATTAAGAAAGAAATAGAAAAAATATTGGAAAATCTCGTGAAAAAGGAGAAAATATTTAATGAGTTTTATTACTCCAGGCGTTTTTTCTTATTTTGTTTCTGGTTGCTTTCTCACTCTACCCAACCTGACCACCATAAATACTCCCTTCTGTGCAAGTGCTTCGTTTGTTGGCTAGCTTCGCGTCATACTCCTCCATATATAGGCGCACCGCACGCGGTGCTCATCGATCGATTCGCCATGGCCGTCGACGCGCACCACCTGCACCACCCGATCCAGCCTGCTGCTGCTCTGGGTGAATCCATGTTCTCGCCGAGGCAGGCTTGTTTCGACACCGCCGGGGAGGTTGCCGGGGCCGGCGCCGGAGCGGTGATGGCGGGGCTTTGCCAGGAGCAGCAGCTGATGCAGGGGTACCAGGAGTACGTGGGTGGAGGAGGAGTGAGGCAGCCGGCGCCGGCGGTGGTGGTGGCGTCGGGGGGCGCGGCGGAGGTGCTGAGGCAGTACTCGCAGATGTGCGCCGCGGCGGAGAGCGGCGTCACGTTCGGCGGCGGACAGGAGGCGGCGGCGCCCAGGAAGAGGAAGCGCGCCGAGGTGCCGGTGGTTCTTGGCGCCGCGGCCGACGTGGCCGTGGCGGCGCAGGCCCGCCAGCAGTTGGTCGACGTCGACCGTCTCGTGCTCCACCATGTAAGTTGATTTTCATTTCTCGCCGTGGTCTCTTCCGGCGCTTGTCCTTCCACGCTCGCATTGAGCGCTTGGATGTGCATGCATGTGTTGATCGGCCTTGTCCGTGGATGCAGGCGGCGAAGATGTGGGCGGAGCTGGCAGAGCAGAGGCGGAGGCACGCGAGGCAGATGGTCGCCGCCGTCGAGGCCGCGGCGGCGAAGCGGCTGAGGGCCAAGGACGAGGAGATCGAGAGGATCGGGCGCCTCAACTGGGCGCTCGAGGAGCGCCTCAAGGGCATGTACGTCGAGGCGCAGGTGTGGCGCGACCTCGCGCAGTCCAACGAGGCCACCGCCAACGCGCTGCGCGGCGAGCTGGAGCACGTGCTCGACTCCCAGGCGCGCCGCGGCGCGCGACGACGGCGCAGGCGCCGGCGCCGGCGAAGACGCCGAGTCCTGCTGCTACGGCGAGAACGACGTGGCGGCGCCCGCGCGCGCCGCCGACGGCGGCGAGGAGGCGGCGACGTCGGCCGAGCGGCGGGGCGTCGTCCGCGGTGGGAGGTGCTGCAAGGGGTGCGGCGAGGCGGCGGCCGTGGTGCTGCTTCTGCCGTGCCGGCACCTGTGCGCGTGCGCGCCGTGCGCGGCGGCGGCGACGGCGTGCCCGGCGTGCGGGTGCGCCAACAATGGCAGCGTCTGCGTCAACTTTTCGTGAGCGATGCGCGGATGCGCGCGGCGAAGGGAAAGGAGTATAGCAATTAGAGTAGATTTTTCTGCTCTTTTTTCTTTTCTTTTTTTCTCTCTCCGTTTTTTTGTTGAGCTGATGGGGATAATAGGGCGATATGGTCTAATGATGTGGATATGAGAGGATGAGTTTTCCTTTTTGCGTTGGATCAATTGATCAACAAGGAAAAAACATAGGAATTTGCTAACCTTCAAATCAAATTGTTGCTTCGATTTTCTAGCTTCCTTATATCTTTGAGTTTATTATATCTTATCATCATACTTGTTTTTCTTTAGAATATTTTCAAACTCGAATTTGATCCGCAACCAAACTGCTAGTAGATGAAAAATCCTTGACATTTACTTGGTCTATCTTCCAAGAAGGAATAGGTCTGACGGTCACAGACACCATGTGCCTCTCTTTTGTACGTCATCTCTAACGTTTTTGAACTTTGTTTTTTTTTCTCCTGCAATGCAAGCATGCAACTATGTTTAATTTTACCTGCAAACTCTGCATTTATACGCGTACATTACGTCGTTTTTTACTTGATTCCAACTTGTTCTCGTTCAGACTCCAGGGCTTTTTTTTTTAATTTTAATTTTGCTCGGATTTTCCTGGCCGGTGTATCTACTGCAAACCGAGTGGCAGACTGGCAGTAAGATAGTAGTAGTGTCAAATATATGATCGAATCCTGCAAGAAGAAGCAAATCAATCAAAGAATTAAAGGAAATGATCTGATCGGCAACGGCTGGGGTATTATATATACTGTACATATATGCAGATCGAGCTAGCGTAGCGTCAATTTCACGTGACACATATATGTTGTGTTAATTCATAGTACATATTACTAGAGTAGAGATATGTTTAATTAATTTGATATTTTGATAGCTGTAGAGAAGAAGACGAAGAGATCTCCTGTCCGACTCGAGAGTAAGTATATTTTGATCGACGGCGTGCATCAGCTAGCAGACAACATACACAATCAGATGCACAGTAGTATATAACTTGTTACGCCGATTGGTACAGTAGCTTCTTTAGTTTTAGCCTGACCCGGACGAGAGTAATGGTGACCCAGATTGTCTCACGATACTAGCTGCACGTACGTACGTTACGACGTCCCTAGCTTATAGGTGCATGCACGGCATGGCCTCATATACCACTCCCTACTTGTTATAGTACTCGCCACAATGCAAGTACGTACACATTCACTAACATATCTATAATAACTGAAACACACACATCCATAATTTAAATAATTTAAATGAAGATATGACATAACCTAAAATACGTATCTATGTTGATTTATTTTTGAGTCGGACCATGCTTTTTCTTTGCTGCCGTGTGGAATCTCCGATCGGAGTCGAGTAGGACGTTTGATGGGAAAGGTCGTCGTCGGCCGGCCGGCAACGGCAAGGTGCCTAGCCTAGCAATTTGATTGATTGCGGGGTTTTGGATACGCGCGTTGCGCATGCGTGTGTGCGTGCGTGCATAGGCGCAGGTATATTGGGGTTATAGCATATGCAACAGATGTCCAATCACATCTAAAATTCTCATTTTAGACTAGTTTGAAGGAAATTTTATTTTCAACATATTGTTCATCTTATTCCCAAATTTTTTTTGTTTTCTTTTCCGTGTTTTTCGTTCTCCAGAAATAGCTAAACACGCCGGCGTCCAATTTCTCTCTCGCGCCATTCTTCCCGCGCTGTTTTGGAGTCGCGCGCTCCCCCGACGCGCTCCTCACCCGCAGCCACATCCCCCGCCGCGTCCTCCACCGCCGTGTCCTCCCGTCACGCTCATCCCCCACCGCGCTCCTTCCCCGACGCCTCCTCCCCGACGCGCTCCTCCCCCGCCGTCTCTCCCGGTATGCTCAACCCCGCCGCGCTCCTTCCCCGACGCCTCCTCGCCCGACGCGCTCCCCCCGCCGTCTCCTCCCCCGACGCTCCTCCCCGCCGCCTCCTCCCCGCCATGTCCTCCCCACCGCACTCATCCCCCGCCGCGCTCCCCCGACGCCTCCTCCCCCACCGCGCTCATCCACCGCCGCATCCTCCCCCGTCGCCTCCTCCCCGCCGTGCTCCTCCCTCGTCGCCTCCTCCCCAACGTGCTTCTCCACCGCCACGCTCCTTCCTTCCGCCGGCGGCTCCTCTTCCGCCGTGACCCCGCCTCATCCCACCGACGCGCCGCGCTCGTCCCAGCTCCGCCACCGCATCCTTCGCCGCGCTCGTCCCTTCTCGTAAGTGGTTTAGTGTACCTCTATAACTAGAGATTGCAATATTTGTGAGATTAATCCGTAAAGAACACTTAAGAAACTTTGAGAAATCATTGTAAAATAGCTCTTGGTATCTCTTTATCACCGATTTAGGGGTAGTCTTTCTTGATGTAAATGTTCCCTTCATTTTGGAATTCCGCATTGTCGCTCTCCTGAAACATCTGTGCACAAAAGCAGTGGAAGATATCATATTAGTTCTTGGTTATATGACCTCCTAATGCTGGTAACAGAAAATGTGGTCTCTCTTTTTGGATATCTCATGCATTGCAGGAAAAAATGTGTTCACTATACTACTTGCATTTAACTGTTTTATATGTCGTATGAATGAAAAGAGACAAATTATGGGAGTATATAATCGATTGGAATTTCCAAGATGTACATATAGAAATAATTACTTTATTGTAGAATTTAGTAGAAATCTTTAGTAACTAATAACCAATGAAATCAGCCAACAAATATGCTAACCAAACCCAGAATCCTCAATGCCGAGTTGGTGTTGCAAATATATGCCTCTACATTATTTAGGGAAGCATTTTCATCTTATGAGTTACTCAAATTGGTCAGCAAACCGCAAACGTGACAGTCTAGTCATGTCTGCTCCGTCACTACCAAGACCACCACCAAGGTTCTTCCTTGATAATCATCGGGTAGGCCTAGGGGGCACAATCCGCGCCTTTCGACCATCGGCTGCAGCCACGGTCGCCGGGCGCGGCAGGCCCCCAGCAGCTCCTATAAATTATGGTGGTGCTATCCATGGAGTCGATCTGATGGGAAGGTCCCAAGAAGAGACATGGAACGGCGATCACCTTCATAGCCAGTCGGAGCATAATTATTGGACAGACATCAATGACTATTCGACTTCGTCTCAGGAAGGTAAAGTACTGAAATGAGATTCAATACATACATGACATTTGGAGATACTTAGTGAAATGATTATTTGTTTATATCTTTGATTGTGCTATATTTTCATGATAACTTATCATAGGTAATGGATATTTTAGTGACCCGATGAATGGCCAAGAGTATGAGGATATTCCAGTTGATTCACAAAGATCAATAGCCATGGAAAATACTAACCCCAAGAGGCCTAACCAAAAAAGGAGTAAAAATTTTAGTGAGGACGAAGACAAACTCTTAGTATCTGCTTGGCTTAATACAAGTCTCGATGCTGTACGAGGGAATGACCAATCTGCAGGGACATTTTGGGAGAGGATATATGAGTACTATCATAGAAACAAAACATTTATATCAGATCGCACACAAGGATCTCTCACTCACCAATGGTCAAATATCCAGGAAAATGTTAATAGGTTCACAGGCTATGTTAGCTAAATTGAGGGTAGAAGACCAAGTGGACTCACCGAGCAAGACAAGGTAATTCCGTTTTGTTGCCAAGTATGTTATAATATGCCTTCAACATGTAGATATACTGATGTTCTATTTTTTTAAATAATGTAGATAATGCAAGCTTGTACCATGTATAAGGCTGACGATAAGAACAAGAAGTCCTTTACGATGCTTCATTGTTGGAACCTCCTCCGACACCATCAGAAATGGATTGATAGAAGGGCAACGAAGGAAAATCAACAAATAACCACTAAGAAACGAAAGAACAATGACGATGGTAGCCCTAGTGTTGATCTAGATGTACGAGATGTAGGCGTGGCTATAGAGTCTGACTCTCCGGAGTACGACGTGTCTAAGAGACCCATGGGCAGGAAACAGGCAAAAGAAAAAGCAAAAGAAGTTAAAGTTCCTCGGTCTACATCTGCTGTACAATTATATTGGGAAATTAAAAAAGAGTCAGACAAGAGTAAAGAAGCTGATAAAAAAGAGAGATGACAACAATTCATGAACTTGCAACAGGAGAAGTTGCCACTAAAGAAAATGTTAGAAGAGGAAAGAATCATGACCTTGGACATTAGTGATAAGTCGCAAGAGCAACAGTTGTATTACAAGAGTTTGAGGGTTGAAATCTTATCTCATCGAATGAATAACGACGCAACATCACAGGTATGATTGGTTCATATGACACGTATGATTGGAATGAGTATGTGTTGACCTCTTTTCTGTGCTTGTGGTGTAGTTTGATGAACAGATTAGGGCAGATGAGTAGAGAACAGTGAACAGACCAGGGCAAAACAACAGAGGAACAGAAGAGCAGGTAACTCAATATAACTTCACTTATGTTGTTGCTGCAGTACTGAATGGAGTCAATTTTGGTAGCATTTTAAGTTGTTTTCACCAATTTGTTTAGTGATAAGGAAATAAACAAACATTAAGTCCAGTTCTGTCATGTTCGTTGTTCTGACAAAAACATTATACTCAGTGTCCAACAAAGTTTTTCTTGGTTCTAGGAAGAAATTGTGGTTTTATCACATATATATTGTTTTATAGAGAATAAACAAAACACATGATGCAGTTCTGGAACAATTGTTAATTGTGATTCTGCAACAAAACTCATGGAACTTCCTTGATAAATTATTAACTTATTGACTTATAATTTTTATTTTTGCTACTGACAAAAATTATACCAAAATCTACATCCTACTGTCAAAAGATGGGCATTTTATCACCTATGATTTGAGCTACCCAAAACCGTGAATGCAACTGCCTCCGTATTTCGAACTCGTTTTGCATACTACCCGAAGTGTTGCTACCTCTCCGTATAAAGCTGCATCACATTCTACATGGTGGTGTGTGTGGTTCATGCATAACCATGTGCAGAGCAGAAATTGATTGGTGTGTTTGATAAATGAATTTCATTTCACAGCAGCAATTGTGGCATTAGCATCTTGTTTCCCCTGTTGTCTGGTGTTCCATTTCATCTCTTTATAGTCTCTCTACTATACATACCATCACTAGTACCTATCAAGATACTGGAGATCTAGAGCCTTTTGTATCCGGTCAGCAGCCAACTACATTGAGCCATTGACTAATCCAACTAACAAGATTGTATTTGATTCCTATCTATATACTAGTTAACACATATGGATCGATGATGCATGGTCTTGGTTCTTGTGTTCTTGTGTTCATGGTGTCGATAATTAGCTAGTCTGATCATCCATCTTAATGAAAAAGTTAGCTTTGTGAGCTAGTAGAACATGGATTGCATGGCCATGTTGAAATAGAATTTGGACAATCGTGCATGTACGAACTGTTTTGAATATGTCCTTGTGTTATGCATGTATACTTCAATTTCATGGATGCAACAATAATAAAATTGTACTTTAGAACTCATTGATACTGACAGAATTACAATTCAGAGATATCACTGAAGTATAACGCTATAAGGCCATCTGAAACAATTCTCTTTTTGTTCAATCTGCCGTTGCTTGATAATCATTTGTGAATTTCAATCTGCTGTTGCGGTTCAGGCTGTCTGTTGTGCTGCCAAGGCATTCAAGTAATCGAAATATGGAAGCCATGAGATGAAAGATACCTTTATATTATTGCTAATAAGTGATATATTTTGTTCCCTCTTGTCAAGCATGTATGCCATTGCTGTCAAGCATGTATGCCATTGCTTTCTGCAGTTTTCTTAAGTTTTTGCAATAGTTCATACTTTCTGGGAAACTCTGTAGAAAAGACTTCAAATTTTAATATATTTCTCTTTTGTTGTTCTACAGATTTACCAATGATACGATTAATTGCCGAGACATGAAGAATAAAATAGATTGATCTTGATTTTGGGAGAAGGCCATCAGATTTTAGTTTAATTATGTCCATATTTTGGCCATGGATTGTTGTTCATTTTTGCAGCAGACTAAGTTTATAGCATCCAATTTATTTCCTTTACACATGTAATCAGTAAACTCGCTAATCATAAATCCTTATCAAATTGCCCTATCAAATTCTTAATAGGCTATCAAAATATAAAATGCTGGATTGCAAGAATTAATCGGCCAGGTCTGATTTGCTTGCACCATATATGGGCCATAGTCGATTGTCTCGCTAGGGTTTGCGGTGCATCTCTGTGTCACTAGGGAGGCATTGATTTGTGATCACAAACAGCTTTTTGATATCACAATTTGAATGTACCAAACGTTTGCATGGAATAATTAAGAACGAGAGATAGCTGCACACACTCTTTTTAAAATGAAATATATTTGACATAGTCTGTGACAATCCATTATTCGATAGCAAGAAATAAAAAGTAGATAAGTAGTTATTATAATGCTGACAAATTAGTTTCCATGAAGGTCCCATGAATGTTCTACTAGATCATTTTGTAGCTGCAAGTGAATCCCTTTATCCTTGATTCTTTGATAGTTTTGAATGAACTGATCGAGCTCAGGAATGTGGTCATGTGAAACTTCTACTGTTTCTCCAATTTCATGAAAATTTAAGTCCGCATCTTCGTTCCCTTCATCTTCAATGATGATGTTGTGCATAATGACACACGCAATCATAATGCCCGCAAGAGTTTTTTTATCCAAGTAACGAGTTGGCCCTTGAACAATAGCGAATCGAGCCGGTAGAACCACAAATGCTCGTTCCACATCCTTCCTAGCCGCTTCTTGTGCTTGGGCAAAATACTTTCTCTTATTACCTTGTGGCAGTAGGTATGGTCTTCACAAATGTTGCCCATGGAGGATATATGCCGTCTGCAAGGTAGTAACCATTGTGTAATCATTACCATTCACACTATAATTTACTTTTGGAGCTTGTCCTTCCGCCAGCTTGGAAAACAATGGTGACCGTTGCAACACATTAATATCATTATGTGATCCGGGCAAACCAAAAAATGCATGCCAAATCCAAAGGTCTTGCGACGCTACCGCTTCAAGAATAATTATGGTTTCACGCGTATGCCCAGTGTTTTGACCATGCCATGATGTTGGACAATTCTTTCACTTCCAATGCATACAATCTATGAAGCCCAGCATTCCACGGAAACCTCTTTGCTCATGCATTGCAAGCAATCTAGTAGTATTCGTATCGTTTGGTGATCTCAAATATTCATCACCAAAAACCTCAATTACAGCTCTTACAAATCTTTTCAAACTTTCTAGAGCGGTGCTTGCTCCAATACGGACGTAATCATCAATAGCATCTGCAACCCCACCATATGCTAGTATTCTCAACGCAGCAGTAACCTTCTGTAATGCACTCAGGCCAAGTGTTCCCGCTGCATTTCTTTTTTGAACAAAATAGTTGTCGTGCTCTTCTACGGCACACTTGATTCGCATAAACAACGAACGTCTCATTCGAAACCTGATGAAAATAAAAACTACGTATTACAACATGCAACAAACATCTCAAAAAAGTCGATGAAATTTTTAAAACAAACCTGCGTCTGAAATAAATAGGACCATATGTTGGATTATCGGAGAAGTAATCTTCATATAGCCTCTCGTGACCACCTATTCTATCTCGATCAATTACTTGATGTCCAACCACAGACCCTCGTCTGGTGTGATCATCATCGTCTTCTTTTAAAATCATAGACAATACGAACTCGTCGTCATCTGATTCTAACAACTCCTCCATGACAAAAAAATTCACTCATCGTGGATCGATTCACGCGGACGTGTGCATGTATACAAATTGTAAAACTTGACGGCAAGAAAGTCCTCCCTGGCGGCGCCAAACAAGCTTCCGGCGGCAACACTGTGATTAAGTTTGTGATTAGGTTAATGTCTTTATATATGCAGCATGCATACGTGCGGCAAGCAACCCAGCAAGCTTTTTGAGGTATTAATCAATCAAATCAATAGGACACTAATAATAGATAGGACTTGGCATGACTCAACAGAATTTAAGAGATAACCGTGATAACCATGTGGGTTTTCTAAAATTTATCAAGGTTGAACTTCAAACCTCTAATAGGTCACTACGGGAAATCCTCTGTTTGTCGAGTGCCTGGGACACTCGGCGAAGGTTGTAAAACACTCGGCGAACACTTCGTCGAGTGTTGCACTCGGCATAGCTCACACGGTGAACTTTGGATCGGCAAAGAGCTCTTTGCCGAGTGTTTTCCATTGGGCACTCGACGAAATCTTCGCCGAGTGTCCCTTCGACACTCGGCAAAAAAAAGTACACATTAGGTTGTGTGGACGATGACGGAAAATTTTGCCGAGTGCCGGCAAAAAAACACTCGGCGAACTTTTAAATTTTGCCGAGTGCCATCAAAAAACACTCGGCGAAAAGTGATTTTTTGCCGAGTGTTTTTGTTCGTCGAGTGTAAACACTCGGCAAAGTGTCCTTTTTGCCGAGAATTTTTTGCCGAGAGCCCGCTCGGCAAATAGATTGTTCGTCGAGTGCCTAATATAAAACTCTCGGTAAACAATTTTGCATTCGGCAAACATGGGCTTTCCCGTCTGGATTTTTTGATGGTTAGATCACGCGTGCTTGGGCTAACTGGTTAATGCACGATATGTTTGCATCGATCAATTGGTCAGATTTAGATTCAACTTGTCCTAAAAATAACTATGATAAGTACATGATAGATATTATTCATGGTATGTTGTTACAGTGTAAATTTATATTAGAATTATATTTGTGCCAGATAAGTTTTCTTTGGGGCAGTCCGGGTGCTCTTGTGTTTTTTTAGCTCATGTACTTCCTTTCTCAAAAATAGTTTGGAAGAACTTTTGCAGGATGTAGGAAAAAAAATTAGAGGGGTTAAACATACCTAGTAAAATGACACCAAACTGTCTTCTATGAAAAAATAAAATAAAAGGGGCCAAATGGGGCACACCGGGAGGGGGTTGCTCTAGCCCGCCCCTGCTGAAAAAAACAAAAGATTACCATGTCGATGGATTGTTTATATTCTTTCGTGATAAAATATCATTCACTAAAATCAGTATCCCATTAAAACTGTGTCTATATTTTTATTGGGGTAGAGGCCGGATTTTAATCCACAATCCAAAAAATTTTATGTCAATAAAAATACTATTTAGTAAACCCTTGATTGTAGCGAGGCAATGTGTTTGCTTCCGTTCTATTCAGCCGGTTGCGGCTCAGTGTACAACCTCTCTGTTGAATATTAAGAATGAAGATTTTTAACTGCTTATTACTTTTAAAAGCGACGTTTAACAATTTGCCACCTGAGACCTACATAACAGAAAACACCAGAATTCACATGTCATAAAAACATAAGTGATAAATTGTTACACGTCATATCTAAAAGTGGCAAATAATTAAATCCCTGAATAAAATGTGATTCTTGAACATTTTGGCCCACTTCTTTTTCCTTTCATGTTTGACACATAGTGCAAATTATCACGTTCGAGAGCTACTCTCTTCCGTCATAAATATTTGATATCACCACTCACAACATATACAATATACTTTATCCTCTCCCATGGATTCATATGTCAATATCACTAAAGTAGTAGACGTTTAGTAGACGTGAGGAGCCTTCTCTCTTTTATATTTTTAAGGCATCTTACGCACGCTATGGCACGCGACACACGCCTCTACGTGCGTGGGCTGCTCTGGCAGGGGTCTTTTGTTGGCTAGTACTCCATCTGTTTTATATTATAAGTTGTTTTGATTTTTTTCTAATCAAACTAAACTTATTTAGGTTTAACCAAGTTTATAGAAAAACTTAACAATATTTACATCATCAAATTAGTTTTATTAAATATATTTGATAATATGTTTATTTTGTATTGTTGCTATATTTTTTATAAATTTGGTTAAACTTAAAAACATTTGACTATAAAAAAGCAACATATCCTATGCACACAAGTTTTTTTCACACCAACTAATAAATGTCACATAAATTCTATAGAAAAATTGGATACATGTTTCCAATAGCATTACACATATTTGTGAAATATTAACAAAACACAAAATTCTGACAAATTTTCTCTATTTTTCACTTTTCTGTTACGACTAAAATATAATAAATTTGAATATAAGACTTTGTAGATATACGTAATACTATTTTGAATACATGTCTAATTTTATAAAAAAATGTGTGACATTCATTAGTTGATGTATACGAAATATTCATGGAATATGTTTATAAAAGAAATTAAACGATTCATAATACGAAACAGGGAGATGTGAGCAGTACCGTCAGAACTGATATCATCGTATAGTCTTGATCGTCAGGGCCATGCGTATGTCTTGTTTCCTGTTATCGGCTAGACAAGCGAAAGGAGATCATGGTGTACTTACTGAAAGGTGTATACCCCTATATGTTTAAAGAGTGACAGAAAACTGAAACTTTATATGTTTCGGTTATATATAGTATCCCGGATCGACCATACCAAGAACTTGCTAGTGCCGATGAGATTATGAGATGATGCATCAAGAAGAAGATTGGTATTGCCAATATTTTGGTAGCCAACCTCAAGCGAAGTTCATACACCTTCGAAATTTTAGCAACAAACAAAGTTTTGGTAACGCCTAAAACTTTGCACCACCAAAATTTTGAACAAGGTTTGTGTGGCTAATAGACCAAACTACTTCTTTCGGTCTCAAAATAAAATCATTTTTGTTCTATCCATCTTAAAATAAATTTATTTTGAAACAATATTATATGAAAGTATGAAACAAATGCATTAACCCTTTGAAATGTAACATAGGATTGAAAAAACATAGAAATAGGAAAAACATAGTATTTCGATAGAACTAAAAGTGTAAAACAGAGGATTGCGACAGCATAGAAAAATACAGAAATGATCGTTTGATTGAATGTAGAAAAATACATGAGAGATAAAGACTCAAATAAAAGTTTTCATGAGGTTCTATCTTATATTAAATTTCATCTAAAACTTTTATGGCAAGAGACATTCTATATAAATCAAAGAGGACCTAAAAATAGATAAAATAGAAACAAATTGCATTGATTTAAGAAAGTAAAGGTATTTTAGTTTTTTTCTCTTGTATTGGTTTGTATGGGATTGAGAAAAAATAACTTATTTTTATATGAAAAATAAATTTATTTTGGGACAGAGGTAAGAAAAATAAAAGTAGCTATTTTCTCCTAAATACAAGTTGGGCTACTAGAATGGGCCAAACAAGAGCCCGCTCTAGTTAGGCCCACCGCTGCAACCACACCCTCGAACGCAACCTCTCGCCTGGCCGTCCCCCATTGCCGTACGGCTCTACTCCCCAGGGTTTAGCTAGGTTTTGTCTCCCCGCATCGCCGGCGCCGCCGCGAGCCATGGCCGGCGCCGCCGGAGAGGACGACGCCGCGTGGGAGCGCGCCATCGCGGCGGCCGTCAAGAACGCCCCATTCTCCGCCCCCAAGACCCTAACCCTCGACGGCGCCGTCAAGTCCACCACCGGCCGCCTCCCCTCGCCGTCGCTCTTCGACCGCTACCCGTCCCTCGAGGAGCTCTCCGTCGCCGGGGCACGCCTCTCCTCGCTCGCGGGCCTCCCGCGCCTCCCGGCGCTCCGCCGCCTCTCCCTCCCCGACAACCGCCTCTCGGGGGCCGCTTCCCTCGCCGCCGTCGCCGAGTCCTGCGGCGCCACGCTCCGCCACCTCGACCTCGGGAACAACCGCTTCGCCGAGGTCGACGAGCTGGCGCCGCTCGCGCCGCACGGGATCGAGTCGCTCGACCTGTACCAGTGCCCCGTCACCAAGGTCAAGGGGTACAGGGAGAAGGTGTTCGCGCTGATTCCCAGCCTCAAGTTCTTGGATGGCATGGACGCCGAGGGCAACGACCGCTTGGAGTCCGATGAAGAGGAGGACGACGAGGAGGATGAAGAGGAGGATGAGGAGGGTGAAGGGGAAGGTGATGAAGAAGAGGAGGGTGGAGAGGAAGGGGAAGGTGATGAGGATGACGAAGAGGAGGAAGCGGAAGGAGACGAAGAAGAGGATGAGGAAGAAGGTGATGAGGAGGTGAGAATTTTATTCTAGTTCTTGTCGTCATTAAGAATATATTTAGGTCTTGCATAGTTGTCAAGTTGCAAAGTAATTTTGATTCACTTATATATGGGCTCAATTATATATTAGTACACTTTGTTCCTTTTGATACACTTAATTAGTCAGTGATTTGTTGCTTGGTGTTGTGAACTACCCTAATGTTTGGATTGATCCTTTTTTTTCGCCAATCTGCATTGAAATCCTAGGACTAACCAAACATTGCTTCTTATTATGTTGTTGTCCAAGAGAGCACTCCATTTAGTGTAGAATTTTGAAAATCTGTATTTTTGAGCATACGAGCTTAAGAAGAAATGGTGCCTAATCTATTACCCCAATCATCCTTCACATGGATGATTTGCGCTCTCATCCTTTTATTTTTCTTGTTAATAGTTTTTGCTGCCTGCGATAGCACATCTTAGCTGCACTGCTATAATCTAGCAACACTTGATTGGTTGATCTACAGCTAAGCCTAGAAAAGTAAACAAATCAACCAAAAATAATTTATAGACTGAGACTTTATACAACGTTATTCATTGCTCTTTTATGCCTTACCGCGCTGTTTATCTTTGTATACACAAAAGTTTCAACAATCATAATATGTTGTGATCGCAGCATCAGGACCTCTTTAATTTGCTTGTTTGTTTTTTCCCATAAAGACACTATTTCCCTCCATTTCACAATTCTTGTCCGTTGACTCAGGAATTCGCCTTCTCAAAATGTTTGTCCATTGAGGAAATAAAAACATAGTTGTTGCAACATTTCAACTATATATTAGGAGTGGTAGCATGTCATTTAATAGGATATGCTTGGTCCTTTCAAATTAACTTGGAATGGGTGTGTGAGTGTGTCCTTGATTTATGTTCATTGGTAGCCAAATGGCGAGGCAGATGATGTGAATTGTAATGTTGTGAAATCTCGGTCTACATTGTTGTAGCGTGCTCATACTGTTCCTTTGTACGTTATATACAGATCACATTTTACTTATGGCTCTATATTTCTGTCAGCTAAATTAATCTGCATCTTTTTCAGGCTGAAGATGAAGAGGATGAAGCTGATGCTGATGAAGAAGACGAAAGCAAAGTAGCCAATGGAAGCAAAGGATCTTCGGGATCAGCTCAGCCAAACAAAAGGAAGAGGGACAATGAAGATGATGCTAACGGAGACAACTGATCTGGTTGGGTCTGGAAATGGTTCCGGCTGGTCTTTGATGGATTTCCCTCCAATGTTCTTTTGGAGGGCTTTGAGCCTTTGAGGCGTTTCCTTCTGTTGGTGTACAAGATTTAGCTGTTTTTTAGATGCCAGTTGCCAAAGGTTTTCTAGTTATATTCAGGACTTGGACATATCCTGATGTACTCCTGCACATTTCTGTGACTTTCAGATGCTGCTAATTGAAATACTGGTTCTGGCCTGGTCATGCGGATGTTGAACTAGCATATCATGATTGAATTGTAAATATTCTTCTTTTTCACGTTGCCCACATCGGTTTACTTTGATAGACAACACCCACCACCGTAAGAGGGTGCTTGACAGAGCTCAATAAAATGAATTAGCAATATAAAGCTATCTTTTATTAGTGTCAGACTTAAAAAAGTTAGAGTTCTATCAAACACCCCTAACCCCTAAGGAACACCCCTAAGGGTTGAACCTAAAATTGTATTTTGAAACTCTAAGGTCTTTTTGTTTCAGCTTATTTGATTTTTTTTAAAAAAACTTTTATAAATAAAATATTTGTAAAAAACACTCCCGTGAGAAGCAGAAGAAAGCAAGTTTTCAAAGGGCATATCTCTTTAGTAAAAGGCCCGAGACCCCGAGTTTGAAAGACACAGCTGTTAGATTGGGCGGAATGCTGCGCCATATTTGCTTGTGTGGCAACAGATGAGCAAATTTTCCAAGATCAAGCTTCACAAATAAAATAGCTAATTCGTCAAAATGGACCTACATAAGAATGGTTACATAAAATTGGGCCGGTGGTATGCCAGTATAATACTAATCTAACTCGAGAATACAGCTCATCCCAAGCTCGCCTCGCGATCACTTGGACTCCAATGCTTTCACCGTCTTCTTGATTTCTTGAAGGACTTTGATTTTGTGGAAACAGGAGCATTGCGCTCCTCCTCTTCCTCATCATCTTCGTTCTTCCTCCGCTTTTTCTTGTGGCCACCGCTCTCCTTCATCGTCTGCATCAGACAGCAAGAGCAAGTAAAAAAATCAATTCACACACAATTAGTCGTACGATTCAAGACGCAAGGCTCTACCACAACAAGAAGAAGGCGAACTATCTACCGTTCAGGCCGTCGGAAACAGGTGTACATCCGTTGTACAGAATATTGAGGGGGCACCGCCAGGGTGACACAACAGTAAAACACTTCGAATTGACAGTGCAGTCAAGAGAATGAGCACATACCGTCAGCGCAATCCTCTTTGAGTCAGAGATACGTTCACGAAGTATCATGATTTCTGCATTATCCACCTTACGATCAGGAATATTATATCCTACAAAAAATAGTTGACAAACAGATCCAGATTTCAGAATGACGGCCTCCAGTTTCAAATGGGAAAAAGGGAGAAGTCACAAGGATAAGTGCTATTACCAAGGAGCTTCTCTATCATCTTAAACCACATGGCCTCGTATTGATTCACCAAAGATACAGCATATCCTGTATTCCCTGCACGTGCAGTTCTACCCACCCGATGAACATAATCCTGCATTTGGCACAGTAAGTAAAGTCAATACAAAAAGGTATCTTCAAAATGTAAATCGAGAAAGGGCATATAAGTACTAAAGTAGAAACCTTGGAATTCATTGGAATATCATAATTGATAACCACATCAACTCCTTGAATGTCAAGACCACGACTTGCCACATCTGTGCAAATAAGGATATTGCAGTCTTTCGTTTTGAACCTGTTTAAAGCGCCTATTCTCTTATCCTGAGAAATTTTATAAAATAATAGACAAGTGTAAGATAAGCATTGTACGGGGAAAAACAAACATGTGCATTCACTTCTACCTTCTAAGTTCTAAATTGAAGGATAACTGAATGAGAAAACAAACAATTTCTATTTGAAAGGAAAGCAAGTAACCTGACTCATTTGGCCACTAATAGAGATAGCTTTAAAACGAAGATTCCTTAGGGTGAGAGCAAGGAGCCTTGTTGATTCACAGGTCCGCACAAAGATCATGATCATGCTCCCAGGCAACTCATTCAGAACATGAACGAGAAAACAATCCTGGAATAATACATAAGACAGTTCAGAACATTGAATGAAAATGGCAATCTACCATGACGTGGGCAACCTCACATAATGACTTATGCAAGGCTTTCAATTCATCATGGGCAACATTGTCAGGATTTCCTACTAAATGTACAGGAGAAGTTTCAAAGTGATGCCGTGTGCGTACAACCAATGATGGTGCTTTGTTATGACTCTTAATTATGACATTGAGGTCAGCATGCAGCTAATTTAATAAGATCAAAACCACATGGACGTCAATAGACCAAATATAAGGGATAAGAATTGACCTTGTAATCTGCAGGAACAAAATAAAACTCCTGTCTAAGTGTGTCCACTGTAGAATATTTGGATGCTACCTCGACCTGATCGCAGAAATGAAAAGTTGGGACTATTAGCAAACAATAAGATACCAGAAAATGTCCCCATCATGCCCGAAAGATGGAGAAAGAATGCTACCTTAACAGGATTTCTTAGACAAGCACGCTGCAGTTTAGAAACCTGGAGAGGATAGACGTTATTGCAAAGAAAACCAAATTCAGTCTAAATGTAAACAAACAGATAGCATAGCCATCAGGTGCCATTTAGAAAAATAGGCCATGATCATATCATTTAGAAAATACAAAATATCGGTAAATGGTAGCACCGTAGCAATACAGCATACGTCAGAATAAATAGAACATCTACCATTTCACTACCTCAAGAATTTATAAACGTGTCATAATTGTATATTAACCTAAGCTGCTAACATGGCCACATCAATCTGATAAAGTAAACAATCAATTGATGGGGGACCAGCAATGTTTAATTCCATTCTTTCTCAGAATTCAGAGGAATCATAAATCTTCTCTGAAAACTACCAATTCACCAACCTTATTGGTCATTGTGGCTGAAAAAAGGAAAGTTCTCCGTTCTTTAGGGATAACATTCAGAATATCATCAAGGGATTTCTGGAACTCCACATTAAGTAACTTATCAGCTTCATCCAAAACCTAGCCAAAAATAAAGATAAGGACACATAAAACAAAAGCAATTAATTAGAAAAACTGATATAATTGACCCATATTCAACTCATATTTACAAATGTCATGACATAATTTACAAGGTACTTACCATTGCATTCAACAGTTTACAATTATTAATAGTGATTGTAACACTTAAACTTGAGGGGGGAAGTTAAATATAAAATGAATGAATAAATTTTGCTGCACAGAGTGTGAAAGATACTCAAAATAGGATAAAAATTATACAATTTGAAACTTTTCTCCAAGAATGCAGTGCTGTTCATTTTGGATGAGCTTGAGGTAACTAAGGGAAGGCAATATATCATTTCACATTGAACTGTTGGAATGACACCGATAGACTGTTTAATGGATATTGCAACAAGTCAAAAAGGTATTACTAAAGCCTTCATTTTTAAAGCTGTACCTGCGGCAATCAAAGATGATATTTTAAGTTAAAAAAACAAAATCTAGACTAAAACAACCAGTCTTGCTAAAACTCACAAGATTCAGACAGAGCCTCAATAAAGGAAAAAGTTATACCCAAAAATGTTGATAATAGTTGGAGTACGAATGAAACAGAAGAAAAATTGACACAATGGAAAGGGAGCATAATTTTCAAAGATGCGCGAACCATGGTTTCATAAAAGATGGATTTGACATGAATATATTGACATATGGAACTAGAAAATGTTGAAAAATATACCCAAGGCCACAACATCAAATTATTTAATGAAGTATGCATACTAACAAGAAGCAACATGTGGAAAAAAAAGAACAGAGTGCACATACCAAGTACTTCAATTTATTAAGGCTAAAACCTTTCGTATCTGTCAAATGATCCAAAAGACGTCCAGGAGTTCCAACCTAAGTTTTGAGGGAAATGATACAGTAAATATCCTGAGAGCCCAGATGAAAGCAATCATTTGTGCTATCAGGTTTATGTAACAAAGTTCTCATGGACAGGAATGATGTTAACAGACCAAAATCACATCACATTGTCTTATGAGGTAGACGAAATCATTTACTTAAAATACACATACCACAATATGTGGGCGTTTTGCAAGGGATACAGCTTGTTGCACCCGATCAACTCCTCCAACAAGCTGGGGAAAGGGGAAACTCAATTGATGATGGTCAATAAAACATCAACAGGTTGTAATGGATGAAAATATGAAGACTTGCTTTTAATCATACAAGAGCATAATAACCAAGGAACACCTCTATGCATGTAAAAGCACCAAATTCAATTATAGTCAGAAGAAAAAACTAACATTAGAGAGAAATAAACCAATGCATTTAAATATAGCTCCTGCAGGTGTTACAATATCCAAGAGATGCTATACCAAAAGAAAAGGAAATATTTTGCGGTGGACACTCATCCAACAGATGGAAGAAGCCAACACAGATTGGCACATCAGCATCAACCGAAACACCAAGTGACCATAATTGTGTACCAAAATCCAGGGAAAAGACTAGCCAGCTAGATAAAACCAATATTGTGAGCACTAACCGGCTACATAACCTACTCGAAGAACTTGTTAACAACATTCACAAAAAAGCAATCAATTGTTTGGTATGTGATAAAGGTGAACTGCATAAAGAGATGAGAAAGCATACACAATGTCCATAATCCAATAAAGATTGTCACTAGTAAGTTGTAACAAAATCACTCACCACTGTGCAACTCAGACCGATCGCAGACCCGAGTGCCTCAAACTGCTGTCCAATCTGAAAAGCCAGCTCCCTGAACAAGCACACGCTCATGGTTACAGTAACCAACCGAGAATCTTCTCTCGAGGAGAAAAACAAGTGCACGGTACATGGAAAACTCTTTCTAAAAATTTGGCAACCTTGTAGGCGACAGCACGCAGGCGAACAATGCCTGTGGTTTGTCCTGCTTGAGCAGCGCCTGGATGATCGGCAGCGCGAAGGCGCCCGTCTTGCCGGAGCCCGTCTGCCCCAGCCCAATCAGGTCCCTCCCTGCACAAACCACACACACACACACACACACACACACCCCAATGACACCATCTCATGTCACCATCAGTTGCTGACTTGCTGTCGTCGACATGGCCGCCGCGGTGGCGCGCTCGGGTGATGGGCGTAGGTAAGTACCTTCGAGGGCGTGGGGGATGGCCTCGGCCTGGATCCTGGTGGGCTCCTTCCACCCCATGGCGTCGCACGCCGCCACTAGCTCAGGGCAGATGCCCAGCTCCGCGAACGTCGACGGCCGACGCGTCGGCGGCTCGGACTCCGCGGCCTCCTGCTCCTCACCACCGTCCGCGGCGGTCACCACCTCCTCCTCCTCCTCCTCCTCCACCACCACCTCCATCTCCTTCTTCTTCTTCGCCATGGCTGCGAGAGACGGGAGGGAAGCGGTGGTGGCTTGCTTAGGCGGCGGAAGAAGCTGCGGCTCGGGGGTTGTGGCGGCGGCGGCGCGTGGAGGTGGAGGTTGTCATAGAGAGAGTGGAAGGAGGCGTGGAGATTATTTATGGAGATGAACCCTCGGTGGACATTTTTATTATGGGCCTTCAGATATTGGGCCTGTTTGGACGACGGACCCATATATCCATGGGGAATTCTTTGGCGGCCCAGCTCTGCCCAACCGTATGGACAAACGGAAACATTGCCAGTTCTTCGTAGAGCATTCCGATAGCTTTTTCGAGCCAAATTTTAACAATTCTAGTAAAAAACATACTTCAACAGCCTTTTCAACTAGATGACATCCGGTTTGCCAATCCCTCTCCTCCCTATACATGCCCAAACGGGCCACATGGCACGGCCCAGCACGAGAACGGCTGCGGCACGGCCCGTTAGGCATAATTACTGTGACGGGTCGTGCCGTGCCGGCCCACGTGCCTCACCCTCAGCCCAAACACGGCCCACCGGTGGACGGGTCGTGCCTGTGTCAGCACGGCACACATACGGCCCACATGCCCTTTCGGCCCATGGGCCAAGGCGGTGGAAAGGAAACCCTGGCGCGGCGGCGAAACCCTAATAAAAATCGAAAATCGACGGTGGCGGAGAAAACCTAGACGAGACCACGCAGGTCCGACGACGCCGCGGGCGGGCTCACGGCGACGTCGGGTGGATGGGGGCATGCGGTCGCCGCGGCGGCGAGACGGGCAACGAGGAGGCGGTGATGACCTTCGCGGCGGAGAGGGAGCGGCGAGCGGCGGCGTGGAGGCGACTCGCGGAGAGCGGTGGCGGCCTTGGCGGCGGAGGGGGGCGGCGGCGGCCTTAGCGGCGGAGAGGAGGAGGCGGCGGCGGCGGGAGAGAGGTGACGGCGGTCCACAACTCCGCCTCCGCGTGCGAGACTGCGGGGTGCGATGCCGCGCGGTACGGGTGGAGTGGAGGCGGCCCGTGGACCGTGTCGTGCCTGGGCCGGCACGCACAGGAATCATGTCGTGCCGTCTGGGCCCACGGGCTCGGGCGTCGGCCCAAGCACGGCACGCCGCCCGGCTGTGCGGCATGCCCACCGCCTCCCATGTCGTGCCGAGCGGGACCGGTGAAGAGTGTCGCCGTGCCCGAGCCAACACACCTTGGCCCGGCACATCTGGCCATGTATACTTCTCCCTGGCCAAATCTGGCTAGCCACCCCTCACTTGCCAACCGTGGGCCCCTTACACTATTCCTCCCACTCCCTTCTTCTCTCTCTCACTCTGCTAACCACGGACCACCTCGTGCTCTATCGCCGATGGAGAGCCGCCTTCCACCATGGCTGTCAGCCGTCGTTGTGCGCCATCGTCTACGAGGGAGAGCCAGCGTGGAAAAAGGCACGTCAACGAGGGAAAGATAGGGTGGCAGCGAGGAAGGGAGGGAGGAGCGAGAAAGGCCGGCGAGGAGCGGATCCGCGCCTGTCGCCATCGCCTCGCGTGCCCTTCACCATCGTCGTACGCTGTTTGTCGTCACCTCACACGCACACGTTTCCACCGTCACCGTCAACCGTCACCGCAGTAGAGGTAGATGGCGTGGGGAGGAGCTCATGACAGTAGTAGAGGAGGAAGAATGGAGAGGCATGGGTGAGGGAAAATGGGGAGAAAGAGAAGGAAGAAGGGGTAGTAGAGGTTGACATATGGATCCCACCGTCAGACTCAAAATGAAGAATGTAATTGAAAATGTTGTTGGAGTAAGCAACTAGTGTGACTTGCATCAGATGGATAGTTGATTATATGAATGTTTAAATAGTCTAATTTAAATAGTCTGAGCGACACGGTGTAAGACATGGGGTACAGCTGTACCACAATTTTTTTTTTCAAAATACGTGGTATGAAGTATGCAACATGTATGTCATGTATTTAGACAATTAGTTGAGTCTCAATAATCAATTTTTTTATGATTTACGTATTTATGTGGACAGAATGTGTTGCTATACACACTTTAAATTCTACCTCCTCAACCTTTTATCTTATCGATTTGAACAATACTTTTTAGTGTTGTATCCCCGTTCGAAAATTTTCGCCACTGAACGAGGGTGGCACGGGTAGAGGGCATTGCTGCTTGCACCCTCAAAATTCAGAAAGTAGAGAAGATGTGGAAAGCAAAGGTCCCGTCCAAAATTAAGGTGTTGCATCTCTGCCGAAATTCAGGAGGGACATGGCACAGGTTGATGTATCAATCAGGCAAAAAATACTCGCTGGAAGAAACAGCGGGGAGTAGGGCTGAAAACGAAATTTTTCCCGCTCTGACTCGTCTATTGACCCGACCGTTTTCGTATTTTTAAAAAATCTGAAAACGGAACGAAATAGAAATGACATTTTTCCTTTTCCGTCCGTTTTCATGGAATTCCGTATTTAATCGGAACATTTACATATTGTATTCGGATTTAATCCAAATTTTGGGCTCATCAATATTTGTGTCTCGAAGACCCAGCCGTCTAGACCCATCTCCATAAGATTGTATGATAAAATTACAACCATTTTCGTGCACCCGTATATCCCGATTTCGTTTCTGAACTCGTATTTTCTGAACCGGATCTCATTTCCACTAAATAATATAACCATATCCCATTTCAAATGGAGTTTTTCCGTCCCTGGCAGGGAGGGACTCAATGTCAATTTTATCGAGGGGTGAGCCGTGAACACGCCCGCCGTCCGACTGCATCTTGCCATCGCAACCAAAAGATACTTAGCGGCATGCTCTAATGATAGATACTTGGTGGATCACTTTGGTAGCAAATAAAATGGATGGGCTGTTTGAGATGAAGGATACGCTTAACGATATCATGATTTTATCTTTGGGCCATCAGGAGGGCAAGAGGATGTGCTATACATGAAAATGAGTTTAACAACCCACCCACACGTACCAATATTTTATGACAAATGAAAAAGCTAAAAGTATAATCTTAGTAGGCTATTCTCAATATAAACTTATTAGGCTATTTCTACTTCTAGTGATGAGTTTTATTTTTACGGTTTTCAAAAAATAAATTTAAATTGATGAATAAAACTGATCACCCTTATAATGAAACCACCGCTACGAAACCGCACTGGGATTAGCGTCTTATGGTACTTCTATGTTTGGATTCCAGGAGGATTTGGAGAGCATGAAACGGATCTAAGCCAAAACATTTCAGTGGGAGGCAGAATGCAGCTCTGCCAAAACCTCTGCCGCTTTTGCCTAGTACATCCGGAAATCGTATAGCCTTGAGTAAATAGTACGCACGCGTGCATGTTTGTGACAACCTGCACATTTTTCCCCTGGACTAGAAAAGATAGCCATGCCAATTCGCTAGATGATTCCATTCAACACCACACAAGCATCCGAAGCATAAGAGGATACAAAGTGTTTCATCACGACATCACCCATCCATCAGACGGAGACCCCAACTCCCTAGAGCTTAACAATGATGCTTCATTCAGACGCCGGTGGATCCGAACCCTCCCTCTCCCCTGACGGTGGCGTCGAGGTCCTCCACCTCAGCGACCTCCGGCGTCACGATCACCTCGATGATCATCTGCGCAATCCGGTCACCGGGCTTCACGGCGAAGTCGGTGTCGGAGTGGTTGAAGAGGATGACCCCTACCGGGCCACGGTAGTCGGCGTCGATCACCCCGGCGCCCACGTCGATCGAGTGCTTTAGCGCCAGCCCCGACCTCGGCGCTGCAGCAGCATAAAACCGGACAGGCATTTCATCAAACACCTGAGGTGCAAGCAAGAAACGCAGGGACGGAAAAGAACATGAAGAGGGCAGGCGAGCTCACCGATGCGCGCGTAGGTGCCCTCCGGGATGGCGATGCTGAGGTCGGTGGGCACCATCGCCTTCCCCCTTGCCGGCACGACCGCCTCCGCCGCGCTGAGATGAGAAAAAAACACAGAAACGGTGTAAACAACCACCTACGGTGATACCTTCTTCACGGGGAGATCTTACCGGGCGCGTACCTCGACAGGTCGTAGCCGGCGGCGAGGGCGGAGCCGCGGGACGGCAGGACGGCGTTCTCGGAGAGCTTCTTGACCTTGAGCAGGGGCGCGACCTTGGCGATCTTGTGCGGGGGCTCCTGGACGGCGGAGTCGGCGGCGGTGGAAGCGTTGCCGTTGGTAGCGGTGGCCATGGCGACGGCTGAGAGAGCTCTCGGCGGCAGGCGGTGGTGGCGCGAGATGGGGAGGAACGGAGGAGGAGATGAGTAGACTGGAGTGGAGCGGCGGAGGCGGCAAGGGTGGTTAAATAGAGGGGCGATGAGGCGGGAACAGATGGCGCCAAGTTTTCCCGCCATATTTCTCCTCCCCCACGCCGCACCCGAGTAAAATCTTCGGGGAGGACGGTTTGGTCTCCCACGCGGTCGCTGCCGTTTTAAATGCGTGGATGCGTGCGCGTGCGAAGCAGTTTTGGGAAATCTCGCCGGATTTCCTGTGATTTGTTATTTGCAGGATGATTTTTTTCCTCATCTGATGCTACTACTGTTTTTTTTCATGAAGGGTTGTTTGCCATGAAAAAAAAATTACGAATCGCCTATTTATAAGTCCAGATAAAAGGGTCCATATAGTCCGTAGGCTGCATTTATCCTGAGCTCCTGACCTTTTTACATCTGTACAATCTTTATCTGAAAATCGAAGCTCGGGCAGTCGGGCTTCAGAAAAGAGTGACGGATATCAGGTGCCAAAGGGATCAAAAAAAAATACCAGGACTAACTTACATGTTAATTTCATAATCACCATGGCAAACAACCGACCAACCTGATAATCAGAATAGAAGAATACACTGAACATCGTGTTGTCAGTTGTCACAACTGTCCAACATAGTGGTAAGCAAAATAGAAAATACGCTAAACATGTGAACAACACGATTGACAGCCGATACGTCTGACTTGGAAATGGACAAATTCATCATCAGTTGTGAAATACATATGCCAAAGTTGGTAGCTTTCTACAACAAAAAGAAGTTATACAACAAGAAGAGACGGATCCGAATGGATGATGCTTTCTGGTAATATAAACACTACATCAACTAAACACGGTGAGTCAGAGCACACGTCCTGCCAAGACAACAGATTGCATTTTCCAATGGACATTAGGATATGATACAGCTCATTGCCTGATTCTATACTACACGACCAACAAACTGATTTCCATAGCCCATCGAGTTGGTCGTGATACTTAACACAACAAGGAACATACAACACAGGAAGAAAACTGCCCTTCAAACTATTTTCCGGTGTCCGCTGAAGGCCCAAATCTGAAAATGTTCAACAAGCAGCAACTCAAACGTTACATGCTGGAGTTTGCACCAAATTATTTTCTTTTGCTTTCACTTCTTGAATATAGTACATGGCAAATGCTAAACACAAAACTCAGTATAAGAGATAAAAGGCACCACATTATTCGTGGCAACGCTACAACTAAAGAGTTAATGGTTGTCAAAATCAACACATGCAAGGCTTCCTATACAGCACAACGGGCAGATAAACTAGCAAATATTGCCAACCAGAGTGTTCGTCTGTATCTTAATATTAAGTGTGAATCTATGATACAAGAACCTTTTGAGTTAGTAAGGATGTCAAATTAGTAGAAAGTGCAGAAGTTATTGTTTCTAAAAAGCAACTCACAAGCTATTAATTTTGGAATAAGGAGCAGGTCTTACAACTGATAATTACATTCCAGCGTGATCTATTATATACTAAAAGTCCATTAAACTTTCTGCAAACGCTCTCATACCGCTATGTGGCATTTTAATAGATTATAAACGTTCCTAAACCGTCACGTTGCGTTTTAATAGATTAGAAACATCTAGCCCTTAATTTTTATTTAAATTGGTGGGTCCATTATTTTAGACCATTAGATTAAATTATATTAGATTAAAAACAGAATTTAATACCTTGCATGTACGTACGCAAATATCGTACTCCACTTTTTCCTCCCCATTCACCCTCTTTATTTTTTTACTTGAGATACCCCTACAATATATTTATATTACCTCTATTGTTTACACTATTTACTTTTGATCATATGTTTGATCAATCGTTTTACTAAAAGAATGTATTATCGCTTATTTTGTTGTGATTTTACATTGATTAATTATGTTGGCTATATTTTAGTGCAAAATAATATGTGGCAGACAACATTTGACATGTAATTATTAATCACATAACAACTTTTTGAAAAAAATACATCATATTTTATGGATTCAAATATTACTTAACAAATATACAACACTAATTTGAATATATATATGTAAAAATGCAAACAATGTAATTAGTTGTGTTATTTTCTCAAGTTGATCTAATCTAAATTTTCATTCGTGTGGGATTAAGATTCTCAAATCGTTTTGGAATTTTTCAAAACTATTTGGTTGGTATTCCAATAGTGATAAGCCTACATGATACGTAGATGTGATTATGTGAAGAAAATTCATCAAAAATATTTTCAGCCAGTAAAATCTATATCATTGGTTTTTTTCATATTTTTAAATATTTGTTTAAATGATATAAAAAGTCAGAATATAATTCAAAATAACATATTTCTTTTAGAAGTCAAAATATAGTTAATATGGGTCTTTAATTGTAAATTAGTTATAAATAATCCAATGACACAAGCCGATAAAAATTAGCTATTTATTTTAAAATATTATCATAAACTATAGTTTCTAACTGATATAGCATGAAAACAGTGATAATTATGGCAACAGTGATAATTATGGCAACAGTGATAATTATGGCAAGTGGATAGACATTATAAGCATCATATAAATGATTATATAATCTCATTGTACTTAATTCATGCCAAGTGCACTCTAGCTAAACAAAATATTTGGAGTGGTTGGTTTCGAGTACATAATTCCTAATATTTAATTATAAATTTCATACATAATTAAAATCATGTAAACAATCATAAAAAATCATATTCCAAAAATAACGATGCCTTTGCAGTTATATTTGGTCATCCTATCGTGTTCTTGGTAGGCTATGTGGAGCTTCGCACACTTGCATAAAATGATCCTATATGGGTTGTTTCCTACACATAATAAAATTGAACTCTACAAGCATGTGTATTTAACATAGTCTCAAATCATCCTAATCCATCAAAAAATAAATAATGAGAACTTATTTTAGTCATAGATGTTTATAAAAAAGATTCATTTTTTTTAGAAAATGGTTGACATATAAGGCGTAACACTTTGCCACTATATTATCATCCCACAAAATATGAACTTAAAATAAGATTGTGTAAAATAAGATAGAAAATACAAAAGGGAGCAAAGTGAACTAATTATAAAAAACTTAGAAAATTCTTAGAAAAAACATAGGTTCTTAGCTTTCACTTAAACTAGCTAGAACATCCATTACCATAACTACTGCATAAGTTTTGAGTGCTTAGATGCTTATATGTAAGTATGCACGAACTAATTAGAGAGCGATAGCTTGATTGTACCAATGAAACAAATCTTGGTTTTTAAGATTTGCTAAAAACATAAGCCCCTAAACAATCAATTATAAAAAAACACCTTACTTTTAATTGTGAAACCTGTTTCGAAATCAAACTAAGCCTATCTTCTTATTTTAAAGATGATTAAGCAAATTATATATAATAATTTATAGAGGTAAATTACTATTATATAATATAGAGACAACAAATAGTTTGGAAAAAATATTTAAGCAATACCAAGAAGAATATTTTGGGAATCGTATTTTCTAACTGTAGCACGGATATAATCCAGTAAATATTTTTCTTTTATAGTTTCTAACGCAACTTAAGATGTATGCCTGCGCATTTGCGCAGTCTACCTTTCTAGTTATAATTTAACAGTGTTAAGTAATACAGTTCATGGCATGCACTTGATTATCAAAAGAACCCTCCGTACCTTCAAATTCTTGTCCCAACTTCCTGTACACAATGCACTCCCATCAGAAGAAAGACCAAGGCAGCTTATACGCCCCTCATGAGAGTTTTGGAGGTTTCCCAAATCAAGTACCACCTATCAGAAACAAAAGAATTCACAAGTGAACCGATTCTACAAGTTACAAGCAATATATAAAGAGAGAAGAAATATATATATTCAAAGCCTACCCCCTATTAGTTACATTATTGAAACAAGGCAAAAATGAGCCTCCAAGCATGAATTCAGCTAGTTATCTTCAAACCAGAAAAGTTACAACATGCTGACATACAAGCATGTTTACATTGTTGACAGAGTTAAGATCGTGTAACTCAAATAGCATATCTTCCAACTGACTTTCATATAGTAGTATAGTATATAACATGTACAATACAATATTTGCAATATTTTTTTAAAAAATGGAAAGCATGACTATGTAAATACATTAAAGTCCACAGTGATTTGGTCAATATTGTTTTCAGGTTCTGTTTTCACACTATCTAAGCTGTAGTAGAATTCATGAGAAATGGCCAAGGATGCGAACCTCAGCAAGAAGTGTGTCCCACACATAACAGTCACCATTGGAGTATCCAGCAAAAAGAAGCCTTCCTGATATCGAAAATGCAATAGATGTAACAGTTGGGAGTTCATTATCATCTCTATCAGGTTCCCGACTGTATACTTGAAGTTGATGTCCTGTTCTCATGTCAAATAATCTACATGTTCCATCATCTGAACCAGTACCAAACCTCTGGCCATCAGGGAAAAACTTGACACTGTTAATGTCACCCTCATGACCATGATATGTTCTAACTGCCCGGCTTGCAATTCTGATATCCCACAGCCTTACAGTTGCATCACATGAACCCGAGACAAACATATTCGTATTTGACGAGTTTATGGACAAGCTGAAGGGGAAAGTAGATATATTAGAGGACTCAAGAAAAAACACCTACGCAAAGAGAACCATAGCAGCTTATATATTTCAAAACAATAACCAAATTTAAATTAAACCACTTTCAGAAGCTCATTTGAAATAAAACAAAGGCATGTTGCTACATTACAAAGATGTTTCCTATGCCACATGTGCATAAGCCTATTCATTACTAAATCGTGCCTCGACTAGATTCATGAAATTGTTTCACAAACCTTTAAGGCCAAATGCTTCATCTGATACCATGTGACAACATTGCATACTCCCTCCATATATTTTTATACGGAGGATGTACTAGTTATAGCCATCTTTTGCAAGCAAACTTGTACCACTTAATTGATGCAGTGAACAAGCTAAGACACATCATTAGGGAACAAAAGAACACAGTGATAACAAACAAGATATATCTATGGCACTAACAGTATTCACATATTACTGAAGACGGAAACCTAGCATTCAGTAGCTTAAGTTGAAACTGTAACATGTGAGAAGAAGATTTCAATTCACTGCATGGTGAACAGTTAAATGCAATACAATAGTAAGCAGGATGTCCAAATAAACCAAGTCAAGAAAGAAAGAAAAATACCTCAAAACATCTGCCGTATGCCCTGATGGAAATTCACCGCCAAATATTGATATCCTTTGGCCAGTAGTAACATCCCACAGGACACATGTTTGATCACCAGAGCTAGTAATTAGGCGGGTTTCCTGATCTGGGACGTACTGACAGGATGAAACATAGCCTTTGTGTCCGGTAAGTATTCTTGATACTGGTATATTCCCATCTCTGTCTGCTTGTGAGTTAAGATTGAAGATAGAGCATGCGCTGTCAAGACCACCACAGGCAACAGATTGGCCATTGGGTGCAAATGCACATGTCATCACCCATGGGCAATGTAGCTTTATGGCATGTGTTTTTTGACTTGTTAGTGCATTCCATACAATTAGCCTTCCATCTTGTGAGGCACTGACTATCCAATTCTTTTCAGGGGTCCAATCCAGAGAATATACCTGCAGTGACTAATGAGTTAATGCTAGGCATAGAACCATGAAATCATTTGACAAAAGCATTTCTTTTTGGCGACCAATGTACTACAGAGGAATCTGAAGTGTTCAATTGCCACAGCAAAGTAGCAGAACAAAAAAAAAAGCATCTTAGGAACAGTTGGACCTTGGAAGTTGGAACCAACAGCAGATCATAAATTCCTTGCATTCCAATTTTCTATTATTTGCAACTTTATAAACATCAGTAGTTTGTGTTCATTTGGTCGCCAACCTAGGGATCATATTGCTTATTTGACCTGATTATGCGGACTATCAGTAACCGGTGATCATATGTCAATGTTGCGGCCTTACGAGCACTACACCCTAGACCCATTAGAACGCCAGTTCTTTAATGAATTAATGAAAAGTATCCTGACTTGAGCTGAATATTAAGATTATGAAAAATGCACTGTTTCTAGCAACCACATCTGTCAACAAGCTATGGTAGACAGGTCATTAA
This sequence comes from Oryza australiensis, assembly GCA_019925245.2. Lineage (NCBI taxonomy): Eukaryota > Viridiplantae > Streptophyta > Magnoliopsida > Poales > Poaceae > Oryza > Oryza australiensis. The sequence goes on along the minus strand of JAIFGZ020000160.1, from coordinate 1,604,567 downwards.
GATCCTGAGAACTGAAGAATGTGTCAATAGCAACGTAGATCTGCTGCACTAGCAACTGTGGAAGCACGTATTGGCGAAAAGGGTTACGCTCATATCTTGTTTCAAGTCATAGCCAAGGGATCAGACCAAACACAATGATCATTGAAACAGCTTCTTCATTTTACATTAATAGAGACTCCCGTTGCATTCTTCTACTTCTGTAAATTGGCACGATCTCCAATACACATGTTTGACCATTACTTATAATAATATGTCCATAAAAACTATTAAAAATATAATGCTATGAAAGATTTTCCAAGACAATTCTAGAATGTCATGACACCTTTTAATATTTTGGGAAACATTCATGACCAAAATTTCCAGGTTTACTGCACTGGATTCTAAAAAGCATCTATTTTAGAACAGAGGGAGTATTCACGCTGCAGACGATCCGAGACCAATTAGTAATTGTACACTGTACCTGAACCTGTCTTCGCATGTTCAAGTATGAGGTTTTGTAAATAATGTTCTCACAAAGAAGTAACTGGTGCAGCTACGGAATGCACTTTGCTAGTTGGTTTCTTATAAGTAAAATAACTAAAATATCAAATAAACCTATAAAAGGCGCCCATAGCTCACACCTAATTTGCAAGACAATCTTTGTTCCATCTAAATACAAAGTCAGTATATATGCAAAAGTGTAGCTTTTTTGGAAAACAAAAAGGGATATATCCTGGATTCAAAAACACTATCATCACTCACTCAGCACCTGATAAACTAATAAAATATAGTAGATCAAATGGGCTGTCAAAACTCAAAAGACCCAACTAAAAGAGTTGTCAAAAACAACCAATGGGTCCAGTCAAAAAAAGGATGACTATGTATATGTAATTTTTTAGCGATATTTTGTTGGACTATATGTATGTTTAGTGATGTAATAGTGGTATCATTAGATTTGTATTCAAGTATATTCATATGTTTTCATCATTTTGTAGTTTAACATATATACTATGAGATCTTTTAGGGCGCTCCATCTTACATGTAGAGTGGTAAGACCAAGCAACAAATCCTAAACATTAGTTTGCATTTGCTTTATCTAGTGATAGATATATTTCCATCTAATAATTAATAAATCACAGCAGAAGAGCAAACCATTAGTGCCTGTAATTAATTAATTATTCTTTCTGCACGACAGGAATGTGCAAAACAAATTGCATACTTTACAAAGCAAACAGCTGCTGGTTTTAAAAAACAAGTGACTTTTGAAACCTCAAGATTTAATATGACAAATAAAAATAATTAGAATTACGTTTAATGCTAAATATTTTAAAATTACATTTGTACACATTAATTCAGATTTTTATTTTTATTTTTATTGGGGGGGAGCATGCAAAATTATGCATCAAATATTTACTTTCTTGGCAACACATTTTTAATTTCAGGTTCATGAATTTTTTTCTCTTTCCTTTTTACACGATCTATTGCCTCCAATGAGGTAATATGAATATCATCCATTGGATCAAGGTGTAACAGATGGTCTAAAAGAAGTTAGAGTACCATAAAAAATTCCATATACTATAAGAGAAATCAATGGTAACAATCTTTGAGACCATGACAAGTCAAACCATTCCGCATAGGAATGAACAAAGGGAGTAGATGCAGCAGTGACTAGAAAGGAGAAATAAACATTGAACTATCCTCCTAGGAGAGACTAATGTTTGTAAACCAAATCACTCAACCATGTCCAAGTGTTGCAACAAGCATGTTACCAGTCCATGCATAAGGGAGGCAGCCAGCCAGCCATGGTTGTCTGTGACACTGCTTCTGCGAAATAGCTAGTGGAATTTTGATAGTTTCCATAAAAGCTACAAAAAAGTATACCTATATGGGAAATACATTGTAACAAACCTAATTTTGGTACTCTTTTTAGAATATGACTCTGGTTGATTCAATGGACTGATCACAAGCGAAACAACATTTCTTCGAATTCCAAACAGGTAAATGATGAACTGGTTGTCAAAATCGCAATCTAGTTCAACCTAGTTCTGTCTATGGGTAGCACTATCTGATTAGGATGTAATGCCATCTGTAAAAAATTATTTGACAACCCATGCCTAAATATTGTAAAGTATCATAGTGATTTCAATTTGTAGAACTTTTTAGAAGGAAGCGGACTAACCCCTGTTCAGATTGAAAATGAAATACACCAGTACAGAATGGAGTACTAAGGACGGAACCAACCAAAAGTGCATCTACCTACACAGGTTTTTTATCATTACACACAAAATATAGCTTTTAACAAAGTTACTCTACTTCATCATCCACCTTCATCTCATTCCTGTGAACCAAAGTTCTTGAGCGTTATCCTTTATAACGAGAGCAACCTCCATAAACAAAGAATTTCCCTGCTTCCCACAATAAAGGATAAGCAAACCAAAACATTCTTGGACCAATAAAGGTTTACAAAGTTTGTTCCTCAAGGCAAATGATGGCCTTATATTTAGAAATAGGAGTACCAAACTTCCTCAAAACCAGAGAGTATCTACACATCACACAGTTCAACTAATTGTATTACCATTTATAACATAAGGTAAATAAAGCAACAAAAGCATGCAAAACAGCAAAAATGACAAAACTGCTAAATCAACTTTCTTCTTCCTGAATGGCATCTCGAATTCAAGTTCCTCCTGCCAACATTCCTAAACACAAGATAACTTCACTCTAATCTACAATAATGCACCTGACAATATTAAAACCATGCTAAATCCACACAAAATTAGACCAATTCATCAATATTTGCCCAAAAAGGATAAATTCAATTTAATGTCAAGTTTCTTAGCTAGAGGTGCCAACCCTATCACCGAATCTTACTCACTCGAAATTGCAGTTAAAAACTGGGCTTACACTACCACCCCGTTTAGCACCAGTTCCAACTATTTCTAATCGCAACAAGTGCTAGTACTTCACCCATCTCTTCTTCCCAATCCAACCTCCAAAACCGTACGACCGAACCACCATTCGCAAAAGCTGTACCGAAATTGAGATACAGGAGGCAAAAAGTCAACTGATCATCAACCTTTCCGCTGTGGCCCTGCAGCGTGCGGCAGCACACCAGATCCGTTGGGTTGAAGTTCACCGGCGTCCGCCCCTGCGCCTTCGAGTACCTCTCCACTGCACATACACATACACACCCAAAACAATCATAAAAAAACCCGCTAAATTCACCCCCGGGCCCTCGAGAGCTTCCCCCGTCTGTGGGTTGGGGGCCTCACCGTCGGTGTCGAGCAGCATCTGCCGTCTCTGCCGGAGCCGCTCCCGCAGGGAGTTCACCGACGCCGTGGCCGCCGCGTGCTTCTCCTTGAGCTCCGACACGGACGCCATGTCGCCGCCGCCGCCCGCACGCCCGGGAGAGGACACCCGTGGCCTCGGGATTCGAGCTCTGGTGATGGGATCTACTGGGATCCGAGCATGGAGGCGACGAAGGCAATGGCCTCAGCTAGAGCCTCCGGAGCTCGCGAGGAGGATGCTACGACGGCGGCGACGGCGGCGGCGGCTAGAAACGGACGCGAAATGGGGGAGGAAGAGAGGGATGGTCGTGGTGTGGGGGGCGGGTTGTTGGGTTTTGGAGGAAAGAGGAGGCGGATGTCGCGCTGCTGTTTCTGTGGATGACATGTGGGGCGACCTGAACGTGGGGCCCGCTGGAGTAGGGTTGGTTTTATGGCAGACTGGGGAGGTTTGATGGGGATGGGGGAGGGACCGCCGGGGAGTGACCGTTGTGTGAACTGGCACTGCCACATGTTTATGCTAGAGCTTAGTTACTTAATTCTCTCTGTTGTGCAACTCAGTGGAGAGAGTTTGGAAGAAGAAATTGCATTGTTGCTGATACGAGATTTCTTTTCAAAGGATCATGTCCCTTAAAAATTGCAGGAATGAGAAAATAACGAATAAAAAACACAAGTCTTTTTGATAGGAATACAAATGTAAAATAAAAGATTACAAAACATATAAATGGACGTTTGATTGGATGTTAGAAAAAACAATCGAGTAAAGATAAATATTCAAAGAAAACTTAATATAAGATTCTGCCTCATCAAATTTCCTCAAAACTTGTATGGAATAAGACATGCATAGAAATCTCATATTTTATAGTATCCATTTCTTTGATTCAAAGAACTTTTATAGAAATGAATATGATTTTATAATATCCATTTCTTTGATTCAAAGAACTTATATAGAAATGAATGCATCCAAAATTTCTACGGTTTTACTTCGAATCAAAAGGGGCCTAAAATTTTGCCATGGTGTACAAATTGTCCAAAAAACATGTCTCAGTCATTCATTCGTACGTAGTCTTTCAAGGTTTTTAAGGAGTGCATGAGTGCTAGACTACACAAATATAGATTTAAGAAACGGGAATAGAGTTTTCCGTTACTACAAGATCATGCCAAGACACCACGATTGTAGAGTTTTCTTTTTATAGAAAAAAAGATACCTTTGGATTTCACTACACTTCACTCACAAGTAGTATGACTCAACGTGAATTACCACCCTTCCCTCTGTGATCGTCAATGTTTTTCCTTCTAAATTGCCACAAGTTTTCTTCAAATTGTATGGATCCCTTTGCATGGTTGATTAAACAACTCAGCTCTTACCGAAAGAATGATGTTGAAAGGTCAATCATGTTGCCACATGGCAAGAAAAAACGACGAAGAAAAATGGCCAAAATCCAGCCTACCAACTGCTATCCCACGAACTAATTCCACAACATCGAAAATGACACTACATGTTAGCAACGGGTACCTTTTTTCTTCTTCCATTTGACGGATAAAAGCACCTTTCAATTTCAGATTACGACCCTGATATTATGTTGTCCTTTTGAAGTCCACAAATCTCTTTCGTTTCAGGTATGCACAAATCTCTTCCGTTACAGGTATGCACAAGGGTTAAAACTAAGCCGACACTATGTTTGGGACACGGGAGAAAAAAAACACATTCCTTAAAAGATCTTTAAACAACCTCACGAGAAATTACTCAAAAAAATCCGATAAAACAGTCACATTCCAGACGGGCATGATATGTACGTACGTACAAATAATGCAACGTAATTGACTAAATATAGACATACATACAAGCATAGGTAGATTACACACCAAACCTCCTCTGTCACCATTGACAACGGCTCAGACGCCTTACACAGTCATCACAAAAGCGCTATAGGTAGTAGAAGAGAGATGCCATGTACAGTTAGTCACACACGCACGCACGCACAAGGGCACAAAAGCCACAAAGGCTACCGAAGAGAGGCGAAGAAATGGAAGCATCTGCTACGCTAAGAAGGAAGACGGTGACAGGACGATATGCATCCTTACAGCCAGCCAACCACCGCCACTACAACATTACATTATTGTCCGTGGCTTTATTTGATTCGCGCAGGCGTTTGTAGGGCCTGAAAATTTGTAGTAGATCATCATGTATGGTAGTGACTGCAGAAGAAAACGAATTTATGTATGGGCCATGGACTGGAATGGTGTGGAGGTTAATAAGATAATCAAGTCCGTGATGGTGTTCATCATTGGCCTCCGATGTACACACACGAGCCATAGCCTGCAGAAATCATAGAGGAGTTTTCAGATTAGCACAGTTGGAGCCATAGCCTGCAGAAATCATAGATCAACAGCATATTATGTGGAAAAGAGACTGTTTACATTGCTGCAAAAAGATCCTCCCCAATAAAACAATAATTGATTTTTAGCTACAGGGAAAAGAACAGATGGAACTTATCCACTAATCCAAACTTATAGTAACAGAAAGAAAAGCAGGTAATGGCACGCAGTAGATGACCTCGGAGTTCAGAGAACGGTTGCTGAAATATTAGCAAAGTTAACTTGTGCACTACTACCACTTTCCTACGGAATCAATTCATTCTCTGACATTAACAATAGGAAACACTAGTCCTGCAATTTGCATATGTTACCTACTAATGCAAGCTTTTGCAGCAAAAAAGCGAGACATTTCAGTAAAAGAATGCCTGCCTCAGCAGTGCAGGAAGCCACACTGCAAGTGCCCCATCAATTCAGCACATGAGCAATGTCGACTGAATGAATGGATGGACGAATGAACGTGAGCAATGCTTAAAAAAAAGCTTGAAATAGTTGACAAATTTACCTATTTCCTTCGTCAAAAAATATAAACTTCTACTACTCCAAATTTTTTTAAAATATAATAATTTTTTTATGAATATTTTCTCATCAGTCAATCACAACCCTACACCATTTATTTTTTCCACATATCTCCATTTTTTAGCCAATCATAACATCACATCTTCATCGTTTAATTCTACTAGCTTCTTAATAACTATAATAGCTATATGTTCAACCCTAAAATTTCTTATATTTTTTATTTTTTTGACGAAGTTAATAATAATTTTCGGTGGAGAAGAAACGATGGGGGGAGTGTGCACGTACTGGGGTTGTCGGAGGTGAGCGTGGCGGAGGAGCGGAAGTCGCAGTTCCACGGGTGGCGGCCGGCGGCCTGGTAGAGCTGGTTCATGGCGTACGCGGCGTGGGCGCGCACCGTGTTGGGCTCGAAGCACGCGCCCCCGGCCTGGATGGCGCTGCAATCCACGCCCACCTGCGCGCACGCGTAGTCCAGGTCGGCCTGCAGGTCCGCCTCCGTCGCGCCGGCGCTCGCCACGCACCACCCGCCGCCCCTCGGTTGCTGCGATGCCGCGCCCCCGCCGTTGCTCGGGCTCGCCGCGCCGCCGGACGACGACGTCAGCCCGGCGTCGTACGCCATGGTGAGGTCGGTGTGGTACAGCCCGAACGACCGCTCCGACGTCGGGCCGGGCTTGAGGTCCTCGTCGTAGAGAGCGAACAGGTACGTGTCCACGGGCTTGCCCGGCATCAGCGGCGTGCCGGCGCCGGACCGCAGGTGGGAGACCAGGTTGGAGACGTAGGCCCTGGCGTTGTCCGCCGTGGCGCCGGCCTCCCCGGCGTCGCCCTTCGTCGGCCACCCGGTCTCCGCCACCACGATTTCCACGTCGCCGTACCCGACGCGCCCTAGCGCCGACTTGACGGCGTCGAGCTGCGCGTCGAACATGTTGGTGTACTTGATCTTGGACCCCGCGTCGACGCGGCCGGCATTGGGCTGGAAGAGGCAGAAGGCCAGCGTCTCCGGCCGGGGGTCGGACTGGTAGGCGAAGTAGGGGTAGGGGTTGATCATGAAGGGTGCGCTGGTCTTGCTCAGGAAGCCCAGGATCTGGCTCAGCTGCGGCGCGATGTCCGGGTGGAAGGCGCCGGTGGACGGCGGGTCGGACTGCGCGAGCACGGCCATAGTGTTCACGGTGGAGAACTTGATTCCGGCGGCCCCGTCGCCGGCCGCGACAGCGGCGGCGCGGAGGTTCTGCATGGCGGGGAGGAGCGCGGCGGCGAGGGAGGCGTCCCCGGACTCGAGGACCTCGTTCCCGACGGCCACGACAGAGATGGTCGACGCCGGCACGAACGGGAGCACGTTGGCCGCGAGCCACCGGGACGCGGCGGCGGGGTCGGCGGCGAGCGAGGGGATGTCGCCGTTGGCCACCCCGACCACAAGCGAGATGCCCGTGCCGGCGAACGCGCGTATGATCCCCGGATCAACGCCGTACAACCTGACCTTGGAGATGGTCGTCGACTTGAGCAGCTTCACCGTCTCGTCCGGCGCCGGCAGGTTGTCCGCCACCTCCCCATAGTTCACCCCGATGTACGACTGCGCCTCTGCACCCAAACCCGCATGCCTCAATCAGCCCAAAAAAGCCATGGAAAAATCCCTGATCTTTCCAGGTCATCGAAAAGTTATTGATCCGGCAACTTCCTCGGGACACGAGACCGATCAAAAAACCACACAAAAGCTGCGGTCAACTTACTCGACGCGGCGACGAAGCAGCAGAGCAAGACGGCCAGAGCCAAAAGGGGCCTTCTCGACTCGGCCTCCATGGATTCGAGCTCGCCCAGAGCCCAAGAGCAGAAAGGAGAAGGGAAGGAGTGAACAGCAGCAGCAGACGAACAAGAAGCAGAAGCTACGGACGCGGCGGCCAAGCGTGCGCGAGCGTTAACGTGGAGCCGTGTTGCCGTCAAGACGATGACGACAAACGAGAAGCCGACCAAATCATCCAAGAATCATATGCCCACGCGATACGAGCCTACCCCCTACGCCGCTACTACCCGGTGGCGCCCGCCGTTGCGTTTGCGTGCGCCCGCCGGCCAGCCGCGGATTCGTGCCGGGGTAAGGTATTGGGTGTACAAACAAATTTTAGTCTGTGCGGGCTCGGGACCTCGGGTTTACTCGAGGATGTACATGTGCTGAGCTGTGGCCACGTGCGGCGGCCGGGGAGTGTGGGCGCGCCGCGCTGGCAGCGGTGACGACCGTGGATCGGTGCGCGGCGGACGGTCCGGATGCGTGCCGCGTGGGTGGGGAGGGATAGATGGAGAGAGGCAAGTAGTAGCCGTTAAGCAAGCGCGGGCCACCGTGCCGGCGATGGTGCGATCCGATGGATGCAGTGCTGCGCGCCTTAGCATGTTTATATTTATATTCAGATTTATCATACTAAAATATATTATATTAAATTAAAAAAATTTATATTAGAATACTGAGAAAAATATTAAATTACGGGTCATGTTTTTTTCAACTTTTTTACTGCTTTGTTCGGTATGCAATGCAGTGACTTTTGGGCTAGCGCGTGTGGGGTGGAAACGTGGGATACATCTATGATGACGCGGGAGATGGCAGGTTGCGACGATGGCCGCTTCTGTTCTGGTAGCAATAATTTGGCTGCTAGAGCTACACACTGTTACTCGGCTCGAAAGTGTCACCTCCCCAAGTTCATTCTTGTTACCTACGGGTAGCATAAACGGAACAGAGCTGCTGACTGTTTGTCCCGTTTCTTTCTCAGTCCCTCCGATTTTTAATACATGACATCGTTTGATTTTTTTAATATATATTTAACTATTCATTTTATTTAAAAACTATATATAAATACATAAAATATAAATCATTCATAAAAATATTTTTTTCAAATAAATAATAATTATGTATTTCTAATAAAACGAATGGTCAAACATGTATTAAAAATTAACAGTGTCATCTATTAAAAACAGTAAAAACAGAGATAGTAGTACTCAAGGGTTCTCTTTGCATAAAACAAAAATATATGAAAAGAAAAAACAAAAGGATTAAAATGTTCAATCTTATAAGAAATAAAACCACAAAAATAATTAAAACATGTTTTGGATGGCTCACAGTAAAAACATAAGAATTTTGAGGTTATATATTATTGGAGCTGATTCTTAAACATGACTTAGCCACTTAGGCTATACACGATCACCTTATTTCCTATGTGGATTTTAGTACAGTATTGACCGGCTAGAGATAAAGCCACATGAGCAGTCTTAGTTGCATCAGTGTAGTGGTAGCAATACGTCAGTGATAGGATCACTGTGTGGCAGCGGCAACAGAAGTACCAAGGTGCGGTAGTAGTGATGGGAACCACCAAGATGAAGTTCGCCCTTCATTCCCCTTCACCACACCTTACGATCGATAGTCTTAGGTTTTGGTTTTGGCTAAGTCGTAGGTCGATCATCACCAGTGAATGGGTGGTGTTCCCTTTATATGTGCATACGTTAAGGGGATCAGGGTCAAGTCCGTTGCATAGATAGTGCATACAATCACTACATGAGGAGAAGCAACATACGCTCGAGGCCATGAGAATTGGTCCTCGAGGTTAGGCACATGTGGGCATGGGGTGGGCCAAACACATGTTAGATCAATCCTCTAGCTCGATGGCCAGAGATCAATATGATATGTATCAGTTGGAAATAAGTTGCATTGAAATTCTCAAGGGAAATAAAAATACTACTTTCGTCTCATAATAAATTTAATTTTTATATTCTTTTGTTTGTCTCAAAATAAGTTTTATTTTCAGTGTAATCTTGTAATAAGTTTATTTTTATTTTTTTATTTGTTTCAAAATAAGTTCATTTTTAAGAGTAATAACGGAGTTTATGAAAGTACAAAATAATTATATTGGAAGTAGATAAAGCTAGGAATAATTGTATTTGAATTTGATAAAGTATAAGTATTTTACTTTTTTGGTTTTGTATTGGTATGTGTGGGATGAGTAAAAATAAATTTATTTTGAGACGGAGGTGGTATGAGATTAGAGCTCATGTTCAAAATCATATTAAAATGAGGCATGTGATACATTCTAAAGGAATTCTACAACTCAAAATCATGCAAACCAAACAACCTCAATAAAATAAACCTAGGATAAATCCTCCATTCCAAAATAGATATGAAATGTTATGAATATACCGTGGAGACTAACCTACCTAGTTTTCAAAGGAAATTGCTCATTATTTTGACTAAGTTTGAAATAATTTAAACAAAAGCTGAACTTTTCGGGGGGGTTTTCAGTAACTAATTGGTCACTACTGCTGATATCAACGAGTAGCGGTAACCCAACCATATTCTGTATTGAATACTCACGCTCTCACCTGCCATTTGACTTCCATATATAAACTGAAAGCAGCCAAGATCTATACTCGTTTCTTGCATGTTTAGATCATATCGGATTCGCCATAGACAGTGGAACAGCGTACATGTATAGCGTCATGTGAAAGAGATAATATATAGGGGTACTTTAGCATCAATCTAATAGGTGCTACTACTGCTACTACCAAGGACGAAGCCAGAATTTAGTTAAATATTATTTTGTTTCATAATTTTTAATAAAAGAATTATATTTTTACCAATTTAAATTTAGCTCTATGACTAGCACCAAAATCATGAGCTTAAATAATTTCATTGGTACTAACAACCAATTCCTTTTCAATATAAATTATCAAACAATCTTGCAAAAATCTATTTTTTATTATACATCTAATACGTATCTTCACAAGTTTTATAGCTAACAGATATTTTTCGGTGGTCGTAGTTAATACTGGAAGAGTTAATACTAATGTTAATATTAATTTAAACATAATTAATAAAAGATAGTTAATTAATAAGAATTAATTTAAATATATAGTAATATGAGAATGTTGGAGGATTGGGTGTGCCAGGCCCCTCCAACCCCCCTTTGCGTAGCACAACTTTGAATCAGGTTCTTCACGTTCAATAGTGCGTTTCTCTCCTGCCTCCTGGAAAGCACAGCTTAAAAAACGAGCAACGTAGGAAGAAACATGCATCCTCCTGTCAACACTCAACAAGTTAATAAGAAGAGGCGAAGAGAGTCTAAAGAGATGATGTGTTTAATTAATTAAGAGCTCGTATGTTTTGGTTAATCTCACTGGGCGAATTGCTTCCATAAAGGCCATGCGGAACAACCTCCCTTGCTTTGGAGGAAAGACTTTCGCAAGGCAATGTTATTCTCAAATATATCGAGTCACAGGCTAAATTAATGGTCCTTCTCGAAACACGATAATTTGTTGATTTTCGGAAGAAACTAACTTTCTGTAAAACTTGTTTACACCTAAATTTGACACCTATAGACGAAATAGAGGAAAATTGTTAAAATTTAAAAAGTATCGGATTTCCTTCACAAGGCCGGTCGGACCGCAGGTATATGGCCGGTCCGACCACGAGCATGTGGCCGGTCGACCGTCCGAGTCCGAGTCCGAAGCGAATTTCATCGGGTCTTGGGTTTCCTTGCTCCATAAGGTATGTCTCGGATTTTCTAAGGTAACTATCCCGAATTGGATGTAGATGAGGACTTGTAGGAGGCAAGACCAACCCCTATTTAAGGACCAATGCCGGTTCAATTGGCAAGACGTTCAACAAACACACAATCAATTTAATCTAACCAATTGTATCGTTCTTTTACTTTTACTTTTCAACAATGTTTTCTACTTTACCCTAGTCTAGTCCATCTTTGTCGATTTGCGTCGTAAATCGTTCGTCGTCGCTGCGAGAGTGTGACACCTCTTTGTAGGTTTGTCCCGAAAACCTTTCGTTCGCCCACGAGGCGGGTGTTTATCCTTTGTTTTGCTCAAATCGGCTTCGCTAGCCGGTTTAATCTACAAAACCCATCTTGGTTTAGTTTTTGCTAGATCGAGGTGGTTGGCGACTCAAATTTCACCGTAAGGCGTTTAGGTGTCCCGATCGTGATTTTCTTCTTGCCAAAAAAGTTGCCAACACGATTTTTGGCGACTCCGTGGGACGTGAATTTTTCGGCCTTTTCAACCGCGAAAATCAATCTACCACGTTAATCGCTGCGCTTGCTTCATCAATTCTTATTTAGCCAGTGTTTCGGCCATACAAAAAAACCAATCCACACTCACTCGCGTGTGGAGACAGCGACAGGAGGCCGGCAGCAGCTTGCTGTATACGGTCTAAAAATTAGGAACCAATCCTATTCAGATTGATGTCCATACATGTTCTAGAGAAAAAAGATCAGGCTACCCAAGCCGATCTACTGTTCACATAAAAAACAACGCAGCCGATTACTACTGTATCGGCTATTTCTGTGAAACTTCGATTTCTCCAAATTTTTTGCTACATACACACAGTAAGCGAGAACGAGATCAGCGAGATCACATTGGAGGAGATGTTGGCAAGATCGCTCATCAAGACCCATCAAGGTGTGATTCTTAAGCCTGAAACTCCTCCTAGATTCGAGGTAACCTCCAATCTGCCCGATCCATTTATTGCTATTCAAAAGGTTAATAATCGTTGTGTAGATGCATCTGCTACTTCTAGTTTTGCTTCTATACAATATGCTTATAATACTATGGAGGGATTTATGGGTGTTTATACAGCCGATTGCACAGGAATCAGCTATATGCAGAACTTAGCCAACGGTCAGATCACGCATGACGCCGATCTGACCGCATCACTGACCACTGGTCAGACCGGACTATGGGCCAGTCAGACCGGGTGCTTGGCCGGTCAGACCATGCCTACCATAGCCGGTTAGACCGTGCTTTATCTTGGCCAGATCAGACCTCCTGCGGCTGGTCTGATCGCACCACTGACCACCGGTCAGACCGGTCCATGGGTCGGTCAGACCGGGTGCTTAGCCGATCAAACCGGACTATCTATAGTCGGTCAGACCTGGTTCTGGAAGTTTCGACAGGTTTTCATACCATGACTAGCAGTACTGATTTTAATTATTATTCATCACCTGTTGATACTGTTAGTCATGTTATTTCACATACTCATGCTATTTGTGTCAATAGTTGCTATGAGCCAGTACAAAATCATCAAGTAGATGGATTAGCACAAAACACGCATTATGACCAGTATAATCATATTGTGTCGTCACAATCACCTATTCCTAGGCCGTCAAATCCACAACCAATGCCTGAGAATATGGAAGAGCAAATTAGAAACATTATCAGATAATCATTTGGAATTGAGCCAAGGAATCGTGTTGAGGCTTACCAAAAGTCGTATCCTAAATATTTTGATAATATCCCATATCCTTGTGGTTACAGAGTTCTTGAGTTCACTAAATTTAGTGGTGAGGATAATAGGGCTACTTGGGAACACATAGGCTAATTTCTTACACAATGTGGTGAAACTAATACTAATGAAGTTCTTAAATTGCGTTTGTTTTCTTTGTCTTTGTTTGATACTGCTTTTACATGGTTTACTTCTTTACCGGCAAATTCTATTCATACTTGGGCTCAATTAGAACAACAATTTCATGATTGCTTTTATATTGATGAAACTAAGCTTAAGTTGTCTAGTTTAACAGATCGGTTAGACAAAAACATGATGAATCTGTCATTGATTATATCAAAAGGTTTAGAGATGCTAGAAACCGATGTTTTAATTTGAACACAACTCAAAAAGATTTGGCCAACATTGCATATAATGGATTGCTTGATTTTATTAAAGAGAGATTGAATGGCCGGTATTTTTGATATTGATCATGTGTTGCATGAAGCTCGCTCAGAAAGCCGAGTGGATGATAACGGCTTAAACGCTAGTTTAGATGATAATGCAATAACCAATATAGCCGAACCAAGCCTTGGTTCCGATTATGTTACTACTTTGAACAATGATAGAATAACATGCATGGCCGAACCAAGTGATGATTCGGATTGTGTTACTAGCTTGGACAACAATGTATGTATAGCTGAACCAAGTATAGGTGTTGATTATGTTGCTAGCTTAGATAATGACATCATTAAAAATATAGCCGAACTAAATGACGGTTCAGATTGTATCACAGGCAATAGTGAAATAGTATTGTCACCTAAGACTGAGTCACAGATCGGTCATGTGAATGTTGGAAAAGATAGTGACAATGCCTTGCAGGGTAGTGATGAAATAGAGTTTAAAGCAATATTGCATACATGTGACAGGCCGTATCTTGAACATATAGATTTGGTCCCATACCCGCAAGGATTTGAGGTGCCCAACTTCACAAAATTCACAGGTGAGGATGCTACAACAACAACAGAGCATATCAGCCATTTTATTGATCAATGTGATAAGGTCGGTAATGATGATTTGCTTAGGTTAAAGTTGTTTCCTCTTTCTTTGTCAAACTTTGCATCTACGTGGTTTAGTTTACTTGCTCCTAATTCAATTTCTACATGGTCACAAATGGAACATGAGTTTCATGATTATTTTAAGGATGTGAGCTTGATGGGGCAAAGACCGATTGATAATTCATCGGTTAATTGTGATACTATTTCGGTTACACCTATTGCTAAGATCGGAATTATTCATGATTATCTTCCTACTGTTCCTATTGATTTTGATGACAAGAAAGTGTTGGTTCGCTCTTGTCAAGCCGAATCTACAAAAGGGAAAATTGTTATTATTAGGGATCCTCGGCCCGAGATAATTAGGATCAATAATGCTAAGGCCAAAGATCGTAAAGTTACAAAAGATGAGTCATCTAGTTATATAAAGACTAAGAAGCCAAAGCTCACTTTTGAGATGCTTATGGCTAAATACAAGGGATTAGTTGGTCAACGATTTGATAATCGTATTGGTGATATAAAAAAACCAAGATCGCTTCCTAGAAAAAGATTTGGTCAAACACCAAAACAATCGGAACCATCAACAATATCAGCTCCATATGAACCTCTGGTTGCGGTGCCATGGTATCCATATCCAATATCACTATACGGTTATCCTGTTATGTATTATATGCCATGAATGCTTCAACCACCTAGGTCGTTTCATCAAGAATGGAAAGAATCGCCTAGGTCAGTACCAAAACATTCATACTACTCAAGACAAGACCGTTTCTCACAAAAGAATCGGTTCGGTGGATCAAAGGCGAACAAGGTGAAGAAGGTGTGGGTGAGAAAATAAGTCAAAGCTCCAGAGGTTGATACTATCAAGGAGAAGTTTCAAGATGTTCAAGTACCTACTGGAGATGCGACAAAGGAGCTACAAGCAAAGAAGACCGAAGCCGAGATCGTGACTCCAACAATGGTGGTCTGACCGGGACAGTTGAGCGGTCTAATCGCCAACCTACGACCGGTCTGACTGGATCATTAGGTCGGTCCGACCGACAAGATGACTCCGGCCCGCCCAGCCCAGAGGCCGTCCGACCGGGGCATCCGAGATGAGTAAGAAAATTGAGGGCAACACAAGAGCTTTCACTTCGACCACAAATATCAAAAATCATTGATTGGCTCCTAGAAAACAACCACAGCCGAAGTGGATACCTTTCGGCTTATCTCGCTCTCAAAAGAGGAGGCTACAACGTCTTCGAGCCATAGGTCAAAAGGAAAAGAAGGCCGAAGATGTGAAGAACAAAACATGTGATAATTTGAAGCCTCGAACAACATACAAGCAAGTGTGGAGACCCAAAGAAGAAAAACTTAAGAGACCGGTGATTTCGCAGAGTAGTGATAAATCAAATTTGATGAGAGAAGAATTATCGGTCATTAGAGGTAAATCTCCTCCACATATTGCTATGGATGCTACTAGGTGTTTATCTTGCCTTCGAAATCGTGCGAGCAAGAAAGCTGATTTGCTTGGGGGCAAGACATTAATATGCTCATGAAGAAATCAAGAAAGGTGAACGACGATGGGTACAACATCACATCTTTGAACCACCATTTGTTGGATGCTAAAGCAAGGTATGGGTTTATCGTGTTCATCATTATAGTATGCCTATGCCATGTTAGAACATTGCTTCCTATCTAGCACATGTGTGTTTTTCTTATCAAATTGATATTATGCATACGTGTTGCAAATGCCAATTCTGAGTGGTAGAATTGGCGAGTTGACATATAATTTATCTAAAGTATGATTTGGCTCATTGGTCTTTGATATTTATTAAAAGCCAAATCATGCATATTTTGATGTATAGATTTCATAATTATTGCATCATGAAATTTTGCTTCTTAGTAATTCGGCTAATGTCAATGATCAATATGATGATTTGTTCTAGAGTTGTTTTCTTTGGGAACATTGGCATTGTTATAATATTTTACATACATGTTTAAGCCGATTACTTACACTTGTAGTTTATTGGAATTTATGCATGTGAGACATATGACTTTGGTGATTCATTATTGATCATACTTCAAGTGGCTAAGTGTTTTGATGCCTTGATGATTATTGTTTCAAAAACCGCTTGAATTAGTATTCATCTAGGCATATTAATTGCATGTTATAATTTTCATATCTCTAGAATGAAGGAATTTTGGTCCAATAATTTGATGTACCAAGCATCTGGCTATAATATAAAAAAGGAGTACTTTTAATATTGGGAAAGTCGGTGCTTGATTTTTATTCTTTGGGGAAAATTGGCGAAGTCACAGACTGCGGGCGGTCTGACCGACGCATCACTGTCAGTCTGACCGCAAGTGGCTGGCGGTCTGACCGGCTTTGTGTGGCCGGTCTGACCGGTGAGAGGTAGAGGTATGACCGGCATTGCGTGGCCGGTCAGACCGGGTTTGAACAGGAAGCCGGGGGGCACGATACACTTGATTCAGAGGCCGAATTAATTATAAATTCGGACATTTGTGCCCAGGAGACAGAAGAAGAAGATCGAAGAACATCCGAAGTGGTGGCATGAGGTGTTTTCTGAAGTGTTATGGGCTCACAGGATATCTACACATGGTGCTACCAAGGTTACTCCTTTTGAGATGGTCTATGCACAAGAAGCCGTTTTACCAATAGAGGTGAATCTTGGCTCTCTTCGATATATAAAGCAAGATGATTTGTCGATTGAAGACCCCAAGACCTTGATAGGAGACAATTTTGATGAGGAGATCGACAAACGTTTGAAGGCTTTAGAAAAAATAGAGAAAGAGAAGAAGAGGGTGGCTAAGGCTTATAACGAAAGGGTGAAAGTATGATCATTTCAAGAAGATACTTAAAAAAACATTTCCCGAGCGTTTGGAAAGATGCTTAGGAAGTTCTATGGCCGGTAATATGGACTATCGCCCTGATACAAATATGTTCTATGCTTTTAGATTCACGATGTTCATCATAAAAGGCAGGAGATATTTGTTTACACCCAAATTTAGCACCTATAGACGAAATAGAGGAAAATTGCCAAAATTTGAAAAGTATCGTGTTTCCTTCACAAGGCCTGTCAGACCGCAGGTATATGGCCGGTCTGACCGCATGCATGTGGCCGGTCAGACCGTCAAAGTCAGAGTCCGAAGCGAATTTCATCGGGTCTCGGGTTTCCTTGCTCCATAAGGTATGTCTCGGGTTTCCTAAGGTATCTATCCCGAATTGAATGTGGAGGATGACTTGTAGAAGGCAAGACCAACCTCTATTTAAGGACCAAGGCCGGTTTAATTGGCAAAACGTTCAACACACACATAATCAATCTAATCTAGCCGATTGTATCGTTCTTTTACTTTTACTTTTTAGCAATGTTTTCTACTTTACCCTAGTCTAGTCCATCTTTATCGATTTGCGTCGTAAATCATCCGCCGTCGCTGCAAGAGTGCGACACCTCTTTGTACGTTTGTCCCGAAAACCTTCCGTTCGCCCATGAGACGGGTGTTTATCTTTTGTTTTGCTCAAATCGGCTTCGCTACCCGGTTTAATCTATAAAACCTATCTTGGTTTAGTTTTTGCTAGATCGAGGTGATTGACGACTCAAATTTCACCGCAAGGCGTTTAGGTATTCCGATTATGATTGTCTTCTTGCTAAAAAAATTGTCAACAAAACTGTTTGAGTTACTAAAAAATAGCCGAAACAGTCCTCCCTGAAGAAATGCTGCACCACCACGTACGGTGTCGATTTTGGTGTTAGAAAACCAATAGACCTTTATATCAAACGGTATACACATCAATAAAGGTCTAAAACCGATATAATTTTTCCAGTAATATCATGATATTCGGTTGATTCGTTTGTTTTTTTACTGCTCGGTGTTTTGAAAGTTAGTTTTATTAGTTCAGTTAGATTATATTTTTACAGGGATTATACAATATTTTTTATCCGATGTATGGAAATTCATTTTTCCCGAACTCTATCTTTTAGTAAAATGTTTGAGTCTTTTTAAAAGATCGAAAACCCAACTCGGTTACTCACTAAATGAGTTTGTCATTAAATATGATTTAATAGGTGGATGAGTCTATGTCAATAAATAGAGAAGATGAGACGATGAATACGTGCCAATGAGAAAACATGTCACATACTCGTATCTATGTGTACTGCCTGAGTGCCTGACAAGCAATAGCGGGGCAGCTGGACTGGGCTGGGCCGGGCCGTCTTGCTGACCACACACTTGTCGCACAAAAGCCTATGGAAGAATTGCAACCCATGCCCGTTGAGGAGGTCTCGAGGCGGAAACCGTCCGATACCGATCCGACGGTTCAGAGCAGCTCGAAATTCCAGGCTGCGCATTCGCACACGAACGACGGCGATCCGTCTCCGATGGGAAGCCCTTTCTCAACGCGCAGAGCAGAGAGGGGAGGGGAAGCGCACAAGTTCGCCATTTCCGAGTGCAAAAACCGTGAGCTAATGGCCGACCATTCTTTAGTTAGGTTGCAGGCGTGTCCCGCGCGCGCCGCACCTCGCAACCTAGCACAAGAGCTAGCGAGCTGGGAATAAATCGTCACGTACTTCGACGACTCGCGCGCGCCATGGCGGATCGCTGCCACCGCCTCCTCTGCATGGTCGCTCTCCTCCTCCTCCTCGCCGCCGCCGCCGCGGGCGTCGCCGAGGCGCAGGCCCCGCAGCCGCCGGGGGAAGAGAACGCGGTGGAGGCGCGATGCGAGCTCGACACGCTCGCCACCCAGCTGGCGCTCCACTGCCTGCCGGCCGCCGACGAGGACGACGGCGCGCCACCCGGACCACTCAACGTGCAGTGCTGCAAGACGGTAGGCTACGCCGTCCACCTCGACTCGGGCTTCCGCTGCCTCTGCGCCGCGGCGGCCGAGCCGCAGCTCGTCATCGGGGGCTCAACTCCACCCGCCTCCTCGCGCTCTACGCCGCCTGCGGCGGCCGCCGCCCCGTCGACTCCCGCCTCGCCACCGCCTGTGGAGGTTTTGCACCTTCCACCGTCTACATCCCCCACCCCTCTCTCCATCTCTCCTAATTCTTCTCGTGCTGCTTGGTCTTTTTTCCCAGTGATGGCGCAGTCGGGGGACATGTCGGAGGCGGCGTGCGACCCGGCGAACCTCGCCGACCAGGTCGCGCGGTACTGCCGGTCCGACGCTCCCACCGCGGAGTGCTGCGAGCCAGTGGTGGCATCCGTCGACCTCGCCGGCGGGGATCCCAGCTGCCTCTGCCGCGTGCTGGCCGAGCCGCAGCTCGGCACCGCGGGGGCTAACGCCACCGCTCTCCTCGCCATGTACACCGCCTGTGGAGGCCTCCGCGTCGTAGGCGCCGACATCACCGACGGCTGCATCCACCCTCGAACACGGTCCACGCCACCGGCTCCGGTGATCTCCGCCAGTAGGTCGTCGCCGTGAGCCCATGCTGCGGCGGCGGACATGATCGGTAATACTAGTAGGCGTGCTTCCATGATCGAAGTGCATGCAATTCGTTGCTTAATTGATTAATTAGTCGAGTGCTATAGGAAATGATGTTGGATGGATTGGGATGCTCTGCCCTGCCAACAGTGCAGAGCAAGAGACCGTGACGATCAACATGCTCATCTCTAAGACTCAAGCAAACATTTATATTGTGTATACAAATGTTCTTTTCCCCCAATGCATACAAAAACATATGGAATATCACACTTCAACACTCTAAAACGTGGAAATGTTTTCAGTAATATCAAGTCTCAAGCATTTGGCGGTCAGGACGGTGTGCCTCTCTCCACATTTTCGTGTATATCAAGTATCATCGGTGGCGGATCCAGAAACAGACTCAGCTCTAAGCTAACTAATACAATGCTAAAATAATTCGTCCTGAGCTAACTAATACATGATTAAAATAATTCGTTATATGTAAAGCAACGAGACTTCAGAATATAAAAAAAGATTACATGACAAAAGAAGTTACTGGGTTATGCGAAAAAGTTGTTGGGCTATATTCTCCTCAGGGGGTTATTGGACCACAAACATTTTTCTCATAATTTTTATAAAACATATTCAAAAAACTACTAGGCCTCGCCCCGGGCTACCGTCCGGGTAGCCCAGGGCGTAGATTCGCCTCCAAGTATCGTCGAGCTTTCAAAGAGACTATTTGTTACTTTTAAATATGATATTTAATAATTTATCATTGGACACATATGTCATAGATATATGAGGGTGAACACGTATGTCATAGATATATGAGGGTTCACATGCCATGCTAAATTATTAAACGTCACATCTAAATGTCCCGCTTTCGGCCGTTTTTCTGACTTTCCTCTAAATCATGGTCCTCCTTGAAACATATAATTGATCCCTATAAACTCTATTAAAATTTATATGAAATAAACTAATCGATTATTATTTAGGAAAATAAGAAAAAAAATCTAACATTATATTTTCTTTTTTGTTGAGTTGTTTTTTCCGTGTATCATTCAAACAACAGTCTTGAGACTTTGTTGTACTTATATATCATATAAGAATACAATAGGCATGATATTATATTTACTTTTTTTATTCCTTCGTTTCGATGATTCAGCTTTTCAAAAGAGCCCTCAACATTGCCAAGCTGATCCCCTCTCACTCCCATCCTAACCATTTCCCTCTCACCGAATTAAGGGCTTATCTAGGCTTGGGTTAGTTGGGCCATGATCCGAGACTATTGTAATACATTCTTCATCAATCAAAGGTGTAATGAGACTACTCAGGTCTTGAGCCAATCCTCGGTCATCCCCTTTTCTCACTCTTATATACATCACATGAGATTGAAATCTAGCATGCTTACTGAAGATTGGTGGTTAGGACTTACCGAGGAAGGAGTATTTGTTGGTGTTCCTCTATCTTGCCGCATGTCAAAGCGAGTGAACTAGTTTAACGCTGAGAAAACATGTAGTCCAATGCATTTTTGATCCAACAACGTGGCTCAAGTTATTGAATAATGGTGAAATATCAATAGTAAGAAATAACAACGTACACTATCTAAAATTTACAAGTACATGTCCATTAACAAAAGTCAAACATAAAGAATCATAGATAAGATAATGTTGTTGCATCGTGGATAGAACCGTGTGTAACCACACATTAGCACACGCAAACAGTGAATTCCTAGAAGGTATATGTGATATGAAGCCATGCATCTCTTCGTCGAGATGGTGGATCCGTAGGTGTAGTTCGGATCTTGATGTATATTTATGAGAGAAAATTTAAAAATATCATTGACAAACATCTAATTTCAAAAGAATGTCATCGACAAACACGAGTTTTATGAATGCCATTGTACAAGCGATTTTTATCTTCCGTTAGCATCCATCCGTTAAGTGTTATAAGATGAACAATTCATTTAACGGCATGGGATAATAGAACCCTAACGATGATATCATTTATAGGACAAAATAGTTTGTACGATGGTATTTTATAAAACTTATACTTATCAATGTCGTTTTTTGGGATTTGGGTATTTATCAATGGTATTTTTTTTGGATTTTCTCTATTTATAAACATACGTGATTTATGGGTTTTCTGAAATTAGGCTCATGCTCCAGGGTGGTCATTCTCTATAGATACGCTTGTATGTTTTATAGACGTGTATATAAAACATTATCTCTCGCATAAAATAGTAATCCCTCTGTTCAAGTATATTTGACTTTGAAAGTTTAGTTTGTCCATCGTCAAATATATTTGGTCGAAGAAAATACCAATATTTATAGGACAAGTAGACAATTTTTTTACATAACTAATATACTGCAACTAATTATATACTTAAGAGTAGAAAGTAAGAAAAGTTTTTGGAAATTTTTGATGGAGTATGTCGGTTTAACTTTTTTCTAAAAACAACTATCCGTACGTTATAACAGAAAAGGAAAATATAACTTAAAATCATAATCAATTGAAATGATGTTACATAATTGTTTTAATATAGTTTAGACGTTTAGTAAACAAACGAAGATTGACAAATAAAATAGCATAATGAAGCAGAACCACATAAAAATATCAAAATCGTTATTATAGTAGTTGTTGCTTCGAAAATTAGACTCTGCGTAAACTCAATGCAAATTAAACTTTAAGTTCTTAACCGAAAATTCATAGTCACACGTAACTATTGGTACACCTCATGTATTCACTGGTACACAATAAAAATAATTTGTTGCGTTTATGCGATATAATAATAAGGATATTGATATAGGTGCGCCATATAAAAAAAAATAAATAGCCATGTTCATATTTTCTCCACGCATTTTACCAGATCAACTTGTGCTAAGCCTTTGCAATATATCTATAAATAACATATATAAGAATATAAGATGCCGCATAAAAAATCACCAATGGAATGTACATGATCAACTTAAAAGTAAGGGAACGTTTTGGATGTCCCAAATCAGCCTTTGTTCATCAACAATATTTACAGCTGTAAAAGCATTTAACTCAATCCCAAAACATATTAGAACATTGAAGAACATTTGCATTTCTTTCCAATACTGAAACACCAATTCACATCAATTCACATAGTTAGGATGTTTGTTCCCATGAATTGACCCTGCTGATGCATCTATAAATGCAGAAAATATTTTAATTTTGCTCTCAGTATATAAACCGAGAACTCCTGTGCTTGTGCACATCAATATAACAAGCAAACATGGGAACCCCTCATTCAACAAACAAAATGTCACATTTTCAGAGAAACAACAGGTTCAAAATAGCTCAGTAGTAAGGAGTCTCCATCTCATGAACCATCTGAAGTTCCTCACGTCTCCAGTACTGCAAAAGAGTTCCCTCCATGAAATTCTGCCAAAGTTTCAGCGGTAGATCATCATATATAAGCATAACAAATGGACAAAGGGGCATACATCACAGGAGTTTCCACCATTTTTTTCAATAGTATGAGATGGCCCATGAAACTACGATTTAGACATCAATAGTTAACAGATGGACTAAAGAAAATATGATTTAGTTTGAGATCAGTTGATTCAGTTCAAAATAACAGACAAAGGCTACAAAATTCAAGTAAGCACTATTGGGCAAAATGAAAATCAGTATCTGTACAATTTCTTAAATTGCACATCAAAACAAATCTAAATTTTTTAAAGCTCTAGAAATCTATGACCAACTTGTTTACATTAAAAAGTGTTTCATCAGGCAACTGTTGTGCCTGTAAAATGATAGAGACCAAGCCAGCCTGGTTTCATGGGGTTTTGAGAGCTCAAGGAGAGGGATGCAACTGAGTTCACCACAAAAGGTTAGATTCTATTATAATATAGTTCTGAATCACAAGAGACTAATCACACAATGTGTACATCTTCAAATTAAATTGCTGATTTGAATGCAACATAATGGAAGAGAAATTAGTGTATACATTGGTTTGATTTGCAAGCAACATAATGGCAGAGCAATTAGTGTATACCTTGGTACGGTGCCGTGTTCGGGCGCAAGAACAACGCCAATTGCAACAACAGCCACGAGAGCCTCCAAACGGAGTTCATGGTGACGTGGTGCCAGAACTCAGAGCTGACTCGAGCTGCAGCTATAGCTGGCTGAGCTCATCCATTGTGGCCACTGATGGCAGGTCTTCTTTAGTTGCCTCCTCAAGCTAAAAATATGCTAGTTTAACAGTTTAGGTACGTGATCATCATCAGGGATGGATTTGCATCCTGGGCTGCCTGGGCTGCAGCCTGGGGCGAGGCCTCCCTACTATTGAATCGCACCGAGTCCGACGCCCTGGCTGCGCCTGTCCCTGGCCGATGCCAAGCCCGGCCGACGGCCTGCCTGCGGCGGCCATTCCCGACCGACGCATGCCTCAGCCGGCTCAATGGCCGTTGCTCCTTGGCGGCATATGTTTGTTCGTTGTTAGTTATTTTTGTTAAATCAGGTGAAATATTTTCCTAGTTGCTGCTGGAATGTGCATGATCCTGTCTCGAATGGATTAACAATGTTTTACTGTGGCATGCAATGTATGATTGTTAATTCTTCTATTGCCAGTTTTTGCAGAGGTATGGTCATTGGGATTTTTCCCCCACTGATTGGGATGAGATCATGGGAGTGTTGTAAATGTTTTTGATCCATTTTTTCTGGATTGGATTAGTATGTAGTAATGGAGTGCATGTTTTCATCCCCGGCCGACGCCTACCTGCTGCCTGCGTCCGTTCGATGCCACGCCCCTAAGCATGCGCCCCCTCTTGCCGGTAAGTGACAGAGGAATCACACATAGATTTTTTTTATTAAAGAAGGCTCTTTGTATTTGGTAATTTTTTATTATCATCATAGTTTTATGTATCTTTGAGCACTTTTGAATCGATACTAATCTTTGCTATATCTATTAGTAGTGTACTATATATAGCGAGCAAAAATATTTTGCCCTCAGTTATATTTATATTTAGTCCTCTCCTTGATCTGTTTTTGGATCCGCCACCGATCATCATGATTATCTCTTGAATATGGGTGTTGGTGGGGATCTCATTATGGTGGAACTTATGCATGTAAAAGGAGTGTTAGCTATTTATGAAATATTTTTTCTCCGCAATCACTATAAAACTTTGATCATGGCAGAAACCAATCAACTGCTTAATTAAGAAGGGGGCAAAAAGACTAATAAGAAGATACCATAGTATTGCTTGTGTGCCTTTAGGAGCAATTGCTGCTTCATCACCAGGAGAGCAGCGGTTAGGAGCATCATTATACACGCCTCTTTGCAACTGGGGTGGGAAGCTATGAACGACGAAATTTAGTAATTTTCGTTAGTCAAGATCGGGTCGGAGATGAAATTCATGATGTGATTATAGAAAATTTGGTTGGCAAGTTTATCTAGATTTTGTATGAGATAAGAAAGGTTTTAGTTTCTATTTCTATAGATAGAATTATGAGTCAACAGAGTCCTGTTTCGGTCGGACTTGGTTAGTTTATTTTTCTTACAAGGTAACCGATAAAAGTTGTGTCTGAGTCGGACTTGCATCAGCCAAAGGGTATAAATTGTGTATCCAAGGTCTTTTGTAATGAACAACAATTCAATACATAACTTTCGATGAGTTCTTATTTTCGAGTTTGGGCTGCATCGGTTAAGTTTGATCTCTAACGAGAAAGTAAGTTCTATTAATTTTGCTTGTATCGACGAAATTAGTACTTCCTTGGTTAGGTCCGATATACTAATTAAGCTTTTACTTACATTGCCTATATGATGTATCGGCTCTCTCTTTGATTGCTTTTGCATTCTTAGTTAGATTTAATATATCAATCACTTTGAAAAGCACTAATTGACTAGTTTAAATCTACTCAATTTATTATTAATCTTGAACTGTCTTGGTAAGTCCAATATTCCATGTTATAATCTGTTGATTATATTTCCACAAGCCGATAAGTGTTATTCATCGTTTTATCGAAGTTTCAGCAGATAAGTTATCTGCTTATCATAATTTAATTTGATATATTATTTTGTTCACAAAGTTTTTAATATAATCGGCTACTTGTTCTTCTTACTAGCTTCAATCTTATAGGTTAGGTTCGATTTATCAAGATTGTGGTTAGTAATTACAACTTGCTCGTGATTATATTTTAATTTGTCATAACTACTGTATGCTTAAGTCCAATCTTTTAAGTTATAATCTGTTGATTATATTTACTCAAGTCGATAAGTGTTATTCATTGTTTTATCGGAGTTTCAGCCGATAAGGTATTTGCTTATCATAATTTAATTTGATATATTAGTTTGTTCACAAAGTTTTTAATATAATCATCTAGTTGCTATTCTTACTAGCTTCAATCTTGTACGATCTCGGTTAGGTCCGATATATCAAGATTGTGGTTGGTAATTACAACTTGCTCGTGATTATATTTTAATTTGTTATAAGTGATACTAGTTTATTTACTATCATAGAGTTGATAAGCTTCAATTTTTGAACACATTGGCTTGCATCCAAAGGTAAATATATATTTGTTTAAAATTCTATTTTATTACTCACAATCTTATATCATCTCGATTAAGTCCGATCTATCAAGATTGATTGTAATAATGTTAGAATATTTGCAAATATATTAAATCTAAGTTTTGGCCGACGATGTCTTGTTTATATATCTAAATTCCATCCGTTAAAGCCGATCGATCCGAAATTCCATTGGCATCGGTTGGGCTCATGATACTGTATTGGCCCCAAGGCTGATTGGCCCTACGATCTATTTTTTGTATTTTTATCTTGTTAGTTGCAGCATAAAACTAATTAGCATGCTCTAAACCCGATTTGATACGACCTACACAAAGTAAAGCAAATCTCTCAGGACTTCGTGTAGAACGACGAATTTCTCGCCAACATAAGCATAACACGAGCCAAAACATTCTTGTTGTTGCCTGCAGAACTAAAGGTATCTATTATAACCAATTGTTACTAACGAAGTAATTTCCAATTAATCTAAGCCTCAGTTTGACATGAAAAGAATACAATGTTAACATAAAACAGAGAGCCGATTGGCAAATATTGTACTCCCATCTCTCTTGTAACCAAAGAGTTGGCTATTCCAATTTAATGATAGCACTGGGAAATTCAAATTGATAGAAAATAGCAAAATTAGGTCCTCTTTTACTACTTA
This sequence comes from Oryza australiensis, assembly GCA_019925245.2. Taxonomy (NCBI): domain Eukaryota; kingdom Viridiplantae; phylum Streptophyta; class Magnoliopsida; order Poales; family Poaceae; genus Oryza; species Oryza australiensis. The sequence continues at coordinate 1,577,528 of JAIFGZ020000160.1, read as the reverse complement.
CTAGCTGCTTGAATTAAGGCACAACAATTTCACCTTTTCTCTCTCAGTTGGCATGGCATCTATGAAGAGGCCTGAGTACCGCCTCTCACCAGAGCACCTCTTTTGGAAGCTATACGCTCCTGCCATTGAAATTCTCATCCACTCAGATCTACATATCGATGGCTTCTAGCTAGTTATTGGGACGAGGTGATGATGCTACACATGGCAACGGAGAAGGGCTCCATTGTCAGGCCCATGAGGTCGCAACACGGTGCTCCGAGTGACGGCAACTACCCAAAAAAGGTGGCTGCAGATTGGGTGGAAGAGATAACGAGCACGAAAAAGAAGGGCCTAGCGCCACTCCACAAAGCTCGCGTCGCCGCGTCCTGATCTGCCCCGCCAGCAGCACTCTGGCGACGAGGAGTGGGATGACGGCACACCAAAGAGTGGATAGACGGAGTGAACGAGAAGCAACGGAGGGAAGCCCCGAGCTCTGCCAACCTATGCTGCCCAGATCCGCACCGCCATGAGCTCCATCGATCCCCGCCACTTTGATCCGTGGCATGCCGAGCTTGAAAAAGGGGACGGCAGGGAAAGAAGCCATCGGCGATGGAGCATTGGGGGATGAGCGGCCAACGATGGGGAAAGAGGAAGAGAACGATGGCGACGAGGACCTTGACCTCGCCCATCCCGATATGCACCCCGCCAGGAGCTCGCCACCTTGGCCGCCCCACCACCATGGACCTCGCCTCCTCGACCGTTGCCACCCTTGATCTGCTCCATCCACAACTTCCTACAACGAGCAAGAGGACTGCATCGACACATGAGTGCAATTCACAATGGTGACAGCATAGTGGCGCGATGGCTGCACGACAGTAGCCAGGGGCGAAGGAAGTGATGCGTGCGACCGGTGAGAGATGGGAGCGGGATGGGGATCGACCAAACTTGCAATGGCGTGACGATTCATGGCGGTGAGGCGCGGCGGTGCGTGCAAGAGTAAAGGAGAGGCCTGGGGAGAGAGTAGAGACGGAAGTAGGATGGAGATGGATCCACCACTGACATCAGAGAGTTCACATATTAAAAGATACACAAGACACAACGGGCACTATCCATATAAACGTTAACGTTTTAAGAGTATAGGTTGACTGTGGTACAAGCACTGCATTATAAGTAGTGGTACAGTTCGATCTGTTGTTTTATCATTTCCTTTTTCTTTTCTTTTTTTTTCTCTCTCTCTCTCTTGCCAATCTCCCTCGTGGTCGTCCGCGGCCTGAACGACTTTTCCCCCGTCTACCCTCCGACCCAACGCAGCGTGGCAGATTCCAATTCCAAGCCCAAATCGAGCCAATCTCCGGCGCGCCGATCACCCGGATGTCCGGAAGCAACTAGAAGAAGCGGAGTTGCCGGCGCAAAGAGGAGGAGGAGCAGGCGGCGGCGGCAGCGGCAGCGGCGGGTGCCGTGGCGAAGGCGTCGGCGTCGGCGTCGGCCGCGGCGGCTGGGGTATCTGCGATGATAACCCGGTCGAAGCTGGTGGAGCAGCTGCGCGACTACCAGATCCGATCCCAGCACAAGTAAAATCCCCCCGCCCACTCTCCATTCTCTGCGAACTCAACCGCAATTAGGACTCCAGTTTTATCTGTGGTAATTGACACAATCAGATCTCGGGCTCCCCGGTAGGCATGTCTCCAGCTAGGGTTTGGTTGGAAGTCGCACTGGGATAAGTAGTGTTCTTGATTGGTAAGGCGATTTGCTCCGTAGTTGTAACCTGGTAGAGGTGGACGGCATGGCTGCATGGTTTTATGCGAGCAAGCTTTGCTGTTTTATAAATTTGGATTCAACAATAGTAGTACAGAAGGAACTTTGCAGCGGTTGCTAAAGCAGCAGTTCTACTGTAGTGGCTCTTCCTTAAGATATCGAGGTGCACTTCCTCTGGATTTTGTTTGTGGTTGTGGGAGTGAAAATAATTTGTTAGCATTCTTTTACCATCCTTGTTCAAGGTACCAGGGGTATTGATAATTGTAACTTGCGAAGTTGTGAGGCACCATTGTTTGGCATCTCAGATACCAAATGTTGGTACCGTCTGAAGGACCTTGTGCTAATGTATTTAGTCTCAATCAGGCCTTGCCATTGCTGCTTTGGTTTCTTTACTTGGTTTCTGATGAGTGGTCACACTCACCAGTAAGGTTCTGAGAATGCGTTGTGTGCTCTGTTAAATTTTCTTTCCGTTTCTTGAATAGGAACCCCAAAATTTGCTAGCAGACCACTTTATGTTGTTATAATTGGTTTGACATGTCAATTCAGAAGCTAATAGTTCTCTCGATGTATCATGATGCTGTCAATACGAAATATTTTCTTGTACTCATCCAAAATGTTTTCCTTCCTGCATCAAATGTAACTGCACTACCGCCTCACTGATCTGAAAATGGCTCTGCTTCTATGTTCTGCAGGCGTGACATAATTGGAGCAGTCTCATGGGGTTTGCTGTGTTGCTTTCTGATAATATCCTCGTACATGACATTGTACTTCAGGCACTTCTGGCTGTCCGCTGTTATTATCTCGCTCGGTATTCTTCTTCCTGCTGGCCTTTACATTTTGAGGCAGAGAAAGCTTGCTAAGAAAAGAGAGAGAAGATTATTGCTGCCCCTCTCCATGTAAGAGTGTTGGTTGGTTCCCTGATTTTCTGGTCATTCTTAGCCATGTAGAATCCACATTCTTGGCTTGCTTAGCACACATCCTTCATTCATGTTACTCTGCCTCAAATATACATCTCATTCTTTAGTCTCTACTAAAGTGCTAGAAGATATATCATCATTTTTTTCTGAGCTCAATGTTGTGCTGAGTATATAATCTCCAATGCTTGTTGGTATAGTACCATCCGACTCTGCTACAGTCTTTTTTTTCTTTTTGGGTTTTATATGATTGCTGGGTGAGACGTGTTTGCCTTGGGCATCACACTTTTGTAACTGATACTGATTGTTTTGATACTGAATCTGTAAGCCATATCCACCCTAGTTACTTGTACTCCAATCTGGAATGATCATTCCCTCTTTTTCATCCAGCTGATATTGTTTTGACAATTCTGCTGAACGCTAGCTTTCTTATTATTCTTGAAATACATGTGTACCTTCAGATCTTGAACTTATATTGCTGCGTGATGCTAATCCAGGCATCTCTTGGCTTCTTAAAAACGTCTACCTTTTGCCAGTACAGAGACTACTTATTCATGGCAACTCTAGAAGAGAACTTGTATCTTTTATCCTAAGAAATTCAGATTGTCAGAAGAGGGCAGTTTGTTTTGTTGCCATCTTGCTAAGTTAAAACTGTTAGTGTTGTGAATGTAGGCACGTCCATGATCGGAACATTGCAAGCCCCGTTGAGTATTCAGAAGTAGTCTGATTAAATTGTTTTAGTTTGTTTTTAAAAAAACATTTTTCGTTGTCAGAGATTCAGATATATCTAGAAATGTTGGGAAGAAACTATGTTTACAGTGTCCTGTGATGGACGTGCCTTTACTGTTCCTATTCCCTTATATGCTTCCTCGTTTGTTTAATTATTAACTCACAGTGTTGCTTAACCGGAATGAAGCATGATTTACTTTAAATTATGGTACCAAACAAAATCAATCTGATGGAAGAAAACGAGTCGACCAGCCGGCAAAAAACAGATCTACGTCGTAACTACTATCTCCATTTATACGGATTGCATCTCCACCATGAAAAAAATGGAAAATTTTCATCTATACCACAAATATTTCAATGGTATCAACTAATACCACAAGATTCTCGAAAACAATTGGACTCATGGACTCATGCCCGATGATAGAAATAAAATATTAGGCGCTTTGCACCTCACGTGCCCCACAGCTCTCTGTTTTATCCACTCGCCTCTCCTTCTTCACGGTCTTATATCCACTCCTTCCTCTCTCTCTCTTTACCATTTCTCTCATCTCCATCTTCTATATGATATATGGGGAGGTAAACAGAAGTTCATGACAAGATAGTGGCAAGCCAGTGGGTACGGGCGACGGCGGCAGACAGTTGCAGTGGTGGCGACACAAACTTGGCGGAGTTTGCGCGGCAACACATCGTCATGAGAAGCTACAGAAGTAGGTGATGGTGGTTTGTGGGGCATCGTCAGTCATTTCGTCATCTTTGGCAGCTGCACGTCGTCGTCAGCCACGTTCTTTCTGTGGCCAGGGTGTCATCTGTCGTCGATGATTTGGCGAACCATCAAAGAGAAGAAAAAATAGATCTAGCTGGTATTTTTATGTGTTTTTTCATGTTGCAATCCATGTATATGAATGTTTCGTTAGTTAAATCAAAGTAGGTGGGGCTTTTGATGATGTTTCGTTTTTTCTTTTATTTTACTTGAATCTTGTTGATGTTTCAATGGTTTAAATAATTTGTTTCATATCTTGAATCAAATCGTTTCATCCGATGATCTGATTGTGTTTAACTATTTTTAAGAATTGAAACATTCATTTGCTTAGTGCTAAAACATTATTTCATAAGGAGTAAAACAACACATGATCTGAAAAACCGGACGCTTGATTTGCATTCGTTTCCAAGTATACATGGCCAGATGGGTCGGGTCGCGTCGTGTCGGCCCGAGAACGAGAGCCTGGACCGGGCTTGGCATGGAACGACACGGTGGTACGTCGTGCCGGCACGGCCCTTTGGGGGCGTGTCGTGCTTGGGTCGTCGACCAAGCCCGTGGGCCAGCACTGTTAACGACCAAATTTGGTAAGCCAACCATCGAATTTGAAACTAAAGCCGAAGCGGATTTGGAGGAGATAGTGATTCTCGGAGACAGGGAGTTCGTCGGCTGATACCGAATCGGCTAAGGTGTTCATCGGCCGATACCGAGTCGGACAAGGATATCAGATGTAATTGATTTCGATAAGGATAGCCGATGTAGCCGATCCCGTAAAAAGGCATTGGAGTCATCATCGAATTCGTTTGAAGTGCTTCATGAGGATTGCCATGCATGGATATAGTCAAAAAAAGGCAATTGTATCTATTAATTAGGTTGTTGTAAATAGTTTCCTTATAGATTATGTCGGTAAGAGTCCGCCTAGGGGACTTATTTGTAATTTGAATTGTAATAGAGATAAGAGTCATGTCCGACGAGGATCAAACCAACTTGCACGCCCTACGAACCTTAAAAGCAAGATTTGGATCCGTACTAGAGCTAAGCGGATCTCTTAGGCCAATGCGTGACATTTTTACCGTCAACGGGCACGACACGGCATGATCCACATAGCGTGCGGCTCGGGCATGGCACGGCTCACGAGCCGGCATGACACGGGGGGGAATCAAGCGCCGGCTAGGGTTAGGGTTTAGGGTGGCGCCGCGATGGCGGTAGCGGGAGGGAGGGGGGACAACGGGGAGAGTGGGTGGACTGGTATGGGATAAGTTGAGGAGAGGTCGCCGACGATGGCGGGGAGCTGGGAAGGTCCGCGTCTCAGCGACGACAGCGGCATGACACGAAGGGACGACCGAACGGGTGCGTGGAGGGCTCGGCGTCGACGGAGACGGCCTGGCGTGGAGGCGGCTCGCCGTTGTGTCAGTGTCGACGTCGCGGTGCGAAGGTCGGCGGCGCGACATGGAGGGCTCGGCGATGAGGCGGGAGGCGGCGCCGCGCGCACGGAGGCGAAGGACGGAGGGCCATGCCGCAGGAGCCATACCTAACGGGCCATGCCACAGGCATGCTCGGGTCGGGTCGGGCCGAGCCGAGCCATTCCTGGCGATCTGTTTGGACATGTATATTTCCAAGATTCTATCCTCTCGCAATGATACCACGAACTTGACGAAGCAATGACAGAGTTTGTTTGTGGACGAAATTACCCTCGCGTTCTTCTTCCTCTCCTCAACAGCGACAAGAGCAATGGCTGGTGCGGTGGAGTGGAGATGACCCAGTGCAGAGGTAGGGTGGGGGAGACGGGTGACCTGGGCCAGCGGAGGAGAGCGTCGAAGGCGTCCACCGCGGCAACGAGTGTATGGGAGGAGGTGACGCCGGCCGACGGCATGAAGAAGGCGGGGCTGCATCTCCTGGCCGCGACACCGAGGTCGCCGGAGGAAGAAAGCTGTCGGGGACGCCGGGAACGGTGGTGTGCACCGCGGCCTCCCGAGGAGGACGCCCCGATTCCACCGCTTCATCTGCTGAGTTCCTGGCTGCATGCATCGATTTCGTCGAGGTCAACAAGAAGGGGACCAACCGATTCCATTGCCCTCGCGTGAAGCCTCTGCTTCATCTACCGAGCTCCTGCCTTCGGCTACTCGTGCGGCTCCTGTATCCTCATTGCCCAGGCAGCCGGCAACAATGGAGACCGATGAACCTGTCCCAATCTTACTCATAGGGCATCTCAATAATCTTGGCAAATGCAGGTAACGGAGACATGAATTTAACGTCCGTTGAAATCTCTGGTATTTTTGAAACATATGTGGCTGTACCGTGGTATCGGGTGGAGTTGGAAAAATCTCGTGGTATTACTTGGTACCATTGAAATCTTTGTGGTATATAGATGTAACAACTTGGTAACACATTTTAATACTACAAATAATGACATTAGACATTCTAAGTTGTTATGTTTTTAGAACAAAGGTAGTAGCTATTTTCTGTCTCTCAACATATCAGTGCCAAATCCAATGAATTGGTCTTGTGAAATCATCGTTCCCAGGACATATTATAAGCAAAACATGATAAAAATTACCTAGGAAAAGAAATAATAATTTCTATATATAAGCAAAACATGGCACTCCCAAAAATGCCCATTAGGAAGGGGAAAAAATACCCATTATCGTGGCAAATAAGATGATACGCCTAAAATGCTGATAGTATTACCAACAAGAAACAGAAAGAAGAAACGGAACTAAATTAAGACGGCTTACAAGAAACATAAAGAAAAAAGAGAGCTAAATTAAGACAGCTTGAACAGTTATTTGATAGTAGCAAACAATTTTAATATTAGAAAAGAGAACGGCTTGATCAGAACTCCAAAGTGAGCAGGCCTTTTTGTTTCGCAGCTCAATCATCTTGCAAACACAAAGTTATCTTCTCCAGATCACCATGGATCCATCATCCATTTGACATATTATCCTACTAGCGCAACCGTCAATATATTGCAAGCAGAGTGATCAATGTGTCTTTCGGAATTGTTCTTCCTCAAGTACTATCACATCCAGCATGGTGTATATGGAAGAGACACACCGGTGAAACTTTTGTTAGATAAAAATTCCTCGTAACTGCTGACTAGAGGTAACTTGCCCAAGATCTCCATCTTTGAGGTGTTTAAATGATAGGCTAGTCCGGTCTGCATAGCTTCACATAAGAAAACAATCTCCTTGTACGGATGAAATCCGAGGACATCAACGTTTCCATGATATCCATGATAGAACATTGGGACCCTGTCTAGAACATTACTATCATCGTCAGAGCTCCATTCCAAATTCTCTTCGTTATGTTCTTCGTGAAACCTAATGTCTTTGTCAAGATCTTGCAAGATCCACCGGCGATGAGTTTGTCGAGGAAACACAGAATTAAGGTAATTGTCATGTTTCAGCACCCACTCCATTTTGTCACACGACTCGTTAAGAACCCAAACTTGAAGCGACCGTGGCCGTGTGACCAATGCAAGGTACGCACCCTTTCCTGACCTTCCTAGACAGAAACGCGGGTATCCATTCAATTTAACCGTTGGCGTTTTAATCACTTGATACTTACCATCTGACAATGAAAACCTGCAGAATCAAATAATCGACAAAAAAACATATCAACAAATCACACAAAACTTTGAGTAATAACATTTTCCCGAAGCTTTATTCGTTTAATTTATTTCATAGTGGGATTGAGAGGGATTTAAAGTGGATTTATTTCACACATATTGTGGTGTGGAATTATTTTCCTTAAGTCTTTTCCAATCTCTCACTCTTGAGGATTAAACGAACCCTAACGGAAAATGGAATATGTAAATGGTTACTTAAGTAGTGTGTAGCTAATTACCTCATGATAAAACATGTCTTGTAATGCACGTAGAGGGCTCCTTGCCAGTAGACGGCTTTGCACTTGTGACCTGAAAAATCTAATCTCATGGCGGCGATTGTCCCCGCGGCTTCCCCTTGGCGATGAAACGTCCTCTCCTCCCATCGCCGCGTGCTCGACGAGTACACGTCTAGGGTGTGCAGCAATGGCGGCCACTCGGAGAATTCGTCCAGGAGGACGGGTTCATCGCCCGACGACGACGTGCCGGAGCCAGGAGGGCAGCAGCGGCAAGCGCTGCAGTTGCGGCGGAAGCAGGGGATGGAGAAGACCTCGTAGCGGGAGGAGACGGCGGGGTCGTACCCGAGGAAGTCGGCGGGGAAGGTGCTGGCGCCCATCCGCGGCGGCGGGCGCGGGGGCAGCGGGGACGACCACCACCGCGTGGACGGGTTGACGACGATGGCGTGGGTGTCGGGGTCGCCGCTGCCGAGCAGGAGGAGGCCGTTGCAGTGGTCCTGGATCTCGTGGCGGCCGGGTGGTACTGGTTTATCGCCGGAGGTGGCGGTGGCGGTGGCGGGCAGGAAATGGACACTGCCGGAGATCGAGGAGGGGCGGCGGGTGAAGAATCTCGGGACGTGGCGGGAGGCGGTGGCCTGGCCGATGTAGATCCCGGCGAGCGACCCCGGGAGGAGGCCCCGCACAGCTGGCGGCGGCGGGCGTCGATGGCGGCGCGCCACGCCTTGCAGACGCCGCGGGACGCCGCGAGCGAGCGCTGCTCGAGGCGGCGGAGGACGTCCGCGAGCACGTCGTCGGGGAGCGCCGCCGCCGCCATGTCCTCCGCACTCGTCGATCGATCGATCAATCGATCAGTGGAGTCGATCTTGATGTGACGCCGGATTTATTGCTTGCTGAAGAGTTCCACGGGAGTGCGGAGATCTTGATCGACTCATCGGTGCCGTCGGTTTAATCTAAGTCTAGTGTAGTAGCCTAGTAGAGTGCTTATGAAAAGAGAGAAAAAAAGCTCGGTCGGAAGGAATTTTTATTATTTTTTAAAACCTTTTTAATTAAAAAAATAGATCATCCTTATATTTATAAATAAATTATAAATAAATATGAACTTTTTCATGCCACTTCGCCTTACGTAGCCAAACAATATTTTATGTGAATGACTAGGCAAAGACAAAGCTATCACTTTAGCCAAAATAGCGTATGACGAAATAACGCTGCCATGATAGTCGAGTGCCGTAACTTTCGTCACGTTCAAATTTAGAAATAAATTTTGGTACAATTTATTTTTATAATTAAAAATTAAAAATGTTCAAAAAGTTAAAAAAATCGGTGGGAAGAGGCTGGCTTCGGAGGCTTGGATTGCTTGCAACATTGCTAGTAAAAATAATCAGTTGCATTGGAATATGGAAATCTTAGCTGAGGTGGTCAACTTTTTGTCTTTTCTTTTTCCGAAGAGCCTCTTAACTCTTTTAGGCACTTGGCATAGCCATAAGCACCACAATGTTGGTTCTATGGGCCAACAAATTATCATTTCAATTAAAATTTAAGAAGAACGAGGTATATACACACGCCATTCAATGTAGGTTGTAGGCTTGTAGCTGCATCAGATTGGCCCTGATCTTTTCTTATTCTGATTTTTAATTGCTGTTTTGAAACCGTTAAATGGTATGTTTTTTTATGTTTTATGTCAATATTTTCTATTTTCTACGGAATACTTTCTAACTATGTTCCATTCATTTATATCCTTAAATAATCATCACAAAAATCATATTAATAATCCATTAATATACCAATTTCTGCTATCTCAAACAGGCTCATAGAAAATACAACTTCATTTTTATAAATGGATATAAAGTTCTTTTACAAGAATCAGATCCATTTCAAATAGACCCAACCATCATTGATACGGCAATAGTTAAATACTTGCGAACAATAAACTGGCTTTCATCTTGAAGCTGAGCTTCCAAATTAATTGTCTCAAGGAAATTCTTCGATCTAACAGGATGTATACGGAAAATACTCATCTACAAGCTCTCCATTAGGTAGAGCGAAATAAGAACAAGGTTATACTAGTATAGCTACTTAATGGCTCCAAAATTTTTCATATCATTTAGAGCCATGGTTAGAGATGTATGGTACGATAGTAAGCAGCAGTGAATAATTTTCTGAATATTACTTTTTATTTTATTTATTGCATTGTATCTTCTTCAGTTATATAGAGCAACTCCAAAGGCTTTTGTATAAATATTATCTATAATCCATGTTTAAAGAGCTTATCTAAAAGTATATTATCTATTTTCTTTGATATCCTCCAACAGAGTCACAAAAATATTGATCCAAAAAATTTAAACTATGGGCTAATTTCATTTTTGGGTCAACTGTTGGACCATCATTTTAATGACCCGACATCAGAGCTGAATCAGTCGCCGCTCTCTGGCTGTCTACAAACTCAAACTGACAAGGATAAAGATCAATCAGCCATCACCATAGCTGTCACAAGGCAACAACCTAGAGCCCGGTTTATGACAGTTTTTGTGTATGCATACTTTTTGATTGGGGTCCCTATTAGTTATAGAAATGCAGCCTTTTTCTGCCCTTCCATCAGTTCTTTTCCATCTGAAATGAAATTGTTCATCATACTTTAACTAATACTGATAGTCATCAACTCATCAACATCTATCTATCTTTATTTATGCATCATACTTTAACTACTACTGCTAGTCATCAACTCATCAGCATATATCTCTTGGAAGAACAAAACTTGAGCATTGCATGCATGCATATATGCAGTATAGGATGATCCAGGTAGGGGACACAAATAAAATTAACACTGTGCTACATAGTACTGGTATTGATCAAGGGGGTCATGATGAACATAGATAATTTTTTCTCCTCCAAACTTGCAGCTGCAGTACTGAATCTTTGCAACAGGAACTTGAGGGTGCTTCTCACTTGAGCTGGTTTTCAGATGGAGTAAACAATTAGCTATGGCAGGCAACAGAACTCTTCTTTGTAGAAAACAAATTTATGTGACAGTTTATAGGTATTTATATACACAAAGCATGACTATTTCGTTAGTGAAGAATGTATGTCTCCAGAATATATTCATTAGGTTCCATCATATGCATGTTATCCTCCACTCAGTATGTCCTCATCTATAGTACAATTTCCATGCAACACACACAATTCATAGAAAGATTGCAAAACAGGAATTGTATGTCCTCACCTACATATGCATGTTCTATGTGACATTGCTGCCGCTAGCGTATTAATTAAATTGCGACAAAACGATTCACTCAATCATGACATTTTCTTGTAAACTGATCATTCACTGCAGCCACAGGACTCACATATCCATTATTTTATTTAAACCTGAAATGCATCAAAATAAATCTTATTTTATTTCTTAGGTGACGACCATGAATAGGCCAAATGCTCATCGACAGACTAATGTCAGAAACCTGTAACACAAATGGCTAGAAACACTTATGCCATGCTAAATTCAGGTATACCAACCAGAAAATACAACAGTTTATCCGATTGGAACGCTCGAATTAATGACAAACAGTATGACTAAAGAGGAGACAATTTCCGAAGAGAGACAAGCAGTCAACTTCAGGACCATCGAAACAAAAAATTCCTTGCTTGTTTCATCAGCAGGAGACCCCATGAGAGAAGCATATGCACATGGATGACCACCACTCAGCACTCAGCAGCACATGGGTGGAACTTATTAGCTTACTCAACAGTCCTTAAGAAGATGCAATGTGAGTTCTAAATTATATGCCTCAACTAGAGTTTGCAAAAATAAAAAGTGAAAAGAATACCTGCAAAGGGAATAAACTGGTCATGCTCCACGCAACCTACGTTCCAAGATTTCATCCTGAAGGCTCTTGTAGAACTTCTGTCTAGCCTCATCCATGGAGCTAGTGTCTATATTCATTATCCTCTCTTCTTCTAGCATTTTCTTCACATTCTGAGCATCTCTTTTTATCGCAACCTTCTCACGTTCAATTGCTTGGTCACCCTCTTTTATGGCCATCTTCTCGCGTTGTATTACGAAGAATTCTTGTACCCTCGCCTCCTTGATCTCTTGTTTCTTCGAATCGACTCATCCTTCTTCTCCCAATACCTATCCACACTCTGTGTACCTTTCACTTGTTTCAATTTGTCTTTCTCATGCTTCCTGCCTCGAGGCCTTTCTACATTGTATTCTGGTGAACTTGGATCAACTGCATCTGTAGGAGTAGCATCAACAGGCATTTGCTCTCTAGGAGTTGCTGTACCACATGTCTTCTGCTTCTTGTTGCTATTTTTGGTCCCCCCATTACCATTCCTGTCGCACCATTTTTGGTGGTGACGAAGGAGATTCCAGCAATGCAGAAGCATGAACGCCTTGTTCTTCTTATCTTCCGCCTTGTACATTGTGCGTGCTTGCATAATCTGTTCAAAAAATTAATATGGTTTAAAAATGGGAAAGTCACATACAAAGAGTTGTAAGTTCAAGGTTATACTATAAACAAACCTTGTCTTGTTCGGTTACACCGCTTTGGTTTCTCCTCTCAATCCGCTAAGGTATCCGCGAACTGTTCACACTTTCTTGGATGAATGACCATCGGTTAGTGAGGGAGCCTTCGGTGCGATCCGAGACAAATTCCTTGTTCGAGTGATAGTAACGGTGATCCTCGCGTATGTGTCTTTTGATTGATCGCACCACGCATCAATGCTAACATTTAGCCATGCGAGATACTAAAAGCTTATCCTCTTCCTCACTAAAGTTTTTAGACCTTTTCGGTTAGGCCTTTTTGAGGAAAAACATTTTCTTGTCCTCCGGCTGCACCGTTTGTGGACTCGCCTCTTCATTTTCGATTGTGTCTCGCCTACTTGCATCATCGTCATGTAGTATCCATGACCATCTTCGATCTTGGCACACATTGTTCATTGTCAAAATCAACCTCAACTTCCAAATTCAGATGCCGTCAACATAACGAGATCTTAATTAGCCTATCTCTCGTTAGCTACCTCAAGTAATATATATGCGAGTGTGGGTAATATATATATACGTAGTTGTGCTCGTTGGATTATACAAATCACCTTAGGTTGTTGTTTTTAGATTTGACGGAAAGAAAAAGGTCATGGGTTTTGCCAACTGTGGTGCTACACCACATGCGGCCTCACATACATTATACATCTATCACCTTACCTATAACTTACAAGGTTTGAAGCACTACGTTTCAAGAAAAGGAAGAACTACAAAACTTGGGTTTAGTGGGCATGACTGAGTATGAGGCACAGTGCCATTTACCAATGCTTGGGTGCTTCAACTTTTTTAAGGAAAAGTTTTGGATGGTTCACTTAGAGAGGTACCTATTCCTGCCATGACAGTATACTGATAATGAAACTAACAATGCAATGAGATGGACTCTGCTTTGGTGTCCGAAAGGACAAATTACTAAATGATCATTGTCACCACAATGTGCATACACTGAATTTAATCATGTCCATACATAAGTTGCTATGCATGTAAAAATTAGGGCAGGCAACATGGAGATGACTCAATCAGCTGGATTTAGTGATCAAGCCCACAGATTTTGAATATTAGAAAAAGCAGCGTTAATGTTTTGGTACGTGCTATTCAGTTGTAGCTTCCTTTTATATAATAATAGGTAAATGGATGTTGCTTCAAAGGTGTAATCAAGCCATTAAAGATTCCTATTAGCCAACTTCCTAAGACATACACAACTACAGATTTATTGTGCAACAATATTAAATGTGCATAATATAGAAAGTTAAGAACCAACTCATTACTTCAAAAACAAGAAGACAGGAGCAAAAGTTTCCTTATTTACTCGCCTAAATGAACTGATACATATAAAATGACAAAGGCCTGATTTGTCCTACTAACGGGATGCACACTCTAGACGGGATTGCATCATCTTCGAAATATACTACGTGTGCGAAACACCGCGACCCATACCGCTTCTCATAGGCAAGCGGGGAAAGAGCTAGCAAGATCGCTCTAAAATATATGTTACCTAGAGAAGGCCATTGTATATGTATACACATATGCAAAGAATATATTGGGATCATTTGTAATTGTGCATTTGGCATACATAAAGATCCGAAGGATGCATCCAACCAAGTTAACCAAATCTCGCTTAACCAAAACTAAAACAAAATTATACTTGAAAAACACTAGTTAATGAAGGGAAAGGAGAAGCAAAGGCATCTAATGAATTTAGGAGATATCATGGCGTGATCGTAGTATGAGTTCTCCATATATGTGCAATAAATAATAATAATAGACCGGTTTGTTTGAGTTGCCTCACAAATCAAAAAACACCTAAGGGAATCACTACATATATATTGCCAAGCACTACATTAACTCTCTAGATTCATGACAATCCAATGACATCCACCACTCTCAAATTGTATATTGACCAATCACCGAACAATAATTATACTGTGAATGTCTGAATTTTATATATGATACATGATACTAGACCTATCATTCATCAAACATGCATATGGGCGAGTCTATAGACGCCGAAGGGATCAGGTTTTCAAACTTGGATGACAAAATTGCCTAAACTTCAAAAATTGGCTAAACCTCAAAATACTTTTATTGTCCTTCACAGTCTACGACACAAGAAACCAACTTAGTGGAAATTAAGATAATAGTTGGAAATGCTACTCCGTACTCCTTAATATTTTATATCATTGAAATTAAGATAATAGTTGGAATTACGATTCGCATCGAACGCTAACGGGAGAAACACGAGAATCATTATTTACTTGGAGTTCCATCTCCATCAAACAATGGATGTTTGTCGAAAACATCATGGGATCAAACGGTGGGATAAAATTATATGCAAGTTCGGATAAGAGGCAAAATTAATATGGCGGTATGGATCAAGGTGGCAACATTCGGACCAAATTCATTCATATGGCAGTGCTTGAGTATGCAACATTTACATGGTCGGAAACATATACAACTATTTCGCTATTATGCTTCACGGTGTTCGAAATAACATGGTGTTCTACAATAGTTTCATTGTATGACAGTTAATTATCACAGCAAGACATACAATTTTAGCTAGAACCCACTCATTGTAGCATGTCACAATAGTACATTAAAAGATTAAATTGTCAAACACAGCAACATGGATAATTGTTAAACAACATTTCAAGATTCTCATGAAGATAATTACCCAACATTTCGTCGGTGTTCACCGAATCTTCTAGTGAGCGGTGGTTCGATTTCCCCTTCCCATGAGGCTTCTTGGGAGCCGAGGTTGAAGCCATCAACCATGCGGTGAAGAACGGAGGAGGAGGAGCCGAGGTTGTAGATCCGGGAATTGTCGCATGGCAAGGAGTGGTGGAGAACGGTGGAGGTCGCGCCATGTGGGGCGGAGGCGAGAACCTACAAAGGGTGTCGTCGGTCTAGAGGTGAAGGGCGCCGTCGGCGTTCGGTTGAAGGCCGCCGCGGGTCTTGGGGTGGCGAGCGCCGCGTGTCTTGGCGATCGGCGCGGCCGGGTCTTCTTCTGCTCTTGGGGCATCGGAGGCGCCATTTGGGGTTAAACGGCGGAGGGCGGGTGTGTCGGCGTGACCTCTCGCGGTGAGTTTCCTCCTATCGTTGTGCGTGGCGGCGACGACGCCGGCGGATGGCATCGCGGTTGGGGAAGGAGTTGAGGCAGCGGTGGTAGGGGACGGTGTGGCGGGGGAAGGCGTGGAGGCGGCGTCGGGGACGCCGTCGCGGCGGAGGATGCCTTGGCGGCGGCGGAGGAGGATGGCTCTCGGGGGAAGCGGGGAGACGGCGGCTTGGGATGGCGTGGCGGCGGGAAGGCGTGCGAGACGGTGGGGAAGGAGTGCGGGCGGCGGGGAGGCGTGGAGGCGGCGGGGAAGGAGTGACGGCGGCGGCGAGAGGACGTGGAGCGCGCGGGATGGGGAAAAATCGGCGCGGGAGGAAAGGAAAACCTAGCGCGCGAGAAGGATAGCGACTCGCGGCGCGGTTGGCTACAAGAAACGAGCGAAAAAATTGGGATAGAGGCTTAGCAAAAATAAAAAAGATCATACATAATCTGTTGGAGACTAATTTTTGTGTAATATTATCTATTGTTGGGATTAATAAAGGTATACATGATCCGTTGGAGATGCTCTTAGGGCACTCCGAGTTTAAATTCTCTTTCCGAGTTTGGGCTGAATTTTGGAAGTCACCCTTTCCTCCCTTAGTTCAATTCTGCTGGCTTTGCCTTTGTTTTAGAAGTCTGCTTCTACTCCTTCGCAAATCAGCCCGAACGTATAAGGAAAAAGTCTACTTTACCTCCCTAGCGCTACAGGGTCGTTCCTAACCTTCCGCCATCCTACGCACTGTTCATCTACAGTAGCTTTTTTTTTCTCACCAAATCCAGCCTCCTTGTTGCTCCTCTTCTCAAATTGGACGCGGAAACGGATTCCCAACAATCTTCTTTTCGTTTACCCCAAAAAAGTCTCATCAATCTCGTGCTAAATTCTACGGATTTTGGCCTTTGTTATCCCGACGAACTTGGAAGAACCCTAATTCTTCCACCATCAAATCCCATCGTATCTACATCAATCTCTTCCTCCTCCTCCTATATAAAGGACGCCCGAGCTCCCTCTTATGTTTCCTCTCTTTTTCTCGAGTTTTCTCGTGCCCTAGCCGCCTATCCCCGAGCTCAATCTCTCTCCACCGCCGGCCTCAACTTCGGCCATCTTTTCACGTTGCCTCAACCGCCCCCGGTCAGCGCCATCACCTCCCTCGGCATCTCAGCACCGAGACGAATCTTGGCCGCCAGTTCCCTTGCACCGAACACCATCGAAAGGCACTCGTCACCGTGAACCCGATCTACTGCGTCTCCAGTTGCTGCTAGTCGTCGATCCCGGCATTACCGGACTCCGCCGAAGCTGTCGTCGGCACCGCAACAGCATGGGAAAGCTCGTCCGAAGATCGCTGAAACGCCGTCATCGTCGTCGACCCGAACCTCGTCGCCACTCGAAGCTCATCGTCGGCCATCTCCCATCGTCGCTCGTTGCCCGTGTCAACACTGGTAAGGATCGTCACGTCCTCTTCTTTCCTGTTGTGTCCTCTGTTCTCGTCGCCCCGCTGCCGTTTGCCGGAGTCGTCGGATTCCCACACTATCAGCCGGTGAAGTGACATGGCCACCATGTCATGGTCCAACTAATCCGCCATGTCACCTTCCTATTTGCGTGGCGCTTGTGTCTCGTGCTTGCGCGGCATAAATCCGGCTAGATTGAATCTCGGTCATCCAATCGATCTTGATCTAATTTGAACTGCTAAATTCCGTACATGGTCTCAACGGACTCGGTCTACGTGGACCATAGGATGACCTCTAGATCCCACTCGTCGGTGGCTCGATCTTCTCTTCCGAATCGCGACATCAATAATCTTCTTTATCAATATAAAAATAAATATAAATTATGTCATAAATCTATTTAATCATTTTCAATAAGCTTTAATTGGATTAAATCTTGTAAAATTCATAACTAACTCGTACGAACTCGAAATGAGGTCGTTCAAGTCCCATAATTTATCTAAAATTAATCTCTACCAATTTTATGAACTTTAAATTGTACTTTTATTTGGTTTTTATTAGTGTTTTTTCTTATTTTATGTTCTAGGTTTAGTTTTTCGTAGTTTCGGATGATCATACGTTTGTTCGTTGGAGAAGTTCCTGAAGATGAATTGAAGACTAATTATTGCGAGGAAAGTCACACGATTCTAAACATTCCTTTGAGCATGTTGATCATATTTTTAAATTCACGATTTATTTCAACTATGCATTTATTTTTGAATGACATCGGGATGATATAAATTTATTCCTTTGTTATGGTCCATTTGCATTGATTACCCTATACCTTTATACCTTGGATTATAATTTGACTAGTTAAACTTTATATGATAGTTTATCTAGAAATTAGGAATAATTGCTTAATCATGCTTAGAAACTTTAGTGTCATTTTATGTGAGATAATTAATGATTCACTTATATCTTCTTAATGGACAATTAATAATAGCTCATGATGGATGATCATGATTAATTAATTAATTAATTAATGATCAATTAAAATTTGATTAATGGTGGGTTGTGAGCATATGGTTTGATGATTACGTTAGGGTGCTCATGACAATTAAGGAGCAGCTTCATGATAAATCTGGAAGACTAACAATGCTTACCACAAGCAAGAATGGGAATTGGACTTGTAGTATAGTTTTCCTTGGCCGACGTTCCCTGGCAAGGGTGGGCGTGATGGAATTCGGTTGGCCAGGGCGCTTGGTTGATCGGCTACCGGATTTACCGTGACACTCGGGGGGGCTGCCCACTGCCCTGATGGGAGTGGGGGCAAAACCTTGGTGTGGTATAATTGGTTAGGAAAAGGTTATGCGAAAGGTCTTGTCATGATTTCCCCCTTTGCAGTATCGCGGTGATACTTTGGGGCATGGTGACATGTGTGGAGTCATGTCTTGTGGGTAAAGTTGCGCACCTCTGATCAGAGTAAAACTATTCGAATAGCCGTGCCCGCGGTTATGGGCGATCAACCAGATTCACCGTGATTAGTCCCACACTACTAATTAATGATGATAATTTGGTGATGATAACTTGTTAGCTCCTGTTATGGAGTTTAGATCTGTACAACTGGAATTGGTTGTTCAGAGATGGTTGGGCCTGTGCAGCATTGGGATGCTGTCCAGTGTTGATTAATATTGATGACTAATTACTCTACTGTTTTGCAAATTCTTAAATTCTTGTTAAATACTGCCTTTGCAAATGAAACCCTATTATTGACATCTTTATATCCCTGTGCACTTGCATACTTGCTGTGTGGCTTGTTGAGTATTCCATGTATTCATTCTTGTAATAACCAATCAACCTCAGTTGAAGAAGGTTTTCAAAGGAGAAGACTTTTTGGCTTAGGTCCCAGTTGAGCGGCCTGTGGGAGTGGAGTTGAAGCTTTGCTAGATTTTCTTTTTTCGCTGCAGTTTTCTTCGTGGTGAGGACTAAGTACCTCTTTTGTAAGTATTCATCGCATTAGTTTATTTGATGAATATGTATATTAATTTGTCGATTTGTGTACCTCGACTGATTCCTGAACGAGGATTGTTTGCACAAATTAGTTCGGAAATTACTAGTGAATTTTCGGGCATGACAAGTTGGTATCAGAGCCATCTCGACTATAGGTCAGGCCAAATGGTTAAGCCCATAAGGACATGTCTTTGCTAAAAAAATCTATTTGCGAAAATATGTTTTCCTCCTTATCCCATTACTTCTTGCAAAAGTTTTACTCAATCTCTCTCTCCTCTCCTGCTTTCAACTTATTCTA
Organism: Oryza australiensis; assembly: GCA_019925245.2. Lineage (NCBI taxonomy): Eukaryota > Viridiplantae > Streptophyta > Magnoliopsida > Poales > Poaceae > Oryza > Oryza australiensis. The sequence continues at coordinate 1,558,202 of JAIFGZ020000160.1, read as the reverse complement.
GATGGATCTCTATAAGGAGAAGTTGGATAGGATGATGATTCACTGTGATCTGTCCAAGAAGATCGAGAAGTTTAGTGAAACTATGGCAGCACAAGAACATAAGGCAATATTTGAAAATGAAATACTCAGGGCGAAGAGAATCAAACAATCGTGCACATGAGGACAATTTTGGATGCTCTTGATGACCTCTACATTAACTACAAGACCCAAGCCATGATTCAGAATCAGGCTCTACAAGAGAAGATTGTCAGGTTAAGGAAGATGGTTGAACAGATGAGAGACAAGACTCAGCCTGAAGATACTAACACCGCCAAGATTCTGGAATGCACTAAAGCTCATTTTGCGCAGTTTCAAAAAGACACCAATCGTAAGCTTGTTCTTTGTCAGGAAAGGATATTTGAGTTAGAAGTTGAATTAAGGAAGTTATAAGGAGAACTTTCTTCGGATAAAGATGAAGATGTGAAGCCAACTCAAGTTGTCAAGCATCTTTGCACTAGAGTTCTTTCTCACAAGATTAGTCCCGAAGATAAGTCGGTTAAGAAGCCTCCAAGCCCAAAAGGTAGATTGAAGAAGTCTCTGGAACTTATGGTAGAAGCTAAGCTTTACCCTCAAGAGGAGTAGCCTGTTGGTTAGTTAGATCGTTGTGTTAGCTTGTTTGCTTAAGTTTTGTTTGTGCTTGTGTGGGTTTTAGCGTATGGAGTATATCAAGGGGTGGTGATATAACCATAGTAGTTTAAGAGTTCAGTTCAGTGTTAAAGACAACTTATTTTATAGCAATAAAATTTAAAAGTTTAGTAAAGTTGTTTGCTCTATCCTGAGTTTCCCCTTCCTCCTTTCTTTTCTCTTTCTGTTTCCCTCTTACCTTACCCCCCCAAGTTAATGAGTTCAAGGAAAGGAAGTTTTATGCTCAACAGTGTTGGTGGTTCAAAACAACAAATTAATGGTCAACATACTCTCAACCAAGTTCTTTCTGCTAAGGATCAAGGAATCATAATGGTGTTACAACTGCCAATCTCAAGAGCTCTACCTTTTACTTCAAGTTCTGCCCAAGCAAGAAATAATTGGGCGCAACATACAAATCACCTTACCAGATTTCTGAAATCTAGTTCCGTGTCTTGATCAAGTAGTTACCATTCAGTCTAGCTTAAGAAGAAAGAGTGTTAGTGGAATGCAGCTCTCAACTTACAACAATATGATGTGATTTTACTTGACGAGTCAGAATTCAAACCTTAAGTCAGAACCCAATTAGTCTAAAAATACTATCTACCATCCCTACTCGGAATCAAGTGGTAATAAGCCAAGACGGTTCATTATAGAATTATGAGTAAAAATGTTATTTTGAGATCCGGACATTTAGAAGCCAAGTGTCCTAAGCAAGGTTAAAGGTCAAAAGATCAATGAACACCATTGTTGTGTTAAGGAAAATTATTCACTGTTGGTCCCGCACATTTTGAGGTTCGAAGTTTGCTCTGAGACATAGTCATAAAGGAATGAGAAGGCTGAAAGTTTAGTTCGTAACAATAGGATGATCATTATCTCTACAATGTGGTTTATAAGGGATGAGTTTTTAGGTGTCTAAAAGGATGATTTCTTTTTACACTATACGTGGATCAAGTTAATAGTGTCAACAAGACCAGAATCTTCAATAATAAGTGATCTAAAGAGATGTTGTTTCTATAGAAAGAATAAATTTTTTTAAGACTTCAAATGGAAGAAGATGGAATGTGGAGATTGCATTATTTTGGAATAATGGGAGCTTGACGTAATGGTACGCATTTCCATTTTCCACTGGTGAAGATATATCGAGTAAATACTCTGTTTGTAAAGTGTTTGCTTTTGGCTAAAGGAATGGATCGTGCAGAAAGTGGTTGCTAGCTCAATTCAGTAATAATCAAGGTCATAAAGGACGAACGTAAATTCTAGCAGATCACCTGACAGTCAAGGTGATGGTAGTAACCATTTCAACATTTCCATTAGTTGGGACAAACAAGTACTGTTGAAAGTGATCGATGGAAGTATTGTGAACTAAGGCACCGGTTTTCGTCCCTATTCCATCTGAGTAAGAAGATTGCTAACTACGATGAAAGTACCCCATGCCTGTTGGGGATTGGTATATGTTAATGGTTTCATACAACCTCTTTGGAAAACTTACCGTGCATTTTGACCAGGTTTCATCTTTTCATTCAGTTAGTTGGCAACTGCTAAATTGGTTTGTTCTATTGCATGAAATGTTTCTTCTTTTGTTTGAGATACTGACTACTGTTATGCTTTTTCTCGAGCTTCTGTAAGTGAAGGATTTTAACAACTCTTTGCTACTATGTTTGTACACCATAATGGCATCTATGATTAGGCAGTGTTATGTTTTTACACCATGATGACATCTATGATACAACGATGGTTTTGCAACAGCTATTGCCTGCTGAGTGCTTACGATAGTAGGTTGGACTAGTAGTACTCGTCTAAGAAATTAACTTTTTTCCCCTAAATTAAGTTTTGGTTGCATCATATGAAGATATTCCTGCGATATCCATAGTTCTCTTTCTTTTCTATTTTACTTTGACTGACCACGAGTCAATAATTTATATCCGAGTTGAATGATTGAACTACATCTTGCACAGGAAACAAAGTTAGCTAGTCAAACTTGTACTATTTTCTTGCAATACATTTTTGTTATACATGGTTTATGAGCATTGAATTAATGTAGGATGGAACCAATGTTCAAGGAACAATATTGGACAAAAGTGGTCATAGGAGAGGACGCTGTCCTTGGTTTGGATGAATACAATTTACCATGACACAGGACATGCAGGACGTTGATGAGATGACTAATGAAGTTGAAACAATTGATGTGTCGGTGCAGGCAAGTGGAGGTGCCCCACGCCCTCGCTGTACAAGGCCTTATTCGAAGAGGACAAAAAAACTTTGATCCGAAGGAGGATGTAGTTGTTGTTGCGGGGTTGTTGAACACGAGCAAAGATCCCGTGCGCGGGGCTAATCAGCCTCGTGGCTCATTCTGAGTAGAATTCATGCTTTCTATGAGAAACACAAAACAACCGAAGCTTCCGAACAAAGAGCTCCATTATGCATAGATGAATGACTATTTTGGACCAAGTTAACTAAGTTTTGTGCATGCTACGAAGCGATTGAGCGTAGACATCAAAGTGGTGTAACCATTCAAGACAAGGTTTATTTTCTTATTTGTTTCTTTTGTTCATTTGTTTTTCTATTTGATTTATTTGTGAATATATAAATCTTGATGAGTTAATTAATAACATGTGAAGGTTTCTGACGCGGCCGAGATATTCAAGGAATTAGATAGGGAGAACAAGACATTCACTCTAATGCATTGTTGAAACAAGTTGAAGAATGAAGACAAGTAGAAGGCGGAGAGGAAGAGAATGTCGGAGCAACAAGCTAGTAAGAATAAGAAAAAACAGAAAATTAATGTTGATTCCACGCCGTGATTGTATAGGTCAATAACAGTGAACAAGTCGCTAAGATTCCACCACCAGAATCCAAAGCACGTAAGCGGCCAATGGGTTCAACGAAGGCAAAGGAAGCTCTAAGGCGAGGAGGTAGTGAAGCTTGCATGGAGGCTTGGGACAAGATGTGGCTAAAAAGGAGGCTTTTGAGGTGGAGAAGGAGAAGAACAAAGAAGGTAGGTTCATGGCTTCACTTGAGCTAAAAAACGGTTGTCAATATATGAGAAAAAGGTAGAATCAGACCTTCTTGAAAAGAAAGACAAAATAATGTCAATCGACATTACCAAGCTCGAAACGTTGCAGCACCAATATTACAGTATGATGTGCCAGAAGTTCGTTGCTCGTCGTATGGCGAATTAGAATTGATCGTGTCATTATATTTCTAGCAACTTTAGGACATGTGGAATTACTTTGAGCACTTTATTTTCTTAAATAGTGTTATAGGACAATATTACAACACTTTATTTTCTTAAAGATGTTTGCTTCGAACTCTTTTAAATCCAGAATCCATCTCTCATTTTTACATGCTACTATGGGGAGCATACAGAAGCATTATTTCAAGTGTGCGCAAACTGGTACTATTCATTTTTTTCAGTGGAATACACAGGACTGTATGTTGCATTTACACTGGACAGATGTGAAACCAATTTTGAGATATCTGTACTTCTGTAGTATACTCTGAATACTCTATAGTATACTCTGAAAAATATGTTTGCATGTTTCTGTCAGCAGTACCATGTCTGGACAGTACACATTCAAAGTTGAAAATATATGTTTGCATGTTTCGGTGACAGCTACAGAATATGTTGCGGCTGTCAATACAGAAGTTACATCAGAAAGAATCAGCATCAAATCTTCGTCCAATAAATAAAGGGAATTTCTATCCCAATGATTCATTAATTAGTTTTGGTCACTAAAAGTCACATCTGGAAAACCAGAGCTAAATAGACACAATAATTGTAAGTTACTAGATCTATTTTACATTATAGTAAAAATGCTAAAAAATCCAAGGTAAATGATATATTTATGTTGCTACTATAAATCAGGATGATGATTCCATAAGTGCTCGATTGGGTTTTCTTTTAAATGGACATGTGTTTCCTTGTCTTTGATTCTTTTGTGCCCTTCAATAAATTCATCAAGTGTTCGATTATTATAGTGAGAAGGTTCAACGTTTTTGTCACCATAATCAAACTGCTCATTAGGGTCAACAACTCCTTCATCCTCAACAATCATATTGTGCATGATCACACAAGATTTCATGATGTCTCCAAGTGTCCCTGTGTCCCACATACGAGCTGCTCCTCAAACAATGGTGAACCTAGATTGCAGAACACCAAAAGATCTTTCGACATCCTTCCTCGCTGCTTCCTGTGCTTTGGCAAAATATTTGTTCTTGTTCCCCAAAGGCTAAGAGATGGACTTCACTAAAGTAGCCCATGATGGGTATATACCATCGGCTAGATAATAACCCACCGTATAATTATAACTATTAATGGTATACCTCAGGAGCTCTGCCCTTCGCCAGGTTTGAAAATAAAGGAGACCGATGAAGCACATTGATATCATTATGAGACCTAGGCATTCCAAAAAAAACATATCATATTCAAAGATCATTCGAAGCAACAACCTCTAAAATAATAGTGGGCTTCTCCACATGCCCCTTGTACTGACCCTGCAATTCTACAAGACAATTCTTTCACGTCCAATGCATATAATCAATGGATCCTAACATACCAGGAAAACCTCATTTCTCACCGAGTGCTGCTGTGTCAATCTCGTTAGGATATCGTAGGTATTCATCTTCACATATATCAACAACTGTAGCAACGAATCGACGTAGGCTCTCAATTGCGGTACTTTCACCAATGTGAACATACTCATCTGTTGCATCAGCTGGAACCCCATATGTTAGCATACGAAATGCTGCGGTGACTTTCTGGTAGCAACTTAATCCAAATACATTGGCCGCATTCCTTTTTTGCACAAAATAATCATCGTGCGATTCAACAGCAGTCATTATGCGTAGAAAAAGCTCTCTACTCATCCTGTACCTGCAAAAAAATAAATCATACAACATTTACCGACTTTACTATGTACGTATCATAAGTGAATGAACACGAACTGGCGGCGAAATAAATTTGGGTCGTATATCGTCTCTTTAGCCAAATAATCTTGAAACATCCTTTCGTGCCCGCCTTGTCGATCTCGATAAATAACTTTGTGTCCTGGGACGGAACCACCATGTCTTCCTTTTTGGTTTGAATATGTCTCCACAATTACAGCCACTGAGAAGACCAAAATATCATCGTCATCTGATGATGAGTCATCCAACTCCCTCTGTAGAAGTGATTTGGAAGTACCCATGACGTCTAGCGTGGAGGGCTTAATGGGAGTGATTTGGAGAAGTGGCAGCGAGATCTCAAGCGACGGCGGCGGTGTACGGCCTAGGATCGACGTGGCACAGGAATTGTTTGGTGCAGGAACAGTTTTTGGCATCGGAACAGTGCGGCGGCGTCGAAACAGTGCCTAGCGCTGGAACAGTGCTGTGACAGAAAAGCAACTCGATCTGTGTGGCGCAAGGAAAAAAACGACGCAGGAAAAATCTGGATCGCAGGAACAGTGCTCGCAAATTGTCCAATATATCAACAGAAAAACGATTGTGGGCCCAAATACAAGAGAAAAACAACTATGGGTCTAAATTTGATTTTTTTGGAAACTATTTATAGGAAACTCTTGGAGATTGCCTTTTTTTTCTCTCCCAATAATTTTTGGGAGTCGCAAAACATGATTTAGGGAGGAAAATATTAGAAACTTTGGAGATGTTCTAAGACAGCTTCCGCATAACAGTTTGCCTCTTTATCCACGGTCGATGAATTATTCGCACTTATTGTCTGACAAGGATAATGTGCAATTTGGAATTCATTTAAATGTTCAACAAAACCATATGGAGCATACAAACTAAAAAGAATCACAAAATTATGTAACGATGCTTAATTTGGTAGGAAGGGATTGATTCACCTCATAATAACATTTCTTTGGCATTGCACATGAAGTGCTCCTCGCTCGTAGACACCATATTGGATGATCCAACCAAAATTATTCGGTCTTAGGCTGAGTTTCTTTATTGGAGTTGGAACTAGTCCTTCACATAAAACGAATCGACTCATTAATACATGATTGATTAAGTTTTAGTTATTTTTAAAAAATAGATTAAGATGATTTGTTAGAATTTTTCTATAGAAAATTTTTGTAAAAAATATACTGTTTAAAAGAGTTAGAAACCTCATGAAACAAACTCAGTCTTAGGCTAGAGATTGTTCCTGTGGCCTCTCCTTCTCGGAGGCAAGATCTCTTGTCCTCCTTTCCAAGTTGTCGATGACACTACTGGAGAAACGATTTTTGTGTGCGGGCCGAAAGACATCTTCTCATGCGGAAGGCCGGCCCGCACACATGAGAAGGTCTAGGAAAATCAAATTTTCACGTGCGGGCGGCCCAACCGCATGGAAAGATCTATTATCCCGTGTGGGCAGCTTAAGAGGCCCGCACAGAAGATCTATTATCTCATGCGGGCCACTTAAGCCGTTCACACGGATAATAGATCTTCCCGTGCGGACGTATTAAGTGGCTCATACGGGAAGATAGATCTGTCCTATATGAATAATTGAATTATTTAATGATTTAATGATATTAAATCGACAACTATATCACATCATAAATAACACAAAACTAATTTCACATCATGACAATTTCACATATATACTTTCCAACTAATTTTTTTGTGCAATTAAATTTACAAATAATTTCACATATATAATTAAATTGACAACTAAATTCACATCACAAATTACAAAAAAATAATTTCACGGCCAGGCGTCGGCGACCGTGGTGTCGTCGTCGTCGTCGGTGGCGTGGCGGCGGTGGAGGCGGGGTGGTGGAGGCGGCGGCGGCGGAGGCGGCCGTCGACGGAGGCGGCGATGCGCCGCACACCCGAGAAGCCTCCGTAGTCGTTGTCGTGGGCGGCGGCGGGGGCGGCGGTGGTGGTCGGAGACAGAGGAGGCCGGCGGCGGGGAGACGGGATCCGGATTTCGTCGGGTGTTAGAAAATTTTGGAGCCCGCGCGTACCTATATAGGCGGTGGTGATCATCGCGTGCGGACGACTTAACTACCCGCACGGAAAGATCATCTTTCCGTGCGGGCGGCTTAATGGCCCGCACAGAAAGATTATCTTTCCGTGCGGGCAGCTTAAACGGCCCGCATGGAAAAACTATCTTTCCATGCGGGCTCTTAAGTCGCCCGCACATGATAATCTATAAACCTTATGTCTCTAAATTAGACTAAAAAATTATAATAATAAATTCAACCAGTTTTGATCAAGTGAGACTATATGTTGTTCATAAATGGTTATACACCTCTATTTTATCTAAACATTACTCTAAGTTTCAAAGTGTATATACCTTAGAAGAAGCTATGATTAAGATGATAACTAGTTAACTCATATATAATTACATTGCAATCCTAGACTATGTGCTCCTCTAGATATATTGTTTCTCTTTTGCCCCTCTCTATTTTCCCTTTTGATCCGCTATTGAGCAAGACTAGAAAAAATTTGACTTTTTATTTTTATTTTTTTATATTTTTTCTTGACATAGGAGCACACGAGAGGTAACCATAAAAAAATTGAGCCTAAACAAGCGAAAGACGTGGCCTATGAAAAATTCGAAGACACGCTCAGAATCGAGAAAAAGCTTTCGGGCTCGAGAAGGCAACCTTCTGAGGCATTTTTGGGGAAAATAAAATCGCCAAACGTGGCAAAGCTGTGGACGAACACATCCGAAATTTTTTTCTGATCGATTTTCATATATGGAACGTCTCGATCAGAGTCCGCATGTGAAAGTTATGACCGTTTTAAAACTGACTCTGAATTAGAGGACAAAACGGGAACAATGCGTGCAAAACTTGTTACACACACACCAACTGAACATGATGGCCAGGGTTTGAATGTTCTTATCAATATTGTAGATCTTCTCGATTTGTATATTATCACCAAAACAATTTCGTAAAAAAAGTATATTGAGAATCATTAGTTAATAACAATATGATGATTTGTAATTACAAATGTAATGATTAAATTAAACTTGTTACACACGCACAAACTGCATTATATATGCGTGGGAGCCACTCTATTATAGTTTCATCTAAATGAACTGTAAGTTTCAAGTTTATATAACTTATATGAAGCTATGAACTTGTATGCATCTCAAATTTGTACATAACATTAACTTATTATCACAACATATGAAGTTATATTGTCACTTGTGTTGTGAGAAAATATTTCTTCTATTTGATTTTATCCTATATCCAAGAATTAGATGGAGAATTCAATAGGTTTATAGATAATTAAAACCTTACATTTCTAAATTTGTTTAGAAAATACGTGGGTGTCATCCCGTGCGGCCCACTTAAGCGACCGCACGGAAAAATCGATTATCCCATGCAGGCGACTTAAGCGGCCGCACGGGAAAATGGATTATCCCGTGCGGTCGCTTAAGTGGGCCGCATGGGATACTACGGTATTATCCCGTGCGGCCCACTTAAGCGACCGTACGGGATAATCCATTTTCCCGTGCGGTCCGCTAAGTGGACCGCATAGGATAATACATCTTCGAGTTTTCCAGGCGCGGCCACTTATGGCCTGTCGGAATCTATTGGAGGCCTCGTCCGGAAAAACCGTTTCTCCGGTAGTGTGAGAAGACATGTAGGACGAGCTACGGCGGTGGCCATGCGGAATTATCTGAGTCTATTACGTTTGGCTGGTTGTTTCATGACCCGATTTTTGGTTCTTTCTTGGGCATAAAAATGGGGGACTATGAACGCCTTGAAGCGGTGTGCCACAACAGTGTCGAACACGAGTACGATCTCGTGTTCGATGTCATCTTTCGCGGTGAGCGGCGGCGAGCGCGGTGGCATCACCGCCCATCGACGTGTGGCCGGGTTAACAACGTGGTCGGTGCCGAGGAAGAGGAGACCGTTGTATGTTCTTGGACCGACCACCACGCATATGTAACAACCTGAATTTGTAAAAACTTGGAAAGTCAATATAATAAAAATTTTTTATTTATATTTATTGTGGTGAAAATTTATTTTAGTTGTTTTGGATTTTTCATGCATAATTGCATTTTGCATACATGAATTAAATTTGGAAAAAAACAACATATCCAATTAGTTATAGCTCAGTTTTGCATCTCAATAAATAAAACAGGGGGTGGAAACATCAAAATTAATTCAAATTCAAAGAACCTGTTTCAATTTTCAAAAAAATACACTACACACGGGGAAAATCCCCAAAATCACCAAATGGAGTACATGACCGCACTAACTTCCAGTTAAATTGGCACAAGTGTTTGAGCACTGTAGCTTATCTGAAAAATTTCCGCAAGCTCTCACGCATTCTCCAAAATTTAGGGAAAAACCATCTCTCCTTTTTCTCCCTCCCTCTCTCTGTCCAGTGGGCTCAGGACCCACTGGGGCAACCTTGGCCCCACCTGCAAGTGCCCCATCCTCTCTCTCCCTCTCACCCCCATCTCCTTGCTCTCTCTTTCTTCCTTCCTTTCCCTCTCCCTCTACTCCTTGCAGGCATTTCATCGAGCACGTAAGGAGCGAGATGAATCAATGCCGCCGCCGTGGCACTCTCGACTGAGCCGCGTCAACCCTAGTCTCACCTTGCTCCTCTCCTCTGTCCCCTGCGTCGGGGTAGGAAAGCCACGCCGCCCTGCCCGAGGCCTGCCGCGACTGCCGCTGACCTCGCCGCACGCCTCGCCCAACCCAAAGCCATCTACCCTCTGCCCAAAGCGACGACGAGACGCGACGAGCCCGACCGTCGTTGCATCCCTCTGCAAAGCCGCTGACCTGCGTCTGCAAAGCCGACGCCGAACTTGCAAAGCCGACCTCCCCGACGTCCGGATTCTCGCCGTCTCGACGCCCCCGCGAGATGCCCGACAGGATGCGACGCAATGAGCCGACGCCCGACCAAGCTTGCCACTGCAGCTTTACTCCTCTCCTTCGCTTCATTTATTCTCTGAAAAGCCTCTGCAAAGTTCTTACAAAGGTGCGCAAAGCCGATGTGCGTGTGTGTTTCCCGCGACCACGTGCGCAACGGCCGCACGAGTCGCGACAACCGCGTGCGCCTGCCTCGCCTATAAATCGAACCCTTGCGCCAGCCATCGCAGCCCAAGTCCAACAGCAAGTCTGTCTGCTTCGCCGGGAACGGCCGCCACCACCACTGCCTATGACGGCCAGGAACGCCGCCACCACCCCGCGCCAATCAAGCTGCTCCATGGTGAGCCCTCTTCCTTTTCCTCGCGCCGGCATGACCCTAGGAGCCCCCTAAACCCATTCCCTCAACTAACTGCAGGACTCCGCCATCGGAGCACCGACGCCACCACTATCGTCGTCCACCGCCGCGGTAGGTTTGGGTGTGACAACAATGATGAGCCGAGGGTCAACGAGGGTGGTTCGAGTCGAAAAAAATTAACATGTCAGATATATAATGACCTATATATATATAATTTACTAAAAACACCAACAAAAAATATTTAAAACTAAATTTGATACAAAGAAACTAAATTTGATACAAAGAAATTAACCTAATCTTGGCTACGACTATTGCTTCTTATTAGTTCTGCGCTTTTTCATGACCATAAAAGTATCTATTATATCCTCTTCATCCACTTTGAAGAAAATATTGTGCTCGATAAATGTGACTAGATAATCATCCAAAACATTATCTTTCATTTTATTTCTCAGCTTATTCTTGATAAAATTTATAGCAGAAAATGCTCTCTCATTGTTGTTGTCACCGGTAGAATCAATACCAATTTGAGAAGTAGATACACCGGATCATAAATTTTATTCCTCTTGGTTTCAACAAGCTTAACTGAAAACTCAACACAACTATTTAGACCTTTGAAGATATCTTCTCTTCTCATGTCATCAATATAATTATCAAGTTACATTTCAAGTCTTGATAATTCAGAACCTTTAATATCATTTGGATAGAAATCAGCAAGTCGGCGTACCTAATGTGTAACAAAAGAAATAGTTGAGTCAAAGAAATTAAGACTACCATATAATAAATCGGGAAGTATACATACCTTAGATGCATCAAAAGATGCAAATGAGTTAGCAGGACTCAAAGCGCTATACAGAAAGCAACTTCATATTATCCTCATCAAAGCGATTGTCAAGATCTTGACTAATTTGATCAATGATCCCAATATATACTTCTCTTCGAAGTGGTCATCATTTGTTTGGTTTGGTGCAAACCTCGTTGATCTACCATATGGCACATAATTGCTTTTCATTGCAGAAAATTCAATATTATATTTACTACAAAATGTAGTGACCTTGTCAAGGAATGCGGCGCACCCATCAGATCTCAATTGTTGCATTATACTCTTTGCCACCCTAACAGGTGATATAACATTTAGAATATCTTGGTCTCTTCTTTGCAAACACTTTGATAGATCATTTGTGTATCTAAGAATGACATGCATCAAGTGTGCACTAAAAATAAAATCAAATGACTCAAACACTCCAACAATAGTATGTACCTTTGGCAATCAGACTTTTGTGAAGAATCTTTTCCAAGACTTATGAGTACATCACGAATTGTTGGGTACTTACAAATCATGTTCGAATAGTTTTGTAACGAGAGCCCCATCGAGTGTCACCGGTTTCTAGGTCACCCCATTCAATTGCTTTCATGACATTTTGAAGTCTTGTATTTGGAAGCATGTCATGTCGCTTTGAAGAAACCCCAAAAATATTCAACAAGAGAGACACTTGATCAAAAAACCACACACAATCATTATCTCCCTTAGCAACAGCAACCAATACTAATTGGAGTTGATGTGCAAAACAATGGACATAATAAGCCGAAAGAGACTCTTTCATTATCAATGTTTTCAACCCTTTGATTTGTCCTTTCATATTGCTAGCTCCATCATAACCTTGACCACGAATTTGAGTTATAGTGAGATGATGACTAACAAGTAAAGCTTCAATGGCTTCCTTAAGTGCTATGAAGTGGTACTATCAACATGCACGACTCCAAGAAACAGCTCACATGGCCTTCCCAATTTGTCAATATAACGCAAACAAAGAGCTAGTTGTTCTTTATGAGATACATCACTAGACTCATCAGCTAGAATTGCATAATGCTCATCACCAAGTTCATCAATAATTTTTTTTCCTAGTTTCCATAGCACAACATTGAATAATTTGCTTTTGTATCTTTGGGCAAGTCAAGGTACAATTACCTAGAGCTTTCTTCAAAACAAATTTATCCACTCCTTGACTATTTGATGCCAGCCATTTCAAAAGTTCAATGAAGTTCCCTCTATTGCTAGATTCTTCATTTTCATCATGTCCACGGAATACCAACCCTTGATGCAGAAGAAATTTCAAACATCTAAATGAATATCTCAATCTGATTTTATAAAGGTGTAACTCCTCACTGCTAACATTTTCAAGTTGTTCATCAATGGCTGTAGTAGGATTTAAATATAAACTATATCTCTCTTGAGCTGCATTATGTACACTTCCCACACCCTCCACATGTTTATCAAGTGCATCATCTCTATTCCAATTTCTCCAACCACCTTTGGTAAAAGCATCAGTTCTGTTGCCCTTGCCTTTTTCCTTTTTGAATACGTAGCATACAAAACAAAATGCAGCTTCATTCTTGATACTATTCAAGCCAATTGTATCTATGAAACCATAAAGAATTGAATTGTTGATATCTAGTCCCAATCTTTCCTTTCTCAAATTCATATGCCCAAGGTTGGCACGAACCTTTAATAATATATGCTCTCCGCACTGCATCTGATCATTGACTGGATAACTTTCAATGGGTTTTCGAAGATGATTAATATCATAAATAGGTGGATAAAAAACTGATGACTATGGCTATGGCTGTGGCGGTGGTGGCAGTAACAACGACAACATCGATGAGACATCTTCCGCCGAATTTTGGTGTGGAGTCTGCTCTTGTAACACAATCGGAGAAGGTAGAAATGACGAAGATGTAGAAGCAAGCTTCTTTGATGCGTGTTTCTGAAACATAGAAGCAATATCTCCATCCCTCTTCATCTTTCAATAAATCTGCCACAATCCCTGTATTCCATCTTATAAGAACTTAGAATTAACTATACATGTAAATAGAGAAGATCACAGAATAGATATTATTTTTAATCTTACCAGCAATGCTAGGACAAGGTAAGATTCTGCAGTAACCAATAAGTGTTGCTAGATCAATAATCTGCTTGCATAATTGAAAATATGTTAGTAGTGTGTGTCGATGATATGGGCCCGGGGGTATGTCAGGGGTATGACATCTGAGAAAAGGAAGGCGCCCTTGCCCGTCAAGGAGTGTCAAAGTTACACCCTGAATGGCTTAGGCGAATCCCGGCCACGGGCGGCCACGTGGCCACCCCAGAAGGGGCTGGTCCGGAGGCTGCCCGGAGGCCACCGTACTCCCAAACGGCAGGGTCCGGGGTTGCCCGGACCCCCCATCTCTCACCCAGCACCTCTCTGAGAGAGGGGCGAGTCTAACTACCAACCAACCCATTTAATGCTCAAAAGGAGAGGAGCTGAGCGCCTGCCCCGCCGCATTCAATGCGATGTGAGGCGCGCCTGTCAGTTGCTCTCATCATCACCCCTTTTTGCCTGTCACGAGGCAAAGGAGGCCTCAAGTCTTTGACTAAGACCGCGGTATGGCCGCGCACCCACTCCGCGCACGCCTCCCTCACGCCCTGTCCAGTCGCGTTTAATGTGTTGGGCGATCACGTGGGAGAGAGAGTGCGAGTGCAGGAGGCACGGTGCCAGTGCCTACCCACAGGATGGGCCGCTGATCGATGGGTCCCATCGGGGTAGGTAGGCAAGCCATCATCGCATCAGCAGCATGGCTACCACGGCGACCGCCTTTTTCCACTTATCATGACGCAGCAAACAGGAAGGGGCAGGAATGGAATGGTTTCTCCGACAAGACAAGATAAAAACCACTCCCTCACGTGGAGTGGAGTAGAGAAAAGTTGGGACTACTGTGGTGTTCCCTTGTACTATAAAAGGAGACCCAAGTCCATCGTGAAAGGGGCTTTTGAAAAAAGGTTGATTGGTCGATTCACTCTCGGTCGGTCGATTGATCGGCTAACACGTGGACTGAGTAGATCAGCCCCCTGAGCAACAGCTAGCTCTAAGTGACCCCTCGTCCACCACTGACTTCAGAGGAGAAGAACACCCTCATTGTTCTCTGTAATTCATCCCTTATACCACATACAAACATGAGTAGGGTATTACACCACGCCGGTGGCCCGAACCTGTATAAACCCCCGTGTCTCCGCAGTCTCGACTTTTTCCTGCCTCATCAGCATTGTCCCATTTCCATCGCGAGTTCAAACCAAGATTCACCGCTCCCCGTGCCGAACCAAAAAGGGGGTCCTTCGGATTCCTGCGTGTCGATCTTCGACATCGACAGCTGGCGCGCCAGGTAGGGGGAGCACACTGTGTTTTGATTTAAACTCCTATATTCCTCCCATTTTCTGGCGGGAATCCTCTCTCCCCGTCCCCGCCATGATCCACGGCCGTGTCCCACGCTCCGCGTCAGGCTCGCTCGCTACGCGCGAGCGCGACCTGGCCAAAGAGGCGGCGGAAGAGGTTGACGCGGGCAGGCACAACCCCAACTTTCGCCACCTCCGCTCGAAGGGGGAAGGATCTTCGTCTCCCTCACCGCCGCTGATGGCGACGACGGCAGCAGCGCCCGCGTCACCCCCTCTGCCCCCTGTTGAAGCGGCGGTTGCGGGCGGAGGGGCCAGGCATCCCGCAGGGCTAGCAACGCTACCGCAGGAACCAGGCCACGCCCTAGCGGGCATACCGGCGAGCCTTGCCGAGGTGACGTCCATCGCCGCCTGGAGTTTGGCACACCTGAGGGTGCCCTGCAGGCGGCAGAAGCTCTTTTGCGCCACCCCCGATCACCCCTGGCGAGGGATCCAACGCCGGGCGGTGGTTCGACGACGTGGCGAAGCTCGTAGGCACGGCCCGGCGCCGGGCCGCGACCTCGCTTCCTCCGGCCGCCAACCGCGCGGTTCACACGCCGCGGTAAGCTCGTCCTTCCGGCGACGGGCTCGAAGGGCAGCGGCTGCCGCAAGGACGGAGGAGAGCCTCTCAGCGGCAGTCCAACTAAACGCCCGGGATCTGCTGTATACGAGCGGGACACCCGCCTCCGCATCGAGCAGCGCCGTGACGAGCGCCGCATAGGGTGGGCACCGGATTGCACCTCCTCGTCGGGAGGCGCCACCACTCGGCGAGCGGCGCGGCGGCCCTCCCGCAAGTGGAGCCCCTCGGGACGGCGAGCGGCCGTGATGGCCCAACCGCGAGCGGAGGCTCCGCGACGCCCAACGAGGCCTCGCAGCCATTGTCGCCCCCTCCGGCCAGCAACGGCTGCCAGGCCTTCGTTACCAACCTCCGTAACGTGCGTTGGCCTAACAAGTTTAGGCCGGCCCTTACGGAGAAATACGACGGCTCGGTTAATCCTACCGAGTTCCTCCAGATCTACACCACAGCCATTGAGGCTGCTGGAGGTGACGAGCGTGTCATGGCTAACTTTTTTCCCATGGCGCTCAAGGGCCAGGGCCAATCCTGGCTGATGAATCTACCGGCCCAGTCAGTCACTTCTTGGGACGACTTATGCCGCCAGTTCACCTCCAATTTCTAGGGCACGTACCCACGCCCGGGAGTGGAGGCAGACCTTCACATGGACCGACGAGGGGAGGACGAGTCCCTGCGCAAATACATTCAGCGTTTTTGCCAGGTACGCAATACCATACCCTCCATCGCTGAACATGCAGTGATCTTCGCCTTCCGGAGTGGCATATGCCACGACGTTATGCTGGAGAAGATCGAATCCAAGGCCCCCCGGACTACCACGGAGCTCTTCGAGCTCGCAGACCGGGTGGCCCGCAAGGAGGAGGCTCGGGTTTGGAATCCTAGGAATCCAGCCCAAGCCTCCACCGGCGCTGTCCCCTCCGCGTCCCGTGAAGAGCGACGTGAACGGCGATGGAAGCGCAGACCATCGCGCGGTGGCGAGGAGGGTCACGTCCTCGCCGCCAACAGAGCAGAGAAGCCCTCGCGGAAGGGTAAGCCCGCGGGAAACCGCAGGCGGTCCCCGGACCCTCGCCCCCAGGGCCGGGTCGGGGACAAATGGTGCATGGTGCACCAAACCTCCCACCACGACCTCTCCGAGTGCCGTTCGGTCAAGAGTTTGGCCGAGCGAGTGCAAAGGTATGGGCAAGAACAAAGGGAGAACGAGAAGGAAATCCGCCGCAAGGGCAAGGCACCGGCGGAGCGTTCGGACAACCGGCGAGAGGAGGCCAAGGATGCGGCCCCCGTTGGGGACGACGATGACAACCTGGGCTACCAAGATCCCCAGCACGTCGTCGCCACCATCGACGGTGGTGCAGGCGCCCAAGTATCCCGTCGGAGCTTCAAGTCCATGAGGCGCGAGCTCCTCGCGGCTGTGCCGTCCCGCGAGGCGGCCCGGAGGTCGCGCTGGGCAGAGGTGCCCATCACCTTTGACCAAACCAACCACCCAGGGAGCATCGTGCGTAGCAGCCACTTGGCCCTCGTGACCTCCCCCACCATCTGCAACGTCAAGGTCGCCCGAGTCTTAATTGACGGAGGTGCGGCCCTCAACATACTATCCCCGAAGGCCTTTGATGCAATCAAGGCCCCGGGAATGGTGCTCGGGCCCTCTTACCCCATCATTGGGGTAACGCCCGGGAAGGTGTGGCCTCTTGGGCAGATCGCTTTGCCGGTCACTTTCGGGGCCCCCACTAATTTCCGCATCGAGCGGATCGACTTCGATGTGGCGGATCTCAATTTGCCCTACAACGCCGTGCTCGGGAGGCCAGCGTTGGTGAAGTTCATGGCGGCTACCCATTATGCCTACCGCCAGCTTAAGATGCCGGGCCCCGGAGGCCCCATCACCATCAACGTCGACATTAAAACCGCACTGGACTGCGCGAAAGCGCGCGTGGACGACATTGTGGCGGCCGACCGCGTCGAGCCCGAGGGCCCCCAAGGGGAGACGTCGGGTTCCCGGGCCCCGAAGCAACGCATCACGTCTGCCGATGAGGTGGTAATTAAGTCTATCCGTTTGGGTGACGATCCGTCCAAGACCGCCAACATTGGTGGCAGCTTGGACCCCAAATAGGAAGACGCGCTCGTCTCCTTCCTGTGGGCGAACGCCGACGTGTTTGCTTGGAAGCCGTTGGATATGCCCGGAGTCCCTAGGGAGGTGATTGAGCATCGACTTGCAGTGCGGCCGAATGCACGCTCGGTCCGGCAAAAGGTGAGGCGGCAGGCCCCGAAGCGGCAGGCGTTCATCCGCGAAGTGGTGGCACGGCTCCAGGAGGCCGGCTTCATCTGGGAGGTGCTGCATCCGGAATGGTTGGCAAACCCGGTGGTCGTCCCGAAGGCCAACCACAAGTTGCGCATGTGCATCGACTACACCGACCTCAACAAGGCATGTCCCAAAGACCCCTATCCTCTACCTCGAATAGACGAGATAGTCGACTCCATTGCGGGGTGCGACCTTTTATGCTTCCTAGATGCACACTCTGGTTATCATCAATTTCGCATGGCTGTAGAGGGTGAGGAAAAAACTTCATTTATCACCCCTGTGGGTATATTTTGCTACATGTCTATGCCCTTTGGTTTAAAAATGCCATGTTCACTTTTCAACGTGGTGTCTGCATCACGTTAAAAGACCAAATAGAGCGCAATGTTGAGGCATACGTCGATGATCTTGTAGTCAAATCTCGGGATCAAAGAACCTTGCTCCCGGATTTGGCCGAGACGTTTAATAACCTCCGGTCCTCCCGCATGAAGCTGAACCCAGAGAAATGCGTGTTTGGGGTGCCGGCAGGCAAGCTGTTAGGGTTTTTGGTCTCTGCCCGAGGCATTGAGGCCAACCCCGCTAAAATAAAGGCAATAGAGGAGATGCGGCCCCCTAGGAAACTCTAGGACGTGCAGAGACTTGTTGGTTGTGTAGCTGCCCTGAGTCGTTTCATATCCAGATTAGGAGAACGAGCGCACCCTTTATTTAAGTTGTTAAAACGAACCGGCCCCTTCACTTGGACGAGCGAAGCAGAGAAAGCCTTGAGCGAGCTCAAGCGCTACCTCTCCTCGCCGCCCGTATTGGTAGCCCCCCGGGAAGGAGAGCCCCTCCTTCTGTATTTAGCGGCGACCCCCAAGTGATTAGTGCGGCCTTGGTTGTGGAGCGCGACGACGAGTTAGACTCCCAGTCGCCCCCAACCCCATCAAACCCGGAGGCAGGAGACCTCGGAACGGAGTTGGCCGAGGAGGCACCCGAACCCGGAGGTGGCCCTTTGCCCCCCGAGCTTCAGGGAGCTGCCCGACCCCCTAGTCCAGGAGCTCCCGAGGCCCCCTCCACCCAGAGTGGCCCTGAGGGCCCAGGGAGGCGATGGCCCGGTAGCCCCAGACACCGAGATGACCCGCCCCGAAGCACCCGTGGCAGGAAGTCTCGGAACAGAGTTGGACGAGGAAGCGCCCGAACCCGGAGGTGGCCCTTGGTCCCACGAGCTTCAGGGAGCCGCCCGGCCCCCTAGTCCGGGGGCTCCCAAAGCCCCTTCCACCTAGAACGGCCCTGAGGGCCCCGACGGAGGCGACGGCCCGGAAGCCCCGGACACCGAGATGACCCACCCCGGTGTACCCGAACCAGTCGCCCCTAACAAAGTAGTCAAGGTCCGCACCAAGGTGCAGCGGCCGGTCTACTTTGTCAGCGAGGCACTACGGGACACAAAAACATGTTACCCGCAGGCCCAGAAAATGCTCTACGCCGTGCTCGTGGCCTCCAGGAAGCTGCGCCATTATTTCCAGGCGCACCGGGTAACGGTAATCACGTCCTACCCTCTCGGGCAAATCCTGCGTAACCGAGAGGGCACGGACGGGTAGTCAAATGGGCCATCGAGTTGTCGAATTTGATCTCGCACTTCGAAGCCCGACACGCAATCAAGAGCCAAGCCTTGGCTGATTTCGTGGCGGAATGGACGCCAATGGTCGGTAGCGATCCACTCCCGGGGGAACCCGAGAGTGCGGAGGATCGTGACCAAGGAGCCGTGCACTGGGTGATGAACTTTGACGGTTCACTCACCTTGCACGGAGCCGGGGCAGGCGTGGTGCTAACTTCCCCAGCGGGCGACGTACTTCAGTACATCGTCCGGATAGACTTTCGGGCAACCAACAACATGGCCGAATATGAGGGGCTTCTAGCGGGGTTGCGAGCGGCAGCAGGTGTGGGCATCTGCCGTCTGCTGGTCCTCGGGGATTCCCAGCTGGTTGTAAACCAGGTTTCCAAGGAATATCAATGCACCGACCCCCAAATGGAAGCTTATGTCAAGGAAGTACGGCGTATGGAGCGCCACTTCGACGGCCTCGAGCTACACCATATTCCCAGAAGAGATAACTCCCTGGCAGATGAGCTATCTAGGATCGCATCCGCGCGAGCCCCAGCCCCGCCAGGCGCATTTGAGGAAAGTCTCACAGAGCCGTCGGCGCACCCGAACCGCCCTGCAGGCGGAATCGGCCGGTCCCGACACCTCGGATCCGGCGGGCCAGCCATACCTGCCCCCGCCGGACCAACATCACGCGCCGTGTGGCTTGGATTTCGGAAATCCGAGCATACTTGCAAGATGCGTCATTGCCCGAGCAACGCGAGGAAAGCAAACGCATTGCCCGGACCTCCAAGAGGTACGTGTTGGTAGAAGGGACACTCTACCGACGCGGTGCCAACGGAGTGCTCATGAAATGCATTGCTCGGGAATAGGGTCTCGAGCTCCTAGCCGAGATCCACGAAGGCGAATGCGGGGCGCACTCGGCCTCCCGAACCTTGGTGGGAAAGGCATTCCGCCAAGGATTCTATTGGCCCACCGTGCTGGAGGATGCAACAGACCTCGTGCGGCGATGCCGAGCGTGCCAATTCCACGCCAAGCAGACGCACCTGCCAGCCCAGGCCCTTCAGACCATCCCGCTCTCATGGCCATTTGCGGTCTGGGGGCTGGACATCCTGGGCCCGTTCAAGCAGGCACGAGCGGATGCAAGTTTCTATATGTCGCCATCGACAAATTCACCAAGTGGCCCGAGGCCTATCCAGTCAGCGTCATCGACAAACATTCGGCTGTGCGGTTCATAAGAGGCATCACGACAAGGTTCGGGGTCCCCAACGGACTCATCACCGACAACGGCGCCTAGTTCATGAGTGAGCTGTTTGGCGAGTATTGCGATGACATGGGCATCAAGCTCTGTTTCGCTTCGTCCGTCCACCCCCAAAGCAACGGTTAAGCCGAGCGTGCGAACGCGAAAATACTAAAAGGCCTCAAGACTAAGACCTACAATATGCTCAAAAAGCATGGGAACTCGTGGACTGATGAGCTGCCTGCGGTCCTTTGGGCCAATCGGACAACCCTGAGCCGCGCCACCGAGGAGACACCTTTCTTCTTGGTGTATGGAGCCGAGACGGTCTTGCCCTCTGAGCTCACCTTGGGATCGCCCTGAGCCATGTTATACACCGAAGCAGACCAAGGGCAGATGCGTCGTGATGATCTGGATTACCTGGAGGAAAGACGGCGCCGGGCAGCGCTTCGCGCGGCCTGCTACCAACAGAGCCTCCGCCGCTACCATCAAAGCAAAGTCAGCCCCCGAGCGCTGCAAGTCAACGATCTGGTCCTGCGCCATGTGCAAACACGCGCGGGGCTGAGCAAATTATCCCCAATGTGGGAGGGGCCATACAAGGTTATTGGCACTCCCCGTCCGGGAGTAGTTCGCCTAGCCACAGAGGACGGCACTTCGTTGCCGAACCCGTGGAACATTTCTCACCTGCGCAGGTTCTATCCATAAGCCGCATGGTGCGTCGAAACATGCATGGAAGTTCATCCACTGCCTCCGGTGGCATGAACAATAAGTTTGCTATTAAATTCCATATGTTTTTTCTTGCAAAATACCTGTTGTAGTGTGTTTTCCTCCATGTGCTGGAGCATATATCGCGGATGCGGCTTTCCAATGGTTCCCTGGCCTTGCCCGCCTCGGCTCGAGAGCCCTAAGGGCGTCGAGGGTACAGCGATGCCGCATACTACCACGCCCGGGGGCAGCCAACGCCCGGGGGTTCGGTGCGAACTAACACGCCTATCCCGGCCCCCCGTTGCCGCTGCCCTCGCTGGCCTTTTTATGCCTTCGCCCCTACCCGGAATCCCGACGAAGGCACCAGCCAACGGCCAGTGCATGCTGCCTGAACCAGGAGCAGGCCCCCAACTACATGGGACAAACCATGGCGGAGGACCACACTACTGCATTCTTGCAATAACTAAGAGTTGAACTATCGTTGCAGGAAAGCAAACAGGCAGGGGCTCGGGCCAACCAACCACCACTACGTGCGCGCTAAGTTGGCCGGGGGCTCCCAACATATACATACACAAATGAATCATCAAAAGTAGCCACGATGGGCTGTTATAGCGCAAGATCAACATAGTTAAGGCAAGTTCACCGACTTTATAAATAATACCATGAATGTCTTTGTACACAAATGCATATACAAACCGAGAGGGAGCAAGAGAGTCCTAAGTGGCCGGTGGGTCGCTGGGGGGCATCCGCCGGGGGGTCTTCGTCCGGCGAGTCCTCGCGGAGAGCAAGCTGGAAGGCCGCCGGGGTGCCATCGAAGCCCACCATGATGGAGTCGACGGCGTCTTGGACGCGGCGGCGAGCGGCCTCCTTGGTGCCTTCGGGGAAGTCCTCGGTGGGGATGTAGGGGTCGAAGCCGGGGTCGCGGGCTTGGTAGCTCGCCAAGATAAGCGACGCGACCTGGCGGGATAAGTCGTACGATGACTCCTACGCCACCTCGTCGACCTCCTCCGGGACCCTCTTTATCCCCTTGGCCAGCTCAGCTATGTACGTGGCCAATCCCCCCAAGGTAGGGACGCTGGGGGGGTACGGTTGACCCCCACCCCGCGGGCCGCGTCCCGAAGGCGCTCGACGGATGAGGGCAGGGCCCGGACCCCCAGGCGCAAGGTGCGCTCCAGCTCCACGATCCGGCGGCGCGCCTCCTCCAGTTCCTGCTCCCACCGCTCTAGCTCGTCTTATCGGCGGCCCGAGGAGGCGGCGAGCAGCCGCTCGCGCTCCCGGATAGCCTTCAGGCATCGGAGGCCTCCTCCGGGCCTCCAAGACCGCCACCTCTCGCCCCCACGACGGCCTCGCGCTCGGCGATGACCTTCTCCTGAGCCAGCACGTTGGCCTCCCGTGCAGCGGAGTCCTCCTCGGCCCTGGCGACAGCGGCCTCCCGGCTCTCGATCGCCCGCCACGCCGCCTCAAGGGCCCTCTCTCGCTCGCCGAGGCCGGCCTCGCGGGCACGGAGGTCAACGTCGGTGCTTGGCGGCGGCGGCCTCGGTGTCGCACGAGGTACGCCCGCGCGTCGAGGCCCTAGGCGCGCTCCCTGAGGTCGCGAAGGAACTGCTCGACGGTGGTGCGGACCCTCTCCTCAGCGGCGGCGGCGACCTGCTCGCGGAAGTCGGCGGCGTGCCGCTCGCCGACGGTGTCTTCAAACACTGGCCGAGCTCCTCCTTGCGCCGCTCGATCTCCGCCGGCTCCGCTGCGGACGAGGCCCTCCACCCTCGCCGTGGCTGCCAGCTCCTGACGACCCTCCTCAACCTCGACATCCCGCCGCGCCACCTCAACCTCCCGGCGGCCAAGGCCCGCACCCGGGCCCGGAGCCCTCCAGGGAGACCACATTGGCCTCCTCCTGCACCCTGGAGACAACCTCCCTCACCCGCTCCTGTGACCGGACGAGGGGCTTGGTGTCCAAGGCGGCCACGAACCCAGACCGAGCGCCCCCAGATTCGGAGTCGGGGCTCACCCGGATCGGCCGCTGCGCAGCCGAGCCGCCGAAGACCCCGTGGCCGGAGCCGCCCGTTCCTTGCCTTGAGGGCTCGCGGCGGCCGACGCGGCAGGGCTAACGGTGGCCGGCGGGGCGACGACGACGCTAGGTGCGACGCGGGCGATGGCTGCTGTGGCGGCGGCGATGGTTGCTGCGGAGGGGACCCCTGGGGTTGTTCTCCACCGCCCTCCGCTGCCCCTCCGTGCCGGCGCGCGCCCACGCCCCGCTCTTCCTAGGCATCCGGCGCTCCGCTGGGTGGGCCCCCTCCTCGGATCGCATCGGATCCGGACCGAACCCGTAGGGGGCAACCCGGACCCAGAGGGCTCAGACACCCCGAGCCTTTCCTGCGCTCCCTCCCCGAGCCCGAGGCGTAAACCGCCCTTTAGGTACAACCCTTGGGCGAAAATGCATGTGCTCGCTCCGGGAAGCAAAACATGAACACAATAAGGGATCAAAAAACAAAGACAAAAATGTAAGGCCCAAAGCATCCCCGTATCGGCAAGGCGTACTGCGGGCGGGGTTGAAGTCCCGGAGATCCCCGAGATGGCCCGCTTCTTCTTCGCAGGGCTGCCTGGAGGACTCGCCGGGCTCCTGCTCGCCGCGTCCGCTGATGCTGGAGCCCAGCGGGCGGCCCCCGCTGCCGGTGTGCTCACCGGGGACGCGCCCCGGGCCTCCTCCGCCATCGTCGTCGCCGCCGTTGTGGTCGACCTGGCCCTCGACGTAGTGACCCCCGGGGACGGGCCCGCCACCCGCGAGCCCCCTGATCTGCGGGGAGGGGGGAGCAGCGCGCTCCGCTCCACCGCCACGTGGTGGGGATGGGGGAAGGACGGGGTCCTCCTCTGACCTCTTCCTCTTCCCCTTAGGGTCCGGGACCCCCGGGTCGCTTCGGCCGGGACCCCGGCGGTTCAGCCGCCCGATCGGGATATGGTCGTCGGCGTCGTCGTCGTCACCGTCCCCGCCCCTCGGAGCAGCCTCCGGTGCGGCTGACGACGAGTCCACGCCGTCGCCCACCACCTGTAGCGTGTGCAGAATCTCCGTGCGCGTCGAGTCCTGGCACAGCGGCACCAACCCGGGCGGAAGCTGCGTCAGGTCCATCTCCATAACACCGAGGGTGCGGCGAACCAGGGTCCCGAGGTCCCTCTCGTCCCAGTCAAAGACGGCGCCCACGTGGGTCCGCATGTCGTCGTTGGGACCCAAGTACATGTAGGCGGGGCGTGGCCTTTCCTACAACGACGCAATGCGCCTCATCTGGAAGTCGCGGAAGACCGCGTGACTGGACAGGCCCCCCCACCGGAGGTAGCTGATCCGGTCCAGCACCCCGTCCAGCTCCCTCCCAGCTCACGGACGCGCCCCCAGCTCCTCTGGTTCACGGGAATCCCCGTCGGCAGAGATAGGCGGGGGTGGTCGCCCAGGCTGGTGTAGAACCAGAACGCCCTCCAGTTCTTCCACCTGGAGCGAGGGTGGATGTCGATGAAGGGGGTGCCGATCGCCCTGTCGTTTCGTGGCTGGATCGCCACGTACCCAACCGCGCCGGGGGAGCCAGCCCGGCACACCCGGAAGAACTGCTGGAAGAGGTGTAGAGAGGGCCTCACCCCCACGAACATCTCGCAGGTGTGGGCGAACATGGCGAGGTAGAAGACGGCGTTTGGGGTGAGGTGGTGCAACCGGAGGTCGTAGAACTCCAGAACGTCAAGGAAAAAGCGGGAGAAGGGCGGCACCAGCCCGACCATGGCGAAGGAGGCAAAGAACACCATCCTCGTAGGGGGCCGCTCCTCCGGGACATCACCGTCGCTGCGAGTGCCGCGCGGCAGGAACTTGTTGAAGAGGCTGCAAGCCTCTACGGTGCGGATCAAAGATTTGGGAAGCACGCTCCCGCTCCGAGGCGAATCACGGCCCATCGTGAGGGTGGATGCTGAAGCACGAAAAGGGAAGCTAGAGGCGAGAGAAAGGAAACGAAGGAGCAGAGGGCGCTGGGTAAACGAAAGGCGAATGGCCGTGAGAGGTGATGGCGTGGAAAGCGTAGAAACCGATCCCCCTTCATGCAGATTTGCTTTTATAAGCAACCACCGCCCCCTCGGAGTCTACAGCATTAAATTCACCCCACTACCACGCGATGCACCCCCTCAGCTCCGTGCCCTTTCGATTTTCGCATCCCCTTGGGTTCCCGCGCCATTTGGATTTTGTGCTGCCTGGGGTTTCGCGCCCACCAGGCGCACTACACGGGACGGAGAGTGCCAGGCGGTTTGAATGGGCCCCCGTGCGCGTGGCCCGAATAAACTCGCCCCCCGTCCTAAGGAAAACTTGGCCTAGCGCGGCGTCAGTTGTCGCGTACCGGCCGCCTGCCATAGCAAAAAGCATCCAGTGCCCGAGCCCACACACTCAAAGAAATGGCGTTAACCGCGCTCAAGCCCGACTCGGCCCTTGGCCAACGCCGGGGCTACCGTCGGTGATATGGGCCCGGGGTATGTCGGGGTATGACATTCGAGAAAAGGAAGGCGCCTTGCCCGTCAAGGATCGTCAAAGTTACACCCTAAATGGCTTAGACGAATCCCGGCCACGGGCGGCCACGTGGCCGCCCCAGAAGGGACTGGTCCGGAGGTTGCCCGGAGGCCACTGTACTCCCAAATGGAAGGGTCCGGGATCACCCGGACCCCCGGTCGGTGGGGTCCGAGGTTGCCCGGACCCCCCATCTCTCACCCCGCATCTCTCTAAGAGAGGGCGAGTCCAACTACCAACCAACCCATTTAATGCTCAAAAGGAGAGGAGCCGAGCGCCCCCCGCCGCATCCAATGCGATGTGAGGCGCGCCTGTCAGTTGCTCTCATCATCACCCCTTTTTGCCTGTCACGAGGCAAAGGAGGCCTAAAGTCTTTGACTAAGACCGCGGTATGACCGCGCACCCACTCCGCGCACGCCTCCCTCACGCCCTGTCCAGTCACGTTTAATGCGTTGGGCGGTCGCGTGAGAGAGAGAGTGCGAGTGCAGGAGGCGCGGTGCCAGTGCCTACCCACAGGATGGGCCGCTGACCGATGGGTCCCATCGGAGTAGGTAGGCAAGCCATCATCGCATCAGCAGCATGGCTACCACGGCGACCGCCTTTTTCCACTTATCATGACGCAGCAAACAGGAAGGGGCAAGAATGGAATGGCTTCTTCGACAAGACAAGATAAAAACCACTCCCTCACGTGGAGTGGAGTAGAGAAAAGTTGGGACTACTGTGGTGTTCCCTTGTACTATAAAAGGAGACCCAAGTCCATCGTGAAAGGGGTTTTAGAAAAAAGGTTGATTGGTCGATTCACTCTCGGTCGGTCGATTGATCGGCTAACTCCTGGACTGAGTAGATCAGCCCCCTGAGCAACAGCTAGCTCTAACTGACCCCTCATCCACCACTGACTTTAGAGGAGAAGAACACCCTCATTGTTCTCTGTAATTCATCCCTTATACCACATACAAACAGGAGTAGGGTATTACACCACGCTGGTGGCCCGAACCTGTATAAACCCCCGTGTCTCCGCAGTCTCGACTTTTTCCCGCCTCATCAGCATTATCCCATTTCCATCGCGAGTTTAAACCAAGATTCACCGCTCCCCGTGCCGAACCAAAAAGGGGGTCCTTCGGATTCCCGCGTGTCGATCTTCGACATCGACAGTGTGAGCAACATTCTTTGTGTGATGGATCAAGAAAAGAAAGCAAAACCATATTTTGCATAATGGAAAAAAGACAATTCCTATATTTTAGTGGAGTTGCAAGCTGAACTATTTAAATTAATCTAGGACCACATGGCACATGCACTTCATTGCAGTGTAAAATATTTTTCTAGTCGAGATAGGCTTATATAAATGACTTCTGTCTAAATAGGCAAGTTCCTATACAAATCCCCGCATATGGATTTATATATCAATGGAAATCATCAAAGCTTCTGTTTAAATAACTCATTACCTTGTCAACACCCAATTTACACCGGCGGCAACGTTTCGTCGTCGCGGTAGATCACAAGAGCATGCAATTTGCAAATGCAAAGCAACAGCCAGCCGCAAACCCAGCAACAACAACAGCAGCAACACATTACATGACAGCAGTAGGCAACACAACAGCAGGCAACAACCAACAACAGCGCAGCAGCAGCCGTGACGGGTTCGCTGCGATGGCGGCACCAAAGCAGGCAACAGTAGCCAGTAGATTGAATCGTCGGGGCACCACACCAGTGGCAGGCAGGCAGCAGGAGTAGGGAGATCGCATCGCGTATCATGGGACGACCAACGCCGACGGGATCGTCAATAGAGACCAGACATGCCAACGTGGGATCATCGGCACGGTCGGCGGGGATGCGGCCTCGGCCAAGCGCGATCACGCGGGCGGCGGGGATCGCGGCCATGGTGCGGAGTCGGGAGACGAACCGTCGCCTCGGGAGATCGCGTAACTCGGGAGTAACTCGGGCCCACGTGGAAATTGCGGGGGGTTCGGGTGGGCATGCTTTTGGGTGGGTCGCGACCCACTCGGAACACCCCATAGGCCCACCACTGGCCGCGGGACCTCGCCGCCACACTGCTCTAAGCCGTCTCTGCCCAAATCACGCACGGGGTAAGGTTTCTAGTAGTCCCTAGGCCCTCCCCTAGCGAGTAATCGACCCACCGTCGCCCATAGCATGCCGGTCGCCGCCATCCCGAACCGCCCGTCGCTAGCCTTGGCGCCTGCCGCATCCGGCCACCCCCGGCTGAGCCGCAGCCTCTAGGAGATGCGCTTGGATCTTCTATAGCCTCCCCGCCTCCGCCGAGCCAGCCCACCGCCGCTCGCCACCGATGCACCCGTCCGGTGCCCTCGCACGCTCCCGTTTTTCGTTGTGGAAGGGAGAAGAAAGAAAAGGACCCAAATGTAAATTCGTCTAGGGTTAATGCTACAAAATACCGAGACACTAACATATGGACCCCACTGCTTAAAATTAATTGAGACAAGTCAATACTCCTTTACAGTAGGAAAGCGGATTATGGATAGTACGCTTTAGTTCTTTATATTAACAAATTAATAAATCAAAGAAAAATGTTCTGTTAATTATTTATGCACTGAAAAATGCTGGAAATTTATAAAATCATAGAAAATTTATTTTAACTCTGATTGAGGTGAACAAAATTTTGTTAGATTCATAATAATTTTAGCACCACAGTTGTGAAAATTTTCACGGATTTAAATTTAAATAATAACTTCGTATTTACCGTATTTTATATCTTAGATACGCGATAACTTGCACATAAGACATCGGTTTAAGGCGTTTCTTTCTCCTAAATTTATATTAAATTACCCTCTATACACTGAAAATGTTCATGCATTGTGAAGCATATTTTATCTTGGAATTTTATTGGATGTTCATTTAAATGTACGTTTAAATTTAAATAGAGGACGAATCAATTAATGTTGTTGACGTGAGTGTGCATGACCAAGAGATATTTGAGGAACCATGATCAAGATACGTCATATTCAATTATTCCTTTAATCATGTTGAATCTTATATTTTCATAAATTCTTTACTATTTATAAATTGCATGTGATGTTTTATAAAAATGGGTATCAGTAGAAATGAATTATTGCATTACCTACCTTAGTATTCTTATAGTTGAAGCCCTAGGTTGGGTGTATATATATATATATATATATATATATGTTGTTCAAGCACCATGTGGGTATATTCAAGCTATTACTATAGCTACTTATTTATCCATGCTTAGGAAATTTCCAATGATTACATATATTATTCAGTCTTTACAAATGAGATATTACAAAAAGTTGTACATAGGGGTTGCTTCTATTATTTTGTGAAAATTGTAATTTGATTTCAGACTTTGGCGACAAGTGGTGTGCATATGGTAGTAGTTGCATACCGATTGGGGAGTGTTCGCTGAGCCGAGTAAGGACCAAACTTTTTGTCACCAACTATAGTATACAGTACAAACACATGTGTCAGTTATGGGGCAACCTTGGCTTATTAAACTGTTTACTGTTTAGCCTTGTATTTTGGTAGGCCGGAGTAGTATGAGTTATGGTGTGTATTGTTAATTATTTTATTGTGTTGAGTTTAACTCAGAGGAGCTACCCATTTGTTGGGATATGTCATGGGCGTGTTTTGTATCGTGGGGAACCGGATGAGTTGCCGCCACGGCATTGGGTTTAAGGTGTGGGCCTGCCACCTAACGGCTCTAGGTCATATGCCTAGTGTGAATTTCCACTCGCCATCGTTGATGCAAGGCTAGGCTTTAAGCGATGTAACAACTTCGTTATGACCTATTATCAAGTCCTGATTTTCTTTTGGGATTTAAAAATCATTTAATAATGCATTTCTAGAATTTATATTAAAATTTAAATGAGTTTACAAGTGAATTTAGTGAAGAAAATAAAAATTTCTTTTAAAAATCATGGCTGAAAATATTTTTTTAATATTCTCCATGCCTTAAAGTACTCTCTGGAATTTTTCGCAATATAAAATTTTAATAACACAAAGTTCATTTAAAAATTAATTAAATGAAAAAAGATAGAAATCCTATCCTTGCTCGTGGGCTGTTCCTAGCCCACTCCTCGCTCGTGCGCGGCCGTCAACGACCCGGCTCACATCGTCGTCCATCCTCCTCCCTAGCCAAAGTCTGTTTTTCCTTCCCCATGGCCCACTCGCCTCCTACTTCTCCCGGCCCAATCAGCACACTTGCCTCCTCCTCCTCTTGTGAAGTTCACTTCGTGTCCCTCCTCCTTTGGGCCATTGATAGGTAGGGCTCACATGTCAGCCCCGTCTCCTACCTCTAGCAGGCCGGTTGCAACCACTGCCACCCTACGTCGTCGTTGTCCTCACTATTTCCCGCCTCACTTGCATGTGTGTGGGACGTGATTGTCGCCCACCTCCCTCCTTCCCGCGCCCACCTCCCTACTTTTCCCCAAAAATCCGACCAAGTCACCGGCTCATGTGCCCCTCTCTCTCTCCCACGCCCGACGGCCCTTACCATCGCCATCCGTCGCGTCCCACCCTCAATCCCATCTCCTCGCCCCTATAGGAGGCGCCCTGAACCTTCTTCTCCCATTTCCCCACCTCCCCCGAGCCGAATCGTGCCCAAAACTGCCCTGCCACCCCGCGCCATAGTCCCACCGCTCGACGTCGTACTCCGACCGAGCGCCGTCGCTGCTCGAGCTGCTGCTGCATCGCCTCGTCACAGCTTCTAGCTTCGTCACATCAAGCTCAACCTTGGTCGTCGCTCCATTTCCTCAAACCACCGCTCGAGTTCCACCTCTGTTGCCAACCCGAGCCACCATCATCCGGCCGCGTGCCATCATCTCTCTAGTCGTCGCCGCACCGTGCCCTCATCACTGCCAGCATCACCGGCCTCTGAGGAAGCCCGACCACTGCTCTACCCTAGCCAATCATCGTTGAGGCATCATCTTCACCATCCATCCGAGTCGCTACCACCATTGTCGCCTCCAGCAGTCCTCCGTCAGCGATTAGAGCTATGTCGGGCCTCTCCGTCCTCTTTCCCCGGCTCCGTCACGTCGTGTCGTCCCTTGGCCGATGGCCCTTGCCATCCGCTTGTCTTGGAGAGCCTCCCTCCATGCGCGAGATGAGCACCCCCATCGTCATCAGACTTCAGTCGTCGTTCCCCGCTGCACCATGGTGTACCCCTTCTCCCTAACAACGCCCTAGTCTCCTCCATGTTGCAGCGCCCCTTGGCCACCCATCAATCATCTCCCGTGGTCGTCGGGTCACCGTTGTCGTCGACCGCCTGAAGCCCTTCGCCGACTCAACACCGCCGCTTGGAGCCTCCTCCCCACTGGCGTCGCATTCAAGCTCGGTGAGTACCCCTCTTCCTGAGTTGATGAACTCACTCCCCGCCATATCCCGAACCTTGCGAGTAAAAGCCCTAATCATCGACGAAGTCCGCCTCCGCCAACAACACATCGCTTTGTTTCGCCTTCGTCGTGAGACCCTCGCGCCATCTTTTCTCCACTCACTTTTCCCCTGCTAGCCGCAGCAAATGTGAAGGGCAAGCCATCTCCCTCACTTATCCCTTTTGACCAAAGAATTGCCAAGACATTACGTGAATCCCCGCCTGAAAAAATGATAGATCCTTACCCATCCTAAGCGAAGTTTTAAACCTCATCCAAGTGATGTGAAGACTTGGACATGACAAAACTTGTAACCCGGCAAACTTCCAACCATAACCCAACCCAAATCTCGGGGACGAGATTTCTTTAAGGGGGATAGAGCTGTCACATACCCGAATCCTAGGGTTAAGGAAAAGTTTGTTAAGACAAATTGAAAGTAAAGAATTCCAATCTTCTGACCCAAAACTTTTCATTTTAACTTAAGTAAGGTATTTCGATCTAATGCATGATTAAAATTTGAGAACAAAAAACATTTACGTTTCTAATCTTGAACATTTACCTATTCATACATGTGAGCACGCATATGCATAAAACATCTTTTGACAAATGAGTCCTTTGTGCATCTGGATTTTGGAACCCTCATTTAATTACAGGTTTATCTCCTCAGCCCAAAAGGAAATTTAATATAAACCCAAATAACTATAATAGATGCATGCACATAGAATGAACACCTAAACCTAGGGAGGTTACTCTAATTTTCTAGAACAATCCATGCAAGATAAAATCATGGAAAAATTCATGTTGGTACCAAGCATTATGTACAACTCAAAATAATTTTGGTGCAATTTAATAACTAGGTTTGATGCCTCAAACAAATTAAACAAAATAGACATATAGGTCGATATTAAAGTCCTTTATCGGCAAAAATCATATCTCACCCAAAAGTGGATTAAACTGCAAATAAGTATACAAGTGAAATAATTTATTCAAATACTAGGATAATTATCATGAATAAATATATTTTTCTAGAATTTTTCTTCTCTGTTTAGGCCCTCTAAAAATTCAAATAAGTCTCCAAATACCCTATCTTTGTTTAATTTCTGGGAGTAATCTACAAATGATTTTTGTGTGCAACCAAAGAAAATGGAATCTAGCATAATTATCTATCTCCAGTAAAATTTTCATTAATTTATATGGTCCACATATTAAACTATAGACTAACAAAGTGAGGGAGGAGAAAATAAAACTGAAAATTCATCTAAAACCAACTGTACACATTTTTCTACCCATACCTCTCTCCCTTGCCTAGCCTACCACGAAGTGGACCCACTTGGCAGCCACTCCGAGTCGCCCTCACCCTGTGCAAAACCTCTACCCGATCGGGAACAAGTGAGATCAGAGAAAGAGAGAGCGCGGAGGACGAGCCACCGGCATGCTCGACGCATGTCTGGGGACGTGACCACGCCGAGCTTGATTTCTTCTCCTCCAAACGACATCGTCGCACTTCACTCTCCACGCTAGCACCGAGCAAACCGAGGAGAGAGTTCTCTACCTCTCCGTCTCTCTCATTTCTGTCGCTGGCCGCCGGGAAGAAGAAGTTCGCCGATCACCATCGAGCCGTCATCAACCCTATCTCATTTGCGTCCACACTCACCGCACAATGCCGAAACCTTTCCTTTTTGACCCCCATCGTATTTCGTGCAGCCAATCGACAGAACGCCGCCATGCCATTGCCGGCCGGGAGCACGCTCCGAGCACCGCCGCCCGGAGGCATCGTCGTCGTGCAGGAGGAATGGAGCCACCCAGAGCCGAGCCACTGCGCCATCAACATTGCCTCAAGGTCCTCTTCATTTCCCCTCAACAATTCCGGAGAATGGCGCACCAAGGAGGGAGATCGTCCTCCATCCTCTTCAACTGTGGCCATCGTCGCCAAGCTTTTCCACGCGCCGCCACCAACAACCGAGCTTTGCCACCCCTTTGCAACTGCACGGTGAGCATCCTAGACCCCCCCTAAAACCGCATTCATGCACCCCTTTAATCCAAATCGATATCCATCACGACATGTAAAACCATCCAAAAACTCTCTTCACTGTTTGTCGTCGTACGAACTCTATAGTTGATCATTTACAGCAAATCCACCTCCCCTGTGTCCATATTGATGTGGGACACACTTTTTCTTTTTACCACCTCCCCTGTGTCCATATTGATGTGGGACACACTTTTTCTTTTTACCTTGACGCTGTCCGAGCCACGGTTCACTGTCGGCAAGGGAAAACATGGTCGTCGGCCATACGCTCCCTTTGTCCAGGGCACAAGGACCACCCCATGAGAAGAAAAAACAACTTCTAGGTACTAATTTGTAAAATTCCATGAGACTGACAATAAACCCAGGACCTATTCGTAATTATGCAAAACTTGGAGGACTCTTAATAAAGTTTTCAATTCACATGTGCTTTTAGGCTGCGGGTTAATTTCCTATCTTCCAGGGGGTTTTCCGTAAGATTGTCTCACTGACATGTGGACCCAGCGAATTGAAATCTGAAAAATTTAAAACAAATACACAAACTAATATATATTCCACAGAAAAATCATGCCAACTTGTAAATTCTATATAAAATCAAATATAGCTCCTTTTGAGGTGATTCGAGTTGCTATGGATTCACAAAGTTAAAAATAAAACTAAGCACTCTCCATAAAAATTTTGTCTCTAAAATTCAAATAAGGAAAATCACACCTAGGGCTTGCTCAAATTTGTAAAATGCATAGAAAATTCAATTTAACTTATTTTTGGACAAACTCAAATTCTATAGATGCACCAACTTACGCTCTCTATTTAGGAAAAATAAAAACATATGGTTACCTTGTACCAACTACCTTTAAAATTACTGACATTAAAATGATGAATTATAGGTAGGCTAAACTTTAGAGATTTATATAAATTCATTCTAACTCCTTTTTTTAATAAATTCAAGTTCTGTAGGATCATCAAAACCTATAATTTCAAGTTATAAAATAAAAACTTATGCTTACTGTATAGTAATATCTCCTAAATAATTATTTAAAGAATAAACAACTATGGTGCACACTTCAACTTGTATAAATTGTAGAGGATTCATCCTTACTCCATTTAAAGTGAATTAAGTCTCTATAAAACCATCAAGTAATGCATTTCAATTAGGTAAAACAAAATATGGCAACTCCTATACTAAATGTATCAATAAACTTTAATAGGTAAATTAGGTGCTAAACACCTTAGTAGTGGCTAAGCACTATGTATATAAGTAAGTATGAAAGTATGTATAAAGATAAACTAGTTTTAAGTAAATCAAATTAAGGCTAGTTGGACCAGAGAAACCATAAATTCCATCCCTAACCACACATCTTAGCACACTTAGCTCATAT
This sequence comes from Oryza australiensis, assembly GCA_019925245.2. Lineage (NCBI taxonomy): Eukaryota > Viridiplantae > Streptophyta > Magnoliopsida > Poales > Poaceae > Oryza > Oryza australiensis. Next base: position 1,523,466 of record JAIFGZ020000160.1, on the reverse strand, counting down.
AGCACTATCTAGGTTAATATAATGACATAGATCACCTTAAATTGCGAAGTGTGAAGTAGAAGTGATAAGAAGATCTAGCCTTGTAGACTTAAAGTGGAATAACTACCAAAAATATTTGGTTCACTCAACCAAATCAAGAGGGTAACCTGTTCTGGACATACAACTCCAAAGACATGCCTTTTGAACCCTATATACGTAGAACACATTATGAATTGTAAAACCCACAGAAAATTCATAATAGCTCCAAAAATTGTGAAACCTACTATGTTGGTCTTATAAAACACATATCTTCACCTCTGCAAAGTTAAATTAATAAAAATCAAGTTATAGGAACACTGTCCAAATAACACCTAACCCTATAGCGCTACGACCCGAGGAAACTTCTAAAATCAATAACTCCCAAATAGGATGAGATAAATTAGAAATTATTTTACCTAAATTCATTTTAGATCAGTACCTACTCAATGTACAAAAATCATGCATTTTAGAGTATTTTGGATTTTTCGCCTGTTTTCGATGTTTATTTGCATATCGTGCATTTTATCTAGATAATTGTATAAGAAAAGAAGGAGTAGATTAGGTGCTAACATTTCTCCAGACCAAGGCAAGTCCTTCCCCTCCTTTACTTTGAACACATTGAATCCCATGTTTTGAAGGATGAAATTATTTGCTTGCAAGATTGCATGAGAACTTAGATTATTTTGGTATTTTCAAACTTGGGTATGGTAGATATGACCTACTTGCTGCATTTCCTACTATGACAATTGAAAATCCTTGCTGTTTGTATCCCTAGAAATGGTTAGAGTACTTTCCTTGTGCTCAAATGGATTTAGATATGCAATTTGTGACTACTTGCTTAGCCTTGCCTAGAATTTTTGCAATACTTGTTCCATCTATATTTAATATGGGAGTTTTTGCTAAATTGTGACCTTGCTGAAATGGGTTTAATAAGATGGATATTTGCGAACCAAAATGGGCAAAAATATGATTTTGACTTGGACGACAAGTGGGATGCAATTGATGTATTTGCATTGCCGATAGGGGGAGTGTTTGCCCGAGTCCGTAAGGACCGAACTTGTGTCACCAACTTAAAGTTAACCGTACAACCATATGTGCTAGTATGGGATAGCCTTAGCTGAATAATCTAGTTAGCACCTAGCCTTGCATTATGGAAGGCACGGTGTATGGGTTCGGATAACCCAGAGGAACTTCCTATTTACCCCGATGGGTAGTTTAGGCGACTAAGTCTGTCCAATACAATGATATCGTGCCACGTGGGTGGGTTCCTGTTGCGTCCGCCACCACGACGTTAAGTTAAGGCATGGGCCCGCCACTTAACGGTTCTAGGTCATATTCCAGTATGCCTAGGATGGAGGAAACACGTGTCGTGCTGGTGCAAGGCTTGGGGCTAAGTAGTGTAAAGACTTCGTGGTGACCTCTAGACTGTACTCAATGTGTAAGAGTATGGTGGTACCAACGGGTACCGAATAAACTAGAGTGATTTACTTCATGTGGGTAAAACTGTACAAACTCTGCAGAGTTATGACAACTAATCAATTAGTCGTGCTCACGGTCACGAGCGTTTTGGTGAAGTGTCATGAGTATAGACTCTATATTTACAAAATGTGGACATGTGACTTGTTTTGAAAATGACAAATTGTGTTGAGTTGTGTGTGTATGGTGATATACTGTGACTTGTTGTCATGGAGGATGACAAGATATTGATTATGATGGAACCATAAATGAAATTAATGATGAAACTTAAAACTTGTCTTTGTTAATTAAATTGTCAACTCCTTTGTAAACAAATTGCAAAAATAAAATTTGCTTTATGCTGAAAATGAACTACACAAATAATTTTCCTTTGTGATATAGCCTTCATGTATGTAGGTTTGATTGTGCGCTGCCGCACATTAACTCGTTTAATGTACCGACTCTTGCCACCGAAATATCCATTTTGTTTGCGTGTCTTAGACTTAGTCTTTTGAGTGATGCGAGTAATCGACTACTTCTTCTAGGATTGAACTTAACGGGGTAAACCCTTAGTCGGTGTGCATTGTGGGTGGGTAACGAGCCTCCACTGTTCTCTGATTTAATTGTATCTATTTGGCTGGTCGGCCCATGTAATAATTAAGTAGAGGTAATTATTTAAGTTACTTTCATCTTACATGTATTTGCTATATATATCCATGCTTGAGATGAAAGTGTGAATCTAGTGCACATCCTGGGAACTAGATTCACATGAGTAAGAGTTAAGGTTATTTGAGATGGTGTAGATCTCTAGCCATTTTGTCAAGTCTTCGAATATGTAACACATCCGGTCGTCGCCTTCGAGTGGTTTGACGGGCACATCTCAGGCTGACGTTGACTGGCAGGCTAAAGGCCCTGGAATGTGTCACGTATCCTTCTCTCGGAGCGTCGAACGTCTCATTGTGTTTGAAGGAAAATATGGGCTGTGCTATACATTTCTTCACATATAATAAGAGGTTCGAGTGCGTCCCAACATTTTGTTAGGAAGTTTCCTCGTTTTGTGTGCCAACATGTAGATTTCACTGTTCCGGAAGATTGCGACCACGAGAAGAAAATTTTGGAAAGTTAACTAAAGAGGCAAGGCAGGTCACACATTCTCCCTTGAGCATATTAAACCTACTTTATAAAACGTTTTACCATTTGCAAATAAATTGAATGTTTTGCTAATTACATGAGATTATGGAACTGCCTATCTGCTTGCTTGTGCTATGTTTACTTGTTCCTCATTTGTCAAACTTGGATGATAATTTAACTAGCTTGTGTCACTTATGTTGACATTGCTAGAATTATGATATGCTTAGCCATGCTTGTTTACCACTGGCACCTAATGGGATAATCACACTAGTTTATATCTAGTATCTTGATGAGGTGCGAGCTCATGACATATTGCCATGTTTTGTTGGTCGTAATTATTCAACTAAAATATGACTAAATGGTGTGCTATGGGTGTGTGGTTTTGATTGTTACACCCATGGTAATTAAGGACTAGTTTGCAGGAAACCCTGAAAGACTTACTGTGCTTACCACAAGCAAGCATGGGCAACTACTGGAGTTGAGTCGGCTCCGGTTTAGGGGTTGATCGTCTGTCGGATTCACCACGACGCACTGGGGGCTGCCCACCTCGGTTTAGGGGTAGGGGTGAAACCTTACCGTGGTGTGCTTAGTTAGGGGCAGTTATGCGAATGGTCTTGTCACAATCACTCGCATGGTGACGTGTCTGCGTGGGCATGGTAATATGATGGTGGATTGTGTCTTGTGGGTATAGTTATGCACCTCTGGCCAGAGTAAAACTATTCGAATAGTCGTGCCTGCAGTTTTGGGCGATCGACCATCTTCACCGTTATTAGTTCCATACTATTAATTAACTTGATTTAATGAACTAGTGTAGTTCAGGTGGTTTGGTTGGGCATGTTTAACATGGTGTAGCATTGTCCAGTGAAGATTAATCTAGCCATAATTAATCAACTATTTTACTGTTCTTAACTATAAATGTTTACAACAGTTTTTATGCAAATAGCTACAAACCTCCCTTTGCCTTCCCTTCAATGTCTGCATCATTGGTGTGGCTTGCTGAGTACGGTGGTTGTACTCAGCCTTACTATATTTTTCCTTTTCAGAAGTTTAGTGCTTCTGTATTGAAGACGGAGTTAGAAGACCAAGGCTTATACCTCAGTTGAGTTTTTGCCTGTAGAGTAGAGCTAAAGCCCCGCTAGGAACGTTCCTTTTCCGTTGCTACTTTCTTTGGGTGTGAGGACTAAGTGACTCTTTTGTAAATATTTACGTTTTATTTATGTTTGGATCTGTATATTAATTGTGTATCCTGGTTTGGTTCCTAGAGAGGGATTTATACACAAAATGTTCTAAAAATCAAGCTAAACTTCGGTTGTGACACCTCTATGTAGAGTCATGCGATGATTTAATCTATGTGATGAACAATAATCAAAGGTAAGTATTTTATGAAAATATGATGAATAGTATTTTCGATTGATGCACAGTACAGATCGACATGTGTGGCCGGTCAGACCGGTTGGGTGTCGTCGGTCAGACCGGGAGTGTTCGGGCGGTCTGACCAGGTTACCCAACAGTCAGACCGGCTGACTCCGGGTAGGAGTCCGTTTTGGGTTGTTTTCGTTGGATTTCTATATTTCTTTATGGATATGACTTCTAGATGGTTTCTATTCGTATGTGATACTATTGTGTGCTGATGTGAGTCAAGTTGGTGTGGACTTGTACTCGGATATGGAGTTTCTTTGTTGTTCATGTGTAGGTATCGCTTGAGGCCTCGGGGTAGTGTTGCCGATGATGGATCAAAGTCGACTTGTGAGAAGTGGACGTCTAGAGATCAAGAGATCACGCGGGATATTAAAACGCTAGAGGATAATGCACATGGAAGATGGAGAATCCATATGGTATACGAGAGGAATCGTATGCGTATGGAAATAGGAGTTCTTGAGTCCTATTGGGAAAAGGAGTTCTTGAGTCCTATTGGGAATAGGAGTTCTTGAGTCCTATTGGGAATAGGAGTTCTACTTCTACTTTGAGTAGGAGGTTTTTGTGGTATAAATAGAGAGGGAGGGTGTGGCCTCCTGGTATCGGTTTTAGAGAGACACAAGTTGAGAGAAAGTTAGGGTTTCGAGTTTAGTTCGAGATTTTGATGAGGAGTGTTGTTTTTGCACTTTGTAAACACTAGTTGATGCAATAAAGTCGAAAGTTCTAATCTACATCTTCGAGTTTGTCATCTACCGGTGTTTCGGATCTCGACGGTCTAACCGCAGCTAGGCGATGGTCCGACCGGTGGGAAAGCGACGGTCGATCGTAGGTGTTTCGACGTCCGATTGGTGCAAGAACACGGTCCCGACCGACGACGGAGAGAGCGGTTTGACCGACGGCAACGGACTACGTCGAGAACTCCGTTGATTCGAGGTAACTTTTATTTCCGCTAAAAGTTTTGGGTTTTGGTTTTCCTACCATTCACTCCTCTCGGTAGGTTTGTTTGGTCTTGTTCGATCCTACAAGTGGTATCGAGCCTCGTTCTCGATTTGATATCTCGTTGCTTTTCGATCTATTTGCCATGGCTGAAAAGTTTTCAAACAAGCCTCATATTTTCAATGGAACCGATTTTGATTATTGGAAGAAAAAGATGGAATCTTACATAACATCTCAAGGATATGATATTTGGCTAAAAGTTGCACAACCTTTTGAAATCCCTGAGCGCATTGATACTCCTGCTCTCAAATTAGATTTTGAAAATAATTGCAAAGCTCGCAATATTATTCTTAATGCAATTTCTCGCTCCGACTTTGATCATGTTTCACATCTTGCAACTGCAAATGAGATTTGGAAAGCTTTGAATAATTTTCTCCATGGATCTTCAAACATTAAGGAGTTGCGATGTTTTCAAAAAGGACTACATTAAATTTGAGATGAATACTAGAGAATCTTTGGATAACTATTTAGGGTGTTTCAATAAAATCTTGAGTGATCTTAAGATCTGTTGATGTTTCTTGTGATGTTAAGTATTCTCAATCTGAGGTTGCTCGTCACTTTATGAATGATCTTGACATGAAAATTTGGGATGTTAAAGTGACTTCTATTCAAGATTCGGTTGACATGAACACCTTGACTTTGAATATTCTTTACACCAAATTGAAAACCTATGAGATGAATATTCTTTCTAAAAGAACTTATTCTAAATCTACTGCTTTGGTGTCTTCATCTGGATCTTCTTTGGATATTTCTCCTATGACGGCTCTTTCTATTTTTAATACCTTGTCCGATGATCAACTAGAGGAAATCAGTGAGGAGGACTTGGTTTCTCTTGCTAACAGAATTTCTCGAGCTGTAAGTAATCTCAGGTTCAGGAGAAAAGGTGGACCAATTCGTTGCTTTGAATGTGGACAACCAAATCACATTCGTTCTCAATGTCCCAAGCTTGGAAAAGGTGCAAAGTAAGTAGATCAAGATGAACCCAAGAACGCCAAGGGTGCCAAGCAAAGTAAGAAGCAATTCAAGAACATGAAGATGAAGAAATTCTACCAAAAGGCAATTGATGAAGCATATGCAGCAGTTCAAGAATCAAGTGATGTTGATTTTGAAAGTGATGAAGATGATGACAAGAGGAAGAACATTGCTCGAGTTTGTCTCATAGCTAGTAGCATTGATGAAGATTCTGAAGATGACAATGAGGTAATTCCTACTCCTAGTGTTGAATATCTTCAAGAAGTTATTGTTGGACTTGGTTACAAAATTTCTATGTTTGAGAAAAAGATTAGTCAATATGAAGCTACCATTAAGACTCTTAATGCTGAAAATAGTAGAATAAAAGCTCTTGTTTCTGATAATGATGAATGTCAATCTTGTGAGGTTTTATTTGCTGAAATTAAGTCAATTAGAGATGTTTTTGCCAAGAAGCTTGATGTTGAATCTAAGAAAACTTGAAAATTCAAATCTTGTCTTGCACTTAGCTTGGCCATGAACACTAGATTGGTTGATGAATTGTTTTTGACTAAGAGAGCTTTACATAAATGTCAAGTTGCTTTGTTCGCTAGCTCGCTGTTTAATTTGATTAGCTCTAAGAGGATTAAGCAATCTAGTACCAAACCTTGTTTAACATGTGTTGCTAATGAGATGAAACTAAAGATGCTTTGGGTCGTGTTAAGCACATGGAGGAAATTGTTAAACAAGATGAACTGATGTCTTGCATGACTTGTAGAAAACAAAAGAGTGTTTTGGATGCTTGTAGAAATTGTGCTACTCTTACTCAAGAGGTTTCTTACTTGAAAAATTCTTTGCAAAAATTTTCTGATGGTAAAAAGAACCTCAACATGATTTTTGATCAATCTAAAGTTAGCACAAATAATCGTGGTTTAGGTTTTGACCCTTATGCTCATAATACTGGACATCCTCCTGTTGTTTTAGGTGTTGGTTCTAGAAGTGGTGAAATTTTGATTAAACCTGAATTTAACAACACTGTGTTTAAATCTGTTGGCATCATGACTTCTTTGAATAGATCATCTTTCAAAACCAATGTTGTGATTGCAAAACCACTTGTTGCTACTTCTGTTGCTAAACCATCTGTTTCTACTTGTGCTTCTAATCATTGTGAGAAATACACTTATTCGTTTTGCGGAAAAGATGGATATTTGGTTGGATTCTGTTTTAGACTTGCCTGTAAACATAAAAAAAAGAGAAATTGTTTTTGCGAAACGACGATGGCAAAAATTGGGTTTTGGTTCAAGGAGCACGGTCGGATCGACACCGACTCGCCGGGCCAGACGCGCCTGTGCTTGGTCGACCGTAGGTTAGGCGGTGGTCGACCGGCCTCGGGCGCTTTGTGCATAATTCAAATTAGACTTTTGTGAGGCGACAAGGTAAGGTTTCAGGTAAGTCTGGTTCTGATTTTGTTTGTGCATATGTACCTACTGGTTCTACTGGTCGTGTGACTCACTGTTGGATTCCAAAATTTCTTATTTCTAACCCCAACACGGAGGCCTCGACATCTTCTCGTTTATAGGTATTTGATGGCATACTCCCCATGTGTGTGCAATGTGAAGATAACGATTGCTTTTCACGGTAACATCAAGGTAATTTTGGATTGATATAATTTTGTTCTACTTTCTTGATTATTAGCTTTTCATATAATGTTTGAGGTAGTAGTTTTTGTTAGTACAAGTGGATATATGTTAATTTATGAAAACCTTGGTGATATTATTGGCAATTGGATGTCTTCTTCAAAAATCTTTGATTTCTTCTTGATTTTTCTTTGGGAAGAATTGGAAGTTAATTTGAGGGGGAGTTTATGTTTTTTTATGTATTCATGTTTATTTTCATGCATTGTTTTTAAATCTGAAAATAAATAAAAATGAGAAAAAAAGAGCTTTGTTTTATACCTCTAGTATATTCTTGTGCATGCTAGCAAAACAATTGAGGTCTATTTATTGCTATATTAGCTTGTATGCATTTTAATCTATTCATGAGGCTTAGATATTGTTTGTAAGTGAGATGATGCATGACACTAATTCTTTTACTTGAATTAAGAAAATATGCAACATAGTTTGGATGACTAATGCTTATATATGTGCTTGTTGATTTGTTATTCATCAAATTGCTCTTTAATTGCTCATTGTACAAGAGAATAAAAATATTTCTATGAGAGAAAAAATGAATACTAAATCCTTAAAAACAGTCTTAACGACAAGGATGTATTCGATGTGAGCAAAAATAATGGGTGACGAATCCTTGAAAACAGTCTTGACGACAAAGATGTGCCCGAAATAATTGAGAAAAAATGAACAAAAACAGAAAGGCTCAAATAAATTTCAGAAATTCTCTTGATTGTTTGGTTTGAGAGCTAATTTGAGAAAGAGTGATAAATGCAATAGGTTTATATATAGGGGTTTTTCTTTCAACCTTTGTGCTTGTGAATATATTGTATTACAAATTGTTTGAAATCATGAATCTTTATTGCTAAGTTGAGCTTAATGTAATATCTTTGATTCATGTTTATACTATAGTGCATGCTTGTTAACTAGTTGATGAATGTATCTCCTTTGTCTTGCAAAACATGACCTTGAATTGCTTTTGGTACACTTCAAAGATCTGAAAAAATAGAAAATAAAAGAAGTGGTTTTATAAGTGACTATCATGACATTTATGCTTTATTGGTTTTTTTTAAAAAAATTTAATGAATTCATTGTCAAAGGGGAAGAAAGATATACAAAATGCATATTAAAAATAGTTGATTTTGCAATACGTGAGAGAAAATTCTTTCTTTTAAAAAGGGGGAGGGTTGTTTTCTTTTTCATTGCGTTTGAAAACATGCTTTGTGAGCCGTTTGTGCCTTTTGACTCGTTTTTGTTTTTCGTTTTTCAAAAAACACCAAATTGCATATTGAGATGTTGCCAATGTGTTCATCAAGGGGGAGATTGTAGAGTCATGTGATGACTTAATGTATGTGATGAACAATTATCAAAGGTAAATGTTTTATGAAAATATGATGAATAGTGTTTTTGGTTGATGCATAGTACAGATTGGTATGTGTGGCCGGTCAGACCGGTTGGGTGTCGTCGGTCAGACCGGGAGTGTTCGGGCGGTCTGTCACGCCGAGAAATTCACACCAGAATTTTCGAAGCTATATGTGTATTAAAATCCCTGTCCAGGACCAGCCAGGGTACACATACGATAACTGTTGATATTACAATTCCACGTCTTAGAAACATTACAAAAGGATTACAAAAGAGTAGCAGAAAAGGAAAAAGGGCCTAAGCCTAAGCTTGTCGCCGGCCACGTGGCTTCAACCCTTCCACAGGCATCTTCCAGAGTGCAGGACAGCCTACTCAATCTCATCTTCTGCTTTGGCTTCTTGCTCAGGTTCTGGTGAAGAGGCAAGGATGAGTACTTCCACGTACCCAGCAAGTCACACCGGAAGGGGGAGAGAATGAATGCAGGGGAGACAAGGATTTGGCTAGGGTTTGCTTTAGCGTAAACAGCAAGGGTTTTTCCAAACAATAGGAATTTTGAGCACGATCAAAACAACAGTAATTAAATCATTTTGAAACCAACACTGTCCAATGTTATCCCCACGTTGCGACAGGCCTAACCCATCCAACTATACTAGTCATGTTCCATTAATCAGAGTTTAATAGTGTGAGACTAATCACGGTGAGTTCGGTTGATCGCCCAATTACCGCGGGCACGGCTATTCGAATAGTTCTACTCTGATCAGAGGGGTGCAACTGTACCCACAAGACACAGCCACACGACATGGTTTCCCGTACGCCGGAATACAACCATGGTACCCTGGAAAGGGAACTGTGATAGGACCTTTCGTATAATCCTTCGCTAATCACCCCCACTCCTGGACCCTGGGACGTGGGCAGCCCCCTCGAGTGCCTCGGTGAATCCGACAGCCCAGCAACCCTTATACCGGGGCCGACTGAAACTCCATCCCGCTCACCCTTGCCGATGGGTTCGTCAGCTAGGAAAGACTACACTACGGGGCCCACCTTACCCATTTTGGCTTGTGGTTTGCACGGTCATTCTTTCGAGGGTTCCCATGAATCGGTCCTTAATTGCCATGGGCGCCACTAACCAAAACCATAGCACCCACAGCCCACCATTTGTCATATTTTAGTTAATAATCCGGTTCACCAAGTTCTCCAATTATTCCTCTTCCGAACATATGTCCAGGAGATGTATATTAAGTGAGAATGACCCATTTAGTGAGCTAGTGAATCTAAGCCAGACTAAGCATAACCTAGTCCTGCATCTAGTCATGTTGTTTTCCCAAGTTTAATCAAGGAGTTTGGAGTGTCAAACCTAAGGTATAAACTAGTTATACGGTGTAATATATCCCATAGGATGACATTGTAAAATACATGAAATTTAATAGAGTAAAATAGGTGTTTTAACAAATTGGGAGCAATATGATCAATAATATAGCATGACTTGCCTTACTTTTCGGCTTGGGGGATCTCTCGCAACAACTTCAAATAAACCGGGTCGGCGGGACTACCGGATCTACACGCAAACAAGCAATTCAATAAAACAGGCCAAAAAGCTACTGAAAAAGAGAACAAAACTATTTTTAATGGATTCTTGGTATTTTTATGAATTTAATAAAATTTGAATGGGCTAAAACGGAGCTCGGATTGAAAAGATATAATTTTTAGAAGTTTTCTGGGTTTTTTACTAAAACAGAAAAGTCCTTAATTAAGTTATTGCGCAATAACTCCCGGGATGACGTCATCGGCTAGGGCCGACATCGCATCTCGAGGGCCGACGTCGGCCGGCCGCGGAGTGCTTGGCCCACGGTGGACCGGGTCCACGGGCGGGACGGGTGGTGCACCACGTGGCGCACACGTGGCGCCGAGGTGGTGGCCACGTGGCGTGCCATGCGGGCATGAGGAAATGGAGCGCCCGACCGCCGAGGCGAGTCGGATGGCCGAGAGGGGCGCGGCGCACGGACAGCGGCGATGGCGCACGGCGTGGAGTTCGGCCGACACCATTCGGCGGCGCGCGGGCGGCGAGTGCCGCGGCTCACGCGCGGGCGAGCAGCGCACCCGCAAGCGGAGGCGCGGGCTCGGGACCGAGAGGCGGAAGGAGCTCACCGTGGGGACGCGGAAGACGACGGCGTGGACGGTGGAATCGGCGGCGGAAGAGCGCGAGGAAGGGCTGCGAGGAGCTCTGGCGCGGGGATGGAGATGGAGACGCGGCGAGGTCCGGACGGCTCGGGACGACGGGGAAATGCGGCGAAAGGTTGGCGACGGGCTCGGGAGCTTGGGCGCATGGTGCCGGAGAGAGAGAGAGAGGGAGGAGAGCTCGGATGAGGTCGTGGGGAGGACGGGAGCTCGTTGGCCGGCTTTTAAAGGGCGTGGGGACGTCGGTGGCGGCGGGATAGGGGAAAATTTATCGCCGGAGTAAAAGAGGGAGGGATTTGGGGATTTAATGGCCGGCGACCAAATCCGGCCATTAGGAGGCGCGGGAGCGGCGACCGGGGAGGTTAAGACCAGCGGGAAGGTCGGGGATTAAGGCGGCGGGATCCCGAGGCGCGGGGAAGGTGGGCGTGCGAGATCCATGTGGGGCGGGCGGCGAAAATGGCGCCGGCGACCGGGCCGGAGGTGGACGACGGGCTCGACAGTGGGCCCCACCCGTCGTGGTCCCTGGGAAGGGGAGGGGAATTAGACTTATTTCCCAGGCGCGAGGCTTAAGCGGGCGCGGCCTTCGGCCGCCCGCGAGGAGAGAGAGAGGAGGCACGGCGCGCAGAGAGCCGGGCCATCGGCTCGGGCGGCGGCCCAAGGCCGAAAAGAGCGGGAAAAGGAAGGGAGGAGAGAGAAAAAATTCCCGGGATTTATTAATTCCTGTTTTGATTTGACTTAGTTAAAAATTATTTCTAGTGCTCTGAAAATTCCACCAAAAATCCTGTTAGTGTATTTTGACATGTAGAATTTAGGAAAAATCCTATCATGCCAATTTCATTTAGATTTTTGCTTTTAAAATTATTTGTTTGCTCCAGGTTAATTTCCAACTATTTTTCTTACGATTTTTCTTTTGATTTTTACAAGGGGAAAACACCTCGGTGGTGTGACACGGCTCGACCGGGTTACAGACGGCCGACAGGCACGACTCCGGGTAGCAATCGGTTTCGGGTTGTTTTCGTTGGATTTCTAGATTTCTTTATGAATATGACTTCTAGATGGTTTCTATTCATATGTGATACTATTGTATGCTGATGTGAGTCAAGTTGGTGTGAACTTGTACTCGGATATGGAGTTTCTTTGTTGTTCATGTGCAGGTATCGCTTGAGGCCTCGGGGTAGTGTTGTCGGTGATGGATCGGAGTCGACTTGGGAGAAGTGGACGTCCAGAGATCAAGAGATCACGCGGGATACTAAAAGGCTAGAGGATAATGCACATGAAAGATGGAGAATCCATATGGTATACGAGAGGAATCGTATGCGTGTGGAAATAGGAGTTCTTGAGGCCTATTAGGAATAGGATTTCTTGAGTCCTATTCGGAATAGGAGTTCTACTTCTACTTTGAGTAGGAGGTTTTGTGGTATAAATAGAGAGGGAGGGTGTGGCCTCCTGGTATCAGTTTTAGAGAGACACAAGTTGAGAGAAAGTTAGGGTTTCGAGTTTAGTTCGAGATTTTGATAAGGAGTGTTGTTGTTGCACTTTGTAAACACTAGTTGATGCAATAAAGTCGAAAGTTCTAATCTACATCTTCGAGTTTGTAATCTACCGGTGTTTCTGGATCTCGACGGTCTAACCGCAGGCTAGGCGTCGGTCTGACCGGTAGGAAAGCGGCGATCTGACCACAAGTGTTTCAACGGTCTGACCGATGCAGTAATGACGGTCTTACCGATGATAGGAGAGCGGTTTGACCGGCGGCAACAGGACTACGTCAAGAACTCTGTTGATTCGAGGGTAACTTTTATTTCCGCTAAAAGTTGTTGTGTTTTGGTTTTTCCTACCATTCACCCCCCTCTGGTAGGTTTGTTTGGTCTTGTTCGATCCTACACTGTAGACCACATTCAATACGTAGAGTGTGGTAGTGCTTCACGAGAACGAAACAAACTAGATTATTTATATCATATGGGTAAAGCAACACAAACTCTGCAGAGTCTAAAACTAATCGATTAGTCGTGCTCACGGTCATGAGCGACTTGGTGAAATGATACTGGTGTTGGTGATTTATTAAATGATTTGTGAAATGGGTATGGCGGTGGATATGATGATTTTACCCAGTGTAGACTGAGGTTAAAATGTTTACTTGCTGCCATAGAGGACACGATGATGGTATTATGATGATATTTATATTACTATACTATTGTTTACTACTTGATTTATAAGTCCCGTTTCAACCTATTATTATTTACTACTGTGAATCAAAATTTGCTTTACACTGAAAATGAGACACAAATATAACCATCTTTGATCTCAGCTTGCAATAATCTTAGGTTTCCTAAGGCTTGGGTAGGACTTGCCAATACTTAATGTATTGACCCACCTCTCGTTGTTGTTTTTAGTCATGTTTGCTGGAAGCGGGTGCTTGTGCCTATTACCGGAGTTTCTAAGGATGGCTCTTCCTAGGGTGATTCCTAGTCGGTTGCTTGTGTGGTTTGGTAGATGGGCATATCAAAGAACTTATGTATATTTTTCACTGCGTTTTAAACTCTTCTTTTTGGCTGGTCGACCTAACTATTATGTATGACTCTTACAATGCTAAGTTACGAGAACCACTTTATCTATTTATGTATCATGTACATTATATGGATGTGATAACAATGTTGTGGATGCGTGTACTAGCCACTGATCATGGGACTAGTACGGTGTATGCTATAGGTATTCGGGAATTCCATCCCCATGTGCCAACAAAGTCAAGCTTACCATTGACTAGAGGACGGTTCGACTGACGTCGTGGGGCGGGAGAAGAGCTCCGGGTGTCTGTGGCAGATGAAGTTGATGAAGATGTCGACAGGCGAGAGAGGGAGGAGGTCCGCTCGGAGTAGGTGGCATCATGCTAGGCCTTGCAGACGCCGCGGGACGCCATGAGCTAGCACGGGGCGAGGCGGCAGAGTACTTCCATGAGCGCATCCTCAGGCAGATCCATCATCATCTCCTGATACTGGAAGTAATGGATGGTTGAGATCACCTGATACCATTTCGCTAGACTAAGTTACACAGATCCAAGGGCTGGGATGTGCCAGGATGGCTACAGAGTACTCCGTTGCCATACTGTAGTTGTCAGCATGTTTGTCGCGTAGCTCCGACACACTCTTTATAAGCCATGATGCTTTCTGAATTTGTATGCGAATATTAAAAGCCTAGTTTTATTCCCCTTTCATGTTCTTGCGATGCACACTATATTTCATCAATTCCAGCTCTATTTCAGCAATTACCTTACTATTTTGCTTTGTTAGGGATCCTATTTAGTTAGCCATTAGAGAATTTGTTTGAATTTTCCTCTGTTCTGAACCAAATTCCCTGCGATTCCTGACAAAATGGTATCCGAGCATGGCCTAACTTTGGCCTGACCATCAAATCTGATAGCTCTAGGCTGGTGAGGGTTGAAGGAACAAGTATCCTCTGTAAAATTCCGTAACCATGCCAAGAAATCAGACCTGAAGGTAGGGGATCGAGTGGCAGCAGAGAGGGTTGGGAGAGGTTGCGGTTCTTTCCTGTGAAATCTCTAGATCTGTTGCTATTCACCATGGCGAGGGGTGGTCACACCATCGAGCCAGTAGAGGAGGGGGAGACTCCAGCATGGGAAGCAGCTGTGGACCAACTGAAGCAGAATATGGAAGAATTCTAGAGGGGTGGAAGAGGAGAGTAAGTTTTTCCACAAACAAATCCAGAATCAGGCACAACAGACTCATGACCACAAGGATGAGGTCATGCAGAGTCTCAAGGTCATCCAGGATATGATTGGGGCGAGCATGAGCTGCCAAGGGTAGGAAATCAGACTCAGGACCACAAGGATGAGGTCATGGAGAGACTCAAGGTCATCTAGGATATGATTGGGGCGAGCATGAGCTGCCTTGGGAAGCGGCGAAGCCGACGGTGGTGGTGCGGTGGTTCGGCGAGCGGCGGAGCGGTGAATTCAAGCGCCGGAGAGGAAAAAGCGGCGGCGGCTTAGGGCTTGTCGGTGCTAGCGAGAGAGTTCGGGAGGTGCAATTAGCTTGGGGGAAATGACGGCCGGGACTCGAGGATGAGTTATACTCGCGGGAGGTGCGGACGTGGCCGGGAGGCGCCGGTATGGTGGCGGCGACGTGGTGGCGGAAATGACGGGCGGCTAGGATCCTCGAATCCGACCGTTTCGGCCCATTTGCGCAAGCGGGCGAGTGGCGGGGTGGCGCGCAGGACATGGGGCAGCGCGGAGTGGTTCGGGCAGCTCGGGGTGGTGCGACCCGGGTGGGCGACGCATGTGGCCGTCGGATTTCTCGGCGGGAGGTTGTGGGCCCCACCTGTCAGTGCCCGACCAGGGAAGGGGAAAACGGACTTGTGCGGCATGGCTGGGCCCCGGCCTTGGGACGACCCAGTGAGGAGAGAGGGGCGCGCACGGGAAAGAGTGGGCCGGGGACGGCCCACGGCCTGAAAAAAAGAAAAGGGAGGAAAAAAGAAAGAAAAAGGAAAAAGGCATTTTCCTTAAGAAATTTAATTGTGATAATCCTAATTCAATTTTTAAAATTGTTTTCCTTGCTTTGAAAATTCCCATAAAAATCCTGTTATAGTACTCTGACATGGGGAATTTAAGAAAAATCCCACCAAGCCTATTCCAATCATTAAATGGATTTAATTATTAGGATTTCACTCGGACTTAATTCTCGGTGCTTTCTTCTGCACAATTTCACAAATGCATTTTAAACTAAGGGGAGAAAATTGGGGTGTGACAGCTCCAAATTTTCAGGAACCATCATCTTTCTGCTAAATCAAGCAAGTGTGTCTTTGGTCAACTACAAGTTGAATATTTTGGGTATATCATTATTTGTGAGGACGTAGCTACTGACCCTGCCAACATTCAAGTTGTGCAAGAATGACCAATTCCCTCCAATGTTACACAACTCAGGGGTTTCTTAGGCCTAGCAGTTATTACAGGAGGTTCATCAAGCATTTTGGAATTCTCTGCAGCTCCTATAACTGGCGGTCAGATCAGAAAAAACTGAAACCAGAACCCCCGTCGGTCTGGTTCAATTAAAAGACTGTTGACGTGAAATTCGTCGTGACACATGAAGGCTTGGAAGGTTTGCTTACTCTATTACAGATCCTATCAAAATCGGGTTCAAAGCGTGCTAGTTAGTTTGATGCTGCAACTAACAAGAATAAACATGGATATTAGATCAATAGGCTAATCGGCCAAGAGGCTGATATAGTGTGGTTTGCCCAAGCCGATGCCGATGGAACTTCGGATCAATCGGCGATAACCGATGGGGTTTAGATAACAAAGTAATAAAGCATCATCGGCCGAAACTTAGATGAAAAATATTTATAAAATCTTCTAACCTTATTATAATCAATCTTGATAGATCAAACTTAATCGAGACAGTATAAGATTGAAAGTAATAAGGTAGAATCTTGGATAAATATGTGTATCTTCTGATATGAGTCAATGTGTTGAAAACAAGACTTATAATACTCTGTATAAAAGTAGATAAGCTGATATTGGTTCTAACAAGGTAAAGTATAAATTATCAGTAATATATGATTATTGAGTACGTAAATTTAACCAATATAGCAAATTATGATATGATAAGTAGATACCTCATCCGCTAAAACTCCGATGAAACGAGTAGATTTAAACTATTAGATCTAACTACTATTAGATCTAACTAAAAAAGAAAAAGAGCTAAATTAGTATGCCATGTGTGGGAGTCCAATGCGTCCTGAGGAAGCAAGAGAGGGAAAACATAACTAACAAGGTAAAGTATAAATTACTAGGAATCTATGATTATTGAGTATGTAAATTTAACTGATATAACAAATTATGATATGATAAGTAGATACCTCATCGGTTAAAACTCTGATAAACTAACCAATATAGCAAATTATGATATGATAAGTAGATAAAACTAACTGATATAGCAAATTATGATATGATAAGTAGATACCTCATCGGCTAAAACTCCGATAAAACGAGTAGATTTAAACTAGATATAGCAAATTATGATATGATAAGTAGATACCTCATCGGCTAAAACTCGATAAAACGAGTAGATTTAAAATAAACTATTAGATCTAAATGAGAAAGTAAAAAAGCTAAATTGATAAAACAAGTAGATTTAAACTATTAGATCTAAAAGGTCACAACTAGGATTCGAACCCACAACTAGGATTCAAACCCACAACCACATGGGTTGTATTGAGGTCACCAACCACTAGGCTATCGTTCACCTTATGTTTTGAAGGAATAAATAATATATTTAAATGATAGCGGACCACTTTAGACTGGTGATTCAACCGATTGAACCAGTGAACCATCGAACCAAGAGCCTCGCCAATACGATTATCGGTTTGGTCTTAATAACTATGCTCTCAACCATTCATCTTAGAGACTGATATAGGTGGATTTGGTATTGGAATAGTTTTAATGCAAAATGGCCGACCCTTTAGATTACATTAGCAAAGCAATTAGCCCCAAATCTGCTGCACTATTGACCTAAGACAAGAGGAAGCATTAGCAATCCTAGAAGCACTAAAGAAATGGAAACATTATTTTTTTGATCTTCATTGATTATGAGAACTAATCAGGCTAGTTCAAAATATATCAATGAGGAGCGAATCACTGAAGGTGTTCAACAATAGTTGTCAATTAAGCTCATCGGTTATGACTATAAAATTGAGTAAAAAAAGGAAAGCAAATCAAGCTGCTGATACTCTTTCTAGAATTCCTCACCAAGACCATTCTCTCACAGCAACTATCATTATCCCATAGTGAATAGCAGAAGTAATTGCAAGCTATCAAGCTGACAACAAATGCAAAGAAATCGAAGCTCAACTCAGAATTTCACCTCAAGGACATCCTCCTTTTTCTCTCACCAGTGGTATTATGAGATACAAGGATTGAATCTATGTGGGTAGTGGTACTACACTTCGAGATCAACTCAAACAATCTTTTGATGACTCTACTTTAGATGGTCATTCTGGTGAAAGAGCTACTTATCAAAGAATCAAACAACTCTTGTACTGGCCACGTATAAAGGCAAATATCTCCACCTTTGTGAAATTATGTGCTGTGTGCCAAAAAAAACAAAACTGAACACCAGTTAACACTGGGACTTATGCAACCTTTACCAATCCTTGAGATGGCTTGGACCCATATTACCATGGATTTTGTGGAAGGGTTGCCCAAGTATGATGGAAAGGGTGTCATTTGGGTCAGTGTCGACAGATTTACTAAGTATGCTCATTTCATAGATTTAAGTCATCCATTTACGACTGAGCAAGCCCTGGTTCAATTCTTGGAACGTTTTTACAAACATCATGGTATGCCCTCAGTCATGGTAAGTGATAGGGACAAAATATTCACTAGTCAAGTGTGGAAGGATGTTTTTTCTAAGAGAAGGGCTTAAACTTCATTTCAATAGTGCTTACCATCCTTAGGCTGATGGCTAATTTGAGAGAGTTAATCAATGTTTTGAAAACTACCTTAGATGCATGACTTTTACTAAACCAAGAAAGGGAAATCTCTCCTAGCCTATGCTGAATGGTGGTATAATACTACATTTCACACCTCATTGGGAATGTCTCTGTATCAAGCTCTCCATGGTGTTAAACCTCAACTACTAGCTGAATCCCTGCTTCCATCCTCATTGCTAGAAGGAACCAGAAACAAAGCACAAACCAATGCAACCATTATTGAATTAGTTAAGGCCAGTTTAACCAAAGCTCAAGCTCGCATAAAATACTTTGCAGATCAAAATCGGTCTGAGAGAATTTTGGTTGTTGATGACATGGTATATCTCAACATGCAACCCTGTCGACACAATTCCCTTGGATTGCACAACTCACTTAAATTGCGCTCCAAATACTATGGCCCTTTCAGAGTATTGGAAAGAATTGGCTCAGTTGCTTACAAGCTCTTACTTCCAGTTGATTCCCACATCCATCCGATGTTCCATGTTAGTCAACTCAAAAAACATATTGGTCCCAAAGCAGTGCCTGAACCAACTCTTTCCTTGGTTGATAAAGATGGTAATATTCTCTGTGAACCAATGACTGTGTTGGAGAGGAGACTAATCCCCGGCAACAATGAGCCAGTGGTCCAGTGGAAAATTCATTGGGCAAACTTAGCTTCCTCAGCTACAACCTAGGAAGGTGCATCTTTTATCAACAAAGTCTTTCCTTCATTCCACCCATGAGGACAAGGTCTTGAGGGGGAGGGGGCATTGTGAGGCTCTGAAGATTCAGAGTGATTCAGAGTTAACTGAATTGACATGAAGATTCAGAGTTGTAACTATGGAAGTAATGAATGGCTAAGATCACCTGATACTGTTTCGTTGGACCAAGTTAAGATCAAGGGCTGGGATGCGCCAGGATGGCTATAAAGTACTTCGTTGCCATACTGTAGTTGTCAGTATGTTTGTCGCATAGCTCCGACGAACTCTTTTATAAGCCGTGATGTTTTCTGAATTTGTAGGTGGAGATTAAACCCTACTTTTATGGTGCATACTATATTTCATCAATTCTATCTCTATTTCAGCAATTACCTTACTGTTTTACTATGTTAGGGATCCTATTTAGTTAGCTATTAGCCAAATTATCTGAATTTTCCTCTGTTCCGAACCAAATTCCCTATGGTTCCCGACATTATCCCTTGTTGCTTTGTTGTTGCTCTCGCGTCTCGCCGCCATGAAGATCAAAGTGAAATTCAGGTAGCCACATATAATCCCCACTTGAATCGGAGGTGGAGATGGAGTCGGACCACAATAAGGTTCACGGTATCACAATTCGGTGTACTCTCTCGCAAGGAGGGCGGCGGCGGTGACAGCGATGCTCCCCTATCCCCTTCCTTGCCATGACGATGGTGGCGATGACCAACCATGGTGTGTTCCCCATTCTTAACCCTAGCCCTTCTCAGTTTTTTACACCTAGTAGCCTTCTCAGGTTTTGTAGAAGAAGAAAAACTTAGGGCATGTTTGGTTCACTTTTGGGTGGCTTTTCAACTCCGAGAAGCCAAAAGCTGAACCAAACAACTAGCTTTTGAATCGGCTTTCGAAGCCAAAACCAAATTTTAACTAGAAAAGCCAAGAAGCCGTAAGCTCACTTTGGGCGCTTCTCTCACTTCTAAGGGAAAAGTTGAAACAAATTATCCGTCCGCCACTCATTACAAAAAGATTCGTTCTATTATTTCTCCTAACGACAGAACGCGCGACCGCTTATAGGGTTGGCGACACATAGGGGCGTTGCCGCCTCGTCGCCAGCTTCGCCGACCCATCGCCAGTGTCGTCCCTTCACCAGCGCTCCCTACCCGTCGCCCGCGCCGCCCTTTGCTAGCGCCACCACCCCGTCACCAACGCCGCCACCCTCGCCGGCTCGGACGTGGTTATCCCCAACCCTTGTCATCACCCCGTCATTGGTCTGTCAGCTGCCCAAAGAATGTGAGAAGGTTTGCAAATCTATATTTTTCCTAATTCAGATATTGATGCTTTTAATTGTTTCTATGTAAATTTAGATTTTTTTTATTTCTCAAACGACCTCTAGCTTATGGTTTCTGAAATTTTTTTCATAAACCAAAACTAAAAACCAGCTTATGGTCAAAAAAAACCTGCCGAGACCTTAGTCTTCGGTTTTACTTCGGATCGCGGAATTAGATACACCCGGGGTTGGACCCCACGTGTCAGGCCACTACCTCTCTCCTTCGTCACCCTTCCCCTCGCGTCCCCTTCTCCCCATCCCCTCCACACCTCTCCGCCGCCGCGTTATCGCCGTCGCCGGTGGCCGCCTCTCCCCCTCCCGCCCGCCCGCCCGCGGCGCTGGAACTGTACCGACTACTTAGCGGGCATCGCGTCCTCCTCGACCCTCCACTGCCCCTAGTTTTGGGGGGGCTGCGCCGCCACCCCGTTCTCGCCCACCGCTCGGTCCTCCCCAGAGTCGTCTCCGGTAATCCCGAGGCAGCCGGCGCCGCCGCGGCTGTATCGACTTCGTCCGCGAGCACTTCGCCAGGTGATCGGATCGACCTCCGCAGATTTTGGTTGCTTCTCTTTGAGAAATTGCTGCTCCAGATCGTCGGCTACATCGTTGGGTTACTTGGGTACATCCGGGAGCCCACGACGTCGATCTGTGCCGCCACCGACCGGAGCAGCCTCGATCTGCGCTGCCTTTGCCACCTTTGGTTGTTGGGGATTGATCTGCTCCGAACACGCTATTAGTACTGATAGCTTAACATAAGCTTATGATTTACTTTTGTGGTGATTTAAATTGAATAGTTGATGGGCTGGCCTATGAGGATTTGAAGATGTCCTTATGTCATTCATTCATAACTAGCTATGATATGATCATAGATATACTTTCATGACTAGATGTGAGGTCCTTATCTTGAAAGGTAAATTTTATCATGTGAAGTTCTTGCTGTTTGCAGGTGGGAGAGTTCTCTTCGTACTTGTAAACATGTTGGAGAAGATCGGATTGCCGCCAAAGCCATCTATGCGAGGGGCTGGCTGGGTGGTGGACGCAACGCATTGCCAGGGTTGCTCTGTTCAATTCTCCTTGTTCACTAGGAAGGTAATCGATCATCTTTTTATTTCGCCTTGCAATGATGATATGAAAGCGGAACACATCATACTCTACCGTAACCTTGTAGACAGCAATGGTTCTGCTCAAAATTTACTGATGGTGCTGCACTTGTTCCTTTGTCATATCATGACCTCAATTACACTTCACGGATATATCCTCCTTTCCTGGATCACTCTTTTTCCTTAATTCCCTTTACATGAAAAAAATACTAGGTACAATGGCACAAATATGTTAACCATATGTTGGTTGGTACTAGAGCTTTGATGTTTTCTGTCCTACCACGTAAATATTGTCGTCCTAGTGAGATGAAGTCCTTATATTCTGTAATTCTATTGGCCATATGGGTTTACTTTTGTGGACCTTGACTTTGCCATCATATATCTGAATGTATTTTTATGTTATTCTTAATCTTCCATTGGTACAAGCTGCCAGATTCTTGTACTCTTATGTTTGCAGCAAGAGCTGCTTAATTTTTTTCTTTTAATATGTAGCATCATTGCCAAAGATGTGGAGGTTTGTTCTGCAGCAACTGTACCCAGCAGAGGATGGTTTTACGTGGACAGGGTGATTCACCTGTTCGAATTTGTGATCCTTGCAAAAAGCTTGAAGAAGCAGCACGTTACGAGCTGAGATATGGACACAAAAACAGAGCTTCGAAAGGTGAATATCTTTTGCCTATTGTTTCTGTAAGTTATATCTTCTGATGAAAAAAATTATGATTTGGTTGATAAATTGGCACTTATAATCTGCTTGCTATATAAATGAATACGTTTTTATACAAATAATCAATTTAAAGTATTTGATTTCTGGTTAAATAAAATGTGATTGTCAGCATGGGAATGGGACACAGTTGAATTTGCAATGTTTCCATTTCAGAGCACAGTTGAGAGCTTGTGTGCAAACTTTACTTTAGCTGCAGGAATGAACTTTGCAACATCCCTTTTCCCCCTTTGTGAATTTTGGCCATGCTTTATGTCAAGATCAGAAAAAACAATAGACACTATGTCTTATGGTGCTTTCTGCTTCTTACTGATAAAGAATTAAGCACTCTGACAAGATGTGCTCAATCAAATGAAGTCTATCTTCTCCTTAGCTACAACTTGAAATTTCAAGTGCTGGAGTTTCTAACTAGTTTTGGTCCTTGTTCTGAAAAGGGTTATTTACTGTAGATTATAGGTTATGCGGATTTGAACTTTTACCTTTTTCATGCAGTGATTTGTTTATTATTTCGAATATTTCAAATGTAAAATTTTCAATGGTAAGATCCGTAGAAGCAAACATCTACAGCAGAATTGTAATTGAATGGTGCATAATTAAAAAGAAACTCCCAGTTGTGCATATGCAAGACTAATCTATAACTAAATAATGCATAATTGGATGCCAAAGTACTTGCTGGTCTCACCAAGCTGTAAACACAATAGAATGGCTTATTCTTTTGTTCGCGGGAGTTATTTAAATTCTTTGTACATTGTTTTTGCAGCTAACGCAAAATCAGCTTCTAACCCAGAGGATGACGTTCTTAGTGAAATTCTTGGAGGGGATGGAGTGCAGACCAAGTTTTCTCGCAGGGAGTCCCTGGATCCCGAGCTTCCTGGCGCATCTAGTTCTAGTTCCAGTTCCAGAAGAACTTCTGGTGCTTTCAGTATGGATGGTAATGGAAGTGAGAACCTCTCTATTGAAGGACAAAATTATGAACTCAACAACACTGGGTCAGTTTTTACCCCAGAGGAATTGCGTCAGCAAGCAGTAGAAGAGAAAAAAAAGTACAAAACTCTGAGGTCAGAAGGTAAACCTGAGGAAGCACTTCGGGCTTTCAAGCATGGTAAAGAGCTTGAGAGGCAAGCCGCCGCACTGGAATTAGAATTGAGAAAGAACAGGAGAATGGCAACAAAAGCTCCTAATGTAAGTGCTGTTGTTAATACCAAGAATTTGGATGGTTCTGATGAGGCTGAATCGAAAAAGTCTTTGCCTGGGAAAAGGGTTAGGAAAGAAAAGAATGATCTTGCCTCTGAACTTAAAGATTTAGGCTGGTCAGATGCAGATCTTCATGATGAAACAAGAACAACTGCTATGAGTGTGGAAGGAGAGTTGTCACAGATTCTTAGAGAGGTAGCACCAAAATCATCAGAGAGCAACAAAACCAATAGTGACAAGTCTCAGGTTAATGCTCTGAAAAGACAGGCCCTGTTGCTGAAAAGAGAAGGTAAGCTTGCTGAAGCAAAGGAAGAGCTGAAGAAGGCCAAAATTTTGGAAAGACAACTAGAAGAGCAGGAGATTCTGGGTGAAGCAGACGAGTCTGATGATGATTTGGCTGCACTTATTCGTAACATGGACGATGGCAATCAGGATGACATTCTTATGGACAATCCAAGATTCCCTGATTTTAATTTTGAAAAACTACTGGGCACCTCTGATGATCTTCTCATTGATGGAAACTTTGATATTACAGATGATGACATGAATGACCCAGATATGACTGCTGCACTAAAATCATTTGGCTGGAGTGAAGAGGACGAGATACAAATGGAAGATCATGGTCCTGTTTCTTCTTTGAATCAAGAGACATTAAAGGAGCAAGTGCTTGCTCTTAAAAGAGAGGCTGTTGCCCACAAGAAGGCTGGTAATGTTGCAGAGGCCATGTCATTGCTTAGGAAGGCAAAACTCCTCGAGAAGGATTTGGAAACTGAACAATCAGAATCAAAAGTTCCTTCCCCACATGGACACAGGAGCACGCACACTGAAGATATCACAATTGCAGAGATGAATGCCTTGCCTGTTGTGTCAGCACCAAAATCTAAGCTTGCAATTCAGAGAGAACTGCTGGCCTTGAAAAAGAAGGCACTAGCGTTGAGAAGGGAAGGAAAGGTGGATGAGGCTGAGGAAGAGTTAAAGAAAGGCAGTGTTCTTGAGAAGCAACTGGAAGACCTTGAAAATTCTTCTGCAAGACCTGTGATCAAGGAAAATAGGAACTTTGGGTCAACTCCCCCATATAAGGTTGAACCTCCAAGTCTGGATCTTGCTGATGAAGGGTATGAACCGGAGGTAACTGACAATGACATGCAGGATCCAGCATTGTTATCTGTATTGAAAAATATGGGATGGGAAGATGATGATGCTGACACTGCAAGCAGAATTAATATGCCATCAAATAGTTCACGTATAGTTTCTCAGAAACCAACAAAGAGCAAGGGTCAGATTCAGAAGGAATTACTTGCTATAAAAAGGAAAGCTCTTGCATTCAGACGGGAGGGAAAGAACATAGAAGCTGAGGAGGAACTTGAGAAGGCAAAGGTCTTGGAACAGCAACTGTCAGAGATGGAAGAGTCAGATAACTTGACTGCTAGTCAACAAAGTGCAAGATCTGCTGGACAAATTAGGGAAAATAAGTCTGGTGCTCTACTTGACCCTGCCCCCAGTCCTGATACTAGTGCACACCTGCCTAAACTAAGAAATGCCATGGAGGGGGTTATTTCGTTCCCAGTGCATGCAGCTGAACTTGCTGCATCTATGGATGCTCAAGCTAGTTCCCAAAGCATACCACCAACCGAACCAATCATTCCTAAACCAGATCATGCATCAAAAGTTCATTCTGAAGAAACACGTTCTACCTTGTCCCGGCCATACTTTACTGATCCGCTGGTAACAGCTGAAAGATTGCATTCACCTTCTGATGTACATGATCATAAAGAACCTCAGATTCCGCACGGACATGACACTCTGAAAGATGAAATCTTACTTCATAAGAGAAAAGCAGTTGCTTTTAAGAGGGAAGGTAAAATGTCAGAAGCTAAAGAAGAATTGAAACAGGCAAAACTCTTAGAAAAGCGTCTTGAAGTCTCTCAAGAGAACAGTGCAAATGGTAGGGATGAATCAGCGAAACCCGTTGTGCAAGAGACCAACTTGATCCATCAATCTGCCAGTGCCAAGAGCCGTACCAATGACATTCCCTCTGCCCCTCCAGCACAAGAAATAAAGCCAGTTCAGCCTCCGAAAGCATTGTCTAGTCGAGACCGTCTCAAAATCCAACGTGAATCCCTTGCTCACAAACGCAATGCGCTCAAGTTGCGGAGAGAAGGAAAGACCGCAGAAGCAGATGTGGAATTTGAGTTGGCTAAGTCACTAGAGAGTCAACTGGAAGAATCGAAAGCCAGGTTTCTGGAGGCAAGTCGTCTGACGCAAACGATGCAGCTGTGGAGGATCTTCTTGATCCGCAGATCATGTCTGCCTTAAAATCGATCGGTTGGAGTGATGCTGATCTGTCCGCACAATCTTCTAATGCACAGCCTTCGAAGAAAGCTGAGGCAAATCCAACTGTGGCAGCTACAACCAAGCCTCAGAGTGAGAAGACCCAGCTTGAGGAACAGATCAAGGCTGAGAAACTGAAGGCTCTAAACTTGAAGCGTGAAGGGAAACAGACAGAGGCTCTGGAGGCCCTCCGATCAGCAAAGCGGCTGGAGAAGAAGTTGGCATCACTTGCCTAATAAGTTGTCCAAAAGCTCGTCTTCATAAGCGTTTGATAACTTCTGAAGACGGTGATGTCCCAGTTAGAAAAGCACAATCGGCAGAGGAAGAGAGGGGGAGAGATGGAAACAGAGAGGCTTATGACTTGTGAGCCGTGAGGACACACAATTTTAAGGTCATTTTCTGTATGTAAAATAAATGCTGATGACCAATGATTCTTTTCATGAATAGGAGGGCAGAGTGCACTGGTACGTGCATTCATCCATCCATTGTAAGAAATATTGTATCTTCTGAAAAATATTTAGTTCACTTGACAGTGGATTTCATTTGCCTGCGGTATCTTGAATTCCATGCCCCATACTTCAACCTCCCGATTCTGATTGAGATCAATGCATGCTCAGGACACTACTGGAGAAACAATTTTTCCGTGCGGGTCGACAGGCATCTTCCCATGTGGAAGGCATATCCGCACGCGCGAGAAGGTCTAGGAAAAATCATTTTCGCGTGCGGCGGTCCAATCGCACGGAAAGATTGATTATCCCGTGCGGTCGGCTTAAGCGGCCCGCACGGGAAGATCGATTATCCTGTGCGGTCCATTTTATCCGATCACACAGATAATCGATCTTCTCGTGCGGTCCGTTAAGTCGACCACACGGAAGATTACCTTCCGTGCGCTTTATTTTATGTGCAAAGCTCTCTTTAGCTAGTGTCCTTTCTCACCCTCTCCCTCTCCTCTTTGTCCTCTCTCTCTCATCTCCTCTCTCTCTCAGTAATATTATCGGTCGATTGATCAGATGCGTGCGTGTATATATATATTTCGTACGAGAAAAGACATTAATTGTATTATTTTCTCATAAAAGATATGAATGTACACATCATGCATGTTTATATACATATCAAGTTTCATCTCGTAAGTTTCATATCACAAATTACAGTAGTCTCGCAATTTACAGATGGTCTTTTTTTCACTCTCTAAGTCTTTTAAATTTATCGTTCGTCGCAAGCTCGCTCTCCGGATCGTACAAATCGCCCAAATGGTTGCAGACATCACGACAGATGAAGCAACAAATATATGCAACCAAGTTGAGTATTGTTCGATTGTCGAAACGGTTCGTTACAACTGAAACGGACTCGATCTGTTTAAGAAAGAATATACATAGATACGATTAGAAAAATTATACAAGATCGATCTTAACGTGTAGAAAGATATTTTCTCTGAACTTACTTGTTCAAACTTTGTAGTGTACCTTCCATAGATTCTTAGCATCTCGCAAACGTAGTAGCCGCATAGGCTAGTGCCTGGTGATTGCTTATAACACTGTATTGAATAAAATTATATACGTACGTCAATAGTTAAAATTAAACACAGTATAAAAATGTTGACATGTAGCGGGCATATAATTACCGGCCATTGTGTCTTCACCAGAAACTTCTTCTTTTGTGGATCCTTAACCGGTCCACCGTTTCGTACATAATGTGCATGTCCTCTATGTAGACAAAGTAATTGCTTCAGTCAATTGTTTATTCGAGAGTAATAACAAACAAAACTTATTAAATAGTGCATGATAGTACTTACAAATTTAACAAGACGAGGAACTCCTTGAATGATTCCTCCTTGTAGTGTGTCGGATCAAGTACTATGGCCACGTGGTCCTGTGGATATACCAGAAAAAGTATGTAATGATCGCTGCGATAGAAGAGATATGTTAATTGTAGGTGATATCATAGTAAAATATCGGTTGTTCGGAAGAATATTACGTACCGCAGCGTATAAGGGACCATGAGGATATTTTTGTCTTTGTGCTCCAGTATAGCGTGGCCCAAGTAGAATGCTACTGCGATCATCTTCTCCTTATGCATTATTTTGATGGTCGCGTCTCTTTGGGACTTCGTTTTGCCTTTGAGGCCATAGCAATCTGCACGAATATGAACCTCGTGTTCCGTCCAGCATATCCTTGTTGGGTTAATGTATCCAACTGAATAATAGTTGGTCTTTGACGCGTCTTAGAATTGCATCCTAAGGAATGCAACGGGTAATTATTCAGAAATTAGTTTGCAAATAAATTCATTAATGACATTAAGTGTGATTGATACTTACAGGCAAAACGCAACAACAAGATTTATATCCATTTTTCCATCTTCAATAAAGCGTGAAGATCGTTGAAATCAATGACCAGTGTCCCATTTGGGCCACTAGTGAAAGCGTTATCCGGGACCTTCATGGTAATCATGCTGAGCCCCATTCTGAACGCCTTTAGGTACCAGTCATGCATTAGCCTTATTTCCCATGGCATGTCTTCCATGACGTGCCACGACAGGAACGGCTTGACGTACTCATACTTTGTTGGCACTTCGTCCGAAGTCCAATTTTGCAGGTCCTCCGCTTGGTTTTTCACTTATTGTTGTGACTCTGACAACTTTGGCGTTTGATCCTGCTTCTTGTCAGCCGGCGATCTCCCCCTGAAAGCCTGGAACACTAAGTTCCGCTCGTCTATGGCTATTACTTCCTTATCATAGGTTGATCTAACCATCTTTGGGATAAGCCACGAGGTTCAAACTTGCTCGGACTTGGAAGACTTGTTGTTTTCAGAAGAGGCCTTTGAGGTACCGCCAATACTGACTGTGGTGTCGGAGGAGATTGGTGAATATCTTGGACATCCGTTGGAGGTTGTTCAGCGACGACTTCAGGGGCTGACAGCTTTGGCTAATCAGGACCTTGATCCTTAGGGGGGAGCGAGGTGGGGAAGGAGGCCGATTAGGTAGCGAATCTGGCCCTGGTGGAGAAGGCGGTGCAGGCGCAGCAGCAATCTGAGGAACCGGCTCGATTAGGGATGCTGAAGGTGGACCGACCAGCAGGATATCTCGTCGATGCCATAGAATGAACTGATTCACCGCGTCCGCAAGCAAGATATCCTTTTTGTACCTACTTGCCCCACAAGTTGAACACTTGTCCAAGTCAGCGTATTCCTTGTGATAAAGTACACAGTGATTAATACATGCATGGATCTTTTTCATGCCAAGTGATAATGAACATATCAGTTTCTTAGCTTGATAGGTGTTAGCTGGCAACAAGTTAGGCTTAGGAAGCATAGCTCTCAGAGACCCATCAAGTCGTTAAAACTAGTATCGACCATCCGTGCATGGCCTTCAATCTAAGAAGTTCTAGCACCAACCGCAACACCGTATAATCCATGTCACATCCCTTTGATTGATCTTACAAAAGATCTTTCGTTGATTTCTGCAACGCCTCCCAATTGTTTAAATCTCTTGCTTTTTTTGTTAGGACCTCTGGTTTAGCGTGCCGCAACATATCCTCAATATCAAGATCAATATCAACCTCTGCATCGTTAAAACCAGAGCCGCCAAAATCACCCATCATTTCACGGGACATGTCCTCAATTATAAAATTCTCATCCTCATCGAACCAAATATCAAGAATCTCTTTCGGAGGGGCGACTTCCACGTGATAAATCCAAACTATGTATTTCTCCACAAATCCACGCCGAATTATGTGTCCGAGAATTACATTCGAATCTTTTCACATCTTCGATTCTTGCAATCCACGCAAGGACAAAAATATCCTTCCTACTCTCTCTCAAAGCGTGTGCCTTAGCCTTATCAATAAATGTTAATGTTGATGTTTCTCTCATGAACACCGGATGAGTTTTTCGTGTCTCATACATCCATCTCCGATCCATCTAAAAAATTCACAGCATAAATTAATATTATATTATCGATGTTTTCTAAATAAACAAATTAAACTTAAATACTACTTTATAACTAAAACCTCATTCACAAAAAACAATAAAAAAATAAAATATTTGACCTATAAATTACAAAAATAGCTCAAAATGACAATTCAAACAAGTTTAAATATCTTCGCATTCAACGATGAAATTTTACAAAAACGGAAGCAAATAAAAGAGATGATCAAACATGTTACCTTTTATGTTGATTTCAATTGAAGATTTTAAGTCTAAAACATCCAACCAAAAGAAATTGTCTATTATTGAAGAGAGAAACCGAGTTAAAAAAATTTAAATATCTTCGCATTCAACCAATAAAAATTTTTAAAAATAAAAGCAAATGGAAGAGAAGATCAAGTGCGGTACCTTTTGTATTGATTTCAATTGAAGAATTCAACTTGAAAACCTTCCCCTATAATTGCCCTTTTCGAGAGAGAAACACCATGTTAAATGTGGCACCGTCGGGTTGACAGTACTGCTTTATGGTACATCATCGCGTGCGGTCCACTTAACAGTACCCGCATGGTAAAATACATTATCCCGTGTGGGTCCTTAAGTGGATCGTACGGGATAATACACCATTTTCCTGTGTGGGCTGTTATGTGGGCCGCATTATCCCGTGCGGCCTAACAACCGACCTTTTCGAGACCGGTTTTTTCAGGCGCGGCCACTTATAGCCTGTCTGAAAAAAATTGAGGGTTTTAAAAAAATCAAAACTATAGTAGTGGGAGGATGGTACTACCATTTGTCTGTAAGTTACTGTATTTATTTGTATAAACTGACGCCTAAATGAAGCATCGCATTTCTGAGGCGACGTGACAGGATAATTGACAACCCTGTCAGAGGTTCTATTTCGAGGCATTTTGCAATCTGATTATTTCTCGGTTGTTCATACTGTCCTTTCGCCAGTTAAAGGTCTACTTATTTGTTGATTGTGATGATCGCAGGAGGGCTCTAGGCGAGTAGTACTTTTCTCGCTTTGGATCGATAAGCTTTTTACAATGTTAAGCATTTTATAAATAAAAAAATGTTACCATCTTCGTCATATCCTATAGCACAATACATCAATATCACATAGATGTGCTTTTCATAGTATTTTAATGATATCAGAGATTTACCATTATCATTCGTCTCGTTGAATATATGTTAAAGGACGTTGAGCATGTGTTAAAGGGTATGTATGAACGAATGTGTCTTTTATCTAATAAAAAAGTGTGCTCTTTTGAATTGTTCTTCGTAAAATACTATCAGATCCAATAGGCTGCATATGGAAATGAGACACATGACCCTTCTTTTATATAAGAATTTTTCAGCAAATGGTTAGATATATAAACTCGTCCAAGTTGTCTCTCTCTTAGGCATTTAAATGGTGAATATTAGAAGTTAGGCGTCAATTGTTTTTTATAGTTTTTAAGTTACCTAAAACTGAACAGTGTAAGCCCAAAATTGCATTGATATGTAATGCGTAATTTTAGTTTGTTTCAGGTATTGTAACTCAGTTAATACTATATATACTTTCTCCGTTTTATGTTATAAAACGTTTGTCTCATCATCTTTCATCGTTCACTGACATACATATAAATTTAAATATACATACGTAAATCCATACGTGAACGGCCTAAAACATCTTATAATATATCGTAATATGATATATGATTTTACTTTATCTTATAGAAAGTTTGAATATTTTATATATAAATATTACCTGTTTATATTCGTAAATTCATTTTATACATTACTTAGAAAACCTCATTTGTCCTACCCTTTTATCCATGAAAGAAGGGAACAGGTTTAAGTAGCTACAGAATGAGGAGAATAATAAGAGTGGTAAATGGATGAACAAAAGGTCGAAAGAAGGTAAAAAAAAAGGAAAGGTCGAAACTCGAAAGTCACAAAGATTTCAGTCACCTAAATAATGTGCCCACGGTAGCCTGCTAATGGACTAAGACCCGTCCCGTTCCCAATCCACACCATAACAGTCAGCTCAACTAGTTTAACCCGCAAATCTTTTTTTAGGTTGGTTCGTTTAATCCTTAATAATGAGAGATTAGAAAAGATTGATGAGAAATAATTCCACATTATAATAGATATGAAATAAATTCTTTTCAAATCTATTTTAACCTTTCTTTCTATGAGAGAGAGTAAAGGAATAAGCCCTTAAAAATCCAAACCAATCCAATCCATTTCTTATCTGAGTCCAAACTACACCATCCTACTCCTTTCATATGGATTCAGTTCACCCTGTCAAACCATTCCATACCATTTAGAATCCACCTTGACCACGCACCCATTTGATTCAACTAGAACATGCAACGTGCTCGACGAGGAGCCCTGCTCCATTGCATCCTCATCAGGATGCGCTCGGTGGTTTGTCGTGCCGGCGTGCTCGACAACGATGCCGTTGGGTTGGCGAGGGGGAGGAGTGTGGAGCCGGTGGAGTCGAGCAAGACGAGGTCTCTGGCGCGGTAAGAGCACCAACTACCTTTTTATTGTTCCCCTTGTAGAAGCAATCAACGCGCGGTGGCGAGTCCGGCATTCATGGCGTCGGCGCCATGGTTTGCGCGACCTCGTCGGCCGTCACCCGCAGCCTGAACGGCAGCAACAAGCCGAGGCCGAACACGCGGTGGCCATGATGCAGCTTGTTAATCGATCAGGGGAACATGCACCGCCTCCTGCCATATTTCAGGATATAGGTGGTCAGATAGGCCGGGCCGTAACGGGTCGGCACGAACACGACCCATCATATAGCGGCACGGTCCGTGGGTGAAATGCATCGTGTCGGCACGGCACGGATGGCCGTGCCGTGCTTTGGCCATCGGCCGAGCCTACGGGCCGGCATGGCGGTATCGCCCGTGGCACGCACGCGCGGCTGGGAGGACGAATCGCGTGGCGTATGGCTGACGACGGCAGTGGCACGGAAGAGACTCCAGCCAATCAAAACGTGCCACGTACCTCCTAACGTCTATATTAACGTTTCAATTTCAAAATAGCCGTCGGAGGGCTAAAAAATTCAAAAAATCAAAAAAATTCCAAAAAAATATCAAATTTCACCCTATAAATAGGGCATCCACCCCAACCATTTCTCCTCACCCCAAACTTCTCATCTTGTGCTCTCAAGTGCTCTCTTTGCTCTCAAGTGTGTAATTTTTTGAATTTGACAAAATTTACAAAATTTGCTCAAATTTTGTCAAAAATCAAAATTAGTTTTGTAGTTCAATAGTTTGATCGGAGAGGTTTGAAGAGTTCGCGGTTGGAAAGATGTAAGTGATATTTGTATATGTATTATTTGTATTTTGTTTGTGAATTGAATAAATATTCAAAAATTTGTTTATTTCGGTTTAAATTTTCGAATGGATCCGAACTATCCATACCGGTCGCCATCATTTACTTTGGGTGATTTCGACCCCAACTACATGTCGGGGTTTGACGATGCCTCCGGATCGGCTCCAACTCCACCATTTGTGGAGGAGGTACCGGTTCGGACGGCGGCGCCGACGGCCGAAAGGATTTTCCTGAACCGCGAGCGGAAGTGTTTCGACACACACCGGCTCGAAAAGATCGAGAACCTCCGGTGTATGGCAAGACTTCGACGAGGTGAAGGAAACAACACCCGACTGAAGGGAGGTACCAAAAGCCCGTTGTAGAATATGTAGAACAATTGTATCTGCTAGATCTTTTGATGGTACAGGACATCTAAAGCGCCATATGGATTCGTGTGCCAAGAAGCAAGGAATACAACTCCGTCAGTAGCAACTGATGCTAAACCCGGACGGTATGGTACGTAGTTGGGAGTACGACCCTATGGTTGCTCGGGAATCTCTTGTCCGGTTAATCGCCAGCAAGATTTACCCCGAACTTTGCGGAGTTTCTTGATTTTGAACAATACATTCAGCAATATCATAACCCTAGGTTTAAAGCTGTGAGTAGGCAAACAACAACTAGGGAATTAGAAAATGTTTATCAGAAGGATTCTACAGCACTTAAGGAACTTTTTTGTACATGCACTTTCTCTGTTAGTGTTACTTTAGATATATAGAGTAGTAGAGCTAGCGAAGATTATCTTAGCGTAGTTGTTCATTTTGTTGATGATGATTGGCAATTACAAAAAAGAGTTTTAGGTCTTAGGTTAATAGATGTCTCACACACAGGAAAAAACATAGCTAAAAGAGTTAGGGAGATAATTAATGAATTTAATCTTGCAGATAAAAATCTGCTATCACTCTAGATAATGCATCTGCTAATTCTAGGGCAATGAAAATTTTGCAACCTTTATTTTCGGTTTATGCTCGGTCTTTTCTATTGCATCGGCGTTGTGCTTACCATATAATAAATTTGATTGTTAAAGCCGGGATGAAGAGAATAGGTGATCACATCGACACTGTTCGTCAAGCAATCGCGTGGTTAACTGCTTCTAACCCACGGATTGCTGCATGAAAGAGGTTTTGCAATGCGGTCGGTAAGAGAGCACGTAAGTTTGCCACCAATGCGAACATCGGTGGAATGCAACTTATTTAATATTAAAAGTTGTTTTAGCTTATAGTGATTTACTTACTGATTTTGTTCAGTCACATGGTGGCCCAAAAACAATGACGGGTCGCCAATACCGAATGAGCATGTTTGGGCAATTGTCCAAAAATTTTATCAGTTTTTTGAAACTTTTTATGATTGTACTCTTACTCTGTCCTAAGTTTATTATCCAACAGCCAACATAATTTTGCACAACATTCTTGAAATTGCTTCTTTGTTTAAAGAATATGAAAATGATGATGTTCTAACTGAACCTGTCTTTCACATGAAACAAAAATATTTGAAATATTGGAAAACTATACCTATGTTGATGCTTTTGCTTTCGTTTTAGATCCTAGTTGTAAATTAAGGGGATTGTCTGCTATTTTATCACTTTTTGGAGGTACTGTAGGTGTAGATTATAGTTCTTTTTACACTGAGGTTAGGGGTAAACTATATGAAGATTTTGGAAAGTATAAACTAAAGTTTCTGGGAGTTCGGCAGCAGAGACCCCCTCCTATCCCCACTGCAGGTAAGAAGAAGATACAGTGGGGTAGAATTTGGGGTGGATCGTCTTCAAGCCAAGGTGATGGAAGTTCGTTCGTTGCAAGTGGAGACGCCTCTTCGCATAGTGTGGCCGAAGAGTTGTTCGGTTATTTGGACAGCGACGCCATCCACCTTGAAGCACAAGACTTCAACATCCTCGGTGGTGGAATGACCACAAGATAGCATACCCTGTGCTTTCAAAACTAGCACGGGATGTGTTGACGGTGCCCATGTCGACGGTGTCCTCTGAATCGACCTTCAGTCTATGCAGCCGAATCATCGAAGACCGGAGGATGAATCTGAGCAGTGACCACGTCGAAATGCTACTAAGTGTTAAAGACTAGGAGTTTGCTAGACAACATGCCCAATACACTACGAACAACTAAGAATTGGTCGTCCGCCGAGAGCAACTCTACTTAGATCCGACCAACCCCAATAGAATTTTGTTAGAAGTAGTTGTGACCTTTGAGCTGTACTATTTTCTTTGTCATGGTTTTCTCAGTTTTCCCTATGAATTTTTACATAACAAAGTTTTTAACGAGGCAACATGTATCATTGTATCATATAATGATATAAACATCAATAAAGGTCATTATTATTTTTAACATATTCTTTTGTAATATTTTAATAAGTATGAATTTTTCTTTTAATAATGTTAATCAACATGATGAATCTAACATTTTTAATTTTTCCAAGACGATAAAAATATTAATAGACTTTTTTTCATATAGTCCTTATCTTTTAACAATTTTTTAATTTTTTATTTTATTTTATCTTAGTATAGGGTTGTTTTCTTAAAAAACTACGTGCAACGGCCGGCCAAGCGTGCGCGGACTTGGCCCATAGGCCTTAAACGTGCTTGCCGGTATGGACATGACCCGACCAGCCGTGGGCCGTGCTTGAACCGAGGACATGGCATGTGGGCTGGTATGGTATGACCCGTTTAAGCAATCGTGCCTAACAGACCGTGTCTAAACGAGCCGTGCCGTTCCCGTGTCTGTACCGGGCCGGGCCGTGTCACCCGTTTGGCCGACTATACTTCCGGGTGAGGCCTGCGCGCGATGGCATGAACGCTCATACGCGTGAAGCATGGGTGTTAGGGGTGAAAACGGTACGGATAATATCCGGATTCTGTCCGAAAAATCGGATACGGATAGTGTCATCCGGATAATTTTTGGATAATTTCGGATTCGGAAACGAAAACGAATATTTTTTCTCGGATACGGATATGAATACGGTAGAGACATTATCCAGGCGGATAGCGGATACGGTCGGATAATATCCGAATACCTCAAAAATCGGATACGGATATTGTCAACCGGATAATTTTCGGATAATTTCAGATTCGGAAACGGAAATGGATATTTTTTCTGGATACGGATACGAATATGAATACGGTAGAGGCATTATCCGGCAGATAGCAGATACGGTCGGATAATATCCGGATACCTCATCGGATAATATCTGGACCCTAGGTGTGAAACCTTTGGCCAACCGGCTCATGACCATAACTCCATAAGCCCAACAAAAAAACACTATTTTGTGATAAACTATTTAAATTATGATATACACTTATGTAAGTGAATTATTTTTTTATTATGAATGTCTAAAATTACTATGCTTGATATTTGATATGAAAGATAATATGGTTATGAAATTAGTAAAACAATGTTGATATGGATATTTAAAATTTATTATGTGTGTTGCTTAGCTGAAAAATTATAAATATTGATTAGTTTGAGAGGGTTTAATGTTCCGATCAATATCCGTTACCGTTTCGATTCGTATCCGTTTCGTATTTTTTTCTAATATTATTTGTTTTCGTTTTCGTATCCGAGGTTTCCGATTCCGAAAAAATATGAAAACAAATACGGTATATATAGTTTCCGACCGTATCCAATCCGTTTTTATCCCTAATGGGTGTACGCTGCCACTGCCGTCGCCGCCGCTGGAGTGTGTTGTCCATGACCATGAGACCTGATCTAGCCTGCTTAGGGAAACCATTCACAATCCATGGGTTTAATCCACGGACTAAATCCCATATTGTACCCAGAAAATCATAACCATCACCAAACCGCCCCAAACCTCTTTTCCGGTGGATCCAAACCAATCCAACCCATTTATAGCGTGTGCCTACTGCTCGTCTCACTCTCAGCTGCGGTACGTTTTCCCTGTAGGCACCGCATGGTATTTGTGACCGGATGAATTCGTTTCTTGTGCAGAGATATCAGGAGATGTACGGGGGTTTATCGGATGGATAAGTTGCTGGCCTAGTAGGCTGGTACTGGCCGCCCTGTATGGGCAGAGTAGTTTTAGCTGTAGCTGGCTGGCTCATTAGGTTTATCCTGAAAAAAAGAGATTGAGCGAGAGAAGTCAGGATTGAAAAAGAAATAATTTCACACATGATAGGTGTAAAATAAATCTCCTTCAATTTAAGAGAATTTAAAATTTCAGGAGCATATAAAGAGAGATAACTTAAGTAGCCACAAATACATATGAAATACTACAAAAATAGAGGGAGAGTTGATAGCTAAATATGATTCTATTAGCTACGTGCAATCACGTGAGACGATTCGACTAATTTGTAGAATAAAAGAAGGCTCAAACATCATCAATATGCCAACCGTTTCACCAAAAGTAACAAAATTTAGCACGGCTTCCGAATTGAAGTGAGCTTCTAATCCAATTCTGGTTCGGGAAACTCTTCGATCCAACAAGGTGTATATGAAAAAGATAACTCCACATCGAGACGTTCGTTAATTCGTTAGGTATTTTGTGCAAACTCACTGGGTGCAATCTACCCACCTCTTCGAATTTGATCATAACCGTACCCTCTGTCCATTGATTCGATAAAGAGAATTTCCTTGTAGGGATAAAATTCAAGGATCAGAGCGTATTCATCATACTTCCTTATGACAGTATAGTCGGCGTCGTTGACAATATCATCGTCAGAGTTCCATTCAAAATTCTCACTAGCATTTTAGTGGCTCTCTTTCCTTAGGGAAAAGCCAACGACTACACTCATAGTTAATTCGTGCAAATTCCAATGTCCACCAAGCTTATGACTTGCCAAGCTGGGGCCAAGGTCAGTTTGATGCATCAAGACCCACTTCATGTCACTGAATGTAGAGGTGGGCAATCGGTTTTAACCGAGAATTCGGTTCGGTGTTTTTTACATAGTTTGGTTTGGTACGAAGTAAAAACCGTTCGGTTTACGTAAATAAAGAAAACCGCACGATTCGGGTTCGGTTTTCGGTTCGGTCTTCGATTTTTACCAAAAACCGAACCAAGCCGAGCCGCGCCGCCGCCGTCGGCCCGAGCGCGCGCGCCGCCACCGCCGTCGGCCCTCC
This sequence comes from Oryza australiensis, assembly GCA_019925245.2. Lineage (NCBI taxonomy): Eukaryota > Viridiplantae > Streptophyta > Magnoliopsida > Poales > Poaceae > Oryza > Oryza australiensis. The sequence continues at coordinate 1,485,096 of JAIFGZ020000160.1, read as the reverse complement.
GCGCGGACCACGCCCGAGCGCCACCGGCCCTCCGCCGCCCGCCGCGCCGCACCCTCCGCGCCCGCCCCGCAGCGCCGCTCCTCGTGCCCGAGCGGCCGCCGCGTGCCGCGCGCGCGCCGACCCTCTCCACGCCCGCCGCCGCCGTCGTCCCCATCCGCTCCAGCCCGCACCGCCACTCCCCACCCCCGCGGCCGCCGCCCGCGCTGCGCCTGCGCGAGGTTGGTGGCGTTTTTCCGAAGTGAATCGAGGTTGGTTCGGTTTTTCCGAAGTGAAGAAAGAAGAACAACGGTTTTTTCCGAAGAGTTCGGTTTTTCCGGTAGTTCGGTTTTCAAACATATAAAACCGAACCCGAACCGAATTATGTGGTTTCCGCAACACCCCAAACCGAAACCAAAAACCAAAAACCACAAACTTCGGTTCGGTTCGATGCGGTTCGGTTTTTTTGTTTTCGGTTTGAGTGCCCACCCCTAACTGAATGGTTCATCAAGATGCCAAACTAGAAGCCTGTTATTGCTAAGCAACGCAAAGTACACGCCCTTTTTTGATTTCCTATACTAACTTAGAGCCAATGCGTTGTAATGGAACAAATTAAAATTTTACTTTATTAAATCAATTAATAAATACTATTTAATCAAGTAATATTATAATTATTTTATGAAGAAATAGATTTTGAAATTTGAGAAAAGCCGATAGTGAACAAGATTCTATTAAAATAAAAATGTGTGGTATGATAATATAGATTATGAGGCTCATATGTCAATAATAAAAATAATATTAAAATAAACATCGTATAGACGATTCGAAAATTTCCTCGCTTCTGTATCCACCGGCCGCTTGATTATTCGACACTTGTCGTCTGACAAAGATAATCTACAAAACGAAATTCGTGGGGCGGGAGAAGAACTCCGAGTAGTCGTGGCAGGAGAAGTTGAGGAAGAATCCGACGAGCGAGAGCAGGAGGAGGTCCGCGCGCAGCAGACGGGGGCCGTCGATGGCGTCGTGCCAGGCCTTGCAGACGGAGCGGGACGCCGTGAGCCAGCGCGGCGCCAGGCGGCGGAGGAATTCCCCGAGCACGTCGTCGTGCAGCGGTGCCGCCGTCGTCACGTCCTCCGTTCCTTGGCCTCCCTTTTGCTTCCCGCTCGCTCGCTCTCCATCGCAGCGATCGATCCGACGACGGCAGCGGCGGCGGCGGCGGCGGCGGGGAAGCGTGATATTCGATCGATGTCCTGGGCTTGGGGATTCAGATCGCGAATCGATCCGTGCTTTTAAACCTCGGCACGTTCTGGCGGGTCTCAAGCGGGCCGGAGACATGTCGTATTGGGCCACATGGGCCTTAAGGGCCCAACTTGTCAGGCGGCCCAGCCTCGTCGAAGCTTAGAAACCCTCGCCGTGTTGGTTTGCTCGGTGCCGCTTCTCCCCGCAAATCTCCGATGGCCGCCGCCGCCGCCGCCTCGCTCCGCAGGCTGCTCCACCGCTCGGCAAGCCGCCGCCGCTGCCTCTGCCCATTACGCTCCTCCCCCATATCACGCCCCAAACCGCACAGGCCGCGGCCCCCGCCGCTCCTCCTTGCCCAGGCGCGATCCCGAGCCAAGCCCCAGCGCCGAATCTCCGTGACTTCCTCTCCTCCTTCCACCCCGGGCTCCAGATATACCCGTCCCTCGATCCGAGATTTGGGGAGGTGGAGGTTGAGGAGGGCGTCGTCGGCGACGGGGAAGACGCGGAGGTGTGGGCGGACAGCGTGAAGAAGAAGCGGAAGCGCAAGATGAACAAGCACAAGCTCCGCAAGCTACGAAAGCGCCTCCGCCGCCAGACATAGAGCGGGCCACCGCCTCACGGTGAACACCCTCCTCCGCCTCCGCTTCGATTCCGAGTAGCTTCTCACCATTCCGTGCGTTACGTTGCTCGCTGGCATGACTCTCACAAGAGAAGATGGTGTGGAGTGCTCTGTGTATTGAATTGAATTGCTAGACACTTTTTGTAGCTCATTTTGATTCACTGTTATTATGTTATTATTAGATGAAAATGCCTTATCATCATGGTATTAAGCTATATTTATCTAGGTCTTTGGTCTAGATTTTCAGGCTTTACTGCTTCGTTGATGTATGCTGTCATATTATGATATGGCAGAGATGTAGATTAAGTTTGAAACACCGGTCGGCTCTAATTTGGTTTGGTTGGTCCTCAGTTCTTATTGAATCAGTGTGCAATGCTGCACGTCCATAGTGTCATCTGTGCACTGGTGCTAGAAATTGTATTTTGCATACGGTAATTTTAAGAATTGTTTAGCCCAGACATCTTCACAATTTTGTCCAATCATCTTCCATTCCCTGGCTTCGATTAATAGTTTTGCCAGATGAAACAATGTGCACTTGAGAAAGAACATCGATTCACTATGTGCTGTATCACTGGGCTAAATGTTTTCATTTTCATCAGCTAAAAGTATGCCTCTGTTTTTAGGTTGTGTTTTGAGAACTCCAAATTAGTAAAAGCTCCATTTCAAAATATCCGAGCTTTTTTCCTTAAAGTATTTTGCCGTTTCTAACAAGATAAGAGTTGCAATATGTAATTATTAGATGGTAGTAGGCTGCTGCAAGTATAAACCCTGTTATGGATTGGATCTACTCACCTGTGTGCCATCTTCACTGTAGAAGTTATCACCCATTTGTAATAGAAACTCTTGCACAACATAAACATACTTTTACCATGTTCTGTGCACTAATTCACAGTTTTGTTTATTTTAGTGGGCCCAAGGATTGTGCTTGCAAGCAAGCACTCAACACTGCTCCCTCACTGGATACAAGCTGATTGTTTCTAGCAGTTTTTATTTGATTATGGGAGGAGCCAGTTCAATACCAGCCTGTGATTGTTGGCACTGGGTTCCCATCTACCAACCCGGTCAAGTCTAAATGACAATGAGCACCAGGAAGCAGTGGTTTATGCATGAATTTCTGGCCAGTAAAACTTTTAATGATTTAACTCTGGTGGTAATTTGCCCTTTTCTTTTGTTCTTTTCCTAAAACGATGCTATAACCGATAATCCTATATATACTCATCAGATCGTGGTGTCTCTGGAAACATCATCAATTGGTTGAGTGCTATTCAGTGTTCCTGCTCCAGCTAAATGAGCAGTTACTGCCTGTTTAATTTCAATTTTGTGAACCGTACTTAACTTGCAAACCATCTCAGAAGGTATACTGTGAACCTGGACCTATTCTTCTCACATGTGCATTTTGAATGTGTGTGTGGCATATAAATGCTACTTCATGGCTAGTTCCTTTGAAATCGTGTATGTTGTGTGCGATCGTCTCTATGCTGTAACAGTTAGTTCTGTTCGGTGTACGCATTGTGGTTTTCAGATATTGGATTATAATTTCTTTCTAAAAGGTAGCAAGTTAAACCCATTGAGATGATCTGTTCAGCCATGCACCATCAGAATTTTATCATTTTCAGGCTACGCAAGGGTATTTCCACAGGTTTGCGACCGATTGATTACTGGATGCATGCATATGTAAGTGTAGGAAACTGTGTGAAAGTAACTCAACTGTATAACATACTCCATATTACATGTTTCCATCATCAGAACGCTATATATATAGACGTCACTGGGCCCTGACAATGCAAAACTTATCAGAAATTCAGGTTCAATAAGATCGATATCTCATATATTCATTCCATATATAGGCACTGGCAGTCAGCCCTGCAGATACAAGTTGATACAACCAATCAATTTATCGTTCGCAGATTTGATCTATGTATCGAAGAGCCTTTAACAATAATTGAATATAGAATATATATCATCTGATACGTACATGGTGCACCCGAGCTGCTGCTACTGCAATCAAGGTTTACATTTACACAGCTGGACGAAGAAACTGTTCCATTTTACAAGCTCTTCTTGCTGTTTATTCCACTTAACAAGGTCCAATAAATCGCATGGGTTATATCTGTGTTAACACCGCTATTAGTTGCCCAATAATGCCAAAGCAGAAGCTTTGCCGTCTAACTCCAGACCTGCCTAAGGTAACCAGGATACAGGTCACATGTCGTCTTGTTTTGGGACGCCTCTTGTAGATATGGCAGAATTTGCAGGTTGGTAGGGCAGGGAGCATTCAGAACACTTGGATTATAGTTCTCAGAAGTATTGTATTGGTCCATCCAAACTACCAGATGCAAACTACAAATATCAAATGGCAATAGAGTGAGACACAAGATCACGTAGCGGTAGGTGCGGTAGGTTACTAGGTTCTTATGAGGCACACAGTTATAAGGATTAATGCATTACCTGTTGTACAATAGGATTTGTTGATGTTGTGAATTCTTGCGTCATTCCTTCCCATACTACCTTTCCTTCATGGAGAAATAACAACCTGAAAGGTGAACACAAGAGCATCGGCTTAGCAATGGACAATAGAAATCTGGAAACCCACCAGCAAAACAATGTCTGCTATTACCTGTCAACGGCTCTTTTTATTGTGCTATGCTGATGAGTGACAACCACATACGACGCTATCTTTCCAGGCTTACCAAGAGCATCCTTCCCTGTCACATGCACGGAACGTATAAGGTCTTCAACAACGGTGGATGCAATAGGGTCAAGTCCAGCGGTAGGCTCATCATATAAAATAACCTGTAACGTAAAAAAAAAGTATAATATCAAGAAGACGGCTAAATAGCAAGCTAATCAGTTTGATCTTTTTGCGTGAATTATTCCAGCAATTTAGTCATAATGAGTGAAGAGATTAGTCAGGGCATACCTCTGGCTCTATTGTTTCCTTTGTATCATCATATATTATTGAACGAGCTAGAGCTACACGCTTTTTCATGCCACCAGACAATTCCGATGGCATTCGATCTTCAACGCCCTGCACAGATAAGATGGTGATAATATCTCTAAGTCTCTGCTACAATCACAAGTACGAGTAGAAAAATACCGGTACTCCTTTCATCCTATCTAAGCTAATACAGAAATATAGAATACCTCAACAATCCAAGCTACAATTTTACCTCTTAAATTACCTCCTACAGAAACTTGGCACAATCACATAAAAGCATTGGCTTACCACTAACCTGGGACTACTCAATGCTTAGTTTTAACTTAAACAGAAAAAAAAACTTGACTTACTTTTAGGCCTACCGCAGCCAATGTTTCAGTCACGAGTGTAGCTATTCTCTCCTCAGGCAGGCTGGAATTTTCATATCTAAAGGCAAAGGACAGAGGAAACCAAGATTAGTACAGACAGGTATATTGACTACTCTCAATAGACTTATGGAAGGTAATTGTTCTTACAAAAGGAATCCAACATTTTCACGAACTGTGAGAGAATCAAACAAAGCTGCACTTTGAAACACCTGCATAGGCAAAGTTCATGTTAGAATTTTCGAGAACAGTTGGATGAGAAAATTATCATGGTATTTATTCGGCACATTTGAAGTAATTAGAGAGTATACCAAGCCAATTCGGACACCAGATATGTCTTCATCACTAACTAGCCCATGTCGTTTTCTTCCGCAAATAATAACATCGCCCTTCTCATTGTTGCAGATTTAAAATAAAAATACGACAACCATCAGCACATCAAATGGGTACCTCCAAAAAGCCTATTGCTTTAATAAAGATAATCAAGAAAATGCGACAACCTTGTCTGGAGCCAGTAGCCCAGCCATAACCTTCAAAACAGTTGACTTTCCTGTTCCCGAAGGACCAATTATTCCAACAGCTTCTCCATGTCTAATCTACACAATAAGATTTGAACCATAACTGAAACCACAGAGTAAAAATAAATGAAACCAAAAGAAAATAATCAACTAAGTAATGATACCTAGTGACTGGATAATGGAGAGTATGAACAACGTAAGAGAACCAGTGGTTACTTTGTGGGGGTATGACTATATGAGCAAGGAAACAGAAATTCAGAATGACAACAATTCCATTTGTGCTTCCAATTTTCTTTGAATGCTTAAGTGCATAAAACTGTGGGAGTAGCATCGCATAAGAAGATGCAGTTGAGTGGCTCCAATACTTGAAATGGTATTGGATATGTAAGTGCCCAAGTAGTTGATTACAAATAATGCCCAAGATGTAGAGAACCAGACAACCAATGAGAAGTGGAAACTGGAAAGCATTGCTTGAAAAAGAACTTACCTTGAAGCTAATGCCATTCAATACCTTCTTGTTACCAAAGGATTTGTGCACATCCCTACATTCTATAAGAACATCATGATCATCACCAATCTGTCCATTCATACCCCAGCTCCTTGACAGGCTTGGACTCTATAGCATGACGGAAACAAAAATACAATTTATCACCCTCAAACTCCAAGACACAGCAATTCAACTAAGCTATATCAGGATCAAGGCATTGTCGCAAGAGCATACCTCACGCAGATTCTCTGCATTGCCCAAGCCAGGACTCCTGGTAGCGGATACAGCACCAGCGTACGCATGGCCCTTTTTTAATGACACTCCACCTAACCTGCCTAAGCAATAACATATGCAGAATATGAATACCATGTCTCATTTGATAAAACTAATCCCATTAGACGCAATACTGCAGATAAAAATTCATAAAAATGAACATGCCAAAGGATTAACCAGCATAGTACTACACAAGAACAGCACAGCTCAAGACAGGTAAGAGTCACATTCTTCCCTTTTTGTATAAGCAATTTAACCAGCTGCCAAACTGACCGCGCTTCGCAATTTTTCAGCTTATTAATCGGGGCCGGCTATCAATAAACGCAAAGAAATTTTAACTACAGCGCAAAATCGTTTTCTCCCCTTCTCCTCTAAACTGTTGATGAAGCAAGGAATCTCTATTCACGCAGCTCGAGCAAATCAACAACAGGCTCTCAAAATAAACAATATCCCGTGATCTACCAGCAGAACTGGATTTCCTACAGAATCGCAACTCCAAGGTAACAGGAGAGATGCTCCAAACACCTAGACGATATCAAAAAAAAAAAAGATTCGGGCCATGATTTTTCTTTTACCTAAACGGAAGTGTACAGGGCAGACAGGGGTCTACCGAGGAGCGGAGGAGGCGGAGGCGGAGGCCGGCGGCGGGGGCATGCGGGTGGCGGAGAGCCGCCGGGATGGACGGCGACGCCATGGTGGAATCGAACTCGGCGGCGCCACGCGGTGGGCAAAAGGAAAGGGAAACCGGATGGAATCCTCCTCTCCGCTCCAGCTCTCCTCTCCCCCGGTGGCAACGTGACACGAGGACGGAAAGCGTAGCCTGACATGTGGGGCCCCGGGTCTGCAGAGCGAGGGGAGAAGATCTGGGCCGTCGGATCCTAATCCAAGGGGGGTAGCACGCGTCTCGGTGGCCCACGTCGGCGGTAAATTACTCAACTGCCCCTCCGCGAATCTCCCTTTCATTCTCTTCTCCAGTGGCGATCTGACCGACCGGCGGCGAGATGGCCTCCGCCGCCGCCGCCGTCGGCGCCGTGACGCTCCAGCGGGTGATGCTGGCGTCGGCCGCGCTCCGGGTCGCACTTCTGGTGCTCGGGGAGTGGCAGGACGCCCACCTCGAGGTACGGTACACCGACGTCGACTACCTCGTCTTCTCCGACGCCGCCGCGTCCGTCGCCGCAGGCGGGTCCCCCTTCGCCCGCGCCACCTACAGATACTCCCCGCTCCTCGCCTACTTGCTCATCCCGAACTCTCTCCTCCACCCCGCTTGGGGAAAGCTCCTCTTCTCCGCAGCAGGTAATTCCGCTGTTTACACGCTGATGTCTTTGTTAGTACGTAACTCTTGTAGTAGCAATGGCGAACATTATTTGATCTTTGTAGCTAAATTTATATTTTTGAGGGTAGATTTCCGTGACCTGCAGTTCAGTAATGTTTAGGACTTGGGGATGACTTCTGAAAGCCAGAAGTTGTCAAGTGATCTGAATTATTCTTGTTCATTTCAGTCAGTGGCACCATGCCTGTAAAACTCTGCAGAATTTGGCCTATTGAGACGAATCGCATGAAGAGCTTGTTGAACTTTAGGTCTTTGTTTGAAATGATAGACATTTTAGGTGCTCAGTAAGATAATAACCTTCCTTTTTTTTATTTGTCACAAAAACAACACTTAGGTCAATTAGGGAGAGGTTAATAATCGACATGTAAGTTCTTTATTTCATGATGTCAGGAGAACATGAACCTATTCACATTTTCCGTAATTACCTCGTTGGATTTTTGAGATGGTCGTGCATAATGTGTTTTGCAGATTTGCTTGTTGGGTTGTTCATTGACACCATTCTGAAACTACGTGGTGTCCATGACAGCACTCGGATCTGGTGTGTTGTAGCTTGGTTGTTCAACCCCTTCACGTTCACAATTGGCACAAGAGGAAACTGTGAGCCCATAGTCTGCGCTGTCATACTTTGGATCCTGATATGTTTGATGAATGGTGTAAGCTCTAAACCTGTTGTTTCTATCTGTTCAGTTTTGTTCTATCTTTTTATTGATATAGATAATAATCATAAATGTTTTAATAATGGACTAGTGTGAATCTTGTAGTTAGTTTGTTGGTCTTTTCGTACCAACCATAGGAACATAGGACATCCTGTCTGATGTCTTTTCTTTTTGATTTAAATCCTGTCTGATGTCTTAGTAGTCTAAATTATAGTCTACTGGAGCTTGTCTTAACAAAGTCAGAAAAGCTAAGTTACTACTTCATTAGGCACTTGAACAATAATTTGTAGATATTTTTCCTCTGCGTTGTAGTACTTGGATAATACTACGAGCATTGCTGATATTACTGTCAAGAGTAGAAACACAAAATGTGACAAATAAAGAATTATTATTTGCAGATTAGTTGCATGGATGTCTTACAGTTTGATTGCCTACTGTAGGTAGAGTATTGCAGGCATCATTCTGGTATGGTCTGATTGTGCACTTCAGAATATACCCAATCATATATGCAATTCCTTTCGTTATAGTTCTGGGCAAGAGTTATGCTGGTCCTGCTGGAATGCCTATTCTTACACAGTGGACTTCTAAGCAACATTTACAAAGTGATAAATCCAGTCCAAGTGAGGAAGGGGCAACATCATCGTTGACTAATTTATGGAATTTTCTGCGAAGCCTTGTGACAAGAAATACTATCCTGTTTGGATTACTCTCAGGATCTATGTTCTTTCTCTGGACTGGTGTTTTCTTCTACCTTTATGGATGGGAATTCTTAAATGAAGCATTACTTTACCATCTTTCTCGGACTGACCCGAGGCATAACTTCTCGATATATTTCTACCACATATATCTGCATCATCAACAAGGGTTCTCAAGTATACAGAAGCTTGCTTCTTTTCTGCCACAGCTGATCGTGCAACTGGCACTCATTCTACGCTTCTCTAGGGATCTTCCGTTTTGTTTGTTTCTCCAAACAGTTGCATTTGTTGCGTTTAACAAGGTAAGGTGTCTTACAGTCACAGGCTCGTTTTTAAAACTCTGGACTCCTTGGTATTGATTGTAAAGTTTACCATTAAACAGGTCATGACAGCACAATACTTTGTGTGGTTCTTTTGCCTGCTGCCCCTCATCCTCCCTTGGACTACGATGAAGCTGAAGTGGAAGGGTCTGGCCTGTGTACTGGTGTGGATGGGGTCCCAACTGCACTGGCTGATGTGGGCGTACATGCTTGAATTCAAGGGCCAAAACGTCTTCATACCGCTCTGGGCTGCAGGTCTCATGTTCCTGGCTGCAAACATCGTTGTGATGCTCATGGTGATCAACCATCACAAGTTCACTCCGCTCTTCTCATCATCGTCGGTAAAGTCTGCAAGCAAGATTGCTGCCAAGAAGGAATAGCATACCACTCTTCTTCTTTTATTACTTTACCAGCTGATGTATTTCTGGAGACATGGATACTGATTTTTCTTTTTAGTGTTCTATATCTTATGCGAGTTTCATCCTGTAACTTGCTCCTTTTCTTTACCCTGAAGACCCGCCTTGGCTGGCTTTGTATTATTAACTTCTTCTCTTAGGGCAAGTACATCGCGTCTATATGTGTCGTCTGTAATCCACGAAATTTGCAGAAGACCCCTCAGTGGCGCTGCAGACGGCCGCGTCGTCGCCTCGCGAAGCGACGGACTCCGGCCCGTGCTCCCAGGCGGAGGAGACGGCGCCGACGCGTTGTATGCCGCGTCTCCAGCGAATCGACAGCGCCCTCGGATATGCGTGCGCAGGGAAGTTGTTTTCGCGTGGAATCGCCAAATCGCCCGCGGCAATCTCCCCAGCCGCATCCATCTTCGTCTGCCACGCTCGCCGCCGCATCCATCTCTCTCCGCCTCGGCCGCCGCCGCGTTTTTTGTTCCTCGGCGCGACGGTGGTGTTCGTCACCGCGTCCTCCTTGCGGTGTTCCTCAGCGACGATGGATAGGAGGTCAGAGAAGAAGAGGGACGAGCCCGCGGCGGAGGAGCCGGCGGAGAAGGCCGTCATCGCGGCGGCAACCGCGTCCCGGAGCTTCCGGCTGCAGAGCCTCCACCGGAGCCTGGAGGGGGAGCAGGTGGCCACGGTGGCTCAGCACCGTCGCCGGGGAGGCCATCCATGGGTGGATCCCTCTCAAGGTTGACTCCTTCGAGAAGCTGGAGAAGGTACTCAGATTCAATTCCAATAGCTCGTCGGTCATTTTCCGTTGCAATTCTTTTCATGCGTGTCAATTTTTAGATGGAGGATGGCTGTTAAGCCTGTAATTTTTGTGGATTGGTTGGCATCTTGCAAGAATCTTAATACTACAACATATTAGTTGGAAGTACTTTGGTTGGCGATGGATTATGACATGCCGAATAAACTAGTACTTGTATGCAATTATCAATAGGATAAAGGGGAGAACTGGGGGATTTGGTGCCTCCTCCTGTGAGGCAGCACAGATTTTAGTTGTCTCTGTTGTTCATTTGATTTTCTGGTCGGAAATTTAATCTCGCTGTACACCATTCTGCTATATGGTCATCATCATGGACAAGTCTGGCTGTGAGAAGAACAAGATTGCTATTTGTGCTAGTTTATGTTTACCATGGCCACTGAATGTGTGGGATACATGCATAATTTGTAAATTAACCATTCACCCTTGTATGCAAGCACGGGCGCTGAATTTTGATCAGATTGGCACTCCGGGATTTTTCCACTTTGGATTGCTCTAGGATTTGATCTATATTCAATTATCCCTTTCTTCAATTAGAACCCAAAGATGTTTCTTTAGGGGGGTCTGTGTTCATCTCCATGTGCAAATACTTGTCAAATTAAGCTTACATTTGCAATACTTTTGGCTGAGAATGAACAACTCTGCGAACATTTAGTCACTTAAGCATGACTGCAAATTTTTACTTGCACTAGTCAAGTTGAGATGGATACTTCAAAGCTTTTCTTCATATTAAACTTGAAAATGTAAAACTCTTATCATGGTAATCTCCAACATGCAACCAGGGTACACATGTGCAAATTTATGTGCCTTTTGCTCAAGGATTTAGGCTACATAGATTTGTCAGTCACAAAACTCTAGAAATGAGGAAAATATCTTAGTAAACATGTCAGTGAACCGAGTAGAAACTGCTCATGTGCTGTTGGATATCATATTTTGCATGAAACTGCTAATGTGCTTTAACTAGTAAAGCATAAAATAGCTTAAAGACGACTTGTCGTCTGTGGGTTATATGATCTGTCTTTTTACCTGACTGTATAATAGCTTACAGACGACTTTATGTCTGTGGGTTGTACATGCCCGCCCTTAGGCTGTATGTTAACTTGGAAATTGTGATTGCTTCGGAGCGGAAAAACATTGTTATTTTTTAAATTTGGTTGGAGCTTATTTATATTTAGTTGTGAATGATCTCAGCTTGCTGCCGATTGGCCTATGAAGTCAGAAGGGATTAGCGACATTGATCACAATACTGATGAACATTAATCACAATACTTAGGGTTTTGTGAGATACCATTCGTTCACGCCTTAGACTCTGATGAACATTTTGACAACACAGTTTTTATGTCATCATATGTGATTATGTCCAATACAATTACAATGTTCAACCCGTGCCTCGTCCGGCAACCCATTATCATAGTGGCATAATATTTGATAAATAAATCATCAAAGTTATATAGTAACTCTAAACAGGGTGCTACGTAATACGTGATTACGTGCCTCGGTGGACACACCCCTTTTCACTTTTCCATTTTTTTCCCCAATAACACCCTTTCCACTTTTTTTTTCATTTTACAGTTCCCTGAGACTCCCTTTTATGTTTAGAAAAAAGATTATGTCAGAACTCTGGCTCCTTCCCCTTTTTTTTCTTCCATTATCCGTTCATAAAAAAAAAACTCGGTCTCCTTTCTCAGTTTCTCTCCTTCTCTCGTGTAAAATGTTCTTTTGGTATGGGTGAATCAATAATATCCCATTCCCACGTCCTAACATCCCAAGTAGTTTTATTACATTCCCAAGAGCCAACATCTTATGAAATTTAAATTATATTACAATAATTGTTGATCAAGAGTTTAATCTTAAAACGCGTACGCATCATGGAGGAAGCAACTTTTTATAGTCAACATTTGACATAATTACCCCTTCACTATCAGGCATAATTACCCCCTCCCAAAAAAATCACTCAACCAAAAATTTTATTACTCAATAACCCAAGTAAATATTATGCCCTCTCTATCAGACGGGGTAAAAATTATACTCAACAACACAAAGGTAAAATATTCATCGGTAGGTATTCCTCACCTATGATATGAGGTGGGGAAAATTTTTTACTCAACAGCCCAAGTTATTTTTTTTTGGCAGATATTCCCCACCTAACAGGCGGGGTAAAAATTTTACTCATCAAAGCCACCTTATTTGAATTTTACTCGCTGAAAAAATAATATAAGAGATAAGAATGACATATTGATTTCCATTTTTTAAAGTCAGAACAAAGAGGAGTAATACCATTTTAGTCATATTTCTTGCGTATATTTGTTGAAGGACCTCCTTTATACTCACATGCAAAAACAGTAAATGAATCTTAGCAAAACCAATAGGTAATTGTTTTCAAATTTTATGAGAAATATATTACTATCTGAAAATATTTTTAAAGGAACGAAACAACTTTTGCTATTGAACCCATGGTTGATGTAGCCAACTTTTTTTGAGGGGATATGTAGCCAACTTTATAATCGGAGGTCAAGCAATTTTAATGCATATCTTGCATTCCACAAAAGAGAAAGGTGTTTGCTTGTCGCGTATTAGACACATATAGACGAGGATGCCTGGCTTCTGTGTCCCTGTTTAGTCGCAGAGTCAGAGGTTTGATTTTGTAAACTGAATTTTCATAAAATATGACCGCGTGGCCTAATGGATAAGGCGCTCGCCTCCGGAGCGGGAGATTGTGGGTTCGAGTCCCATCGTGGTCGTTTTTTTTAATTTACATTAATATGTTTTTAATATGTTTTAACGGACGTCATTTTATTTTATCATAATTTATTGAAATTACAGGTTAATTTTATAAACAATTAAGGATTTTTTTGTCATAATTTATTGAAATTACAGATTAATTTTATAAACACTTAAGGATTTTTTTTTCGTATAATAGTCGGTTGACGAAAATTTTGGTAAAAACACTCTTTTCATTTACGCGGGTTAATTTTATAAATGTTTTCTGCAAAATAGCCAGGAAGACGAAAATTTTGGGTTTTTAATTTACATTAATATGTTTGGTTCGTTGTAACGGACGTCATTTTATTTTATCATAATTTATTGAAATTACAGTTAATTTTATAAACACTTAAGAATTTTTGTCATAATTTATTAAAATTACAGGTTAATTTTATAAACACTTAAGAATTTTTTTTCAGTAAAATAGTCGGTGGATGAAAATTTTGGGTAAAAACACTCTTTTCAGCGTTCTGCGGGTTAATTTTATAAATGTTTTCTGCAAAATAGCCAGGGATACGAAAATTTTGGGTAGAAACACTACTTTGCTTTATAAATAGTTATATAGATTATAGATATAGATTTTTGGGATAGTTTTTAAAATTACTATCTACTATTTTTTATATTGTTATTTTCCTTTGGTCACTTTTTTATATACTAGCCAAATGTCCGTGCGTTGCAACGGGACAACGACGCAGGGAGAGAAGCACGCAAAAGGCGAAGGTCCAGGTGGCAGCGCGAGAGCTCCGAGCGATGACGGGAGAGAGGGGTGCATGTGCGGCGTGGGGCGCGGTGCGGATGAGGACGAAAGAGAGGAGCATGAGGTTTTTTTATCCAAACCCTCATTTTTAGCATTGGCCTGCAGGTTAATTTTATAAACACTTAAGGATTTTCTACAAAATAACCCCTTTTTTCTTTTTTAACTGAGTTTTTTAAATAATCAAGCAGAGAATGTGGGTTAATTTTGGAAAAACTCAAAGGGTTTTCTGTCCAGTCAAAACAAAATTTAAGTAGAAACACTACTTGCTTTGTATATAGTTATATATATATATATTTCTTGGATGGTTTAATTTTTCTTATTTTTTTTACTATTTCGCATTTTTTATATTGTCATGTTTTTCTTTTTTTTTTTAATTAGACCAGTTTGCCACACTTACGCTAGCCTAGCAATAGCCGGCGAGACGGACGCCAGAAGCCCAGCAAACAGGAAAGGCAGGCAGCGTGAGAGAGGGAGAGGAAAAGGCCAATGAACGCTGTGCTGTGATTAATAAGATGACAAAATGACAAAATGATAGAGATCAAAATGAACAGAAAAGAAAAACCGCCGCACATAGAGACAAAAATGAACGTAAAAATACCATTGTTATGTGATCAGCTTATGTTCCTTATTGCGAAACCTGACCGGTCGGCTTAAATTTATAAACGCATTTACGATTAATTAATTTTCGGTGAAAATCGATTTTGTTAAGATATATTGATTCAGTTTTCAAAGTTGTGGTCGTGTTTATAGAGAATGAGTATGAACATTTATATGAGCATCTGTATATGTGTTTAAAAAAACTAACATGAATAAAATTTAACCAAAACAAGTGCCAAAATAAACGGAAAAAATACCATTGTGATGTGAAAATGATAGAGATAAGAATGAACGCAAAACATGTGCCAAAATGAAAAATAATATATTATTGTGCTGTGATCAAATGGATAAAAATAGAATTGGGAAAATAATGAAAAAAACACGATCAAAGGGAGGTCCCAAAATTAACAAAAGAAAACGATATGCTGTGAAAACGACAGAGAAAAAATGAACGAAAAACACGTATCAAAATAAAAAAAATACCCTTGTGCTAGGATCAAATTGACAAAAAAATGGATTAAAATTGAAAACAAAAATGAATGAAAACATGATCAAATAGATAAAAATGTTTGAGGTAAATAAAACTAACGCATTTTTTCAAAAACTCGCGCCAGGTAGGGGTCGAAAACATGTGCCAAAATGAAAAATAATATATTGTTGTGCTGTGATCAAATGGATAAAAATAGAATTGGGAAAATAATGAAAAAAACCATGATCAAAGGGAGGTGCCAAAATTAACAAAAGAAAACGCTATGCTGTGAAAACGACAGAGAAAAAATGAACGAAAAACACGTGCCAAAATGAAAAAATACCCTTGTGCTAGGATCAAATAAAAAAACATGATCAAAGGGAGATGCCAAAATTAACAAAAGAAAACGCTATGCTGTGAAAACGACAGAGAAAAAAAGGAACGAAAAACACGTGCCAAAATGAAAAAATACCCTTGTGCTAGGATCAAATAAAAAAACATGATCAAAGGGGAGGTGCCAAAATTAACAAAAGAAAACGCTATGCTGTGAAAACGACAGAGAAAAAAAGAACGAAAAACACGTGCCAAAATGAACAAATACCCTTGTGCTAGGATCAAATAAAACATGATCAAATGGATAAAAACTCCAAAATGAAAAAATACCCTTGTGCTAGGATCAAATTGACAAAAATGGATTAAAATTGAAAACAAAAATGAACGAAAACACGATCAAATGGATAAAAACTAGCGCCAGGTAACGCATTCTTTCAAAAAACTCGCGCCAGGTAGGGGTCGAACCTACGGCCTTCTGCTTAGGAAACAGACGCTCTATCCACTGAGCTACAGGCGCTTGATGTCTGGCATCTCCAATACAGTTGTCAACACCACTTTCTTAAAAGGCCAAGACGGCCGTCCTTTTCATAGAAAGCAAGAGGTCAATGCTAATTGTCCTAAACTAGATTGAATCAGTAAGTGGCAAATGTTTTGCTTTACTACTCCCACGAAATTGAATCGGTAAATTTTGCTGTAACATCTTGACTTTGTAGTTTTATTTCGTAGACACGACAAAATTTGATCTTTGGAGGAAGAAATTATAAAAAATGTGATTATTTCCTATTAAAAGTTGTACCAATTAAAATATTTGTTTTTAATAGAACTATCAATTGTGCCCGTATGTTGCAACGGGTGAAGTCGGGGTGTGACGCGGATGAAGACAGGAGGGAGGAGCGTAGGCGCAGCGCGGGAGCTCCGAGCAGCGACGGAAGAGAGGGGCGCGGCGCGGATGTGAACGGGCGAGAGGGGCGCAGGAGATCTTTTTTTCATCCAAGCCCTCTCTTTCTTTTTAGCATTGGAACTGCGGGTTAATTTTAGAAACACTCAAGGAATTTTTTATAAAATAGTCAGGCGGACGAAAATTTTGGATAAAAACACTACTTGCTTTATAGATAGTTATATATATATATATAGTAAATATGCCCGTACGTTGCAACGGGCGTTATTTTATTTTATTATAATTATTTCAAAGTTGAAGTCGATGTAATTCCAATTTATATTTTTTATGTCTTTACCCGAGGCCTATTTCAAGATTGGAACTACGAATTAATTTTATAAACACTCAAGGGATTTTCGCAAAATAGCCAGGCGGAGTGCGGGTTAATTTTATAAACACGTAAGGGATTTTCGAAAAATAGCTAGACGGACGAGGGTTAATTTTATAAACACTCAAGATGTTTTCGTAAAATAGCAAGCGAACAAAATTTTGGTGGAAACACTACTTGATTTATAGATATTTATTTATAGATAAATATAGATAGAAGAGGAAAAATATAAAAGGACAAATATGCCTTTAGAGTTGGCCATTTGGTTGGATGGGGTCACGATTGTATTATAACTATTCTTTTTATTCTTTTTCTCTAAAGGCACACAGAGGAGATGAGAAAGATGAGGCTAGGATATGGTGGTGGTGGATTGACCAAAACCTCTTGAGCAAAATGTCTCTGGGTGCTGCAATAGGGTACAATAAATTTTCCAATGGGGATGTCTACCCTGGTTGAAACGGCTTAAGTTTCAAATTTGACACCATGACAACGTCAAGCATGAAAATAATGACTTGGGGTGAAGAAATGAATGGAAACAAGGAAGCATACTATGTTTCCAGACATGGGATTCCATTTACGTGGCTTCTCAAAAGAGAGGTCAAAGGTGATAACTATGTTAGTCAAGTGACATCGGACGTGTTTTGGCCTATGCGGGTTGATAAGACAATTGTTTGCGATAAAAGAAAAATCAACAGAGCTACTGATACGAGTAAGCTAACAGGGCCAACTATGGCAGAGCATGGGAGCTCAATGGGGCTTGATTCACGTATGAAGGGAGCGGAAATCCTTAACCTCCCTCCCGACCATCACAACGGAGCCTGGATACCCTTTCCTCCCTCATGATCAACCACCACGATGGCCTCGGCGAGCAACGACATGCCTTACATCTCACCGGTCGACCCAAACATTGAGATGACGAGCGTGCCCTGGTCTCGAACGTGTCCATGATGAGGAGGTTCTTATCGAGCTCACCAGTAAGCACGATGGGCTTACGGAGTGTGTGGGAGATGAGTGTGCGAATGGGTTATGTGGGGTGCCTGGGACCTTATGACATAAATAAGCAAGTTTGTTAAAAATAAAATTCTAACAATAATATTATAATACAAGTTTTTTTGGAATATAATAAATATATGAGAAAAATTATTATTCAAGCCAAATGCATATATAACCTTAGCTGTATATCTTTATTTGGTGATTTAAAATTTGAGATATTTAAATACTTATATTGCCAAAATATATGTCTTTTTTTTAGTTTATTTGCGTGATCAAATATAGCTGTAGCGCAATACAGACATGTTACTCTATTATTATGTAAAACTCTGATTTCATTTTTATATGTATTAGTGCTTCGTCAGATTGTAACGTGTAAGAGTTTTGTTTTCAGCAAAATCTGTAAAACGACGTATGCAAAATTACTCATCATACAACTGCATTCAATAGTTTTTTTTGTCTTACATAATTCAGTCTGAAAGCAAATAATTAATCTACAGTAATCAATTTATATGTGGCAGCACGCCATGGACGCGTCCCAGCATCTGGCTAGTATCAATGGCATGCGATTTTCTATAAAATCTTTATTGATCAATAATATCTTTATAAAATCTCCGTTTCCTTTCTCATCCAAGTTGTCCTAAATTCTCACTCAACTGAGATAAAGTTAAAGGTTGTCATTTCATATCATCGTCCCATGATATAACTATTTTTATTTTATACGAAAGGTGGTATTAATATATACTGAAGATAAAAATGAAGTGAAAAAATCATTAACAATTAAGTTTTAATTATTATAAATTAAAAAAAATTAAAATTATCTGATATTTTAAGTTTTCACATGAAATTCACTGATTAGATTAGCCGTTTTGAAAAACGTGTTATTAAAAACCAATATAAAATATGTATTTTATAATTAGAAAAATAGGCCTTCGTCTGTATAGGCGTCAGTACCTCATGGTAATGTGCCGTTTCTGCAGTTGGAGATGGGTTTTGTAAATAAACAAGGAGACAAGGACAACAGATCAGGGAGGTCCCATGGTCTAGCGGTTAGGACATTGGACTCTGAATCCAGTAACCCGAGTTCAAATCTCGGTGGGACCTTATTTTTTTGTTTATTTTCTCTGCCGGAAAATGTCTCCAACACCTGCTGATTTTACTCGTTTGAGCTTATTATCCTTCTCCTGTATTTTTCCCCCCAACACACTTAATTCTACTCGTTTGAGCTTCTTGTTCTTCTCCCGAAAAAATTTTCCCCCTCCAAAACATATTGAGTTTTTTCTTCGTCTTACCTCTAATTATTCATATAAATGAGTAGTAATATAATTCCTGGCAATGAGGAAATTTCCTGAAATTTATATAAAAAACATAAGGAACTTAAAATGAAAAATAAAATTTAAAAAATGTTTCTCTTGAAGAAAAGTACAGCACAACCAAATCCCTACTTGGGTGACTCTCACCATCAAGATTGACCAAATTGTGTAATTTTAATAGAATTTCATATATCAAAATTTGGAGATCCCCCAAACCACTCAGTTTTTGTCAACTTCTAAACAAAATTCACCGTATTTTATTAAACAAAATCATAAAATTTGTCATCTTGTTGAGACTTAGATATCAACCCAAGACAAGATTGCAAACCCTGCTCCTCATGTTTGCTCGCTCAGCTCGCAACTCAATTAACGCTAAAAGGATCTCTCATCAACTAAAGCAGACCACTGTGAACTTATAATAATTTGGATGGATAGTGTGTTATATTGCTAAACCACTGAACCCCCTTCGTTTTCATATGCTTACACTATTGCCTCCGTCTTTTGATTTTCACCATCAATCCCTTTTAACTTATTAAATCTTAACGAGCAAAAATTATAAGGCATATTTTATTTCATTAAAACAAGGATTTCATCAACAATTACTCTACTAGAATATTTATTTACACAAGATTAATATTATTATTCATATTCAAAAGTAATTTTTTATAATTATAGTTTTGTGTTCCATAAGCAAGGTATTAGTAAATAATTATCGATCCAAGCCTTGTCCTAATAAAAAAAATACGGCCTGTATTTATGGAGGGACCAATGGGTTATTTCGATAATAGAGTATAATTTGAAGTATTTACGTTTTAAAGTTAATTTCAAGTATTTACAAACAAGATTGTTCATACGAATGATGACTTCGTCAATTTTCATATAATTGATCATATTTATAAAATAAATATGTGCAGAGTATTTTCTGTCTTGAAATATCAGATTTGGCCCACAATTCTTAATGCACTGATGTACATATTGGGTTTACTATCTGTGACTGTGAGGAACCAAGTCACACGTGAACACACTTTTTGTAGGTGTCGTCACCCGTAGAAGCAAATGCACGTTGGGATTATCGGCTTATTACAAACTTTCACGGTGAGCTTAGCTTAGTGTAAAACTTACTAAAGACTCCCTCGGTTTTTGAATAACTATTTTTCTTAAACCCAATCTATGCATCTAAATTTGCCACCATCTCCTTAAAAAAGGAAAAAAAAACTCAGCTTGACCAGACTCGGCCTGCTCCAGTCCACGGCCAGTACGTGGGCTGACTAATCCGTAAAACTTATTTATAGATTAAAATAACTCACGAACTCATTTATTTTAATCTATAAATAGGTTCACAAATTATTTACTCAAAAATTTTAAATCCTGACTGTTAGACAAATACTTATGTAGATTTATAGTTAGAATTTAATTTTTTTATCAGATATGTAGTCAGGATTTGATTATTTTTGAAACGAACTGCGTACACCCCTAGCTATAGCTGGCCATTTGGCTCGCCCGTGCCAAGCACGAAAAGGCCCAGCAAGTTTTATTTGGGCCAGGCCCAGCATGAAATCATTTCGGGCCAGGCCGGGTCAGCCCGCGTGGTCAACCGTCGGCCTAGGCACGACACGACGAGCCGATTTCGAGTCAGGCCGGCATGAAAAAGCCCAGCCCAACCAAGGAACATGGGCCGCCCCGAAGCCCGAGTTGAATACACACAGTCACGCAGAAGGCCGGAATCACATAAGAGTTAAATACACACAGTAGAACAGAATCAAAAGCCATACAGTGACACAAAGATGCAAAATATAAAGTGATAACTGATAAGGATTGAGAATAGAGCTGTTTTAATCACAATGACATTGTGTCATTGTGATGCTGCTTCATTAAAAACCTTTCTAGATAAAAACTCACACCTCGTGAGAAAACTCTAGAAGGAAAAAAAAGAGTACAACAAGCTCTATTCTCAATTTATATTCTTCAACATAGTTCAACACTTCAATATTCAATCGGTGAGCCGCTGAGGGGGCGGGGCTAAGGGTGTCGGTGTGCCGGCGGGCCGCGGGCACGGAGTATCGACGACGGCAGGCGTCCGCGCAGCTTCCCGAAGAGGGGCGGCGGCGTGAGGGCCGAGGCCCGAGGAATGAGGACGGGTGGTGAGCGTGGCGGCAGGCACCGATGGCTTGCACCGGAACCGGAACGGAAAACCCCGACCGCTATGGTTAGGGCATCGGGAGGAGGAGGTAAGGCGCCGGGCCGCCGACGTCGCGTTTTATATGGGAATGCGGAGTTGCCCGTTGGGTTGCTTTCCTGCTTGGGCGGTTGGGCCTCCAAGGGGGAGGATGGGCCGTGAGAAGGGATGTTCGGCCGCAACCTATTTTTCGGGCCGTGCCGTGCCCACCCGTTGGGTCGGGGATTCAATCCAAGCACGACCCGGTGCCCCATGTCGAACCGATCTAGACACGGTAGAGTTTGGACCGGGCTGTGCTTGGGTCGGGAAATAAAAAGCTTCGTGCCAGGCTGTCGGGTTGCGAGCAAATGGCCAGCTATAGCCCTAGCATGAACACATCACCGGCGACGGCGGCTAGGGTTTTGTTGCACCGGGAAAGCGGCAGTGTGGTGGGCCGGCCCAGAAATATCTGGCGGCCCATGTAGCGGCAGAAAATATCTTCCCCCTCGGGATCCTTATCCTCCGGCTCGCCCGGGACGCCGTCCGATCAGATCAGGACGGGCGCGGCGGGCTATAAAAGGAGGGGGTAGGGCAGCAGTGGCTCCTCGTGCTCTCTTTGAGGTGGGTTGGCTTCTCCTCCCCCTCTTACCTTTCTCCTCGGTTCCGGGTTCGTCTAGGGTTTAGTGGAAGGGATGGCGGCGCCGGATGTCGAGTACCGCTGCTTCGTCGGCGGCCTCGCCTGGGCCACCGACGACCGCTCCCTCGAGGCCGCCTTCTCCACCTACGGCGAGATCCTCGACTCCAAGGTTCGTCTCGTCTTGGTTTCCTTTTCTCGCGGCGGCGGGTTTGGTGATGGGTTTCTCGTGTTGTTTCCGTGTTGGCTCGTGCGTCCTCGGCTGGATCTGTGTTGATTTGTTGGTTTGCTCGGATCTGTTGCCCCTGACCATTTCGGGTGGTTTTTTTTCAAGTGTTGGTCGCAGATCTGTATTTCGAGCTTGATTTAGTTGCTGTCTTTGTGTTGTTTTGCGTGGATCTGACCGGGATTTCTCTGCAGATCATCAACGACAGGGAGACGGGGAGGTCCCGTGGGTTCGGCTTCGTCACCTTCTCCTCCGAGCAGTCGATGCGCGACGCCATCGAGGGCATGAACGGCAAGGAGCTCGACGGCCGCAACATCACCGTCAACGAGGCCCAGTCCCGCCGCTCCGGCGGCGGCGGCGGTGGCTACGGCGGCGGCGGTGGCGGCTACGGTGGCGGTCGTGGCGGCGGCTACGGAGGTGGCGGCGGCGGCGGTTACGGGCGCCGTGAGGGCGGCGGTGGCTACGGTGGCGGCGGCGGCCGCGGCTACGGCGGCGGCTACGGTGGCAGCCGTGGCGGCGGCTACGGCGGCGACTCCGGCGGGAACTGGAGGAACTGATTGGTGGGGCCCATCGTGGCCAGTTATCCTTAGCTATCGTGTCATCTTATCATCGTTACCGTGTCCCATGGCCTCTCTCGAACCTGTAAGCTCGAGAAGCCTCTATCCAGTATTAGGTGGTCCGTCCGTCATGTTACCATGAATTGAATTCGCTTTGGTTATGCTGTTTGAACTCGTCATTGCTATCGGAATGAAATGAAAAAGGTAACAGCAAAAAAAAATAAGTTTTGTTCGCATATCTTTTTGCTGTTTTCACTTTGCTTGTGCCGCAACGCCTACTGCAATTGTTCGCTCTTTACAACGCAAACGCACGAATCAACTGGTCGAACAGGAGTTACTCTTCGGACGGTCACACGGCAACAATTAAAAAAGAAACATCATGACATGATTCCAATAGTTGACCGTTACAGAACAAGACGAAGAGGTTGATGAGAAATGAGGTTCATCGTTCCAGCACATCATAAATACAGAGAGAATGAGAGGTTCCATCATTCTAGCACGTAAATCCGAGAAGCAATGTCCTGGATGAGCCAATCGAAGCCTTGAAGAAGGCCCTCCCCGGTGTGCGCGCTGCAGCCTACGATCTGCCAGTGCCGGCTTCCATCCATCGCTTCCAAATTGAGTACCTGAAAGCAGCAAACCAATTCGTACATCAGCCGTGGAAAAAGCCACAAGTTCAAGCCAAAAAAAACTCTGCCATGAGTTACGACTAGTGCTATACAGGATGGTTTTCAGAGTCCCCACCGCTGTTGAGTACTTCCAACTTCCAAGCCAACGCAATCCTTTATATCCGAACAGTTTTTTATACTTTGAAGTATACAGACTAATCAAAGTTCTAAATCGTGGTAGGTCATGAGTTGGGAGTGAGTCTTGCCTAGGGCCCAATGGCCAAAACTGTTCATGGTAGTCGGCTGGCTCTTAGAACAGTGCGAGGCAGGCACAAGAAAGTTTTATCTGAAAATGTTTGGCCCCACTAATGCTACAGTGTGTACTACACAGTACAGGAGCATATGTTACCTCACCAACACATTCATTTCCAGATAGAAGAGTCAGTGTTCAACCATGACAGAAGCTACATTTTCTACTTTTTTTAGGGTGCATTTTCTACTTTTTTTAGGGTGCATTTTCTACTTTCAGAACATCGTACCAACACTGAGATGCACAGCCAGTGGTTTTGCAGATCACTTGCTACCAGAGCAAAGGTTCAAATTGAGATGCTCATATAAAATTGTTAACCACTCATCTATACTTACTATTTAAAATGTTATTAGTGATGATGTTCATTCCTACATCATCTCTACCACTGACATATGTCTCTCATAATCCTATTACACCACCTTTCAACGAGTCCTTTCCTGTTTCATCATTGACTTCCAAAATTTTAAAATCACATACTTGTAAGGAAATCATAGTATTACTTAGACTAAATAAGTGTTTATTAATTGATTAAAAAAATAGAAACTCAATTTGTTTTTCGTTGCAACGTACGGGCTCTAAGCTAGTATAAAACAAATGAATGAAGCTGAAAGGGTAACAAATGGTGGGGCAGACATGATATTACAAACCTCTTCTAGTATCATCTAAATTTAGTTCAAGTAAAATTTGAAAACCTATTACTTTCAAGTCATAAATAACTACAATTTCGTATTGTGACTTCATCAACTTAAAAATAAGTCACCAAGAAACGTATGCTACATATTATTTGTAGAGGAAAAACATATACTCCTCTGCCTAGTATTACACATTTTTTTTTCGAAACAAGGGCATGAGCACTGCCATTCATTTCAAGAAGAAAAGAGTGCACCACCACCAAAGGAAAACACTAAACCTTGTACTCTCTCCTTCCATTTATATATGATGTTGGTTAGTTCATTTTCGAACTAACCAATGTCATACATAATAAGTGGAAGGAGGGAGTATTACACAGATTTATGATATTTTGCATACCAGCAACACTATTCCTCAGTTCAGTCATTTCACGATGGATTATGCTATTAGAATTTGAATGCACTAGAATTTCACGGACTCTGATTTTAGGGTCTGTTTGGTAGGGCTCCTGATTCTATGATTCTCTGATTCTAGAATCTAATTCTCTTGAATCAGATTCTAGAGAGAACTGATTCAGGAAAATCAGAATCGGTATAATAAAGTAATAATTAGAACAATATTTTAGGTAATTTTCTGGTGATTCTTGAGAGAAACTGGTTTCAGGTGATTCTAAGGAGAAACTGCTTTTTAGATGATTCTTATTCCCTATGTAAAACTGCTGAATTACTTGAAGTGATTCTTCTCAGAATCAGTTGTAAAATAACCCGTCTAGCAGAGATTCTACTGATTCTATTGAGAATCAGGGAGGAGAATTCTTACCAAACGGGGCCTTAGTTTTATAGGTTCTGAATTCTTAGGTAACAGAAATGCAGAAAGATCATTAATGGACAGCTACAATAACCCAGAAAATGGCAGAGTTAAGGCATACATATATGAAGGTATTACTGAGGATCCCAAATGAATTTTAGCGTCAAAATTAAGTATCTTTTGCTAACTGTACAACAGTTTTCTTAGGGCAAGAATAACAAATAATGTGACTGTCAACTAATATTGAAAAAATCAATATACCAGAAACAACTATATTTGTGCCATCCATCTAGAGGTCTAAGCTTATTTTGCAGAAGAAACCAGTAAGATAAAGAATGAACGATATATCCTATTATACAGGATGACTAAAATCTGCTTACCTTAGCAATTTCAGAAGGTTTGAGAGCGCCTTGAATATCTTGCTTATTTGCAAACACCAGCAATGAAGCTCCTGCTAGTCTCTGACAAATAAAAGTATAAAGCACTTTTCAATGATAATGCAGTTTGAAAAGGGTGAAATTGTGAGGCCAAATGCCAAATAGATGATTATATTCAGTGATGCATTTCAACTGTGAACAGGTCAAGTACACATTGCACATCCACTTAGTGTTATATTGGTACCAATTAGTTCAATACAAAGCTAATGAGCATAATCTGAAAATGAGAGGTCTAAATCAAATGTAGAAGCTGACAACATAAATTTTGCACAAATGCTTTGAGTACAGTGTCCAATTGGAGAGAACCAAACTGCTTTCTGATATAAACATAGACCGCTCCTAAAACTAAAGAAAAGGAACATCTATATGCCATACTAAATCATTCTGTACTTATTAGAAAACATTCTTGCGGAGTTTGAAGTCCAAATTTTTATGGACAACAATCAGCTGCAATCATTGAAGGACATAATTAGTTACTGTCACTTGGTGGCCCAGAAATAGTACCTCTTCTTTCAAGAGATTGTGGAGTTCAGCACGGCAATCATCAAGCCTCCTGATGTCTGAACTATCAACCACCCAAACTAGTCCATCAGTTTGCTCAAAGTAATTCCTCCAATAAGATCGGATAGTCTTCTGTCCACCGACATCCCATATGTTCAATGAGTATCTGCCACAATGACAAAATAAACATTATTCATTAATTTCCAGCCAGCAGTAATTCAAACGGAATTGCTATGCCTAGTGTTTTGCCCGATGCAATGATCAGTGAGGGGCTGCATTGAACATGAGACTTTTGTATCTACCCTTGTGTTGACTTTTGACAACAAAGTGATTAACATCATCAGAATGCACTAAAAACAGGGGCACTTCAGATTGAAGAAATGCAAGCCTGAGGAAAAAAATCAGGTACTTAACCAAATACCCTGAACTCACTCTAATTTAGCTCTAGAACCTGAGTTAAGTTTTTTCTGTGGTGAGGTGCCTAGCTCCCTTCATGTTTGTACATTCTTTCCCAATTAATGTGAATGGTCATGCTGATATATTAAAAACAACATAGGATTCACATTTCGAATGAAGCAACTGGCAAAACTGAACTATCAAACTACCAGCCTATGCCTTTTTATTCCACGATTTAACAAGCTTTAAAATTATATGTGGTATAGATGAATTATCAAATTTCTCCCTTGCTGCAAGGTTTTGTCCTAAATAGGTTCTGTACACCATTTTGATGGGAAAAAAACACACTCCAAGACCACATGATTTACTTTGACAGAAAAAAAACATTGTCAGGTTGGTGCTGAGTGCTCATACATTGTGTCTCAGGTGAAAGTTCATCTAACTTGAAAATGCAGACTTGTCAATTCCAGCATACATTTGATGCCACTAACTACATCAACGATGCAATGTGCCACCTTCTGTATGGTATCCATTTGATAGTTATGCACATCATTTCACATGAAAAGTTCACCTTACGGCAAGCGAAATTTACATCATAATAGCGCAGCAGTAAGAGCAACTGAACAAGAAAGAGGATCGAAGGGACTCATACTTGTGATACTTGATGGTCTTGATGTTGAAGCCGAGGGTGGGGCTGATGACGCTGGTATCCTCCCCATTGATCTTGAGCACGATCGTCGTCTTCCCCGAGTTATCCAGCCCCCTGCGGCGAACCCGTAGATTCCCCAGACAGCATCAGGCACAAAGAATCAAGAAATCTACGAAGGAACGAACCGCTCAAGCGCCAGATCCGGAATGGGGAGAGAAGGTTTGCCCACGGAATCGCAAAAGGAACTCTGGGGGTCGAGGGGCCACCTACACCATGAGGATGCGCATCTCCTTCTCCTTGCGCTTGATCTTCCGGATGATGCTGAGCAGCCCCATCTCGGAGGCCGGCACGAGGATCTTCGCCGCCGCCGCCGCCGCCGCCTCGCCTCGCCTCCGGCGATGGGCAAGAGGAAGCACAGCAGATGCAGAACTGTGTAATGGAGAGTTTTGGTTTTGGGGAATAAGTGAGTATGGGCCCGTGAGGTCATGGGCTCGGTGGGATTTTTGGAAGAAGTTCATAATTGCTTATCGAACTATCGTGAACATTTGTATTTATTTGTATTTGTATTTGACCATTTAACTAGAAAACCAGGTATCCGATATCTCCAACTATTAAAACCATGCATCTTCGGCCATCCGACTCGGTTTTGTAAAAATCACATGTCATGTGGCGCGCCGAGGGATTTTTAAAAACTTCCAGTGACTTTTTTTTAAAACCTCCACGCTCCGCCGCCACCTTTCCAGAACACCGTTCTGCTGCTGCTTTTGCGTCGTCACCGGCACCAGTTTCTTGGTTGTGGTGGTGGCGGTGCTCCTCGCCGCCATGCTGCCAAGCTTGCTGCTCTCCTCGTGATCCCCCGCCGCCGTCCAATGTGTTCTCGTCGTCGTCCTCTTGGTGATCGTCGTTGTCGTCTACGTACACCTTGCAGCTGCCTTAGCACACCTCGCAGAGCATGAACCAGATGTCCACGCAGGCCTCGCACGTGCCGGCGGCCTCGCCGGGCGCTGCGCTCTCGTACTCGGCCAACCTCGCCGCTAGCGCCCCGGCCGAGGCCGAGCAGGCCGTGGAGCTTGTCGCGGAAGCCGCGGTGCATGGACACGTCGCGCTTGTCGACGCGCACGCCGTAGCCCCTGAGGATGGCACGCGCGAGGCAGCAGTTCTTGTGCATGGTGCGCACGCCGCAGAGCGACGTGAAGTAGAGCATGGCCTTGCGCCGACGAGCCGACGCCGCCTTCTTCTTCTCCTCCTCCCCGCCTTTCGAGGCTGCGGCGTGGGGCGCCGGCATCGCTAGTGGCAGCGGCGTGACCTTGCACAATGCGGCGGCGAGCTCCTAAGACATCGCCGTGATCGGGAACGGGAAGGAGTGGCGTGCAAATGGTGGGACCAGGAGCAGCGGGTGCTCCTCGAGGCCGGCCATGAGCGCCCACGCGTCGATGGCCTCGAGCCATCGACAGCGCGTGTGGCGCCGCGGCCTCCGTCGCCCATGGCCCGCCCTTGTCGACCTCGAGGGAGCCAAGCGTGGTCGACGTGAGCCGCACAACGTGGACGCCGGCGTCACTGGCGCACCGGGCGGGGAACGATCGACAACGTGGCAGCGCGAGCGGCGACGGGTAGTGGCGGAGGTCGTGCCGAGCTTGCCTAGAGGTGGTTCACCCCATGGCGATGGCAATGTGAGGAAGCTAGCTCTGTGCTGGCAATGGGAGTGAGGTTAATTAGTCCCTGGAAGAAGAGAGAGATGGATCCATCCTTTTTTGCAAAAAAAAAGTCCCTGAAAGTTTTGGAAATCCTTTGGCATGCCACGTGGCATGTGATTTTTGCAAAACCGGGTCGGATGGCCGAAGATGTATGGTTTTGATAGTTGAGGGTGTAGAATACTCGATTTTCTAGTTGAATGGTCAAATACAAACTTCCACGATAGTTTGATGGCCAATTATGGACTTTAGGCCTTTTACTAATTTATGCCTGACCCAAAACTTTGTATGGGTTTCTTTTAGGGAGTGACCTATACAGTCATTACTCCATGGATCAAGTTTTAATCACATCTCTCAACTGCAAAAACATCTTTTATGTTGCAATACCAGTATAAACGAGGTCCCAATACACTATTGAGCCCTGTTTTGGTTTACGCGGTGCTTACGTGTAACTTCACTCATGAAAAAGAAGAAAATATAGTGGGCCCCATGTATCAGTGAAACATATGATGCCTTCTTCCTTCTAAGATCCCTCTCTCCAGCAGTGGTCGACCGGTGAGCTCGAGCTTGCCAGCTCGTCAGCGAAAAGGCGGTCGACCGTGGGTGGAAAGCAAGGAGCTTCTCACATGGCCGACAGTGGGTGAAGAAGGAGAAGAAGTTGGCCTCTATCCCCTGTTTCTTGAGCTTGGCTCCCGTTGAGATCAAGCTCGCAGTGGCCAACCTCGCCGAGGGACACGAGTAGTGAGGTGCGGTGGCCGTAGCAGCCTAGTGGCATGCGAGCTCACGGTGGTGTAGACGGAGCTTGTGCTCCAATTACGGAGGCGAAGCGGATCCATGAGGCCAGTCGCCGCTAGGCTTGGCCCTCTCTCTTCCATGCTGGCCCTTCTAACCTCGACGATGGGCAACCGAGGATCCAAGGGTCCTGATGGCCACCGTCTATAATCCTAAGATCCACCCTTGAAATGCTATAATCATATCCATACATATGGATACGATTATAACATTTCACCCTGGAGTATTTCAAGGGTATCGAATTAGAGACAACATGTGTATATAATCTAAGAAATAAGATTCAACAAAAAAACAACAACTAATGAAAAGCTTAGGATAGAGAGGATTCCTATGGATAAATGATCTTAGATCAGATAGGTTCTAACGATAACTGCTTGCTTCAGGCACCGGCTTATTCTTGATCTGTCAAGGAGACTTCGGCCTACAACTCTATGATGTAACTGAACGTGCCTACCTCTACAACCCATCGAACACACAACAAAGTTAACCTCTAGCATATACACCATGTATATGCTATTGATTACAACCATAATCTCGGTATCACTCTTATAGAAAATTAAGGTAGAGTATACTATTAATCACTAGAAGATTAAGGTAGAGTATGCTATTGATTACTATCCTAATCTTGATAGCACTCTTATAGAAGATTAAGGTCCTCTACCTTGGTAAAGCGATGAACCCACAAGCAATTAAGAAAATAACTAATTTAGAGAGAAACTTAAATACCATAAAGGAATCATGAACACTTACTTATACGAAGACAAGCATCCATCGAGGCACAAATTTGGAGAAGAGTGCCGACAACCCTTGTTAGGAGGCTGACTGGTGGGCTCTTGTAATAGCCCATCTGTTGGTATTTTTTACGTTCATAGATAAATCGGTAAGCACACGGATATACCATTGTAGCATTTCACGTTGGAGTATTTTGGGATATCGTATTTATTTTATCCCAAAGAAAAAGACGGTCAAGAAGAGAATATTAAGTTACTATGAATATTCATATATTATAGTTGAGGTGCTAAAGTCTATGGAGGGTAAGAGATATATAGATAAATTGGTAGTGTGACACACACAGAAGAGTCCTAACAAATGGTATACTAATGCTAAGTGGAGAGTATAGTTTAGAGCTAGGTTCCTAATGTACTTCTAGTATTGTTGTATAGGTTACACAATAATTATATTCATGGTTAGTTACCCAGTTCTATTCTCTCAGGACTATAGAGGTACTGCCTCTAGTGGCTCGGCTTACCACCATAGGCGATTTCTTACCGTCTGCCCTACGCCATACCCGAACGTGGAGGATTACAAAGGACACACAGAGCTGTCACTACCTGTCGCCTTATATTGCCACAAATACTCTTGCCTCTCAGGACATCAATGACTAAGGCAAGGGCACACCTACATCCTAAATGCATATTGGACCGTGGCCGTGGCAATAGAGTTACTCGTCTAACCATGTTATAATTACCATATAAATTATAGATGAGGCATATATCTAAACAAGTAGAATATAAACCATACTCAAATATACGAGAAGATAAATATATTATATTGATCAAAGTCGTACAAAGAAAGAAAGATACAAGAGACATACCTGACTTTTCGAAGAGAACTCAGAACCGAGAAGATGCTCTAAACTAAACTCCTAACTCTACTAGTCTAGAGACTAAGTATGAAATATAGTAACTCCTTCTTGTGGTGTGTGTCAAATGTGAAGTGAAGCTCCCCTTTTATAACCTCCATATGATGGTTGTGAAGTCGGTTTCCAACCGACATACCTGCATAACCGCCATGATAGATGGTTGAGGAGATGCCACGTGGTCGGTGGAGAAGAGAGGAGGCAGGGCTGGTGGGTTCGCCGAACCAGAGCCACCGCCTCTAGCTACCGATTTTGGCCAGAGGATGACAGGTGGGCCCTTGGTCGGTTCCTAGGTGTTTAGCCACACTTTAAGTCGGTTTCACCTGACTTGTGGGCCCTCCAATCCGTGGGGTGCTGATGTGGCGATCGTCGATTGGTTGGAGTTATGTTTATTCGCCATGCGAGCGTGCTTTCACCTCATTTATTCATGTTTGTTCCGCATTCATATATTCTCCAAGGATGTATATAACTTTATTAATTCTAAACCTATATGCAGGTAAAAGATGCTAATCCCCTTTTATTCCTAAGGTCTGTGACGGTCAGAATTGGTACTTAACGACCATCAACACCTCCCGAGGTCTGTGACGGTCAGAATTGGTACTTAACGACCATCAACACCATCCTCCAGAACCGCATAGACAACTCATCCGACCGGCAGGCCCACTTACACATACCACTCCACTTACACTTTCATCCTTCCTTCGTGTAGAAAGGTTAACTCATGAGTGATATGGTTGAAGAGAAACCCTTATAAGTTGGTTCCAACCTTGCTAAACAAGCAAGGTGATACTAACTATGTGCACACAGTTGTCATGGGCCACACAGGCCAAATCCTAATTGGGTCAGGATGTCACAACCCTGTTGTAGTGTGGATTGGCTCAATTGTAGTTGGTTTTGATTAACATGTGGGCCATCCAATCCTTGTGCTCTCTTCTGATTGGTCAAAAGTGTGTTTCTTTGCACGGCGAGGGGTTTTCGTACAAAATCCCTTTATACAAATATTTCACCAACACTTATGAAAATGATGAAAATTATTAGTAATAACCACTACCGCTTCTAGTGTTTCATTTCATTTGTTTTTATATAGGAATTGTTCGGTCAGATTTATTATTAATGACCGTCATCATGCAAAAGTAGCATGAGCTATGTTTTTTCCTAGGTGGGGAGTACAATGAGTTTTGTAGATGTCCTGAAAAATTAAAGACAAAAAAAAGATGAGCCACAAAAATCGTATACAGTTGAACTCCTAGGAGAAGAAGTAGGAGTATAGCACTATCAATACACCATAGCCCAGACTTCGCGTCAGAACCATATCGCATAATTTGATGGAGCTTCAGAACTAAGACAGACAGTAGTTGATAGCATGTGGACAGTGGGTTAGAATTACACAACAGTAGCTATTTAAACGAAATAATAGCGGGACAAAGCTGATCCGAATATCCGATCTGTCATTACTATACAAGTATTGGGCCTACGTACTTGAGCTTTGGCTTATATCTATCCACCCCTAATTTCTTAAGGTCAATCCTAACATAAAAACTATCTACTATCATCTTTGTTCTAAAATATTGCTACCTAGAATTTAACCTATCCTAGACCAATAAATCTGGACAGAACCTTTATCAGCTTCATTGTTTTAGGATGGATCAAATTTTGTTTTAGGTAGAAGTTTGGACACAATAAGTAGTTTTTATACTTGTCATGTCATATGAATACCATATATAAAAACTATATATCCAATGATGACTGATTTCTTCAAAATAAATTCTCATCCAATCATCTTTCTTTTCTCTTCTTTCATCCATCTATCCCCTCATTTTCATTTTTATTCCGGCTTAGAATTGATTTCTTGCATGAAAAATGGTTTTTTCATCTTTTTTCTTTTTTCTCATTAAATGTTTTGCCACATCATCATTTTTCTTATATGAATATATTTAATGCTATAGAAACTAGCTGAGGTGGAGGGTTGAGACTACCCTAAATAATTTAGTGTAGTTTTAGCCTAAGAATTTGTTTATAAAAGAGTATAGTTTTAGAGTGGTCCATTCGAACTTTTTGATAATACTACATCTTTCTTCTCATTTTTAGTTATTGAACCAATAATAATATCTCTCCAGATTAATGAAGGGCACCATAATTTTTTAATCTCTTCCTTAATATGTCTTTGTCTCGCTAAAACTATACTCTCTCCATCCAAAAGTCTTAAGCATTTTTTGGTTTTTTAAATGAGATGATCATATTTGTAGTCTTTATGTGCTAAATTAAATTGTTGATCGGACCCATGCATACATATAGGTTTCTTGGTTTGTTATATGTGGGATAAGTTAATTTCACAAAAGAAATATGCCTTAAACTTTTGGATAGACACTACTATAGAACCTCTAATAGGGGATGACTTATAGGTGCCAGTTCATTTAAAACCAACACCTATGGACCTTTTTCTACCAGCACATGATGAAAAAAAATATAAAACCGACATTTTGAGCAACTATCGGTGCCAGTTCGAAAAACTAAAACTAATACTATAGGTATCAGTTTTTTAAAGAACTGCCCCCATAAAAATCGAGCCAAACCAAGCTGGCGGGGTAGGAACGAGATTCATTTTAGCCCCATATCCACGAGTCGTCCTTATCCATGCCTACCAAGACCTTCACTCTCTTCGTCTCATTTTCTCCTCTCACCTCGTCTCCCTCGTCCCACGAGCCCATCACCGTCGTCTTGGGACGGGTCGTCATTGCTGCCAGCGGTGGGTGGTGCGATAGACGACGGAGGTGGTTGAGGGAGTCCTTGGCCTTATCCTCTCCTCCTCCTTTCTCTCTCCCTTCCTTCCCACCTCTCTCTCTCGATCCACTCTCTACTAAAGAGCCGCCGAGTGATGCGACGATAATGACCCGTCTCTCCTCGGCGACGTGACAACGGCTGCAACAAGGGCTCCATCAGGTCCTCCTTCTCCCGCCGTAGCCGGATTTGTCAACAATGGAGGTAATTGTGGCACTGATGCCACATCCGGCCGGTCAGAGCTTGGGGGCCGTGGTGCTTGATGTTGACCATGACGAGCGGCGGCGTTCTCCACTCAGTGGTAGCAGCGGCGCTCTCCCCTCAGTGGTAGCAGCGGCGCTCTCCCCTCAGTGGTAGCAGCGGCGTCCTCCCCTCGTCCCAGCCTTCCTATGAGCAATGGCGACTGCGGTCCACATGACTAACAGGTACGTAATCCCTCCTTCCCTTCCCTATCCCATCCCCCACCCTGATGTCTCACACTAGCCCTAGATCTGAGCAATGGTGGTGTGCGGCAACGGTTTCCTCGGACTCCGAAGAGCAGCGACGACGACAACCTTTGCCTCCGATGGGTGTTTTTTTATGAATGTTATGTGTGTAATTTTTGTGGGATAATTCTAGTTCATTGTTGTTGGATTTGTGAGATTTTTTGATTCAGTTTATGTGCATGTTTTTGATTCAGTTTTTTTATTCGAGCCAATGCATTGAGCTGATATTTTTTTATTTCTAGAACCTTAAAGGTGTGCCAGTTCCCAAACCGGCACCTTTGATTCTCCACATGGGTGTTGCCTGAGAGGTGCTGGTTAGAAAATTCGGTACCTATGTGAGGTTTTCAACCAGCACCAATGTGTGTTTCTGTAGTAGTGAGAGGGAGTATTTATTTCGGGACAAAGGAGTAAGTTGTAGCTAGTTTTAATTTTAAAACTTAATTTTAGGATAATATTAGGATTTATTTTGCTCACCTTTGATTTTAAAATCGCTAAGAGTAGGTCCTGTTTGAAACAAACTATAAATAGAGAATTTTTGTAGGATTTATATCCTATAAAATTTCTCCTAAATGTCTCTTCAGAGTAAAGGATTAGACATCATTGAATCCTCTGATATTCCTTTGAGATGACTTAGTACATGAAAATTTTAGAGATGCAACCTGTTAGAAAGTTTCCTTTGAGTTAATATTCTTTTTCATCCAATTCCTGCGGTCTATCCAAACGATAAATTTTATGTTTTTTATTTTACAACCCTTAATTTTGCATTTAAATTATTAACAAAATTATGTACTTTCCTATTTCCATGTCAATAAAGGACATAAATTATTTCTGTTGCTGGGATCATGCATCATCAACGAAAAGCTTTTACAAGCAAGTAAGCCGAACATGCCGTAATGTTGACAGGGGGAGTCCAATCAGCCACATCGCCATGCACGACCCCTATAATTTCCTCTAATACATAATGAGCAGCTATCAAAATTTAAATTTTAAAATAGAATTTTAAAGTTTTTCATTGAAGTTTAGGTATTACTATTGATATTTAAATCTTTAAATATATATATCACTACTTGGAGAAACCATCATTGGTTGAAGTGGCAAAAATCACAGTAGTCCGGTTTGAGTTGCATCCGTGACTAGAGATCATCTCTAGTCCCGGTTTAAAAATTCAACGGCCCTCTAGGAACATTCGTTTCGGTTCGTGTCAAAAACCGAGACTAAAGATCACCTCTAGTCCAGTTCAAATGTTGTCGGAGCGTGTCGGAGCGCGGGAATCTTTAGTCCCGGTTGGTAACACCAACCGGGACTAGAGATTCTACCTCTAGTCCGGTTGGTGCTACCAACCGGGACTAAAGATGCCCTGGCGCTCGACGAGGTTCGACAGCTTCGACACCATCTTTAGTCCGGTTGGTGTTACCAACCGGGACTAAAGATGCTATTTTTTGTCCCGGTTGAAGTTACCAACCGGCACTAAAAGATAATTTTGATCTTTAGCGCCGGTTAGTAACACCAACCAGGACTAAAGATGGCTTGCTTTTTATACTCCTTCTTCCTCCTCCACCGAGCTCGCTACACTTGTCTTCAAAATTTTTCTCTAGCTAGAGGGGAGGTGCTTGCAAAATTTTCGTGATTTTGTTTTGGTGATAATACACAAAGCTTTGCTATCTACAAGGTTAGCAACTTCTTCCTCTTATGATCTATGCTAGCACTTTGTATTTTACGGTTGTTTTCTATACATTAATCATCTCTAGATTTTTTTAAACATGAGGAGAGAGAAAATTTGTTTGGACTAATTATTTTGCTAAGCACATTATATTGTGTTGAGAAAAAGTTGGGGAAAATAAAGAGGAAGAAAAGTAAGCTTAGCACGTCACGAGTTATAGGAATTTAGTTCGTACAATTTTATCTCAAAAATATTTATGGAAAATGATGAGAGAGAATCTTTTGGACAAAAAAGTTATAAAATAGATGACAAAGGACCTTTTAAAATAGATGCAAAATAATTAATTAATTTTATGCTTATCACTTTAAAAGACCTTTTAAA
The DNA here is from genome assembly GCA_019925245.2 of Oryza australiensis. NCBI lineage: Eukaryota > Viridiplantae > Streptophyta > Magnoliopsida > Poales > Poaceae > Oryza > Oryza australiensis. The sequence continues at coordinate 1,448,645 of JAIFGZ020000160.1, read as the reverse complement.
AATAATTCTATTTTTTAGAACAACACATTACGTATATTGGATTAGTATATAATAATTGTCGATTATATACATATAAGTATTGATGTTATATTTAAATGATTTGAATTTCGTGGAATTTTCTTACGATTTTTGTGCATTCCATATAGATGGATCGGCAATGGATGTACAACGCGGATCGACGGTTGAGAGAGTTTATTCAAGGCATCCATTATTTTTTGAGTGTGGCCGATGCCAACAAGCATAAGGGTTTCATACGTTGTCCATGTAAAAAGTGCAAAAACGAGAAGAAATATTCTACATCAAGAATTATTCATGCCCACTTGTTTTAGTCGGGATTCATGCCTCACTACAATTGCTGGACATCGCACGGAGAGGTGAGTGTTGCAATGGAAGAAGATGAAGAAGACGACGACAACATTCGGATGTGGTCAATACGGTGGGTTTGAAGAGAATATAGTGGGCGAGGCGGGCGGGGATGCTGAAGAAAATGACGGTGCCGATGACCTTGGTCGATGTTGCGCGACGTACGGGGGCTGCAAGGCGTAAAGGAAGTGCGAAATTGGAGCGTATGTTGGCGGACCACAAAGGTCCTTGTACCCAGTGGACAGGGGCACAAAAGTTAGGTACCACGCTGGAATTCTTACAATGGAAGGCCAAAAATGGTGTCGATGACAAGGCATTTGGCGAGTTACTAAAACTCGTGAAGAACATTCTTCCAGAGGGAAACGAATTGCCGGAATCAACGTACGAAGCTAAGAAGTTAGTATGCCCTCTAGGACTGGAGGTACAGAAGATACACGCATGTCCTAACGATTGTATCCTCTACCGCGGTGAGGAGTACGAGAACCTAGAAGCATGTCCGGTTTGTAAATCACTTCGATACAAGATCAGACGAGATGATCCAGGCGAAGTTGACGGACGGCCCTCGAAGAAAAGGATTCCTGCTAAGGTGATGTGGTATTTTCCTATAATACCACTCTGAAGCCCTGTTCGGGAACAAGGAGCATGCAAGAATGATGCGTTGGCACGCGGAAGAACACCTACAAGACGGCATGTTGAGACATCCCGCCGATGGGTCACGGTGGTGAAACATCGACGAACATTTGAAGACTTCGGCGAGGATGCACGAAACCTAAGGTTCGGCTTAAGCACGGACGGCATGAATCCTTTTGGAGAAATGAGCAGCGGGCATAGCACTTGGCCTGTGACGATGTGTATCTACAACCTCCCGCCTTGGCTATGCATGAAGTGAAAGTACATTCAGATGCCGGTTATTATTCAAGGCCCGAAGCAACTGTAACGACATCGATGTGTACGACACCGCTGATCGAAGATCTAAAACTGCTGTGGAATAAAGAAGGTGTTCCGTGTGGGATGAAGATAAACAGAGAGTTTAAACTACGAGGGTTGCTGTTTGTTACCATCTATGATTGGCCTGCACTTGGCAACCTATCCTGGACAGTCAAACAAGGGGTACAACGCTTACACCCACCGTATGGATGAGGCCGAGTGTACGTACCGAAACATTGTAAGAAGGTAGTGTACATGGGCCATCGTCGCTTTCTTCGAAGCCACCCCGTCCGAAGAAAAGGAAACATTTTGATCAAAAGCGGACCATCGTTCTAAACCAAAGCATCGCAACGGAAAGGCCGTGTTTGCCATGGTGAAAGACCTCAAAGTAGTATTTGAAAAGGGACCCGACAACCAATCTATAGCAAGTGAAGGTGGTCATGCGGCGATGTGGAAGAAGAAGTCAATTTTTTGGGAGTTGCCCTATTGGAAAGTCTTGGACGTCCGCCACACAATCGACGTGATGCACCTCACCAAGAACCTTTGCGTAAACTTGCTTGGCTTCCTAGGTGTATACGGAAAATCAAAAGATACACTTGAGGCACGTAACGATCCAAACATATGGCACAACGCGACGGCCTTTACCCGCAACCAAAGGATAAAAGAGCCCAATACCTAAGTCCAAGCTACACTGAGCGGAAGCGAGAGAAGGAAATAATGTTTGAATGCCTGGAGAGCATCAAGGTACCGTCTGGATACTCCTCGAATATAAAGGGAATAATAAGCACGAAGGATAAGAAGTTCACAAATCTAAAGTCCCATGACTACCACGTGCGATGACATAGTGCTTCCCGTTATAATTCGAGGTATCCTTCCGATAATGTCCGGGCAACAATAACAAAGCTATGTGCTTTCCGAATGCAATTTCACGAAGGTCATCGATCCGGAGGACTAGAAGACTTTCAAAATGATGTGGTCCAATGTCTTGTCGGCTTTGAGATGATCTTTCCGCCTTCCTTCTTCAATATCATGACACATCTCCTATGCCACCTTGTCAAAGAGATCCGTATCCTCGGTCCGTATTCCTACACAACATGTTCCCCTTCGAGAGGTATATGAGCGTTCTAAAGAAGTACGTTCATAACCGTTCGCGTCCGAGGCCAGCATCGCCAATGGATATGGAACAGAGGAGGTGATTGAGTTTTGTGTCGACTTTATTGAAGACCTCCGTCCCATTGGGGTGCCTGAATCAAGCCATGAAGGTAGACTACGGGGGAAGGGAACTCTTGGAAGAAAGGCAATAATGAACATAGACAATGACTTGTACAGGAAAGCACAATGGACCGTGCTGCAACAATCTTCATTGGTGGCTCCTTACATCGAGGAGCACTTGGCGATTGTTCGCTCAGAAAACATCGGTAAGACGGATGCCTGGATTACACGTCATCACATCGATGCATTCCCTACTTGGCTGTGACATCGTCTCATGGGCAACGCGAGCATTGAGCAACAACTAGCCTTCTTGGTGAGGGGTCCATCTTGCTCGATCACCACATTTCAGGCATATGAAATCAATGGGTACACATTTTACACACGGGCCCAAGACTTAAAGAGCACGAATCAGAACATCGCTGTCCACATCGATGCCGTGGGATACGACGGTACAGCTAGCACATATTATGGCAGCGTCGATGACATATGGGAGCTGGACTATGGACCTCTGAAGGTCCCTCTGTTTCGGTGCCAGTGGGTTAGGCTCAGTGGTGGAGGCATAACCATTGATGCAAGTGGGATGACAACGGTCGACCTGAGCAAGGTTGGATACTCAGACGAACCTTTCGTCCTTGCCAATGATGTACGACAAGTTTTCTATGTCAAGGACATGGCTAGCAAATCAAAGAAGGGGAAAGGGTCCGACGAGCCAAAGCGCCACATGGTTCTCCCAGGCAAAAGGAAAATCGTGGGAGTCGAGGATAGAACTGACGAAGATTACGATCAGTTTGACGGGCAACCTCCGTTCACGGTGGCGGTTGACCCGAGTATCCTCCTATCAAATGATGACACCCCTTACTCACGCAACGATCATAACGAAGCAATAATTGTGCGGAGAAAGTATGTGAGGACAAATGTTACATAGCTAAATTTATGTATGGACGATGTAAATTAAATTGAATCATTGAATATTATCCCCGTCTTCCACTTGACCTTATTCAAGATCTATAATTACATCAAGAACCTTGGTACGTACTATCCATAGAATAGGGCATTATATATAAACACCTGATCTTTTACTGAAACACCATGTTAATTATATATAAACATATGTTAATTATATATGAATATAAAATATATTAACATATGAACATTATAATTATATATGAATATAAAATACAATAGAATAGGACATTATAATAATTAGTCCGGTTTGTTACAAAAACGGGACTAGAGGTGAATTTCATTGGACGGGAAAACATCTTTAGTCCCGGTTTGAGCCACCAACCGGGACTATTGATGTCCACCTACTGCGCCACGTGGCTGCCCGCAATCTTTTGTCCGGTTGGTGCATCCAACCGGGACAAAAGATATGATCTTTACTCCGGTTGAAGCCACCAACCGGAAGATCTTTACTCCCGGTTGGTGGCTTCAACCGGGACTAATGTTCGTATCTGTTGTCCCGGTTGGAGCCACCAACCGGGAGTAAAGGATCTTCTGTACCGGTTGTTAGATTCAACCAGGACAAATGACGCCGTGACTATATATAGCAAGGGCCTCACTGGGGATCCAACACTTAGCAGTTTTCGTACTTTGGAACTGCATCGTCTTCGTCTTCGTCGCCGTCGTCAAGCCCCAGGTCGACGCCGCAGCATGCCGTCTTCGCCGTCTTCGTCGTCGGAGGACCTCCGCTCCGCCGTCTTCGTCGCCGTCGCAGGTTAGCGCCGCCGTCCCCCTAAGATTTCCCGACATTATGCGCTAGGGTTTGGCCGCCGTCGACACCATCGCCATCGCGACCATCGTCGCGGTCGCCGTCGCTGCCGCCCCGTCCCCACGCCACCCACTCCCTTGCGCCCTCCCCACGGCCCCCGAGCCGACCGGCCCCTAAACCCTATACGGCCGTGCGCCCCCTCCACTCCACACCGCCGCCGCCCACCCACCGCATCCTCGTCGCGCCGCCGCACTCGTGAATGTTAATATATGAATTTTGAGTATATGTGTATTTTGAATATATATGTATTTTGAATATATGAATTTTGTATGTATGGATATTTTGAATATATGATTTTTGTATGTAAATGGACTGTTATATGTAAATGGACTGTTATTAGACGATTGAGAATTTTGAATTTTGAATATGTATTTAAATATGAAATTTGAATGTTTATGGGAATTGTGAATTTTGTATTTTTGAACGAACGAGAACGCTAAAATCAACAAATGGTCATGAACAAACGAACGGACGGACGGACGAACGAACGAACGAGTGTTCGTTCGTTCGTGGACGGACGGACGTTCGCGAACGGACGAACGAACGTGGACGAACGGACGTCTCCTTTCCTCAATTTTTCATTTCCTCCCCACTTCATCTCCCATCCTCCTTATCTCCCTCACATCATTCTCCTCTCTTTCTCTCCTCTCCTCTAGATGAACATACTCACAAACGTGAATGATATAACCGAATAATTTTTTCGAATTCTTTGATTAAGTCCTCAACCCACAACAATCAAATGGCGGATTGTAATGAGGAACAACTTCTCCATGATGAGATCGACGAGGAACAGAGGTTTACAACGAGGAGGGAATGAAGATACAAATCAATACCTCAACGAGGAGGGGGACGTGCAGGGGAACGATGAGGAGAATGAGGGCTCCGCCCCTGCCTCCGCTGGACAGAAGAGGGCACGCGGGCAACACGGTCTCAACAAGCGCATAGAGGGTCGACATGTCATGTAACATCCTGAAAATCGAAGAAACTGAAATCGGAACGTAAAAATCGGAACTTGCAAAAACTTTCGCTTGTTGCTTTTTCCTCGGGTTTGTTGCTTCTTATTTGCCAGCTCAGTTGCATAAATTTAGTTGTGATCAATTCCTCTCGGTGTTTGTGAATGAGATGGAGTTGTTGGGAAGAAAATTTCGAAATGCAGGATTAGGGATTTTTAAAAGAAAATCGGAGAGGAGATGCGGATTTATGAAAATACAAATTTGAGAAAAAGAGTATTAATTGTTGATGGTGGAAGATTAATTAGGGTATAAAATAGACAATAAAATATTTCGGGGATTTACACGAAATCTAGGGAATTGTTGGAATTTAAAAATGGTGAATTATGAAATTAGGAAAAAGAATTTAATAAATATGAAAAATATATGTGGAAAAAAATAAAAGTGGAGAAAAAGTTGAAAATATAATATTAAAAATTGTTCTATGAATATTGGAATTTATTTTGAATTTTTAGAATGGAAGAAAATGGAAATGGGGAAATTAGAAATTAAAAATCGGGAAAATAAGAAATGCTACTGTTCATCGCGCAATAGATGCTCGACGCCGTACTCGGCCCCGTTGCGCGCCGCCGCGCGCCGCCCGGCCGTACGCGCCGCGCCGCAGCGCGCACGCGCCGCGCAAGCGTGCGCGCGTGACCACGCGCGCCACGCGCCCCCGCAAGCGTGCGCGCGTGACCACTGCGCGCCACGCGCCGCGCGCGCCGCGCCCGCCGCGCGCGCCCGCGCCCGCACCGCCCCTCGCCCGCCCGCCTCGCGCGCCACGCGCCGCCGCCGCGCGCCGACCCGCCGCGGTCCGCGCCCTCGCGCGCCGCGCCGCGCCCGCGCGACCCCGCCGCGCCGTGCGCTCGCCAACGCGCCCGACGCCGTACGCGGCCCTGCCCGCGCCCGCGCTCCTCTCGCCACGCCGCAACCGCGCGCGCCCGCCCGGCCTCCCGTGCCGCCGCATGGCGTCCGCCGTACGCGCCCGCGCCGGACCCTCCTTTCTCTCCCGCCTCCCTCGGCCACCGCTATATAAAGGGGCCAAGCCACCCCATTCACCCACCTCGCCGCCGTTCCCCCATCTCCCCTCTCTCCGGCCCCCCTTCACCTCCCGAAGCGCCGCCGCCCTAAGCCGCCGTCGCCGCGTTGTCGCGCGCCGCCGACGCCCGAGCCCTCCGCCCTAGCCGCCGTGAGCGCCGCTGCCGGTAAGCCCACACCGCCGCCCTTTTTCCCCATGCGCTAGCGCCGCCGCCGCCTGTTTTTTTGCACGGCTCCGGTCGAACACCTTGGGGACGATGAATAGTGCGCGAATAAAGAAAAAGAAAAAAGAGAAAAGAAAAATAGGGAAAAATTGGGAAAAATTTTGGAAAATCTGGGAAAATATTTTGTGAAGACTTGAGTAAAATTTTGGGCAAAAATAAATTATTTTCTTGCATGATTTCTCGGGGAAAAATTTGAAAATCAAAATGCGACTTTTTCGAAATATCGTTTCGCGTCGTTTTCAAGTCCGGGTTTCGTTAATCCTTTCTCGCCGTTTAAATGTGCTGCTCTTTTGTGCTCGAATCTTCAAAACCTCAAGCACCAATCCCTCCGCAGATATTTTCAAATCTATTTTCTCGAACAAGTCGCGATCGTCGCTTTGCGAAAACCCTAAGGCATCAACCCGATTTCAAAACTTGGAGTTTTCCCTGGCGATCCTCGTACGAACTCAAGTAGAAGTTTAGGCTAAGCGCTTGGAATCGTTTTCGTAGCTTTTATGGTTCTTTTCGATCTTTTGGTGTTATACTGGATTCTAATCGAATTCGATTGACCTTTCGCACGTACGGATAGCACCTGAAGAGGCCGGCATCAACCCCATTGAAGACACCACTCCACAAGCGTGCGAGCAAGGCAAGTCATCACACTCTTTGAACATATTGATCCCAATTGCGAAATGATGTTATTTTAAACTCTAAACATGCATGCTATACAGAGTTACCTATACTTGTTATGCCATACCTTGCTATTGATTACCTTTAGAATTACTCCTTGTAACTCTCGATGTGATACCAATAACCGGAGAATAACTTCGGTAAATTGCTTAGCCATGATATACTTAGATTCATGCATACTCATGACTTTATAAAAAGCTTTGTGCTTGGGCAACTACCTTAGCGAAGGTAGTTGAGATGCGGCCTGTGGAGACATGAGCGCCACAAGGCCATGAGAATGATGAAATGAGTTTGATGAAAATTGAAAGTACTAAACAAATGTTTTAGACTGGGGCGGCTGGATGATTTGGGTGGATTCCGGAAAAGGCGAGTGCCGACCCTGGTCAATTAAGGACCGAGCCATGAGATAACCGGGAAACGAGCCAGTACAACCATACTTCTCGAATGGGTATAGACCTAGCGGAGTAGATAGCCGAGCGGAGGTGGTACCCTTGCATAGTGGTTCTTGTGGATGAGATGAGATGTGAAAGAAATGATGATAATCTGAAATTTATTTTAACTTGATGAATGAAATCTCCCCTTACCCCGGGTGCGCCAGAACTTCTCTCACTGCTAGAAAAGGACGGCTAGAGTGCATGAGGGCTTAAGTTCATGGAGCGGGTACTACCAAAGTGAGGTTATCGAAAGGCTTTGTCTTGACCGTCTCATATAAAGGGATGTAGGCTCATTCAATGGGCAGTCGCGGAGTACGGGTAAAGTGTACATCCACTGCAGTGTGAATGAATCAATCTATTCGAATAGCCGTGCTCGTGGATATTGAGCATCGTGACAAGACTTTCGCTTGGCTAGACTTTAAACTTTAAAATGCTGGGATGGGTTTGCATGATGATTTTGTTCGCTGGCGGATCAACTTCTCGAGATGCGAGAAGGGGTGGATTCCCAGAAAACCATGACGAAACGGAGGCGGGAAGCCATCCTTGGTATCACGATGGATGGTAGACAGAACCGTCGCCGAATTAATGAACTATGAAACTAAAACCTGACTTGGCTAGTTGTAGGCTTGTGAAAAGATTTGTGAAAATTGGCTTTATGCAAAAGAGCACCAGCCATTCCTTGAATAAACCTATCATATGCATCATTTCCGTGTTGGCTTGTTGAGTATGGTTGGTACTCACCCTTGCTATACGCACAAACCTTCAGATGTTGGGAATGAAGAATCGGAGGATCCATACGCCTACTACCAGGAAGACGAAGAAGCTGATGGCGCTTACTAGGTCTTAGTCTCCGGTCGTTGCCTGTGGCAACCGACATGCCGCTGCCTTTATTCCGCTGCCTTATCTAATTTCTGCTTTTGTGTTGTATCCGGACCATGAGGTCCTATGTGGTGAACATTGCCTTCGGGCCTATCATTGTAATAATTTCGTTGTAAGACTATTCGTGCATGTGCACCTGGTTATTCAGTACTGTATTTCATGGGTACCAACTACTCGATCCAGGGAAATGGTACTAAGAACACGAAAGATTCCCGTTCCAAAAATGAGGGTCCACATGTCATAACGGAGGTAGAATCGACGGTCGCCCTATTGCCCCGGAGGACGCCGCAAGGAAGTTTGTGGCGCACGGCGGATGGGTGGTGAGGATCATGTGCCCGTAAGCGTTGCCAACCGGAGGCGATCAGGACGGAGGAGATGAGCGAGCTATCTCCCGGACTCGAGAGAAAGAAATGCCGTGGACTACAATGCTGCAACGTTCACCATCCCGACTCACAACAAGCAATGGTCAAGGAATGGACGTTAAAAAAATGGCGAGCTCTTCGGGAACTACAAGAAAGAGTTACACAAGAAATATATCCCAAGGGCCGGACACGACTTTGATAAGTTCCCAAAGCTCAGAGATCATTGGGATGCTTTTGTTGAACATAAGACTGGAGAAGAAGCACAAGCTATCATAAAAAAAACAAGGTCAATGCAGCTAAAAAGAAATACCATCACAAGCTTGGGTCAGGCGGCTATAAGAAAGCAATAGAGAAATGGGAGAAAATGGAAGCCAACCTTGAAGCACGAGGTATCGTTCCAGGCACAACAACCTAGCCGAAACGAGCAAAGCACTGGTTTTATGCTCACAGCGGCTCACTTAATCCCGTCGATGGCACAGTTATCTTTGGTGATGAAATTCAAGAAGCCGGACGGAGGTTAGAGGAAACGCCGCAGCCACTTCCTGGGCGCGTTCAGCCCGGCAGAGAGAAGGACGAGCTAACGCTCGCCCTCCAAAACCCGAGCACCCGGTCATTTATCCTTCTGCCCTACAACACTGTGTAAGTATTTTCTTCCTTCCGTATCGATTTCAATCCCGTGTGCATAAATAAATTTTTCATATGTGTCATTTAAACCAATTTGCAGATTTCACTGGGTTCTGTTAGTAATTGACATGGATAACTCACGGATCTAAGTCTTTGACTCAATGGATAAACCAGAGTCCACATACGCAAAGATATTTGAACTGCTAAATAGGTAATGCCATCTTACTTGCTAGCTATTGCATATATGCGGTTCTCTGATAATTGATAATTACTAGCTAACTTTTAACTGCACGTAGGGCATGAGAACGGCTTCGGACTAATGTTCGCGGAAATTGGAAAGATAAGCTCTTCGTGAGGATGAACTTTCCAGTGAGTAACATGCTCCAAAGTTGTTTTGAATTATTACTTTGTTCTAAAATATGAAATGTATATTAAATCTGTCGTCGTTTCTTCTTTAGTGTGCAAAACAGTCGCAGGGCACCAACTTATGCGGATACTACGTCTGTGACTATATTCACCGCTTTGTGACCGATGTCACAACTATCGACGATATAGATGTACGTATAACAGCTATTCATACATTACGTATCGATTTCTTATTAACTTCATATATTTATTTCTCGTTTGATCGAATTAATGACAGCTTATGCAAGTAAGAGACAACCTCCCCCCACGAGACTTTCATATAAGCCGCTCAGGAAGAATTGATGGGATTTATAAACGAGCAGATCATTGATCCCACGGGGGAGTTCTATTTTAATTTAAGTAACTTAACCACCGGATCTACAAAATAGACAATGTTTTATAACATACGAAATATATATGGATATTGTACATATGTGTATATGTTTTGGTAATATATTATATGTATATATTTCCTTTCTTAAGTTCATTTTATATGTGTGTAACTTATATATTTATAAATATATATTTATAAATATATGTGTGTAAAATATGTATATGTGTGTAATATGTAGTATGTAGCACTGTTGGAGAAAGAATAAAATATAAAAATATAAAAAATTCTTTAGTCCCGGTTGGAGCAACAACCCGGGACTAAAGATGGCGGAGCCACGTGACCGGATGCGCCATCTTTAGTCCGGTTGAAGCCACCAACCGGGACTCACGATGACGCAGCCGGCCACGTGGCTCCGCCATCGTTAGTCCCGGTGGTGGCTTCAACCGGACTAAAGATGCATATCTAGTCCCGGTTATTTAACTGGACTAGAGATCGCCCATCTCTAGCCCCGATTCGTAGTGCCGGTTTGACAACCGAGACTACTGGGGTTACGAACCGAACATTGTGGCTTTCTCCAGTAGTGTATATATAAGTTACATCTATATATTATTATTTTTTAAATATGTCATACGACATATTTTTATAGTATTTGGCTAAAAGATAAGGCCCGTATTTCTACCTATACACTGGTCATATTTTTTGAGTGCATCGATGATCATTTTCACCCTATTTAGGCCACAAAACCAGAATCCCAATGAGTGATTAATTACTTCTATTATATTCATTGTTGGCTCTTTGAGGTCAGAAAGGGACAATTGAAAGGCCTCGACTGAACAAACGTTTGATTAGAGATCTGAGGTGAGATTAATTAAGAGAAAATCTAGCCAAACTTGTGTGAATCTCCTCTAATCCATGCATTATTCTTTCCCCCCTCTTGCTTTGCCATGAGCTTAATTAATTCCATGTCTCTCTCTTTGCTTTTAATGTTGCAAGTTGCAAGAAAGCTTCACCTCTTCTAGGTTTATACAAGCGGGCATATGGACGACTCGAGCCTCTTCTGTGCAATGGGCGGTGTGCACGCTGCAGCACCAGCACCCGGCGGCCGTCGGCGTCGTCGTCGACGGCGACGAGAGCCACAGCGAGGCGGCGGCCGTGGTTGTCCCGGTCCAGGAAGTGATCACGGAAGCGCATGGTGGTGGAGATGGAGCCAGCAGCTGCAGGAGCACCGGGAACAACGGCGGCGGCAGCAGAATCGGCCTTGCGGTGGCCGTGGAGGAGCACGGAGGCTGGTCAACGTCCCGGAATCCGGGGCAGGCCGTCGTCAGGTGGGAGCAGAGCAGCAGCAGCGGCAGCAATCTGCCCCTGATGAGCTGGGACTTCAGCGCTGCCTCGGTGGCGCTGCAGGTGCAGCCGAACGGCGGCGGCATGCTGGAGATTCCGTACGGATCACCGCCGTCGACCAGGGGATCCACCAGGAAGACCGCGGCGAGCTCGGCGCCCACGGAGACGGTGGCGTACGCGCAGCTGGAGCACGTCGTCGCGGAGCGGAAGCGGCGGGAGAAGATCAACCAGCGGTTCATCGAGCTCTCCGCCGTCATCCCCACCAAGCTCAAGAAGGTATATATCCGAGACCGAAACATATCCCATCAATTCTTCAACAAGAAATGCTCCGATCGATTGCTTAATTTCGTGAGCGATCAGATGGACAAGGCGACGATCCTCTCCGACGCGGCGACCTACACCGGGGAGCTGCAAGAGAATCTCAAGGTCCTAGAGGAGCAGGCTGCTGCCGGCGCCAGGGTCACCGAGACGGTGGCAGCAATGGCGCTACCGTCGCCGGAAAGGAACTTTCCACCGGAGAGCGAGGTGCGGTGCTCGCAGAACAACAACGTGATGGTGAGGATCCATTGCGAGAACGGCGAGGGGGTGATCCTGAGGATTCTCTCCGAGGTCGAGGAGATCCACCTCAGAATCATCAACGCCAATGTCATGCCATTTCAGGACGGCACCACCATGATAATAACAATCGTTGCAAAGGCAAGTTCTTCATTATGAGTAATACATTATTTTTACTTTCGTCCCAAAATATAACCTAATACTAAGTATGACATATCTAATACTATAAATCTAGATGTACACAAGCATATATAGTCTTGGCTTGCAACTCCCTTACTCAGGTTGCAAATCGAGACAACGAAAATGGAACTAAATTTTGTTTTGACTCCTATGTATAGGAATCAAGACAAAGTTTGTTTTGGAGTTGTTTTCACCCAATATCGTGAGTCACTATCTCTCACATAACGATATACATATGCTTTACCTAAATACCAGACTTAGAATATCATACATGTATTAACTAAATAATTTTTTTCTTATTAGAATTACTTGATCTAGTCATCGAAGCAAAACAATCAAATGGCAGATCGCTCGGATGAACAGATCCTCTTCGACGAGATCACAGAGGGGAGCAGTTAGTACTGGGTAGCTGAAGAGGGGAACGAGGATCCCAACCAGTACCTCAACAAGGAGGGGAACGAGGAAAGCAACGCTGAGGGGAATGAAGGCACCCCAGCCATTGGAGAGAAGAGGGCACACGAACAACACGGTGTCACCAAGAGAATTGAGGATCGGCATATCATAACTTAAGTGGCACAGGACGGTCGACCATGTGCCCCAGCCGACGCCACAAGAAAGTATGTCGCACACAGCGAATGGGTAGTGAGGAATCACATGCCCATCAGCATAGTGAACTGGTGGCGAACAAGGACAGGAGAAGATGAGCAAAGCTATCTCCCGGACATAGAGAATGAGATGCTATGGTCCACAATGCTAGAGACTATCACCATCCCCGAGACGTAACATGCTAAGATGAAGGAACGAACGCTTAAAAAGATTGTCGAGCTGTTCAAGATCTTAAAGAAAGAATTACACAAGAAGTACATCCTGAAGGGCCGGATCCCGACTTTGACAAATTCCCAAAGTTACGAGATCACTAAAATACTTTTGTGAAATACAAGACAGGAGAGCAAGCACAAGCGCTAATTGAGAAGAACAAGGCCAACACCGCTAAAAAACAGTACCATCACAAGCTAGGGTCAGGCGATTATCAAAATGCACTATCGAGATGGGAGCAAATGGAAGCCGATCTGATAGCAAGAGATATTGTTTTGACCACAACTGACTGGTCGAAACGATCTAAGCATTGGTACTATGCTCACGGTGGAGCACTCAATCTTGGCATTGGCTCCCTTATATTTAGCCCTGAGATTCATGAAGCCGCCAGCCGACTGAGCGATACAGTGGTGGCCTCTGCCTCGGGCTTATTCCAGCCCGACAAAGAGAAGGGCGAGCTTACGGTCGCACTTCAAAACCCTGAGCATCCAGGACGAACGCGAGAAAAAGGCATCGTTCCCTGGAAATCTGGATTCCAAGACAACATCCTACCATACAGGAGTCGCATGAGGAGCAAGCAAACTACAAAAGCGAAGCTAGCAGCTTTGGAGAAACAACTCACGGCCTACGGTCAGAAGATCGAAGAGGTGTCCAGATAGGTGGACCAATGGGTGGCCCAACAACTCGCTGAACTGCGGAGCCAACAAAGCCAAGCAGATCCAGAACCACTCGTCGTGGTGATCCCTTCAAGCAAGCGCAATAACTACGCATCTACAGGCCAAGTACCTGAAAAGGCCGTTGAAGTGGAAGTTGTACCACCATGCCTCGTTGATTCTATCACGCAGTGGACACCTTGTGAGCTTCATATTCCCTTCAAGAACTTGTCAATCAAGGTATGCTCATAGTTTCACGATATATATATATATACGACTTGTAAATTGCGAAAGCTGGTGCATGGTTGATTACTAATTAATAACCTCTCATCTCATGAAGGTGGCGTCGGGCATGGCCATACCGGTGGATCAACATGGGACTTATCACTGTAGACGGATTCCACCTAGGTATTCAAAGGTAAAAATTAAGCAGGTGGAACAGGGCTTTGAAGATCTTAATGTGGATATCCCCGGAGGAGACGGGAAGATGAAACTAGGAGACACAACCCACACGATCATACTATGGAGCAAGCCCTTCATCGTGTTTCCCAGGCGAGAAGTGGCTTCCTTTCCTCCGTCTCCGCAACATGGACCATCTCCTCCATCACCTCCGCGAGCACCGACTCCGCAGCCTCCTCCGTCGCCTCCGCGAGCACTGATTCCTAAATGGTCTTCCACTCCCCAGCCTCCTCCGTCACCTCCGCGAGCAACCACTCCAAAATGGTCTCTGACTCCTCCCTTCCTAAGTGTACAGCTCGAGCTGCGTCGTCAAGGTCAACGAGTTCACAAAGAAAGAAGAAGCAAGACTTGACGAGCCAAGGCTCCTAGCTGTAAAGAAATGCCGTACAAGATGACTCCCGAGGAGATGGACGAGGCCGTTAGAGCAAAAGTGAAGGCGCATTTCAAGCGTAATAGTCCTGAAAAGCCGATTCCAATTGACCCGGCAGCCAAGGCCTTCTTTAAGAAGATGTGTGTGCCATCGGCTAAACCGGCCTTGTAGTCAGACAATGACGGAACGATCAGGAAGACTTATAAGAAGGCAAAAGGAAAGGCGAAAGATATCCCGCAGCCCGGGAAGCAACCTGAAAAATCCCTTGAGCCCTTGCTATCACCTGGTGAAGCTGACTTAAGAAACTTTATGAACGAGATGGGACTATCGAGGGAGCAAATGTTTGGAGGCGCAGAAATTGCCAAGGCTGAGTTGAAATACAAGTTTACACTCGGACGACCTCTTGTCAAGCCTGATCAGCTCAAAAATCTCTCTACACAGATGTATCGATTCCATGAGTGGTACATGGAAGCTTCAAGCAAAGGTAGAGAGATGATTATGGTGCGAATCAGAAATACGGATTTCTTTGAAGGAGATGATCTCATGTGGATCCGTTTTGAGGACATTCTTCGACCTATACCAGCAGGACACCCTCAACGTCTCTCTTATAACCATGCGGGTTTTGTAAGTATTGTTTAGTTAAATTTATTTCGTTCTTTAGCTCCTTATATGTAGCTGACTAAAATTCTTTTGTCCGTTATGAATGGCGATCCAGGAGTGCAACAAGCGAGGATGGATTAAAATAGGATTCATGGACCCCCGCAAAATTAACACGAAGATGTTAGAACATTATCCGGAGGAAACAAAGAACAACATCTTTCATATGCTGGTGCAGCAGCATTTCAAGTCTTGGATAATACTGCCGTACATCACAACGTGAGTTCCAATTTCCATCTCGTACATATACAGTTTCATATATATCATCTCACGCAATTTCCAGATTCCACTGTGTGCTGTTCCTTATTGACCTTTCCCATTCACGAATCCATGTCTATGATTCAATTGATAAACCACAATCTATCTTCGCAAAGATTTTTGAAGTGTTAGACAGGTAATGCCATCTGAGTTGCTATAGCTACTATGTGGTTCTCGAATAATTACTCAACAGCTTGCAACTGCATGTAGGGCATGGGCACAGCTCCATAAGAGGATCCATGGGATTTGGAAAGAAAAATTTGAAGTGAGAATGAAATTCCAGTGAGTACATACTCTAAAATTATATTGAATCATTAATTTTTTCTAAAATAGGAATGTATATTAAATCTGTCGTCATTTCTCCTTTAGTGTGCAAAACAGGCGCACAGAACAAAGTTGTGTGGCTATTACGTTTGCAACTATATTCACCGCCTAGTTCACGTACCTACATGTCTCTATGATACAGATGTACGTATAATAGTCATTCATACATTATGTCTCGATTTTTTATTAATTTCATATATTTATTTCTCATTTTTTCAAATGACAGATTATTGCATAAGGGACAAACTCCCCCACAGTGATTTCATAGAGGCAGCTCAAGAAGAATTAATGAGATTTATCAACGAGCAAATTATTGATCTCGCGGGAAAGTTCTACTGGAATTGGGATGGACATTCTAACTCTGAACCCACATCATAGATTAGACTTTGTAATATACGATATAAAACATTAAAATTAATTAGAAAAGTAATATATGTTTATATTAATACGTGTATACATATTTTGGTAATACATGTATATATTTACTTAAGTGCATATATATATGTGTATGAAATATGTATTTATACATATATATGCATATTGCATATATATGTATAAATATATATATATATTACATATATATAAATTACATATATATTAAGCATATATTTGTATTTACACATATATATGCATAATAGATAAACAAGCAGCAAGCAACATGAGAACAATTAAAAAACCATATATATTATGCATATATATATATATGCATATATATATGCATAATATATATAAACAAGCAGTAAGCAACTGGAGCAAAATTAAAAGAAAAAAAATAAAAAAAATCTTTTGTTCCGGTTGGTAACACCAACCGGGACTAAAGATGACGGAGCCAGCCACGTGGCGCTGCCATCTTTAGTCCCGGTTGGTGTTACTAACCGGGACTAAAAGATGAATCTTTAGTCCCGGCTATTTCAATCGGGACTAAAGAAATACATCTTTAGTCCCGCTTTCGTTGTCCCGGTTTATAACCCGAGACTAAAGGGGTAGCAAACCGGGACTATATATGCTTTTCCAGCAGTAATTTAAGATCAGTGGAATTTCTAGCTGTTAGATTCGCACCGTAGTTCATGCATATCTGTAGCTAGCATCATTAATAGGTATAAATAATCTTATCTGTAACATAAAATATTATATCTCGATCGACCCCTAACCAGAGATGTTTATAGAAATCAGTCAGTTCTTATCATCTTGATTTTATGCACCACTTCTGTCTACAGCTGCATCACTGCCTGATTCTTGCTCTCTATGTTTCACCTAACATATGTATCCCCATGAATCCTCGTTGTATCAGATACGCGTGTACGTCCACTCTGCTACCAAACATATTCTTATTTTTTAATCTGCACATGAACAACACATGTAATCACTCTTTCTTCTTTTCTTATCTTCCTCCACGACGTTTATAAAATTTAACACGTCATTTGATACTCTTCGCTATAACGTCACACAGTTTTCCCATATATCTAACTTCGATCCATCACTGAGCTGCAAAATAAATGGAAAAATATTTTATAAACATTTTGTAGGTAAGTACTTACTAGATATATGAATGACTACTATTTTAAATTACTTTTGCACTTGCTGATTTCTTGGAAAAAAGAGACAAAAATTTGCCCCTTCCTTCTCTCACCAAAATAGTGAACATTGGAATAACCAATACAGTAGGTGATGAGGGTATTTATAACCTGCAATAAATATCTGTAACGACCAACGAACTAGCAATTATGACGGACATTTCAGTTATCTTTGTCGAGCCTAAGTAGTAGCCCGTCACAGATGACACTCATCGGTGACGGGCCTAATTGTTATCTCAATTGGGTCATTAGTTTGAAATCGGGTTTTCATTGGAGCCCGACAAAGATAACATTGGTTATCTTTGTCGAGCCTTGAATTGAGCCTGTCACTGATAGGTATCATCTGTGACGGGCTCGAGTTTTATGCACATCTAACAAGTCTGTGATAGTATATCTTTGTCAGTCTCTTTTTAGGCCCGTTTGAGATGACTTACAACGATGACCCATAAATCTCAGACGTGTGATGAACCGTCACAGAGAAAAGAATCTGTACTGGTGTAAGTTCAAGTAATATAATTGTTAATTAATTATTGCATCATATATATATACCATGCGAAAAGGAAAATGATGATTGATTGATGTGCTACATGTCTTGCAAGTTGCAATTCGTGCGCATCAATCCATCTCGGGATCGACTTAATTTCCTGCAATAAATAAAGATCAATTGTGTTAATCAAATCCTTAATTTGCTTATCGTGTTGACATGCAGATCTTTACTTTGATTATATAATCGACAACTCCAGGTGGTCAGGGTACTACTAACTATAGGAAAATTAATTTTCACCAAACACGATAGCTACCCAATTTTAAGATGAAACATTTAGAGTAGTACGTTTCTTTTTCCCGAGGAGACGTGGTACTAGAGGTTTTGATCATTTGAGCTATGATTGATGAGCTGTGAAAATAATAAACAAGCAATAAAAAATAATATAGGGGCAAAAGTTATATACTTATTTAGCAGTTCTTTAACAAAAGCCAATATTGAAAAAATAGCTATGATTAAATAAATCCAAAAAATCAACCCTAAGTTCAACAATTCAAAACTTGGTGGCAGTTGATAAGCTAATACATACGATGAGAGGCTAAAATCGGACTTTCTACTCCCGCATTTTAAGGCTAAAATGGCAGGAAAAAGTGACCGTTGATAGACTAAGTGCGTTCTCTTCTTATCAACATAACTTCTATCTTTTTCACACGCACGCTTAACAAAGATACAAATTATTAAATTATTAAATGATGTGTTTTTAAAAATATATATAAAAATTCTTTAAAAATCATATTAATTTATTTTATAGTTTTTAGCTAATATTTAACTAATTACGTGCTAATCTATTACTTTCAACCCCTCAAAAGAACACATTCTCATGTATAACTGAACATTTCTGGAAATATTCTTGAAAAAAAGTGAAGAAAGCAAGCACTACAATATATAATACTTTTGAAAACTTTGGCAAGAATCAATGATAATCAGGGCATCGGATTAGAAAAATGCACCAAGTGCTAAGTACCAAACAACTACCTCATAATTATATTACCACTACTGAAGAAACCATTTTTAGTTAAACTACCAAAATCCACAATAGTTCCGATCAGGACTAAAAACATTTTTAGTCCCAGTTTAAAAGGCACTAGCTCTCTAGGATCTTTAGTCCCGGTTGGTGTTATAAACCGGGACTACGGATCATCTTTAGTTCCGGTTAGATTCTTGTCAGAATCTGTCAGGCCGACAGTCATCTTTAATCCCGGTTTGTAACACTAACCGGGACTAAAGATGAGATCTTTAGTCCCGGTTGGTGTTACAAACAGGGACTAAAGATCTAAATGATTTTTAGTCCTGGTTGGTAACACCAACCGACTAAAGTGAAGGAAGGTGTTTTTTAACTCGCATGATTTTGTTGTAAAGAAATAAAATTAACTTGTTGCATGATTTTGTTGAATGATTAAAATTCATTTGAGAGGATCTGTTAAGTGAAAGGGGGTGGTGTTGTGTGGAGGTGGATGATTGAAGATAGAAGGAAGCTTTGATCTTACATTGTAATTACAAATTACCAAATTCTCAATATATTGTCCTGGTCGAGGTCTTGTTACTGGTTAGATCGTGTTAGATTCCAGTTCGTATGTTTCCCCTATGTTTTCATCAAACCCTAGCCACCGCGTCTAGTTTATTTAATGAATTGTTTAATTTCTTTGTTGTTAACCCTAGTCAGGACCAAAAAAATTTGGACAATAGCGGGAAATTATATTTAGTCCCGGTTGGTGGCTATAACCGGGACTAAAGATGAATTGAAAATAGCAGGAAATTATCTTTAGTCCTGATTGATGACACCAACCGGGACTAAAGATGAATTAAAAATAACGAGAAAATTGGATCTTTAGTATCTGTTTATGCCACCAAACGGGATTAATACATCTTTAGTCCTGGTTGATGACACCAACCGGGACTAAAGATCCAAGGGTATATATATATATATCCTGGTGCATATCGTCTTCTCCACTGATCCAACACTTAGCTCATTTTTCAAAGCTTCTCCCTCTCCCTTAGGGATGAAAGCGGGGACGGGAAAATCCCGTACCGACCGTCACCGAATACCAAAAATCCGGATCGAATACCGTATCCGCGAAAAAAATGAGAATGAAAAAAAAGGAACGGGAAAACGGGAACGGGAATGGTTGGGGTGTTTTCCCGACCGTATTCACGGATCCCGTATTTATCCGGGAAAATTCCCGCGGGAAATTCCCGTTTTTGAGCTCATGTGCATAATAAAACATTCACTCTAGCCTATTAAACCTTCACTCATAGAATTTTTGAAACATTGTAAGCTCATGTGCATAATAAAACCTTCACTCATACTATGAGATTATGTATGGTTACAATTGTTGCATCTAGTTAACTCTTTGAAGTGGTTATATGTGTATCGACGTTCTCGTTTTCTTTTACCAATTCCCGATCGTAATTGACATGCTCCCGACCGTTCCCGACCGTTCCCGATGTCCCGTATTACCGAATTCATTTTCCCGTCCGTCTTTCCCGTTTCCGTTTCCGTTCCCGCTAAAAAATATGGGAACGGGAATGGTTAAGGTCTTTTCCCGATCGTTCCCGACCGTTTTCATCCCTACTCTCCCTCTCCCTCTCCCTCTCTCTCCCTCTCCCTCTTCCCTCGGCAAGCAAGGGGAGGAGATGGCGGCAACGAGGGAGGAGGTGGCGGCAGTGGGGCACCATCTCCTCACCGGCGACGAGAGGGAGCCGGCGGCAGTGGCGAGCGGGAGCCAGTGGTGAGATTGATATATCCCTCGAGGGGAGCCAGCGGCGAGCGGGAGCCGACGGCAGCGACGAGCGGAAAATTGATGTTGTTGTTGTATTTTGTTATATATATAGTGTGGACGATTTTCTTGTATATATGTGTGAACAAATTTGTGCACAATTTGTTGTATATATGTGTGAATTTTGTTGTTGCATTTTGTTGTATTCGATCGTTGAAAAAATAATTTCAATGTTGTTTGCACATATATATGTATGTTATGTGTGTTATATATATGTGTTACGTATATATATATATATGCATATTTGCATATATATGTATAAATATATATGTGTGTAAACAAGCAGCAAGCTAACACCAGGAGGAATTTAAAAAAAATAAAAAAACCTTTAGTCCCAGTTAGTAATATCAACCGGGACTAAAGATGGCGGAGCCAGTCACGTGGCGCTGCCATCTTTAGTCTCGGTTGGTGTTATCAACTGGGACTAAAGATGTATCTAGTCCCGGTTGGTGTTACCAACCGGGACTAAAGCCCGGTTATTTCAATCGGGACTAAAGACGGCGATCTTTAGTCTCGGATTTATAGTCACGGTTTCATAACCGAGACTACATGGGGTTACCAATGAGGACTAGTGTGAGTTTCTCCACCAGTGTACAAAAGTCAAATATATAGGACTAAAGCTGAGTTTGATTCAGTAACTTGGCTAAAGCAGCTTCATCATTTACCGGAAGCATACTTCCCAAACTACTTAAATGATGCATTCTGTGTAAAAAAATTATCTTTAAAAATTTATTAAAAAATAAAAAAGCAACTTTAATACTTAATTAATCATGATCCATCTCATTTTGCACGAAGCAAATTAGCCAACCCGAACAGCCATTTCAAATGCACCCTATGAATGGTGGCAAATTATTATGGCAATGAATCAAAGTGTGTGTGTCTGTATATATAGCTTTAAACTTCATCCACAATTAAAAACATTGAAATTCAGTTTCCAAAATAACTATAAAAAATATGTAGCACGTGGCATAATTGTTCAACTATATTAAATTATTTAAGAAAAAGAGATGTGTGCTTAGGAATAAGTTGATGACTGTTATTTCATGCTGAATAATGCACAGTGTACATGTCCACAATAAATAAACATTAACAGAAAAAAAGAAGAAAATGACACTACTGCAAAATCGGTTTTTCGGACAAGGTCCTGGGTAGTTTCAGGCGGGTCATAAGTGGCCGCGCCTGAAAAAACCAGTCCACTTAAGCGACCGCACACGATAATGCCGCAACATCACATGCGGTCGATCTAAGCGACCACACGGGATAATCCATTTTCCCGTGCGGTCCCTTAAGTGGGCCGCACACGATGATGAGCCTATATATTCTACCCCAATCAGACTGTTGCCATTTTCAACTTGGCATTTTCAACTCGGCGTTTCTCTCTCCGAAAAAAGCCAAATAACATGCTTTGATTGCAACTCGAATTCTTTGATTGCAATCAATATAAAAGGTAACATGCTTGATCTTCTCTTTCATTTGCTTTCGTTTTTTTAAAATTTTATTGGTTGAATACAAATATATTTAAACTTTTTTGAATAGGTCATTTTGAGCTATTTTTATAATCTGTAGGTCAAATATATTGTTTGAATGACCAAAATTTTTTTTGGTAATAACTAGTGCATGATGGTCCAAGAAATTGTAGGTTCAGTTTTTAAGTAGGATTTGATTTTTCGTTTATGTAGTAAACACCTGCAATATAATATTTTTTTGCTGTGAATTTTTGAGGGAGAATAGAAAGGATATTTTTTGTCCTTGCTTTGATTACAAGAATCAGAAGATGTGGAAAGATCCGAATATAATTTTGAGACACATAATTCAGCGTGTATTTGTGGAGAATACACAGTTTGGACATATCATGGGGAAGTTGCCGCTCGTGAAGAGATTCCTGAAATTTACTTCGATGAGGCAGAGAATTTTATAATTGATGACATGTCTCATGAATTGATGGATGATTTTGGCGGCTCTGTTTTTGACGATGCAGAGGTTGATATTGATCATGAGGATATGTTGCGGCACGCTGAACAAAAGGTGCTAACAGAGAAAGCAAGAGAGTTAAACAATTGAGAGGAGTTGCAGAAATTAGCGAAAGATCTTTTGTACGATCAATCAAAGGGATGTGACATGGATTATACAGTGTTGCGGTCGATTCTAGAACTTAGATTGAAGGCCAGGCACGGATGGTCTGATACTAGTTTCAACGATTGATGGGTCTTTTGAGAGCTTTGCTTCATAAGCCTAACTTGTTGCCATCTAACACCTATCAAGCCAAGAAACTGATATGTCCATTATGTCTTGGTGTTGAAAAGATCCATGCAAGTATTAATCACTGTGTACTTTATCGCAAGGAATACACTGACTTGTACAAGTGTCCAACTTGTGAGGCGAGTAGGTATAAAACGGATAACAGTGCCGCCGATAGTGATGTTGCTAAACCAAAATCATTGGTCGAGCTAGAAAAAAGATTTCAGCCATGGTGATGTGGTACTTGCCAGTGAAAGATCACATGAAGTGATTGTTCTCGAACTCCACCGACGTCGAGTTGATGAGATGACATCAAGAGGGTCGAAAGACAAATGGTATGATTCGACATCCTGCCGATGCTCGACAATGGAGAAACTCTGATTCAAAGCATCCAGAATTTGCAAAGGATCCGAGAAATGTCAGGTTTGTGTTGAGCATGGATGGAATGAATCCGTTTGGTGACCTAAGCAGCTCGCACAACACTTGGCCTGTTTTGCTCACCATGTACAACCTTCCTACATGGTTATGTCAAAAGCAAAAGTACATTTTGTTGACTATCCTTATACAAGGGAAAAAGCAGCCTGGTATTGACCTAGATGTGTTTCTTGAACCTTTGATGAAGGATATGCAAGAAATGTGGGAAGAGGGTCTACGATTGTTTGATGAGTACCGCCGGGAGTATTTTACTATGCGTGCGATCATACTCATTACTATAAACGATCTATCAATAAATTTTTCCTCTCGGGATAGATTTAAGGAAAGACCGGATGTCTTATATGTTTGGACAACACATCATACATATACCTGACCTCATCAAAAAAGTTAGTTTACATGCGTCATCATCGTTTCTTACCACAGGAGCATAGGTATCATGCGGATGCTACATTTTTGACAAAACTATGGAGGAAGGTACTGCTCCTGAAGCAAAGGATGGTTCCACAGTGTTCAAGCTGACAAAGAGCATAAAGTCGTGTTCGGTAAGGGAAAGACTGCTACAGGCAAGAGGAAGAAAGAAGTGATAGAAAACACACTGCCCTTCAAGAAACATTCAATTTTTTTCAGGTACCTGACTTACTAGAAAGACCTGAAGATTCGTCATGCCATCGATGTCATGCACCTCGAGAAAAACGTGTTCGACAACACCATTAGGACTTTAATTGACATCCCTAGTAAGATAAAGGATGGATTGAAGTCACGTAACGACTTGGTCAATTTTGGCATAAGGAAAGATCTCCACCCGAAAGAGCTAACGAATGGTAAGATTGAGATTCCACCGGCATGCTACTCAATGACACTAGAAGAGAAAAAAGCTATCTGTAAATGTCTTTGTGGTTTGAAAGTGTCAGCTGGATTCTCATCGAATATCAGGAAACTAGTATCAATGAAAGATTTGTCAATTTCTGAATACAACGCACATGACTGTCATAAGATGCTTACGGTACTCCTCCCTATCGCTATAAGGACGGTGAAGCTAGTGCATACCAAGGTAGTAAGAACAAAGTTGTGCTATTTTTTAATCGAGTTTCACAGAAAGTTTTTGATCCAGAAGAATTAGGACCCCTTTAGAAATTCGCAGTCGAGATAGCTTGCTAGCTAGAGATGTTTTTCCCATCGTACTTCGATATGATGGAACATCTCATTGTTCACATTGTCCCTCAAATTATTGAACTTGGTCCTCTATACCTACATCAAATATGGGTGTACGAGCGATACATGGCTGTTCTGAAAGGGTATGTCCGTAATCGTGCTCATCCGAAGGGCTCGATAATAGAGGGTTACACAACTGAGGAGGTTGTCGAGTGTTGCCTAGATTATATGAAAGATGTCATCCCTATTGGGATACCAATGTCTCGACATGATGGAAGGTTATATGGGAAGAGGACTATGGGAAGAAAATATTTCTACGTCAACGATACAAAGCGGTATCAGATGCACACAGCAGTGTGCTTCAACAACTCGCCATTGTTGAGCCCTACATTGAGCAACACATTTTCGAGATCAGAGAATGCAATCCTGACGATTCGCCGATTGGGTTCTAAAAGAACAGAAGCACAGTTTTTCTCAATTGCTGAAGGATCAAAAGCTACCGTCTGGTAAATCACTAGAAGAAAAAAATAATAGAAAGACTTGCAGCTAGCCTAACAAGTCTTGTGACCTCATGGCAAGGGTATGACATCGACGGATATTCTTTGTACACAATCAGCAAATACAGGAAAAAGCACATCACAGAACAGTGGGGTTCATGTCGAAGCGTTGGACGCAACAGGGCAGCAGAAATCTTACTATGGGATTATACAAGAAATCTAGAAACTTGACTACGGTTTAAACATTCAGATCCCTGTTCTCAGATGCCAATGGGTGAAAGACAACATGGTAGACAAATTTGGATTTACGTATGTTGAACGGAGTACAATTGGACATAAGGATGATCCATGGGTCCTTGTCGAGCCTGTTGCATAAGTTTTTTATGTGAAGGATCCTTCCGATGAAAAGATGGATATTATTGTATCGGACAAGCAACACATCATTGGTATTGACAACATTGAAGACGCGTCTGATTATAATCAATACGACACCATTTCATTATTCACAGATCTTCCTATGCGGATCAAGCGTATTGAGAGTGTCCTCGAGGAATCAAAGTTTTCATCCGTGCGGACGGATGTTAATCCAAAAATTATGAAACATTAGTTTGTTTTTGTGTATAATATATTTTTGCGAATGAATGTATCAAACTTATGGTGTTACAAGTGAATGTGTGGTTCTATATCAAACTTATGGTATTTGTGTGGATGATTAATGTATTTTTAGTAACAATCATAAAGGTGATTAAAATAAATGAAATAATTAATACGTTAATTAGTAAAATAGTATTTATATTAATTAATAAAATTAATATGTGCGTTGATATTTTTTCAGTTTTATAGTTGAGCAAATTATAAATGGGCGGCGATTATCTCGTGTGGGCGGCTTAAGGGCCCGCACGAAAAAACTATCTTTCCGTGCGGGCCACTTAATCTGCCCGCATGGAAAGAGTTTTTTTCCTGCGGGCCCTTAAGCACCCGCATGTGATAATCGCTGCCTATATAGGGCGCGCGGGCTCCAAATTTTTCTAAGTCCCGACGAATCTAGATCTTGCACCGTCATGCTGTCAAAATTTGGAACAACCGCCACCTTCACCGCCACCGATCGCGCCGCCACCTCCACCGCCTCACCGACCGCCGCCCCTCCATCGCCATGTCCCTGCCGCCACTAGCCACCGCCGCCCTACCGAGCGTGGCTGGCCACCGCCATCGCCGCCTCGTTCTCCAGCCATCTTGTTCTCCAGCCCAGCCGTCGTCTCGTTCTCCAGCGAGCCCCGCCGGCCATCGCCGTCGCTGTCGCCACTGCCTCGACCTCCACTGAGCCTGGCCACTGCCTCGTTCTCCATCGAGCCCCGCCACAACACGCCTCTCCACCAAGCCCGGCTGCCGTCCTCGCTGCCACCGCTTCGACCTCATCAAGCCCGACCGCCACCCTCGCCCGGCCGCCGCAACACGCCTCTCCACCGAGCCCGACCACCACCTCCTCTGTCTTTTATTCATATGTAAGTAATAATTATATTGCATTAATATAAACCAAATAAAAAGAGCAACAAATAAAATACATTTGTTAGCAACAAATAAACCATTTTTAGGGTTTATTTTTAAAAGATGGATTGAGATGCCGAACACGAAAATAAACACACGTATATATCAATCGACATCGAGTAATGAATTGGCTGCCTTCGATCGATCTGTCGATGTTAATTCAGCGTGAGAGTAGTAGGCAGCATGTCACCACGCATGCATTGATCGATCGATGGATATATCTATCTATCTAGGCATTGGGCTCTGTTGCAAAGGTGTGACGAAGACAACGAGTTAATTTATACTACAAGCATGCTAGAGTTTACAGATGATGGTTATATATATATATATATATATATATATTTATCAATTATAGATAGATCTTTAGCTATAGGATTTTATCATGATTGTAATATGTAATCTGTTTGCATGGTGGCATTTCTTTTCTATCTTGTCAATTAATCTGTTATGAGTCGGCTGAGGTCGTCTGTTTGAAACATTGTAATAAGTAGTTGTATAATTTTTTAAGCAAAGTCGAATATGTCTTTATTTATTATGTTAAAAAAATTTACTATCTTTCATTGATGGTATGTATGATTTAGTTGTACATTTTTAAATTAAGATGTTATTGATAATTGATGCCTTAGAGAAATTAAATAGTATATATAACGTGGCCTCGATCAAATTCATGCATGGTGGCTGATCTAGAATTTTCCCAAGCCTAGAGCTCAGTTAGTATAGTTTACATAATTTTGGTTTTATCATGTAACTTTTAAAATTTTAAAGTGCTTTCGGTGGATATTTAGGTTAGGTTAGCCAGACTCATCTCTCTGTCCCGCATGGATAAACATAACCAAATCTCCTGAATTCTAAGAAAAAAATTATCAAAAGCGAACGAATTTAAAAACCGACTCAAATACAGATAACATATAAAATATCAACGAAAATATCCTCAATTTTATAATAATATAGGTAATTAATTAAAAACACCATTATTTAATCAAAACACCATTCATCAGAAATTTGTGATATATAATTTGTGAAAATGTTGACCATGTGAAAACAGTCAGATGAAGTGTGCATTTAATATCTTGTGCTTGCGGCAGATTATAATCCACTTTTGTCGTGACCTTGATCTCGTATTACTTGCTAAAGAGATTATGTATGTATATATATATAATTATGTATGTATATACGCATATATATATGTATGTGCATATATATATATGCATATATATAAAATTATGTATATTATATGTAGTTAAAATTAGATGAAAACAAGATGACTTGTGTTATAAACAATCGTAGATCAAATGTCAAACGAAAAAGCCCTCCGAGGCACCCAATGTCGAACGAACGCAAAAGACGTCTAGTGAAAGGCACATGGCAGACACCAAACGATTCTTTCGAGATAGAAATTACGTCAGCATCACGGTTGAAGATGACCCCGACTACATCCCTATCAAGCAAGCAGTAAGTTGAGCCATAGTGTTATGAACTAATCCATCTTTCCCTTAGTCGCGTTTAACGTTTTCTGATGTAATGTCCGTACAGATGGAAACACAGCACCGCTCAAAAAGAAAGGCCACCAAGTCTGCCATCATAGCCGAAATCAAGATGGACACAACAACGTCTGTTCCAGAGCCTACTGACATGTCCGCAAGCATTGGAGGACGTCAAAAGAAAAGACATGGTCAGAGAAGTAAGAACCAACCCCCAAGGAGACGTACTACATAATCTCTCTAAACCAAGATGAGAAGCTAGTGGAGCCAAAGGTGGCGATGACTAAATTTAGCAGCACATGCGGGGTACTGGCCAGAACCCACGGCCCGCTAAATGTAGATTCCTAGGAGCAAGTGGATGCCAACCTGAAGACATTTATGTGGAATTAGTTACAGAAATGGCTTGTCTATCTGCCTGATGCAGAGGTTTTGGGAAGAGAGTTTGCGTTGAAAACGATGGCACATCGATGGAGGTAGTGGAAGTTTGGCATGAAGACATATTATGTACAAAAGAACAAGTCTCCATTTGAAGAATATGGTGGTATTACGCCCGCCGAATGGGACAAGTTCGTCGCAAAGAGGAAAAGCCCGGAAGCCTTAGCGCGGAGGAAAAAGATGTCTGATCTAGCTAAAAGAAACAAATACCCGCACCGATTGGGCTCGAGCGGCTACGATGGTCATGTAGAGAAGTGACGAGCAACTGAAGAGAAGTTTGCAGCCCAAGGCAAACCACTGCTTGTCGAACCACTAAAGGAAAGGAGCAAAAACTGGGTCTGGGCACGTAGCACGGGTCAAATCACTGACGAGGGAGAGATCCTTTTCGAGGACCCTGATATCGAGCGTGTGACCACTAGTCTCCAGGAGATTGCGGAGAAAGATAAAGTAGGGGAGTTCATTGCCAAGAGGGAGAATGATCAACTGACAGCTGTATTAGGCAACCCTAAACATTTCGGATGAGTAAGAGGTGTATCGTCAATAACAAGTTGAAAGGAAGGGTTTCCAGAGGAAGCTAGGAGTTACAAGAAACGAGACAGTTACAAACAAAAACTAGAAGAAAAAATAGCAGCACAAGTAGAACAACATTTCTACTCTCTTGTTGCTCAAAATCGCCAAGCCTTCCCAAACTTATTTGGTGAGTCTGAAGAACCGACAGTTCAGGTGCCAAGAAGTGTCGGGTCAGTAGAAACATCACCTTATCTAGTGGATCACATCACTAGTCTGATGCCATGCAGCCTACTCGTGCCAATAGGAAGGGCTGGGAAGAGAAAAGAGGAGGGAACAGAACTTGCGATACCAGGCCGTCAATTTCACAACTCTCCAATCCCTGAAGAATATGCAAGGGTGCAAGTGGCCAAGGTGCATCCAGAGCATAATAGTTTGGAGCTAGATATTCCAACACTAGATGGGATATAACTGCTTGGGGATGCGGTGAACCAGTTCATATGGTGGCATCGATGAGATATCCTCCTGGTCGGTCCATCGCCTTCAACCCCAATCCCGCTGGTTCCTAAGATTGCTGCTGCTCCTGCACCGCCTTCTCCACCAGGGCCAGATTTGCCACCAAATCGACATGCTTCCCCACCTCCCTCATCCCCACTAAAAGGGCCTGATTCGCCACATCCGTCACCCCCTAAAGTCCCTGCAGAACAACCTTCAAAGGAAATAGAAGATATTCATCAATATCCTTCGACACCATAGTCAGCTTTGGCGCTACCTGCTCTGCCTCTTTAGAAAGCCACAACTCTCCCAAGTCCAACTAAGCTTGAACCTCGTCGACTTATCCCAAAAATGGTACGATCCACTTATGATCATAAAGAAATGGCCGTATACGAGCAAAAGTTAGTGTTCCAGGCCTTCAAGGGGAGAGTGCCAACTGACAAGAAGCAAGATGAACCTCCGAAGTTGTCGGATTCACAGAAATCAGTGAAAAATCAGGTGGAGGATATTCAAAACTGGACGTTCGATGAAGTGCAAAAAAAGTACGAGTACGGAAAACCGTTATTACCATGGCACGTCATGGAAGACCTACTCTAGGAGATGAGGTTGATGCATGATTGGTACTTAAAGGCAATAAAAAAGGACCTTGGCTTGATTATTGTGAAGGTCCTAAATCACGCTTTCGTCAGTGGACCTAATGGGATGCTCGTCATCGATTTCAACAACCTTCATGCATTTTTCAAGCTCGACAAAATTGATATAAATCTAGTTGCCGCGTTTTGCTTATAAGTCAATCACATTTTATGACATAAATGAATTCATTTGCAAACTAACTTTTGATAAATTACTTAGGATGCAATTCCATGACGCCGAAAGGGCCCATCGAGTAGTAGGATACGTCAACCCAACAAGGGTTTGCTGGACAGAACACACCGTGACAATTCGTGAAGATTCTTTTGAGTTGAAAGATAAATCAAAGGCCGAAAAAGAAGCTGTCATCAAACAAATGCACAAGAAAAAGATGGTCAATGTAGCAATGTAATTGGGGAAAGCGATGATCACACACAAAGACAAAAATATCATCATGGTCCCTTATGCTTTGCGGTACGTAATATTTCTTCCATACTACTGTTATTTTACTACAATATCACCTACGATTAACATATCTTTTTTACAACAATCACTATATACTATTTCTGGTATATCCATGAGACCACTTGGTCATAGTGCTGGATCCGGCACACTACGTCGATGATACATTCAAAGAATTTCTCGTTTTGTTAAATTTGTAAGTACTGTTATGCATCATTTAATAAGTATTGGCTGTTGTACTCTCAAAGACACAATTGACTCAAACAAATATTTTGTCTACATAGAGCACACAAATATTACGTAGACCATAATGAACCAGTCAATAATCCACAAAAGAAGAAGCTTCTCGTGAAGACACAATGGCCGGTAATTACATGTCCGCTATACTGACATTTCTTATACTTGTTTAATTCAAAATATTGACGTATACAGTTTTGGCAGCACAGTGTTATAAGCAACCACCAGGCACTAACTTATGTGGATACTACGTGTGTGAGATGCTTAGAATCAACGGGAGATACACTACAAAGTTTGAAGAAGTAAGTCTAGAAAATATATTTTTACACATTAAGATCTTGTATAATTTTCCTAACTATCAATGTGTATTCCTTCTTAAACAGATCCCGTCCATTCCAGTTGTAGCGAACCGATTCGACAATCAAACCATACTAAACATGTGTGCAGATATTTGCCGCTGCATCCGCTGCGATGTCTGTAACCATTTGGGCAAATTTTATGATCCGGAGAGCCAACTTGCAATGGAGGATACTTTCAAACGACTTAGAGAGTGGGAGAAAGAATATATGTGACCAAACATTTCGGAGACATATATTTTATGTGCTTTCGATCGAATTATTGTACAATGCGAGACGATAACATGATATGTATATATGTGTATGTGTACATATGTCTATTATATCTTTTTATGATAATATAATGTGATTTCTTAATACGTGCGACTAACGACAACCTCGATATGTAGTACGTGTATCATTCAATAATTTAATTTAAATATAGGACGAAATATTCCCAAACGGCTCAGCAAACACATATAATGCCACACAAAAAGATCTATCTTCCCGTGCGGTCGACTTAAAGAACCACACAGAAAGATCTATTATCCCGTGCGGTCATATTAAGTAGGCTGCACGGGATAATAGATCTTCCTGTGCGGGCCGCTTAAGCCGTCCGCACGGGATAATAGATCTTCCCGTGCGGTTAGGCCGCCGACACGCAAAAATTTGATTTTCCCAAACCTTCTCGGGCATGCGGGTTGGCCTTCCGCACGGGAAGATGCCTTTCGGCACGCACGAAAAAAGCGATTCTGCAGTAGTGTGGTTGGCTGATTGTCTAGTACTTTAGCTAGTCATACTCATCATGTAATATTTGTCCCTTATATATCTAGTGAGTTCTTGTTTCAATATATTTATTCATTAATGATCATGATTATAGATATTATTTAGTGAAATGTTCTAATTAACTAATATCTACCCTTAATCAAATGATTTAATTCAAAAGTTAAGGCAAAGCAGTTGAACGATGCATGCCTAACTTTGTGCGGCAGATTTCGGCTGATTAGTCGCATGTAAAACAAGAAACATGGTTAGTATATGACTAAATAAGTGTTAATTAATAAAAACTTAAACATAGGTTTATTTTATTTTTCAAAACACCTTATATGTGAAGTTTTTTTACGAAACACATCTTTTAGCAGTTTACAAAATGTAAAGAAAAACTGGAAGATCGAATAATCATAACTAAGTCTAAGAGAGAAGGGGTGTTGAATGGTAGGAACATCAAAACCCAGAATTGTTGGTGAAATTAATAGTTGCCCTCAAATTCTTGATGGAAATATGAAGAAGACGTACTGGTTGAATCAGATCAACGCTGGCCAGATCGCCACGATATCGCCCGTTAGATCGCTCGTAGGTCTTCTTGCCTACTTTCTGCCGCTCCCATGCTGCCGTTGGTCCAACCGCTCGTGGTACTCTAGTCAGACCATCGGGACCCAGAAAAACACAAATCGATGAAACTCTTGAAAGTAGATCAATCTTATTGCATCAATAGGTGTTTACAAAGTGCATCTAAAACACTCTTCTCTCCACTCACGAACTAAAATTGAAGGCTTTAAGCAAACCCTAACTTTTTCTCTCCCAAAAAATCGATATCCTTCTAATCTCAACCCCTCTTCTATTTGTATCCAAAACATGGCTATCCACGAATGTAATTAGAACTAGGACTCCTAATCACATAGAAACCTAGCAAACTAGGGAAACAACATCCTCGTACAACTACACGCTCCAATCTTCCCAAACTTGGACTCCAATCCAAATTTGACTTCTCTTTTCATACACACACAATACCACACGTATGCCATGTGGAAACCTTCATCTCCACATGCATTATTCTCTAGCCTGAGCATCCACATGATATCTTTGACCGTCTGGACCTCAATTTCTCCCAAGCCTAGACCCGATCCATCATCGGCTATACTCACATGGTCTCAAGCAACACCTGCACATGAACAACAAAGAAACTTCATATCTGAGTACAAGTTCACATCAACTTGACTCACATCAGCACACAATAGTATCACATATGAATAGAAACCATCGAGAAGTCATAAACATGAAACAATCTAAAAAAAATCCACGAAAACAACCCAAAACCAACTTCCTTCCGGAGTCTGCCAATCTTACCGTCGGGCTAGCCAGTCAGACTGCACCGACACCACCGATCCGACCGATGGCACCTGCATGGTCCGACCGGCCTCCCATTGTCACAATCCAGAAACACTATTCACCGTATTTTCATAAACACTTTCCTTTGACAATTGTTCATCACCAAGATTAAACATCACATGATTCTACAATCTCCACTTTGATAAATACATTGGCAACATCTCTAAAATAAAAATTTGTGTTTCCAAAAATAAAAACAAAAATGGATCAAAAAGCACAAACGACTCAAAAATCAAAAAAGTGAAAATAAAAACTCCCTTTTTAAAGAAAGAATTTATCCCCCATATTTGCAATAAAAGTAAAAGTCGACTATTTTTAAATCAAAACAAAATTTTCAATCTTCCCCTTTCAAGAAGCATGTACTTTGTATATTTATCCCCCTTTTACAATGATTTCATCAATAATTTTAAAAGAGAAAAGTAAAGCACAAATGTCATGATTGTCACTTGTAGTAATCAATTTTTATTTTCTATTTTCTGATTTTGTATTTTTGAGAGCTTTGCAATATACCTACAACAATTTAAGGTCATGTGCTGTAAGACAAAAAAGATAAATTCATCAACTAGCTAACAAGCTTCATTAGAGTATAAACATGAATTAAAAATATTATAATTAAGCTCAAATCAGCAACAAAGATTCATGATTTTAGTCAATTTATAATACAACATATTCACTAGTATATAGGTTAAAAGAAAAACCTCCACATATAAACATATTGCATTATTACTCATTCTCAAATTAACTCCTTCTCGTAAAACAAAAATCAAACAAACTTTCAGCATATATTTGAGTTTTTTTCTCACTTTGACATTGAATATTGAACATAAAATCTCTCAAGTATATGCTTCTCATCAAGATTGTTTTCAAGAATTTGACACATATTATTTTTCTCACTTTTCTCACTGCGATTACGTCCTTATTGTCATTTTCAAGAATTTAACATTTATTTTTATCTCTCATAAAAATAATTAAAAATAAATACAAGAAAAATTTGAATTTGCGGCATTTGAACAAATAAAGAGCAATTAGCAAAATAATAATCCAACGAGCATACATGCAGTGTATGCATTAGTTATCCAAACTAGATTGAATATTTTCTTAATTCACGTAAAAAGTTAAGTGTCATATACCATCTCACTTAAAAGTAATATCTAAGACTCATAAAATAATAAAATACATATAAGCTAACATAGAAAAAAAATATATCTTAAGTATTTTGCTAGCAAACACAAAAATACACTAGAGGTATAAAACAAAGTTATTTTTTTCTTTTTTTTTCAATTAGCTATTTAGAACATAGCCTAAGTAGGTGTGGCAAGCCAAGAGTTGTGGCGTCGCAAACTGAGACGTAGAACCAAACATATCTCATTTATGGTCTATGCGCGCACAGTGGCTGTACTATGAAATGGGGGAATAATGAGCAACCTTTTCTCTCTTCTTGCATCATATCCCAGTTTGATGGTGCTTTCTCCAAACATATGTTAACGATGAGATGACATATCGAGCATAGAGCACGATCGAATTATTGCTATAGCTTTCTTTCCAAAAAAAGTTCATAGAAAGGTATATTGCATACTTTTACATCACACTAAATGGCTCAGTGATCTGATCAATCTGAACTCCTTCAATTAGTTTATTACTGGTGCAGACAATATTTCTTTGACTGCGATTATTTCCTAACCTCGCATAATATAACAAGACCTGTGAGCTAAAATGCGTTGTCCTTTGCATTGGACGCAGTTGCTAACAACAGACACACTTCTTTTCAGACGTTTTCTGCTGACAGGAACGGCTCAAATAATTGTTACCAAAACTTAATAAAGATCATGGGTTCGTATGTTTTTGAAGATGTGTGCATTATATGTACATAATGCATCTAGGTCAATCGACCCTACCATCCAACTAATCAGGCGCGTCACCCCACATACGAACCCATCCGTTGATTCGTCGCGACCGACACTAAAGCACCGGATCTCATTAGAACTCTGAAGTTAAGTATGTTGTGACGAGAGTAGTACTAGGATGGATGACCTCCTGAAAAGTCCTTATGTTATGCTATATCTGGCGGAGTTGCAACTGGTGTTTAGATTAGGTTGCAACCAACATCAAGTGTGTTGCAACTGGTCAACCACCAGAGCCGCACGCCAGTTGCAACTGGTGTTTAGATTAGGTTGCAACCTCTAAACATAAGTTGCAACTAGATAAAATTACAACCAACTATGGGCGGTGAGATTGATGTATCGCAACTGGTGGCACCAACAAACTGGAGTTGCAACCAACACTAGTTGTAGCTGGTGTTTAGATCAAGTTGCAACCAATTGCAACTAGACGGTCAGTGATATTAGTGTGTCGCAATTAGTGTAACAAACTGTTGACATCAAATCTGTACCGCCGCTGTGGTGTGTTGACTAAATTGATGCAGCACTAAGTATGAAAAGAAACGTAATATCTAGACAATCAAGCACTTGAACGATTTTCAGGGTGGTAGATGCCTAAGTTAATCTAATCTAGTAAACAATTTAGCCGCTATCGGCAGAAACCCTAAACCGAGAAACGACCGATAGAGCTAAATCGAGATACTAGGACTAGATTCAATAGAGACATATGATAAATAATCAGACAAAGATATTAACCGAATCGAAGCAATCCAAGAGGTCAAATGTACTGATGCAGCCTTAGACGCCGCTGACGTAGCCAATACGATTCCCTGAGCCGATGGGACCTTAGACTTACCCCTTCGCCGGAGATCAAAGTCGATGCAGCCCCGCGTCAGGTGCCAAGTTCCACCAGATAATAAAGCAGAACAAATAAAAAATGTGGCGATGCGCCGAATTGTATGGATCGAGAGATTGATTTACATGGACCCCGGGCTTACATATTTATACCCGCAGACTAACAGAGATCCAAACAGATTGCAAATCCAAACTTACCTAAAGATAAAAGGAAACAAACAGAGTCCTTATTGGACACTAATACACTTTCTAAAGATAAAATAGAAAGCTAACAAACTCTACCTAATTAATAGATACAAGCCGCATCCTCCCCGAACTCGGTGTCTTCTGGATAAGATTTTCTCAAACGGAATCTAACAAGAATCCGACCACTGAGGATGTTGACAACATAAAACCCTCATCGGCTGATGCAGAACTCTAAGCCAATTCTAGCTTTGAGCCGATATGAACACTTAGCCGATGGGGACACTGGGGCTTACCAAATTCTGGTGTTAACACATGCCCCCCAGTTTTAGAGTATGAGAAGTCATGCTTCAAAATTATCTTTGCCTTGATCGGCCCAATACTGATTCTTCTCTTCTTCTTGACATCGGCTCTCATAAGCCAATACCATCTGTATTAGATGAGCCAGGATGTCAAACTCATGGAAGAAAAATTTAAATCTGATTGGCATTAACAACCCTTGGAATGCGAGGTCTGCCAGCTGCTCATCACTTAAATTCAAATTATAACATCGGTTACGAACATTACGAAACTTTTGAATATATTCCTTAGCCGGTTCCCTTTCTTGCTGTTTAATTGATAGTAAGTCTGCAAGCTTCAACTCATCAACCCTAGCAAAGACGTACAGGTGAAATTGCTTCTCAAGATCGGCCGAACCTCTGACAGAGTTTGGTGGCAATGATGAAAACCATGTGAAAGCCGATCTAGTCAAAGACAATGGAAAAAGTCTAACTTTCAGAGCTTCTTCAGCCGATGCCTCCCCAGATTGAACTAAGAATCGGCTGATATGTTCCATTGTAGATATACCATCTTGCCCTTAAAACTTGGAGAAGTCTGCAACCTTGTATCGGATTGGAAATGGTATTCTATCAAACCTCTCAGGATATGGAAGCCGATACACAGAAGTTCCACTTTTGGGTTTAATTCCAAATTGCTCCTCCATTACTTTCACAATTATATTAGTCCAATCTTCTTGAGACTGATACCTTTGAGTTTTCTCTAGTTGATACTGTTGCTGTGGCCCTTCATGCTGATACCGATCAACTTGCCCCCCAAGCCAAAATTGTTGTTGCCGATGATGTTGATGTCGCTCATTAATTACCTTGGGAACCATCTCCTCGATCAAACCATGTAATGTACTTGTCAAAACTCCAGATTGACCGAACACAACACAATGAACGATTTTATCAACCATCTCTTGAAGTGTCTTGTCGTCCATCGGCTCGGTAGATTGTTCCCTGTCTTCATTCATCGGCTTGAGAGATTGTTCTTCCTCGGCCTCTGACTTCTAATCAAACAATTGTGTTGCAATTATGGATCCCACGAGTCGTGTAAAAACAATATGTTGTCAACAACGCGGTCCCACCGGGCGTGCTAAAAATGTGTTGACGCCAAATCTGTACCGCCGCTGTGGTGCCAAAAGATGTGTTGATGTTAGATCACACGCTAGCCTGGGAGATCTGCTTAGCTCTAGTGCAGGTCCTAAAATTGATGAAGTGCGGGCGTGCTAGTTAGTTTGATCCTGCTACTGACAAGATGTACAAAACAACTAAACATAAAGCATATTAGCCGATAGGTCGATAACCAAAACAGCCGATCGGCCGGTAAGCCAATGGAGCGATTTCAGCCGATGCCGATGTCAGCCGATGCAGTTAGGGTTTCAATCCATCGGTTGTGTCCTGAGCAAACATCTATATAAAGGCGATCGGCTTATGATAACATGGTGATATAGTAATGTAACATAACATCAACAAATCTCATGATAAAATAGACGTTGATATGAAGGTTAAAGCACACGTTGGCTGGAGGTCCGATGTCATTAAATCCGATAGTGTTAACGACCAAATTTGGTAACCAAATCCCCGGGTTTGAAGCCAAGATTGAAGCGGAATCGAAGAAGAAACATGATCTGCGGAGAAACAGAGGCCGCGTCAGCTAAGTCCGAATCGGCTGGGAAGCCAGTCGACTGAGTCCGAGTCGGACCAGGATAGCCGATAGCCGATTTCGATTGAGGATAGAAGTGAAGCCAGTCCCGAAAGAAAATCTTAAGGATAGAGTATTGGATTTGGTTTCCAAAGTGCTTTGAAGATATTGCCATCTATGGATAATGTCCTGTAACGACAATTGCATCTTTAAATTAGGATATTTTGTATAATTTCTTTTAGATATTGTCAGTTTGTTTAGAAATATTTGTAATCTAATCTATAATAGGAATCGTGTCCGTCATGGACTCATTGTGTATTCGGGTATAAATAAGACCTGAGGGCTTGTAAAACATATATCAACAATCAATACAATCTCGACGCATCGCCAAACCTTTTCGTTTTTACTTCTCTCGACAAGTTCTTGTTTTTGCTCGGGTTGCATCGACATCGATCTACAAACGAGGTAATTCGTTGTTGCAAGTGGCTTGTATCGTCGGGGTTAGTGCTTACATCATCATGATGCTCTAATTTCGATGTTATAAACTGCTTGAGTTATCATATGTGACATATAATCTAGAATAATGTCTAGATCTATCTTGCAATCGAATGAGTTCTCTTTGAAAACAGCAGCCGATGGAGCTAGATCTAGATGTTGATTTGGATTATATGGCGTGTCTACCGTCTCGAGGGGTTCTTATTGGCCCATACAAATCTAGTGTTTCTTCTTGTACTTAATGCTGCATCAAATCGATCTGTTAAGTCGCTTTTAGAATATATAGATCTGTTCAGCATAATGCTTACCATTAGAGACAGTGCCGGGGTTTCAGCCGGTCTTACCTGTTTTAATCGTCTTTTTAGTAATAATTACTATTAGATGTATTAGAGCTGCCTTTATATTAAGATCTCAATCTATTTAAATTCCATAAGCCAGTATCAATCTGTTTAATCATATCAACAGCCGATTGATCTAGGTTTATCGCATTTAACTCAGATTAATATCTTTTTATAAAATATATCGGAGTATTAGCCGATTTACACTAGATCTGCGACATCGGCTGGGTTATGAATGCATATAATTTTTATACTAATGCACTTTTGGATCTAAGTGATTTATACTGTCTCATTATACTATCGACCTATCCCAATCACTTAGTCTAAACGTGTGTTGGGATAACGATTATATGTTTATTGATTTCTTTAGCCGATCGAGTAGGATCTAATCTTAACCCAAACACATATTTTTTGTTTTCTTGTTGGTTACAGGATCAAACCAACTGGCACTCCCGAATTTCACCAAAGGCAATCAACTTGGACCTGCACTAGAGTAAAGCAAATCTCTCAGGCTAGTGCGTGAGAAGCTTTTCTCATCAACACGCTTTTGGCACGCCCAGTGGGACCTCTGCAAACTTCCAAGTTTGATGTGATGTCTAACACCAAAACTCCAAAGATCGACCAAGAAAATGTCATCCCGGTGACATTGGAGCAATCGTCGGGAACAACTAGCCGACTACAAGCGATGGTGTAGTGGCTGCAGGCTCATTATCTGCAATCGTTCACCCAGACCAGATATAGGGCAGTCCTCCAGAAATTCAAGTTCTCCATCGAAGACTTTGACATGTCTAATGAGGACAATATAGGAAAGAAGAAGATGGAGGACATCAAACAAGAGGAGGACGATTCGGGGCCCCACACACTACAGGACCGAATCGATTCGGCTGTCCATCACGCGCTTGTCAACCAGTCTGGGATACTGGTTAACACTCTCAACAATATAATAAGCACCATGGTTGATTCAAAGATAGCCGAGCAACTACCAAGAGGGCCAACGTACTTCGCCGATGGCCAATTCCCGCCTTACAGGACGCTATCTACTCACGGCCTACCGATCCCACCACTAGGACAGCCGAACCCCCAAGGAGGAGCACCAATGCAGTCGAATCCACAGGCATCAGCTTCAGAGCCGCGTCCTAAGATACTGGTCAGGCAACAACCTCAACACCAGGGCCACGACACCTCAACAGTGACCCAGGAGAAGTTGAAGAACATGTTCAACGCCAATCGACCACCTATCATGTCTAAAGAGCCGATTGGCAGCTTCGCGCCAGAACCACATCTCAATGCCAACGGTAATCGACCTCCTTCTGAGCAGCCGCCCCAGTTTGCGTCTCGGCCGCCTCGCACTGCAAACCAGTTCCAATATCAATATCTAGGAGGCCACTACGAGCAACAATACCAGCCGCAGATGCCACCACTCCAATATCGGCAAGGACCAGTTCACTACGAGCAGTACGAGCCGATACCTCAAGTTCAAGCTCAAGACAATAGACCTTGGGCCGACCTGATTGCCGACATCATGCGTGATCAGTTCGGCCTTAAACCCAAGGATTCCGGCAACATGTACCGGTACCCGTATCCGGAATACTTCGAGAGGGTGCCCCTGCCAATCCGGTACAAGGTGTCGGATTTCTCAAAGTTCTCTGGGCAAGACAACGTGTCCACCTATGAACACATCAGCCAATTCCTAGCTCAATGCGGGGAGGCATCGGCTACAGACGCGCTCAGAGTGCGTTTATTCCCGCTATCGTTATCAGGATCGGCTTTCACCTGGTTCTTATCCTTGCCTTACAATTTAGTACAGAGCTGGGCCAATCTCGAAAAGTAGTTCCACAGCTACTTCTACTCTGCACCCACGAGATAAGTTGTTGGACCTCACCAGCATCAGGCAAAAGCACGAAGAATCGGTTCAAGACTATATTCAACGCTTTAGAGATATGAGAAACCGTTGCTATAGCTTGGAGCTACTAGACTTGCAGCTAGCCGATTTGGCTTTTCACGGACTTTTGGCTCCAATCTGTGAGAGGTTTTTGGCTCAAGACTTTGAAAGCCTGGTCCACTTGGCCCAAAAGGTGACAGTCCACGAGCAAGTATTTCAAGAATCGAAGAAAACCTTCAAGAAAGTCACCCACGTCGCCTACGCACCAGACTCAGACTCAAGTGACAGTGACGTAGAGGTAGCGACAGCCGAGTGGACCAGAAACAAGAAGGCCATCACGTGCCAATGGTTCAAGAAATCGGCTAAGGAAGAAAAATACGATTTTGACATAGCTAAAGCCGATAGGATCTTTGATTTATTGCTGAGAGAGAAACAAATATAGCTTTCGACCAACCACGTCATACCATCGGCCGAGGAGCTCAAAAAGAAGAGGTACTGCAAGTGGCACAACACCACCTCTCACAGAACCAATGATTGCAAGGTCTTCCGCCAACAGATACATTTGGCCATCGAGGCAGGGAAGATTAAGTTCGAGGAATCGGCTAAGCCGATGAAGGTCGACAGCAATCCCTTCCCTGTCAACACTATCCAAGCCAGTCCCGCGCGAGCTGATCGACAGGGCAGAATGGCGTACAACTTAGCCGAGGACCAACAAGAGCCGACTGTAGTGAGAGCTGCGCCGATTAATACGGTTTACACCGGCGGCCGTTCGGCCGACCGTCGGCCCAGACAGACGGACAACCGAGTACGATTCCAGCGCAGGGTCCAAAAAGAAGAAGAGAGCCAACGCGGTAAGCCATACCAGAGGACACCCGATCGGCTGGGTGTAGCATACTACCGCCGCCATGACAGCTGTGATCCGCATTGGCGCTGTGAGTTCTTCAGGTTCTGCTGGGAGCAAGGAATGAGACTGCCCACCCTTGAAAATTGCCCGACATGTAGCGAATACAGGGAGTACGAATACAGGGATTCACCGATGGAAAGTTCTAGCCGATTCATCCCCCGAGCCGTTCAACTTAACTAGCGAAAACTTCCCGTCCATGATCAGCTCGGCCCAATCCACCAGGACTTCTTTCAAGAAGAGGATGAAGAGGAGGCTGATGAAGAACAATCGGCCAACCCCCAATGGTGCCCTTCGGACCTGTTCACCAAGACACATAAAAGAAAAATTCAAAGGCTTAAGAGTGAGGGACAGGAAGAAGAAGTCTAGCGGATGATCCAACAGCAACAACATCGGTAGGGCGCAAAGCCATGGCGTGTTAAGAAACAGGCAACCCCAGTCGACGAGAGCCCGGCCGACAAGGCCAAAAGGGCGGTGAAGGGCAAAGGAGTGGTCACTACATCGGTCAACATGGTTTTCATAATGCCGATCGAATTTGAGGCTGTCGAAGCCGATGCAGACACAGTGGAAGAAACCTTGTCTAAGCTGGTACTATCCCTGGAAGAACCTATCTTTGAGAAACCTGAGGGGACCGAGAATCGACACTTGAAGCCCTTATATGTCAAAGGATTTGTCAATGGGAAGCCGATGGCCAAGATGCTAGTTGGAGGGACTGTTGTCAACCTAATGCCTTACACAACCTTCAAGAAGTTGGGTAAAGGAGCCGAAGATCTGATCAAGACCAACATGGTGCTCAAGGACTTTGGCGACAACTCTTCAGAAGCCAAGGGAGTTTTAAAATGTTGAGCTGATTGTCGACAGTAAAACTGTGCCCACTACGTTTTTTGTCATCGACAGAAAGGGGTCGTATAGCCTGCTGCTTGGGAGGGATTGGATCCATGCCAACTGTTGCATCCCTTCCACAATGCACCAAAGCTTAATCCAGTGGCAAGGCGACGAGATAGAAATCGTGCCAGCCGACAACCCATTGGAGACGAAGAGCCTTAATTATTTTTGAAGGCGTCGTGGAGGGTTCGAGCGTCTACAACGAGGACACCATGGACGACATCGATGGTAAACTCGAGCAAGGTTTTATGTCGGCCGATGAATTAGAAGAAGTGGATATAGGTCCAGGAGATAGGCCTAGGCCGACATACATTAGCAAAAATTTGTCTTCTCATTTTAGGACCAAGCTTATTGAATTGTTAAAGGAATATAGAGATTGTTTTGCTTGGGAATATTTTGAGATGCCCGGTCTTAACTGATCCATTGTTGTACATCAGCTTCCTATCAAGCCAGGGTATCGGCCATACAAACAGCCTCCCAGGAGGTTTAAAGCCGATATGTATGATGCGATCAAACCCGAAATCATTCGGCTATATGATGCTAGATTTATTCAGCCCTGCCGATATGCTGAGTGGGTTTCGAACATAGTTCCAGTAATGAAGAAGAATGGCAAGCTTACGGTATGTATCGACTCCAGTGATTTAAACAAGGCTACCCCAAAGGATGAATACCCAATGCCCATAGCCTTGTTAGTGGATGCCGTCTCTGGTCACAAAATTATAAGTTTCATGGATGGCATTGCACGTTACAATCAGATTTTTATGGCCGAGGAAGACATCCATAAAATGGCTTTCAGGTGCCCAGGAGCAATCGGCCTATACGAATGGGTCGTCATGACTTTTGGCTTGAAGAATGCTGGAGCTACGTACCAGAGGGCCATGAATTACATATTTCAT
Organism: Oryza australiensis; assembly: GCA_019925245.2. Lineage (NCBI taxonomy): Eukaryota > Viridiplantae > Streptophyta > Magnoliopsida > Poales > Poaceae > Oryza > Oryza australiensis. The sequence continues at coordinate 1,405,014 of JAIFGZ020000160.1, read as the reverse complement.
GACATGATCGGCTCCCTAGTAGAAATCTACATCGATGATGTTGTTGTCAAATCTAGGGAGATAGAAGACCACATAGCCGATCTAAGCCAAGTTTTGGAGAGAACAAGGAAGTATGGCCTGAAGATGAACCCTATCAAGTGCACGTTCAGCGTATCGGCTGGCCAGTTCCTCGGATTTCTTGTTCATGAGAGAGGAATTGAGGTCACACCAAGAAGCATCAACGCCATTAAGACGATTCAACCTCCGAAGGACAAGAAGGCATTGCAATCCCCGATCGGCAAAATCAACTTTATCGACGATTCATAACAAATCTTTCAGAAAAAATGGAGCCGTTCACACCTTCACTTCGGCTCAAAGCCGATCAAGCATTCACTTGGGGGGCAGCACAGCAGAAAGCCTTGGCCAACATAAAAGATTACCTCAGCTCCCCTCCAGTCCTGATTTCTCCACAAAAAGGGGTGCCATTCAAGTTATATCTGTCAGCCGATGAGAAATCAATCGACTCAGTTTTGATTCAGGAGATCAAAGGGAAGGAGAAGACAGTTTTCTTAGTCGACGACTTCTGAATGTAGAGACAAGGTATTCACCAGTGGAGAAGTTATGTTTGTTTCATGCACCAAGTTAAGGCATTATCTATTATCCAACGAGTGCATAGTGGTATGCAAAGCCGACGTAGTGAAGTATATGCTATCGGCTCTAGTTCTAAAAGGACGAATTGGGAAGTGGATTTTTGCCTTAACAGAGTTTGACTTAAGATATCAGGCACCCAAGGTAGTAAAAGGATAGGCTATAGCCGATTTGATAGTAGAACACAGAGATGATTCAATCGGCTCGGTGGAAATCATGCATTGAACTTTGACTTTTGATGGCTCGGTCTGCATCAACGGATGCGGCATCGGTTTGGTGATAATCTCTCCCAGGGGGGCAAGTTTCGAGTTTGCTTTTTCCATTACACCCCATGCAACAAACAATCAAGCCGAATATGAAGCCGTGCTCAAGGGATTGCAACTGCTCCAGGAAGTTGAAGCCGACGCCATCGAGATAATGGGCGATTCACTGTTAGTCATCAGCCATATATTAGAAGAGTATGAGTGCAAGAACGATGCGCTGATGATTTATTATCAGAAATGCCGAGAATTAATGGACAATTTTCGGCTAGTAACCTTGAAACACATCTCCAGGGAGCAAAATTCAGAGGCCAATGATCTAGCTCAGGGGGCATCAGGCTATAAGCCGATGACGAAAGAAATCGAAATAGAGATTGCACCATGTCAGCCGACGACTGGAGATATAAAGTCTACTGTTATTTACAAAATCCGTCCCAGTCGGCTTCAAGGAAATTGTGTTACAAGGCTCTGTGATACATTTTGCTCGATGAAGATTTATACTATCGAACGATCGATGGCATGTTGCTCAGGTGCCTAACTGCCGATCATGCCAAAGTGGTTATCAGGGAAGTTCATGAAGGAATCTGTGGCATGCATCAATCGGCTCATAAGATGAAATGGCTACTTCGGAGAGCAGGGTACTTTTGGCCGACTATGCTGGAAGATTGTCTCAGATATTACAAGGGCTACCAAGACTGCCAAAAGTTTGGAGCCATCCGAGGGCGCCAGCATCGGCTATGAACCCCATTATTAAGCCTTGGCTGTTCAAAGGCTGAGGAATCGATATGATCGGCCATATTAATCCACCCTCAAGCAAAGGGCACAAATTTATATTAGTGGCAGCCGATTATTTACCAAGTGGGTGGAAGCAATTCCCTTGAAGAAGGTTGACTTTGGGGACGTAATTGAATTTGTGAAGGAGCACATTATATACAGATTCGGTGTTCCTCAAACTATCACTACGGATCAGGGATATATCTTTGTCTCCGACGAGTTTGTTCAGTTTGCTGACAGCATGGGGATTAAGCTGCTAAATTCTTCACCATATTATGCTCAGGCTAACGGGCAAGCAGAGGCTTCAAATTAGAGTTTGATCAAGTTGATAAAGAGGAATATCGCTGAGTACCCGAAGCAATGGCACAGTCGATTGGCCGAATTATTGTGGGCTTATCGGATGGCTTGCCATGGATCCATCCAGGTGCCTCCAAATAAATTGATCTATGGACATGAAGCAGTTCTGCCATGGGGGAACATCATCAGCTCAAGAAGGATTCAACTACAAGATCAGCTAATAGCCGATGATTATTATAATCTCAAGGTGGATAAATCAGAAGACCGAGGCTGTGTTTTTTTGAGCTTCTGCTTTTAAGCTCTGGAAAGCTCACTTTCTGAAAAGCTAGCTTACTGGCTGATGATCTTTTACTATTAGTTTTTGTAATAAATTTTTATCTTCTCAACACACCAAAAGCGAGCAAAAGCTCATTTCAGCCAGCTTTCCAGCTTTTCATTTATTTCCTCAGAAACTAGCTTTTCAGCTTTCCGAAAGCCAGCTTAGAAAGCTGGTTGGTTGTTTTAGCTTTCCAGCTTCTGGAAAGCAGAAGCTGGAAAGCTACCTAGAAAGCTGAAACAAACAGGGCCCTAGTTTTATCAAGGATGCGCACATTGGAAAAGGTGACCAGGGACAAGGAACGAGTGGCTCGTCATTACAACAAGAAAGTTGTACCAAAATCCTTTGAAGATGGTGAGTTGGTTTGGAAACTGATACTACCGATCGGATCGAGGGATAACAAATTCGGCAAATGGTCACCTAACTGGGAAGGGCCTTTCAAGATCCACGAATACGTCTCTAAAGGAGCCTATAGGTTACAGGGATTGGACGAAGAAGTATTTGGGAGGGTTCTCAAGGCAAGTATCTGAAGAAATATTATCCCAGCGTTTGGATCAACTCGTGATTTGGCTAAGGTTTTGCCGATTCATGCTAACAGGCAATCAATAAGACCTAACTCAACTAGAACCTCCCCTCTAAGAGATGTAAGAATACTTTATAGTAAAAAGTGGAATAAAATGCAAATCGGTCGAAAAAAGAAATTAGCTACAGATAAGAAATTAGCTACAGAATTTTATGTTAGAGACAGTGCTGGAAAAATAAGAAAACTCAAATTACAAAATGAGAGACTAGAGATGGATCGAATAGATAGGAGTTTAGAGCTAGAAAAAGCAAAAGAAGATAGAGAAAATAAAGGTAAACCAGAAAGAGAAAAAACTGTGAATATTTCTCCAATAACTAGCTCTCAAAAGACAGAATCTATAGAAACTAGTGAGAATATTTCTCCAAGAACTCGCTCTCACTCTCAAAGGAAATCATCTAAAGCTAAAGAAATAATGGAGGAGAAAGAAGCAAAAAGGTATGAGATGGAGTCGTTAAAACGTAAACGACTAGATATTATGTTTGACCGTGATAAATTAGTGGAAATGTATGAAAAACTCTTAAGTACAGAAGACCATATTAGGAGTAAATTGTACAAAAAGCACCATCCATTTAGGAAACAAATGAAGAAACCAATGAAAAACGAAGTGAAGGATTTAGTTAGGGAATCATGGGGTCGTGAGATGAGGAATATGATGCTAATCAAGAGATGAAAGACTATATGAAACATCTTGATATTAATGACATCGAGAATCCTTACAATCTACAAGAAGGCGAGGAAGTGGATGGTAGGATAATATGGGAATTTGAACGTAGAAAGCACAAGTCGAAATGTGGGCTCCGGAGAATGATAAATATATTATCAATAGAAAGAGTTTAGATGAAATTTATAAGTTCGGGATGACTACTTTGAATTTGAGTATAATGAGAAAAAGCGGGAAAATAAGAATTTCTCGGAAAATCCTCGAAGGATAGAGGCTTTAGAATATCTAAAAGAACAGAGAGCAGCTCATGAATGTTTTACACCGAGATATTATTTGGTATTCAAAGGAAAGTCGAAGAGCTGAGTTTCAATTTTGTGGAAAAGAGTATTTTTAAATGTGGAGGTGATCTCAGGAAGTTGTTCTTCAACAAAGATGAGCCATCAGCTAGGGAATACCTTCTTGACAAATTAAGAAGGGAAGAAGATCTAGCTATAGTGAGATCAATGAGTGACTTTCAACTTGAAACCATAGTAATATGGGTGCTAAGCTTCCTCTTTAATGTCTTTTCTTTAGAAGAGAAGAGTGTATGTCTTGCAGAGTTGATAGACAAACTTGATCTGTGCACAAGGCTTTCCTACGCGCACATGAACAATGATATACAGAAATTGGAAGAGCTTAAGAAGCCGCCCGTCTTAGGGGAATCGGAAGGTTCTATAAAGGAGGAAGAATCGAAAGTGGATAAAATGGATGTGGAATCGTATTCTATTAAGAATGGAGAGAAGCATCTACAGAAACAAACGAAAGAAAAGCAAAGTGAAAAGGCGAAACAACCTAAAAGTAATACAATGAATTCTAATAAAGAATCTGGTAGGTTTTCTATAGGGACACAACTGTCTAATTGGTTGGGAAGGAAAAATTTAGTAGGTGTCAAAGAACTTGTTGAGTCGAAGAAGTGGAGGAAGAAAGTGAAAAAACCAAATAAGAAAGGTTTTATGCAGGATTTCCATTTTGAGCCCTCCTATGTAGAATGTCTATTTGATATCAATTTGCTACCGTTCAATAGACCCTTGCCTATGGTATGTCCACCTCTTGACTGGCACACTGGTAAGACGCAGTTGGATCAGGATTCTAACAATAGTGTGCACACAGCGCTAACCGATGTGTTGTACAGATACACGCATCGCCTTTAGGACGTTTTTATTCTAAGTCTTTCCCCTCTGATCTTTCCAAATCGGCTCAATCTAGCCAACAAATGTTGGATTAATAATTTTATCAATGCCGACGACATCATCGACCAAATTAGGGGGCACATACAATATCACAGATGGATTCAACTATAAGAAGACTTCAAATTTTTGGGGATTTTTCAAAATTTTTGATGCATTCAAGACTTGGGAATAACTGAATCGGCAAAAAGGCATGTGATTGGATTAAGGATGCATAAAGCCGATTGCAAAGTCATATATACATAGACAAGATACCAGTTACAGATTACAAGTGCTTAGAGCTCTGAAAGTTTTATCCTATTACATCCCCAAAAAGTTATCTATGGCCGCTATTGCTTCATCTTTAATGGCATGAACTTTGTCAACTATGGCCTTGTCTTCTTGCTCGGTGCCAGGGCTATTTTGGCCGATTGGTTCAGCTCACCCAAGTGTTTTATAGTGGTAGCCACCTTGCACCTTTGACTTTCTATAATTCAGGGGAGATCGGCCAGCAGTTGTTTCTTAACAGCTATTTTTGCCCTGCATTGTTCAAGTTGTAGCAGCAGACCGGCCTCTTCCAGCTCGAGCTCAGCGATCTCGCCTTGTGTGGCCGACAGCCCATCCAAGAGTTCGTCTAATTTCGTTTTTTCGGCCACCACATTCTTCACGGTCGCATCGATCCTGGCCGCCAGGTCGGCTTGAGCTAGCCGCTCAAGCATCCTGCACATTGCGCGTTCCAATCTGGGCCGATGTTGATCGATGAAGACCGCTTTCGAGATCTTTTTGGATAGATCATAAGGGAGCTTGTCTTTGATCTCGAAGAAGCGTGATCGGGCTGATCCGCACTCCACCACCAACCGGTCGACGTCAATATCTAGCTGACGACGGATGTCTTGAAGCCTCTCTTTGACTTCGTCGGCTATGACGGCTTTATCCGGGCTGGTGGCTTCAGTATCTTCTTCGCCAATGAATTCTTTGGTATCAAAGGGCAGTAGATCGGCTAGGGTCTGCAGGTGAAGACAGAGCGATCAAAGGAAATAATAAGACAGCTGATTATTTGAGTTCTAAGGAAGGAGAAGAATAAGGCTTACTCTTACGGCGGGGACTAGAGGAGCCACTTCCTCGGCGGCCGGGCTGGCGGGAGCAGTAACTTCTCCAACATCTTGGCCAACCGAAGCGGCCACTTCTTCAGAACGTTGACCGTTTGGAGCAGCAGTATCTTTGGCATCGTGACTGCCCATGGCCGATTGGGTATGTTCGCTTGAGACATGGGGGGCAGCCGATGGAGACTGGGGAGGCTGCACAGAGGACAAGTGTTAGTAATGATCGGCTAAGAAGAATGAGTAAGCAGAAGACAAGTTTAGAGAACTACTAGTGAAGCTGGGCGAGGAGTGCGACCGGCTACTCTCTTGAACTAACAAAGAGGATTTGGTTAAGGCTTGAGTAAAAATAGTTTGAAAATCAAGTTCTAAAGGGTAAGGCGCTTATCGGCCATTTTGGAGGAGGAGGACTTGGCGGGCGTGAAGCGTCGACTGATGGGTTGACTGAATTATTGCGGGTGTTGGTTGATGCGACTGCTTCCTCAATGGCCCGAGAGACCTCTTCATCCATAACCTCTTGATTGAGGAATTCGTCGGCGCTTGGATCGATGGACGGGAGGCTGTCGACTGGCACGCTCGACTTCTTTTTCTTCTGTCTCTTTGCAGGAGCAGCCGATGGTTTCGCAGCTAGCGGAGCAGCCCTCTTCTTCCTTGCCACCGGTTGGCGTGTTTGCCCGTGTAGCAAAGTCTTCAGTTTCGGCGCTTCCCAGTCGATTGCCGACGAGGCAAGCCCATAGCCATTTGGGAGGACTCCTGGCCGGTATTCGATGGCAACCCCAGAGTTGCTCATCGTAGGCAGGTATGTTTCTGTCATCTACAAAGAGAAAGATTCAAGCATTAGCAGGCCAAGACAACCGATTGTCGAAAAAGGAAAATACTCAAGAGTGAAGAGCTTACCGAAGGAATTTCATCGGGTAGCAAAGTGGTGATATATACGGAGGAGCGATGATGGAAGATGTGCCTATCTCCACCCACCACTTGTCGTAAGCTGAGCTCCTCTTGTGGGCCAACTCTATGATCCCAATGCTGCCGAGGGGAGGATTCTCTATGTCCATCAGCCTGTTCATGATCAATTTTTCATCTACCACCCCTCGGGTTTCGATCTTATCAGCGTAATAACAACCAATGGGCAGTTACCCAAACCCAAATTGCCTTCCAGCCGATACCGGATAATAAAACTCGTAAGTTTTCAGAACATTGTGGCCTTGATGAATGCCGGTCGACAGGATACATGGGGTAACCGCTATAGTAAGGATCTCCCTGCACTTGGGGTACTCTTCCGAGTTTATCTCATCCCAGTTTAGTTCAATCGGCAGCTCAAATGTTGTTCGGTCTTCATAGAAGAACCAAGTCCGATTGTTCCTCACGAAGCCATCATAGAGAGAGACAAACCATTCGGCCAGTAGCTCAGCCGATTGTTTTGATCCAGCATAAATGGCCGCTGCTTCTCCGAAAGACAGGCATGTTCTAGTGGTCTCCTCATTCCTATCATCGTCTTCAGTTAGCTCTAGGAGGGGAAAGCGCGCCTCAGTCAACTTCGGCCGACCGGCTATTTTCTAAGTCATCAAGACAAGCCATAGCTGAAAAAACCACCAGGGACCTCCGGTACTGATGTTGGCGTTGGCAGTAATCTTGGAAACGGCCTGATGCAGAGTTTGGTATAGGTAGCCGAGCAAGAATTTGCCTAAAGGAATCTTCTTCTTATCCACTAAGGCTTCGGCTATCACTTGCCAATTGGCCCTTGGCCCACAACTGGATCCACAAAATATGAATTTTTCTAGCCACATTATCAAAAAGGTAGCGTGCTCTCTAGGGGTAATCGGCTCGTCACTCATGTTCATGGCCACATAGCCATTCCAGCCCCCTATTACTTTCGTCTTGAAGGAGAATTGGCCCTTGCCTTCTAGCCTATTTGGGTTAGCTGATGACAAAATATCCAATCCTGTGATCATAACTACATCGGCTAAGGTGACAGTCATGGGGCCTTGCTAAAAGATGATGGCATTTAGAGTATTGTTCTAGAAGTATGTGGCTGCCGACATTAGGGGTTCGTCTTTTGCCAAATCGGCTACAGATAGTGCAAGACATTGGGCTATCACAACTTCTTCCCAGTGGCTTTGCTTGGCCGGATGCATTCTCTTGTACCACGCTGGCCAAGACTTATCCATGGATGGCCAGGATTTGAAAGTGCTAGACCAGTGGCTAAGCTTTGGGTTCTTCATCCTATAGGGCATCCTATCGGTTTTGGCTATTATGAAGTCTGTGGGATCTTTATTGCCGATAGGCCCCAAAAAGTACCTCTCATTATTCAGCAAACTGGGAATTATTACTTGATGGGCGAGATGCTACAACCAGGAAAGAGGAAACATAATTTCAGATTTATAAACCCTAGAATTTAGGTCTACAATGGGGAACGAGCAAAAAAGGGGTTTTTAGCCGATTAGGGCGTACCTCGGGGAACTCAGCAGGAGACGAAGCCGATGGGGCGGCGGAGGCTGCCATTGGAATGCCTGGGGTCGTCGGAGCAGGGGTTGCCGCTGCAAGCTTGGGGAGGCTGAGGACGTCGCCGGAGAGCTTGAGGTTGTTTGTTGCGGGAGGATTGCTTTAACGGCGTGAGTTTTTCGGTGCGAGGAAGACGTTATTTAAAGAGTTTTCGTGACAGCCGAAACAGATTCAACCTAGGGTTACGCTTGGAATTCGGATTGCACAAAATCCACAACATTTTCATATCACGGACTTGGGGGGCATGTGTTAACGACCAAATTTGGTAACCAAATCCCTGGGTTTGAAGCCAAGATTGAAGCGGAATCGAAGAAGAAACGTGATCTGTGGAGAAACAGAGGCCACGTCGGCTAAGTCCGAATCGGCTAGAAAGCCAGTCGGCTGAGTCCGAGTTAGACTAGGATAGCTGATAGCCGATTCCGATTGAGGATAGAAGTGAAGCCAGTCCCGAAAGGAAAGCTTAAGGATAGAGTATTGGATTCGGTTTCCAAAGTGCTTTGAAGATATTGCCATCTATGGATAACGTCCTGTAACGGCAATTGTATCTTTAAATTAGGATATTTTATATAGTTTCTTTTTATATAATGTTGGTTTGTTTAGAAATATTTGTAATCTAATCTGTAATAGGAATCGTGTCCTTCACGGACTCATTGTGTATTTGGCTATAAATAAACCCGAGGGCTTGTAAAACATATATCAACAATCAATACAATCTCGGCGCATCGCCAAACCTTTTCGTTTTTACTTTTCTTGACAAGTTCTTGCTTTTGCTCGGGTTGCATCAACGTCGATCTTCGAACGAGGTAATTCCTTGTTGCAAGTGGCTTGTATCATCGAGGTTATTGCTTACATCATCATGATACTCTAATTTCGATGTTATAAACTGCTTGAGTTATCATACGCGACATATAATCTAGAACAATGTCTAGATCTATCTTGCAATCGGCTGAGTTCTCTCTGAAAACGGCAGCCGATGGAGCTAGATCTAGATGTTGATTTGGATTATATGGCGTGTCTACCGTCTCGAGGGGTTCTCATAGGCCCATACAGATCTATTGTTTCTTCTTGTACTTAATGCTACATCAAATTGACCTGTTACGTCGCTTTTAGATATATATAGATATGTTCAGCATAATGCTTACCATTAGAGACAGTGTCGGGGTTTCAGTCGGTCTTACATGTTTTAATCGTCTTTTTAGTATTAATTACTATTAGATGTATTAGAGCTGCCTTTTATATTAAGATCTCAATCTATTTAAATGCAATAAGCCAGTATCAATCTGTTGAATCATATCAGCAGCCGATTGATCTAGGTTTATCGTATTTATCTCATATTAATATCTTTTTATAAAATATATCGGAGTATTAGCCGATTTACACTAGATCTGTTACATCGGCTGGGTTATGAATGCATATAATTTTTATACTAATGCACATTTGGATCTAAGTGGTTTATACTATCTCGGTATACTATCGGCCTATCCCAATCACTTAGTTTAAACGTGTGTTGGGATAACGATTATATATTTATTGATTTCTTTAGCCGATCGAGTAGGATCTAATCTTAACCCAAACACATATTTCTTGTTTTCTTGTTGGTTACAGGATCAAACCCACTGGCACGCCCGAATTCAACCAAAGGCAATCAACTTGGACCTGCACTAGAGTAAAGCAAATCTCTCAGGGCAGTGCATGGGAAGCTTTTCTCATCAACAGACAGATACGCAATGATCGATAAATACTCTGTTGTTATCAGCTAAAAACCAATTTGTACATAATCCTTACAAGTCGATGCAACGTCCATGGGATTGACAATTACTCGATCGGCTGAAGATATTAATACCATATAATCCAGGTCTCAGAATATGTTTACACCAAGTGACTGGGATAGATCGGTATTGTACCGAGACAGTATAAATCGCTTATGTCTAAACGTACCTCAAGACAAAGATTATATGTATTCATAACATAGCCGATGTAATGTCCAGATAACTCATCGGCTGAAACCCCGATGAAACCCTTATTGGCAGCCAACAAGCAGGCTAGAGATTACGGTTCTAATCACGATTTAGTAGATCCAACTGAACCTGAACTAATGCAGCACTAAGTATAAAAAGAAACACAATATCTAGACAATCAAGCCCTTGACCGATTTTTAGAGTGGTAGATGCCTAAGTTAATCTAATCTAGTAAACAATTTAGCCGGTATCGGCAGAAACCCTAAACTGAGAAACGACCGATAGAGCTAAATCGAGATACTAGGACTGGATTCAACAGAGACATGATAAATAATCAGGCAAAGATATTAACCGAATCGAAGCAATCCAAGAGGTCAAATGTACTGATGCAGCCTTGGACGATGCCGACGTAGCCAATACGATTGCCTGAGCCGGCGGTACCTTGGACTTACCCCTTCACCGGAGATCGAAGTCGAGCCCCGCGTCAGGTGCCAAGTTCCACCGGATGATAAAGCAGAACAGATGAAAAAGGTGACGATGCGCCGAATTGTATTGATCGAGAGATTGATTTACATGGATCCCGAGCTTACATATTTATACCCGCAGGCTAACAGAGATCCAAACAGATTACAAATCCAAACTTTTGTAAAGATAAAAGGAAACAAATCGAGTTCTTATTAGACACTAATACACTTTCTAAAGATAAAATAGAAAGCTAACAAACTCTGCCTAATTAATAGATACAAGCCGCATCCTCCCCGAACTCGGTGTCTTCTGGATAAGATTTTCTCAAACCGAATCTCACAAGAATCCGACTGCTGAGGATGTTGACAACAGAAAACCCTCATTGGCTGATGCAGAACTCTAAGCCAATTCTAGCTTTGAGCCGATATGAACACTTAGCCGATGGGGACACCGGGGCTTACCAAATTCTGGTGTTAACACATGCCCCCCAGTTTTAGAGTATGAGAAGTCATGCTTCAAAATTATCTTTGCCTTGATCGCCCCAATACTGATTCTTCTCTTCTTCTTGACATCGGCTCTCATGAGCTGATACCTTCTGTATTAGATGAGCCTTGCTGTCAAACTCATGGAAGAAAAAATTAACTCTGATTGGCATTGACAACCCTTGGAATGCGAGGTCTGCCAGCTGCTCATCACTTAAATTCAAATTATAACATCAGCTGCGGACGTTACGAAACCTTTGAATATATTCCTTAGTCGGTTCCCCTTCTTGCTGTTTAATTGATAGTAAGTCTGCAAGCTTCAACTCATAAACCCTAGCAAAGAAGTACAGGTGAAATTGCTTCTCAAGATCGGCCCAACCTCTGACAGAGTTTGGTGGCAATGATGAATGAAAACCTGTGAAAGCCGATCCAGTCAAAGACAATGGAAAAGTTTAACTTTCAGAGCTTCTTCAGCCGATGCCTCCCCACAATGAACTAAGAATGGGTTGATATGTACCATTGTAGATATACCATCTTGCCTTGAAAACTTGGAGAAATCTGGAACCTTGTATCGGCTTGGAATTGGTATTCTATCAAACCACTCAGGATATGGCAGTCGATACACAGAAGTTCCACTTTTGGGTTTAATTCCAAATTGCTCTTCCATTACTTTCGCAATTATATCGGCCCAATCTTCTTGAGACTAATACCTTTGAGTTTCCTCCAGCCGATACTGTTGCTGTGGCCCTTCATGCTGATACCGATCAACTTGCCCCCCAAGCCAAAATTGTTGTTGTCGATGATGTTGATGTCGCTCATCAATTACCCTGGGAACCATCTCCTCGATCAAACCATGTAATGTACTTGTCAAAACTCCAGATTGACCGAACACAGCACAATGAATGATTTTATCAACCATCTCTTGAAGTGTCTTCTCATCCATCGGCTCGGTAGATTGTTCCCTGTCTTCATTCATCGACTTAAGAGACTGTTCTTCCTCGGCCTCTGACTTCTAATCAAACGATTGTGTTGCAATTGTGGATCCCACGAGTTGTGTAAAAACAATCTGTTGTCAACAACACGGTCCCACCGGGCGTGCCAAAACTGTGTTGACGTCAAATCTGTACCGCAGCTGTGGTGCCAAAAGATGTGTTGACGTCAGATCACACGCTGGCCTAGGAGATCTGCTTAGCTCCAGTACAGGTCCTAAAATTGATGAAGTGCGGGCGTGCCAGTCAGTTTGATCCTGCTACTGACAAGATGTACAAAACAACTAAACATAAAGCAGATCAGCTGATATGTCGATAATAAAAACAGCCGATCGACCGGTTAGCCGATGGAGCGATTTCAACCGATGCCGATGTCAGCCGATGCAGTTAGGGTTTCAATCCATCGGCTGTGTCCTGAGCAAACATCTATATAAAGGCAATCGGCTGACGATAACGTGGTGATATGGTAATGTAATATAACATCAACAAATCTCATGATAATATAGACGTTGATCTGACGGTTAAAGAACACATCGGCTGGAGGTCTGATGTCATTAAATCCGACAGATAAGCAATGATCGATGAATACTCTGTTGTCATCGGCTAAAAACCAATTCGTACGTAATCCTTACAAGCCGATGCAACGTCCATAGGATTGACAATTACTCGATCGACTGAAGATATTAATAGCATATAATCTAGGTCTCAGAATATGTTTACACCAAGTGACTGGGATAGATCTGTATTGTACCGAAACAGTATAAATCACTTATGTCTAAACGTATTTCAAGAAAAATAATATGTATTCATAACATAGACGATGTAATGTCTAGAGAACTCATCGGCTGAAACCCCGATGAAACCCTTATTGGCAGCCAACAAGCAGGCTAGAGATTACAGTTCTAATGATGATTTAGTAGATCAAAATGAACTGATGCAGCACTAAGTATGAAAAGAAACACAATATCTAGACAATCAAGCCTTTGACCAATTTTTAGGGCGGTAGATGCCTAAGTTAATCTAATCTAGTAAACAATTTAGCCGGTATCGACAAAAACCCTAAACCGAGAAACGACCGATAGAGCTAAATCGAGTAGGACTAGATTCAACAAGACATATGATAAATAATCAGGCAAACATATTAACCGAATCGAAGCAATCCAAGAGGTCAAATGTACTGATGCTGCATTGGACGACGCCGACGTAGCCAATATGATTGCCTGAGCCGGTGGGACCTTGGACTTACCCCTTCGCTGGAGATCGAAGTCGATGCAGCCTCACGTCAGGTGCCAAGTTCCACCAGATGATAAAGCAGAACAGATGAAAAAGGTGACGATGCACCAAATTGTATTGATCGAGAGATTGATTTATATGGACACTGGGCTTACATATTTATACCCACAGGCTAATAGAGATCCTAACAGATTACAAATCCAAACTTCCGTAAAGATAAAAGGAAACAAATCGAGTCCTTATTGGACACTAATACACTTTCTAAAGATAAAATAGAAAGCTAACAAACTCTGCCTAATTAATAGATACCAGCGGCATCCTCCCCGAACTCGGTGTCTTCTGCATAAGATTTTCTCAAACCGAATCTAACAAGAATCCGATTGCTGAGGATGTTGACAACAGAAAACCCTCATCGGCTGATGCAGAACTCTAAGCCGATTCTAGCTTTGAGCCGATATGAACACTTAGCCGATGGCTACACCGGGGCTTACCAAATTTTGGTGTTAACACAAACTGAAGTTGTAACTATTGTTTAGATGAAGTTGCAACCAGTTACAATTGGGCAGTGTAACAAATGGGAGTTGCAACTAGACGGTTAATGATAGTGGTGTGGAGTTGCAACTGGACGGTTAGTGAGATTGGTGTGTCGCAACTGGTGTAACAAACTGGAGTTGCTTGTAACTTGCAACCAGTTGCAACTGGGCGTTTGGTGATATTGGTGTGTCGGTTGGGGATATGTGTCGGTCGGGGATATTGGTGTGTCGCAACTGGTGTGACATGGTTTTCTTAAACTAGAAAACAACAGTTATAATTTATGTGTAAATGAAGTTGCATCCGAATTTCTCATGAGGTCACCCATCCTAGTACTACTCTTGCCCAAGCACGCTTAACTTTAGAGTTTTAGTGTGATCCGATACTTTAGTGGGATCCGGTGCTTTAGTGTAGGTTGGTTCAAACCAAGTACACTTTGGTCTATTCGGGCGTGCGTGAGGGTCTATGCATCCGAAGGATAAAATACACCTTGGTGCATTTTAGCCTCGTCATATACTGTGTATCTATATTACACCCTGGGTGCATTCTATATACAGAATGCACATGGGCCAACCGACCCAACCACCTAACTAATTAGGCACACCACCCCGCATACGAACCCATCAACTGATTCGTCGCGACCGACACTAAAGCACCGGATTACATTACAACTCTGAAGTTAAGCATGCTTGGATGATAATAGTACTAGGATGGGTGACCTCTTGGAAAAGTCCTCGTGTTATGCTGCATCCGGCGGAGTTGCAACCGGTGTTTAGATTAGGTTGCAACCAGCATACCAAGTGTGTTGCAACTGGTCAATCACCATAGCGGCACGCCAGTTGCAACTGGTGTTTAGATTAGGTTGCAACCTCTAAACACAAGTTGCAACTAGATGAAGTTACAACCAGCTGTGGACGGTGATATTGGTGTATCGCAACTGGTGGTACCAACAAACTGAAGTTGCAACTGGTGTTTAGATGAAGTTGCAACTTGTAACTAGTGTTTAGTTGAAGTTATAACCAGTTGTAACTAGGCGGTTGGTGATATTAGTGTGTCGCAACTGGTGTAACAAACTGAAGTTACAACTGGTGTTTAGATGAAGTTGCAACCAGTTGTAACTGGACGATGTAACAAACTGGAGTTGCAACCAGTTACAATTAGATGGTCGATGATGTTGGTGTGTTGTAACTGGTGTAACAAACTAGAACTTAGTCGACAACCAGAGCTGCTGGCATGGAGGCGAAGCCCCTAGTTGGCGCGGAGGTGTCGTGTACCTCGTGGTGCCGATCTAGCAACCACGGCTTGTGCATGTGTTGATTTGGCTTGCATGTAGATGAATGACTCCATTTGAGTGGTGTGCAACGTTGCTGTTGATTTGTCTTGCATGAATGATCCCATCTGATTGGTTGGCCATGTTGTAATGCATGCTGAACTACTCGGTAGTGTTTGCTCTTCTTGGAGGAAACCTTCTCAGCAACGCAACACCATAACACCCTCGATCTAGAAGAGGTTGATCATGCTTCAAACTTATCATTGAGAATAAATCCTGAATCTGCTCAACAGAGCAGAGACATGAAACTTTGATCTCCGTATAAACTTCCTGGTAAACTTGGCTTGTGAGCATAAAACCTGAACTTGAATATTCAGACAACATCACCGAAACAATGCAAGGCTTGATTCCCTGGTGCGAAGGATCTATGCACGAAACAATTCCAACGTGAAAGTGAATTCATGTGAACAGAAATGAGGCGACTGATTTTTTCTTCCTTGGTAAACTTGCGTTGTTGCTTGACTTTTCTAATCTGTAATGTAGGTTTGCTGCTCCTCCTTGGGCGTGCGCGTGGACAACGACACGCCCTGCTGCCTTTTCTCCTCCGTCGATGATGCAACAGTGGAGGTGTCGAGCTCCCAAACAGATTGAATCGGCGGAACGGGCCCATGGGGAGGGAGATCGATCAGAGATGAGGCGTGGCGCGGTTGGTGAAGATGATTCCTAAAGATACCATCTCCTCCTCATAATGATGACGATCAAGCACACCCCTACCTGGCGCGCCAACTGTTGATTCTAGTGATCGGCAATAATACTTATAGGGTACAATAGATCAAGGAGAGATGGTGACACAAATGATTATACTGGTTCAGGCCCTCGATGTGAGGTAATACCCTAGTCCAGTTGTATGTAGATTGGATCCGTGTAGGTGTGCACATGACGACATTGGAATAGCTCATGGGCACATGTGAGCATAATCTACTCTCCTTAGGGTTTTCCAGTGCCCCTTATATAGGTGGGGAGGCGGCTGGCAAGATATGGTACGATATCCCTTATAATCTGAGTACCTACCATTTATTTACATGGGATAAGATTGATTGTCTTATCCTCAATCTCTTAATTAAAATGCAAGTAAGTCAGATGGGTCCAAAGGACTCGGCCTACCCCATGCTATATGGCTCAAAGGCCATGCCGTGGGTACCCAAGTATCATGTACCCCACACAAATGAAAACATTATAAACATGTTTGTCCATATATTACAAATTAATGATTGTTTCATCACTAACGAATTTTCACTTCATATGTTCTTTCTCCTACTCTCTCATGGGCTTGAATTTGTCTTCTAACGCAAATAGGCTTTGATCGTCATAGAAATTTCCTAATGCGT
Organism: Oryza australiensis; assembly: GCA_019925245.2. NCBI lineage: Eukaryota > Viridiplantae > Streptophyta > Magnoliopsida > Poales > Poaceae > Oryza > Oryza australiensis. The sequence goes on along the minus strand of JAIFGZ020000160.1, from coordinate 1,388,373 downwards.
TGCAACATTCATAGCAGATGAAGTGGCACAGGTCGACACATATGTTCAGAATTGTTTGGTTGTCGAACCGGTTTGCTATATAAGGATTTGAGGGATTTGTGAAAAAAAGAAGATAGTGAAAGTTAGGAAATGAAATGTGACGAAATACTCTGTATAGATAATAATCTTATGTTACACATCAATAAGCTAAAGGTGCATATGTTCTATGTTAGGTTTACTTGCTATATATTTGAACAAACATTACTGCACCATGAGTTTTGTATATTCTTATTTACTGAAATACTTGCGTGGGTGAAGAAAAAGAGTGCAGGTTCACAAAGTTCTTGGATGATCAAAGAAGTTGACTAGGGACCTGTTAACATCAAAATTTGGCAAGGTACTCACAGTCGAAGAACAGATCGAAGCAAATTTGGCGAGAGAAAGAGTTGTTTCCAAATTTGACTGCGCATCGGCTAAAGGCCGCATCAGCTAAAGGGTTGTATTCGCCAATATAGAGTCGGACTTGACCAGTCGATATAGATAGGGCAGCCGATACAACTAGGTTCGGGTTCAAGTTGGGCTTAGATTGAGAATTTGAAGTTATTGCCAGATAAGGATGGAGTTTGTTACAAACAATTGTATCTATTAATTATGGATATTTGATAGGAGTCCGATTAAGGGACTTGTTCGTATGTTTTTTGTAATTTAGGAGTTTGAGTCATCTCTAGCATAGACGAGTTTGTATATTTGGGTATAAATAGATGCCCATGGTCTTGTAAGAAAAACAACAATAGTTCAATACACACTTTTGGCGCAACGCCACCCTAGTTTTTCTAGGTTTTTTTCATCTCGACGAGTTCTTGTTTCGAGTTGGGCTGCATCGGCTTCGATCTCTGACAAGGGGTAAGGCTTGTCGATGGTTTGTATTGATGGGATTAGTGATTAACATCGTTTTGACAATCTAATACTTATGCATCTGCCTATTTATCATATATCTTAATTAATCTAAGCCGACAACTCTGTTAACTTGTATCGGTTAAGCCTTCTTTAGGGTGTTGTCGGTATCGATTAAACCGTTTTTGTTGATTTGGATTAGCTAAGACATCCCTCACCCTGAAAATCAGTCAAAGGCTTGACTATTTAGACTTTATGCTTCTTTTCATACTTAGTGCTGCATCAATTAAGTTTAACTACTAAGTCATGCTTAGAATCATAAAATCTAACCTGCCTTCGATTGTCAATAAGGGTAGTATCGGGATTTCAACCAATCTTACCTGGTATAACTGTTTTGCTTTAAATTATATGATTTATTTTGGTTAATTTGTTATATCTATCATCTTATTTAAGTTTATCAATCCTTTAAATCTACTGAGTTTGTTATTAGACTCGCACTATCTCGATTTGGTCTGATTTGTTGAGGTTATAACTTGTTTAAAAGATTTAATTAAGGTTGATAATATTATATAAGGCTATATAGAAGTTTTAGCCGATATGTTATCTACTCACCGCAACTCTTTCATCGGCTATGATCTAAGTCCATATAATTGTTAATTTTTTTAATCTTGGTTATAAGTAATTAATATTGTCTCGGTTAAGTCCGATCTATCGTAATTGCTTGTATCTAAGAGAAAGACTAAATTAATAATTACATGTTATTTGGATCTACAACCGATCATGATGGCTTTGGGTCTAATCTTCAATATCTATCAATTGGCTAGTTATTTAGATCATATAATTTTATAACAATTGACTTTAATAATCTCAATTTTATGCTGCATCGATTGGGTTCGACCTACATGATTGATTTTGTTAAGAAAAAGTTGTTTATGGTTATATCTGATTTAAATCTACTTCATGAACAATATCTTATACCTTCCAGCCGGTTCAACTCGATTGCATCGGCTAGGTCATCATGATACGTCATCGGCTTATCGACCGATCAGCTATCATCTTCTAATGTTTACCATGTCTTGTTGGTTCCAAGATCAAACCAACTGGTATGCCCGTGTTCTTTTCACTAGCGTTTTTGGACCTACACTGAAGCTAAGCAGAACTCCCAAGCCATCGTGTTTTCACTTTGATAGGACCAAACTAACATCTTCACCAAGTATACTCATACCTCACCAGGTCACTCTTGGTCCATAGAAGGCAAGAGATAAGGTTCTACACGTTTTGGATTTCGATTCGACCTCATGACAACATCAAATTCAAACAGACATAACCGCTGATCTAGAAGGAATATTAGGGTCCATAAGTATACGTTGAAAAGCTTATAGAGTCTACTTTCATATGGTTTTTGTCCCATGTCAAAGTTCCTCCTAGACTGTTGGGAATCTGCAAAATAAGCCACATACCTCATCTAGTTTGAGTTTGATTTGGGCCTTGTAATCGTGTCGTGGGCAAATTATATTTATTCAGTAGCCGCCATAGTTTAGAGGTGGGTTTTGCTTAGATTATTTCTACCATCGCAGTTTCGATGTTAGTTCGGTTTGTCAAATCCCAACTTTGAGATCTTAATCTTTCATTTGCAAATTGAGTTGCAATTTACCTTGTTCTTGCTTGTGTTTTTTGATTCGTATGCAAGGATTAGCCTTCTCGGCGAGGTCAACCAGGCAGTGTACAGTTGATAACCAGAGGAGACGTGGTGCTGCGATTGTAGGGTTCGGATCGCGTTGATCGAAAGCCGGATCGCGTGTGTCAAGTTTACATCGAATCGAGAGTTATCAATACATATCGGAAGATCGGGACCTAGTTCCTCATCAGTTGGTATCAGAGCGCCAGATTGTCCATTAGGTATACCTTGTATCTTTTAGATTATTATTTTTAATACCTATATCCAAAATATTACCACACAAAAAAATTACGTCCATTACCTAGCTAGTTTGATGCGTCGCATTGTTTTATTAGATTTTGCTTTGTTAAATTTTAGATTGCATTGTCGTGTCAAGTGTTGGTTTAGTTTTAGATTTAATTTTTAGTTTTGAGTTTTGCATCTATCATCGCTTTGGTCTAGGGTTTGTGTATGCCGCTGTATCCGTACTTTGGCAGTCTGTTTCAAGTGAGTTTTGGGTCCAGTTTTGCATCTCTTTCTTTTTGTCAGGACCTAAAAAATTGAACCCTGTCGTCATGGGGTTTATGTTCTTATAGTTTGTGAAAGTTTGTGTCGGGTAGTTTGGGAGTTGTGCTAGGGTTTGCATTGGCCTCATGTTCTATCTCGCATGAGGGGCACGAGGAGGAAGAAGTATAGATTGGTTCACTTAGTGATTTTATTCGATTCCTTGGGAACAAACCCGATCTTTTTCATGTTGCTTTTTAGTCCTCAGACACTCACATCAAGGTTGGTTGTCATCCTTGGTTGTCGTGGCTAAGTCCTACTCTTTCATGTGGTGGGTTATGGCTTATGTACTCCCTACGTATTTTCCTTCCAATTGACTATCTATTAGATCAGTTGTTAAAAGAAGGCCAAATAAAAAAAGCAGAAAGGTGTTAAAAAGAAAAAGGAAAAAAGCCCACACCCAAAAAAAAAGAAAAGAAAAGAGCCAAGAGAAAGGAAAGGTGAAAATTCAGTGATTCTTTTTAGTATGTACCCAAAGTGCAGAGTTGTGGTTTGAGTTATATCTTGTCCTTAGTGGTGTCAGGTGCTTGCTTGAGCTAGAGTTGAGTCTAGGCTAGGCCAACACATTGACTAGTACTTTGAACTATTATTCAACTTTGCATTTTCTGATTAGCATAATTATGTACCTTTGCTACTATATATTGTGCCTCTCAAGCTCCACATACATACTTCTGATCAGTACAGTTTTGACCCTTGCAATCGTCAGATCACACCCTCAAGTTATCACTAACCAGCCACCAGTTTACCGTCCTTAGTATTGCTGGTAAGACACTTGTAAGAGCTTGGTAAGATGCTTTTATTTGCCAGCCTCTACTACAATACTTGTTCTGTAGTTAATAGGGATAATACTCTTTTGTTGTTTTTTTTGTTTTTACTAACAATGGCAGGTTACACCACTTGTGGGCATGAGATAAAGTTGCATTGGAGACAAACCATAGTTTCCACATCACCTTCCACAAGTGCAGATAATGTAAGTACTTTGGTGCAACAAGTGCTATGTTCTCAAATGGAGAAAGCAGAGAAGCGCATCACAATTTATTTCAAACAAGGTTCATGGTTAAAGATAGAGCATGTCGTGTTATAATCGATAGTGGGAGTTGCAGCAACCTTGTGAGTTCAGATTTGGTTGAGAACCTCGGGTTGCCTACACAACCGCATTCTCATCCATTTACATCAAATGGTTCAACTCTTGTGGTAAGTTTAAGGTAAGTAGAATTGTGAGGATACAATTTTCGATTGGAAGTTATCATGATACTGCAAATTTTGATCTTGTGCCTATGCAAGCATGTTCTTTGTTGTTTGGTCAACCATGGATGTATGGTAACAATGTTTTGCATAATGCTATGGCTGATACATACTCGTTTAGACATAATGGTCAAAAAAATTGGTACCAATGAGTTCTGCTGAAATTTTCAAAGATGATCTTGAGAGGATGAAGAGTAAAATTAATGAGATTTTCATAAATATCTGGAATGATACTATTGTTGCGATGCCTTCAAATAAACCCGAGTTATTACAAAACGAACGGATTGCTGTAGATCTTGCTTTGGATACTAATATTTTATAGGTATATGAGAACAACCAAGGTAATAAGGAAGAGAAGTAAGGTGTAGAGGAAGATGTCCTACCCGTTGTTCCATGCATGCTTCAAGAAAGTTTAATTGAGCAAGCTCCTACAATTTCTGAAAATGAGAACAAAAGTAATGATAATCATGCTACATTTACTCAAGGTTTGAATAGTTCTAATGTACTAAATATATCCACTACCTATGCTACATTAGAGCAACCTATAGTGAAAACAATTGCTAAAATACCTTTATGAGAAAACCATCTACTTGTTGTTTCTAGTGATAAAGAAAAGTTGTGCGTTGCTTCACTTATATCCATGTCATAACTAGTGAATGAACATGTTAGTTCTATAGTTGAACCACCATGTGCTGAGTTTAAAAATGTTATTCACATTGCTAGCAAGAATGAAGAGCTTATATTACTATCCTCTTTAAATACTTGGGGCTATATTCATTTGATGATTTTTGTCCACTCAACTGTTTAGAGAAGAAATTATTTGCTAGATTTGAATTGTTATGTCCTTCTCATGTGAGTTTTCATGTTATTGGAAATTATGATAATCCAGTAGAATATAATGTGCATAGAGTATATATTTGTTCGAATTTGAATATACCTCCTTTTCATGATGAGATGTATTGTCTAGAGGACCATACAAGTATAAATAATTCTCTATCTAGTTTCTCTGGTTGCTTAAATGAGTTACAGGTTGGTTTGCAAGAAGGGGAGTGTTCTCCAAGTGTAAAAGTTTCAGAATCCAATCATATGGCCATCAAAAAGTCTACCTCACTGTATGTTGTGATAGATAATGAAAAGTTCAACAGGCTCAATGACAAGGTGTGGGGTACCTACCATCTATTTACATGGGATAAAATTGTTTGTCTTATCCTCAATCTCTTTCTTCAAATACAGGTAAGCCAGATGGGCCCAAATGACTCGGCCCACCCCATGCTATATGGCCCAAAGGCCATGCTATGGGTACCCGAGTATCATGTACCCCGCACAACTGAAAACATTATAAACATGTTTGTCCATATATTACAAATTAATGATTGTTTCATCACTAATGAATTTGCACTTCATATATTCTTCCTCCCACTCTCTCATGGGCTTGAATTTGTCTTCTAATGCCAATTGGATCCGATCGTCATAGAAATTTCCTAAATGTGTTGCAGCATTCACGGCAAATGAAGTGGCATAGGTCAGCACATAAGTTCAGAATTGTTTGCTACATAAGGGATTTTTGGGATTTGTGAAAAGAAGAAGAGAATGAAAGTTAGGAAATGAAATGTGACGAAATACTCTGTGTAGAGGACAATCTTATGTTACATATCAATACGCTAAAGGTGCATATGTTCTATGTTAGGTTTACTTGTTATATATTTGAACAAACGTTACTGCACCATGAGTTTTGTATTCTTATTTACAGAAATACTTGCGTGGGTGAATAAAAAGAGTGTGGATTCACGAAGTGCTTGGATGATCAAATAAGTTGACTAGGGACCAAACCAACATCTTCCCCAAGTCTACTCCTAGCTCACCACGTCACTTTTGGTCCATAGAAGGCAAGAGATAAGGTTCTACACGTTTTGGATTCGAATTCAAACCTCCTAGCAACATCAACTTCAAACGGACATAGCCGCTGATCTAGAAAGAATCTCGGGGGTCCATGAGTACATGTTGGAAAGCTTATGGTGTTTACTTTCAGATGGTTTTGGTCCCACATCAAAATTCCTCCAAGGCTATCGGGAATCTGCAAAGCAAGCCACATACCTCATTCAGTTCTAGTTTGAGTTGGGCCTTCAGACTTATAATCGTGTCATGGGCTAAGCCCAAGGGGGTGTGCGCCCTATGGCAACCCTAGGACATCCCTAGTTATATTTATTCTGTAGCTGCCATAGTTTAGAGACAGGTTTTGCTTAGGTTATTTCTGCCATCGTAGTTTCACCGCTAGTTCGATTTATGAAACCCTAACTTTCAGATCTTAATCATTCATTTGCAAATGGAGTTGCAATCTACCATGTTCTTGCTTGTGTTCTTCGATTCACATGCAAGGATTAGCCTTCTTGGTGAGGTCAACCAGGCAGCGCATGGTTGATAACTAGAGGAGACGTGGTGCTGCGATTGCAGGGTTCGAATCACATTGATCGGAAGCCAGATCGTGTGTGTCATGTTTCCATCAAATCGAGAGTTATCAATACCTATCAAAAGATCGGGACCTAGTTCCTCATCAGCGTATTACTATGAAAATAGTAATCAAATGGAAGAGATGTTGCTTATGTAAAAGCATAAGGGACCATCAAAACGTTTTTTTCTCTCGGTGCGAGAGCAATGTTGTTCCCAAGTAGCAAGCTACATCGATTTTCTTGTCCTTCTGCAATTTTTTGATATATGCTTGTTGTTCCTCCAGGTCTTATCCCTTAGTTCCGCGCAATCCGCATGAAGTTGTACAATGTGTTGTGTCTGACGAACCATTGTTGGGTCGATGTAGCCAACGGGTTGTCTAGCTCTTTCTGCTTTGTTGAATTGTTATCTACATAATGCAGTTAAATGAAATGGAAGTTTCTTTCATATATTCACTTACACCATACAAGAGTAAACACTTACATACAAAATGCTGCAATGAGATTGACGTCCGTCTTATCGAGCTTGAAGATAGCGTGTAGGTCACAGAAATCAATTAAAAAGATCTCATTGGGTCCACTCATGAAAGGATCACGCGAGACCTTGACACTAATGAAGCTAAGGCCATTTTTAGCTACCTTGAGGTACCATTTATGCATCACCCTCACCTACCATGGTAGATCATTTATAATGTGCCACGGTAAGAATGGCTTGCCATATTTGTATTTCTTGAGCACATCAGCAGATAGCCAAGATTGCAAGTCCTGCTTGTTACACAGTACTGACTTCTGGGAATTCGACATCTGAGCAACATCTTCATTCTTTTTCTCAGAAAAACCTCTTCCTTTGAAGGCTGATAGGAACCTCTGTTTATCTCTTCAATTATTCCACGTATGCTAAGGAACTGTATGCTCTTGTTTGATCTTTAGAGATGTGGCAACATTATTTATGGCCTAAAGAATTTGTTATTCATTCTGATCATGAATCGTTGAAGCATATTTGTAGTCAAAGTAAATTTAATCGTAGACATGCTAAATGAGTTGAATTTGTTGAATCTTTTCATTATGTCATTAAACACAAGAAAGGGAATGACAATGTGACTGTTGATGCTTTGTCTCGATGATATACTATGTTGTCTCAACTTGATTGTCACATTTTTGGACTTGAACCTATTAAGGAACAATATGCTTCTGATGATGTTTTCAAAGATGTGTTGTTGCATTGTAAAGAGGGAGTCACATGCAACAAATTTGTGTTGAATGATGGGCTTTTGTTTAGAGCTAATCGCCTATGCATTCCAGTTGGATCTGTTCGTCTTTCGTTATTGCAGGAGGCACATGGAGGAGGATTGATATTTTGGTGCTAAGAAGACGGAGGATGTTTTGGACACACACTTCTTTTGGCCAAGGATGAGGCGCGATGTAGAGCGGTTTGTGGATCGATGTACTACATGTCAAAAAACTAAGTCTCGATTGAATCTACATGGTTTGTACATGCCTCTGCCTGTTGCTTCTGTTCCTTAGGCAGATATTTCTATGGATTTTGTTTTGGGATTGCCTATGACAAAGTGGGGGAGGGTTAGTATCTTTGTTGTTGTGGATCATTTTTCTAAGATGGCACATTTTATCCCATGTCAAAAAATGATGATGCTATTCATATTGTTGATCTGATTTTCAAAGAGATTGTTCGCTTGCATGGTATGCCTTCTACTATTGTTTCAGATCATGATGCCAAATTCTTGAGTCACTTCTGGCATACTTTATGGAATAAGTTGGGTACAAAGCTGTTGTTTTCTATAACATGTCACCCACAAACTGATGGACATACCAAGGTAGTGAACTGGACATTATCCACGATGTTGCACGCTATTTTGATGAAAAATTTGAAGATGTGGGAAGAGTGCCACATGTGGAGTTTTCATATAATTGTATGGAACACTCGACAACCAAGGTAAGTTCATCCAAGGTAGTATGGATTCAACCCTCATGCTCCTATTGATATTTTGCCATTACCTACTAGTGAACAAATTGTTAACACCGAAATTTGGTAATTGAATCCTTAAGTCTTGGCAAAGGTGAAGCAGAATCGGATCGGCTGGTTTGGCGGAGAAACAGAGGCCGCATCGGTTGAGAAGCGATCGGCTGCGAGGCCAGTCGGCTAAGGTTGAATCGGACAAGAGTGGCCGATAGCCGATTCTAGGTTCAGAGAAGATAAAACCGTTTCTGGTGCAGATGTTGAAGATAGATAAAAGATCCGGTTATCAGTTTGCGCGTTAAAAGATATTGCCATCTATGGATAGAATCCTGTAACGCAATTGTATCTGTAATTTAGGAGTTTGTTTAAACTGCTCACTGTAATATGACGTGTGTTCTCCCGGGATAACGTCGTGTTTTAAGTAGTAGTTTAGATAGAGTCCAGGGTTTGTACAGATAATTTTATCTTGGGTATAAATAGGACCAGAGACCCCCTGTAATTAGAAATACACACAATCAATCAAACCTTCGGCGCATCGCCAACCTTTTTTCTTCAGACGAGCAATTGACTTGGCTACGGGCTGCATCGTTTCGATCCCCAAATCAAGGTAAATGCTTGTCATTAGTGGTATAATCTGTTGTTTCTAGTGCTTCCATCGTAATGACACATTAGATTCAGGTGTTTATACTGCGCTATTTACCATATATCGCATATAAACTAGAGCAATGTTTAGATCTATCCTGCTATTGGTCAGTTCTGTCAAGAACCTGCAGCCAATGAGGCTAGATCTAAAGGTTGACTGGTTTATATGCGGTATCCACCGTCCCGAGAGATATAAATCGGCCACAACAGATCGGGTTGTTCTTTTTATACTTAATGCTGCATAAACGTTGAACTATTAAGTCGTTTTTAGAACCCCCAATGATCTGTTTTGTTAGATTTATATTGTTTAGAGACAGTGCCGGGGTTTCAGCCGGCCTTATCTGCCCTGATATGTTTCTTTTAATATATTTATTACTAGATTTATGTTAGGACCGCCTCTTATATTAAGATCCCATTCTTGTCGGACGTCATAAGCCGAAATCGGCCTGCCATCAACAGCCGACGGTTGATTTCCCAGGCTACGCGTATCTGGTTCAAGAATGATATCTTTTCATAAGACTCATCGGAGTACTAGCCGATTGTTTTTTAGCTTTCCAATATCAGCTAGGTTATCAATACATATATTTATTATCCTTTACCGTATTTGGGTTAAACGGCTGATGCTGTCTCGGTATAGCCGATCCATTCCAGTCGCTTGACTTAAATATATTTTAGGATAGCATATATATGCTCATGGATTCCCTCAGCAGATTCAGTGAGGATCTAACCTAACACTTAACGCATATCTCCTTGTTTTTCTTGTTGGTTAACGAGATCAAACCAAGCGGCACGCCACTGCACAGACAGGCGGAGAAGGACTCCACTGGAGTTAAGCAGATCTCCCAGGCCAGCGCGTGAGAGAAATTTCTCGTCAACACGCTTCTTGGCACGCCCAGTGGGACCTTCTCTGTCGGCTCGACTCGGACGCATAGACTCAGCCGGCAAGATGGTCGACTCCAAGAGCCCCAATGTTTCCCAGGACAACATCGTGCCTGTGAAGATGGAGCAGTTATCGGTTGAGCAACAAGCCGATTATAAGAAGATGGTGGAAGAGCTCCAAGCTAACTACTTGCAATTTTTCACCCAAACAAGACCCGAGGCTGTGCATCAAAAGTACAAGTTCAGCATGGACGAGCTCAAGGCGTCCTTCTCTGGTGGGTCAAAAGGCAAACAGAAGGTGGAGGAGCCGATCCAGGAACAGGACGATTCGGCTCTGTATTCCCTACAAGACCAGATCGACTCGGCCGTCCATCACGCGCTAGTCAACCAAAGTAGCATCCTGGTCAATACTCTCAACAACATGATCGCTACCGTGGTCGACTCCAAGATAGCCGACCAGCTGCAACGGGGGCCGACGTTACAGACGGCCAATTTCCTGGTTACAGGATGTTGGTCACACAGAATCGGCCGATCCCACCACTAGCACAACCAGGGCCGCCAGGAGGGATCCTCAGCCGGCCAAATCCAACTGAGTCGGCTACAAAGCCGGTGATTACCATGCTGAACCGACAGCAACCGCTGCCCCAGGATCAGGTTGCTAACATGTTCAACAACAATCGGTAGTCAGAGCCGATTCCCAAGATTGACCTGGACATACGGTACAACGCCGGTGGTCGACAGCTGTTCCTAGGACCACCAACGCCACCACCGGCGCATCGGCCACCTCCCGCTGATAATCACTACCAGTACCAAGGAAGCCGTCAAGATCATCATTACGGGCCTCAGACGCCAACACCGCTATATCGGCAAGCACCCGCGCCGTATGACCTATACGAGCCGATATAGCAGGACAACCGGACCTGGGCCAATCTGATTGCAGATGTCATGCGCGATCAATTCGGTCTCAAACCAAAAGATTCAGGAAACATGTATCGGTATCCCTATCCGGAGCTCTTTGAACGGATTCCGCTACCCAACCGATACAAGATCCCAGATTTCTCAAAGTTCTCAGGGCAAGACAACGTTTCAACTTACGAGCATGTTAGCCGATTCTTGGAGCAGTGCGGCGAAGCATCGGCTACAGACGCCTTGAGAGTCCGATTGTTCCCTCTTTCTCTTTCAGGATCGGCTTTTACCTGGTTCTTCTCATTGCCCTACAACTCAATTCAGAGCTGGGCTGATCTTGAAAAGCAATTTCACAGCTACTTTTAATCCGGCAACCATGAGATGAAGTTGTCGGACCTCACCAGCATCAGGAAAAAACAAAACGAATCGGTTCAAGAATACATCCAACGCTTCAGGGAGATGAGGAACCGATGCTACAGCCTGGTGCTATCGGACGCCCAGCTGGCCGATTTGGCCTTTCATGGCTTGATCGCACCGATCCGAGAGCGATTCTCTGCGCAGGACTTCGATAGCCTCACCCACTTGGCGCAGAAGGTGACGGCCCACGAGCAACGATTCCAAGACACCAGGAAAGCCGTCAAAAACATAACTCAGGTCGTCGTTGAATCAGACTGCGAATCTGAAGACGATGACGCAAAAGTGGCAGCAGCCGAATGGGCCAAGAACAAAAAGGCCATCGTCTGTCAATGGCTGCTGAAGACGGCCAAAGAAGAAAGATATGACTTCAACATCACCAAGGCTGACAGGATTTTCGACTTGCTGCTCAAGGAGAAGCAGATTCAGCTACCTGAAAATCACGTGATCCCGTCGACCGAGGAATTAAAGAAGAAGAAATATTGCAAGTGGCACAACTCCACATCCCATGCCACCAACGACTGCAAAGTCTTCAGGCAGCAAATCCAATCGGCAATTGAGGCCGGGAAATTAAAGTTTGTCAATTCAAGTCAGCCGATGAAGGTAGACGGTAACCCTTTCCTGGTCAACACAGTTCAAGCCGGTCCCAGGCAAGCTGATCGACAGAACAGAATGGCGCACGGCTTAGTCAACACATCAATCGGGGCCAAGGCAAAAGACGAGCCGACTGGACATCACGCCGCGCCCATCAATATGGTGCGCCCCATCATCAGGTCGGCTGACCGACGGCCGATCTATGAAGACAGCCGACACCGTCCTCAGCACCAGTCTCGGCGGGAAGAAGCTCTCAATGAAGCACCTCGTCGGCGCGAGCCGGAGATCCAAAGCCGCCGATACGAGGTAGACTGCAACAGGGCCGATCCGCATTGGAATTGTGATTTTTTTAGGTACTGCTGGGAATCCGGCATGAGACTTTCAACACTGGACGATTGCCCAGCATGCAACGATCGCTGCAACGATGAGCACAAGAGCTCATCAGCTGCAAGCCCAGCCCGGTTCGTCCCTAGAGCCGTTCAGGTAAACCGAAGGTGGTGGTCCGTTCATGATCGGCTCAGCCTGATCCACCAAGACTTCTTCGTCAACGAATACCGCAACGAGAACAACGGCGACAATGAACAGGCCGACGACGAGGAATCGGCCAATCCCCAATGGTGCCCGTCCGATCTCTTCACAAAGACGCAGAAAAGAAGAATTCAATGACTCAAGCATGAAGGGAGAGAAGATGAAGTTTGGCAAATGATCCACGAACAACGCTGTCGGCTAGGCAAGATCAAAAGGTGATGGGTTCCTAAGAAGAAAACCACCGTAGCCGACGAAGAGCAAGCTCAGGAAAGCTCAGCCGATCAAGCCAGGAGGGCAGCCAAGGGAAAAGGCAAAGTTTCTGCATCGATCAACATGGTGTTCGTACTACCAGCCGAATTTAGTGCCCCTGAAGCCGATGCAGACACCATTGAAGACGACTTGGTGAATCTAGCAATCTCACCGGACCAAGCTATTTTCGACAAAACCGAAGGGACCGAAAATCAGCACTTAAAGCCATTGTATGTTAAAGGATTCGTCAACGGCAAACCGATTTCCATGATGCTAGTTGATGGGGGGCTGCAGTCAACCTCATGCCTTACGCTACATTCAGAAAAGTAGGCAAAGGAGCCGAAAACTTGATAAAGACCAATATGGTGCTCAAAAACTTCGGCGGCAACCCATCAGAAACCAAGGGCGTCCTCAACGTCGAACTGACCATCGGCAATAAGACCGTGCCCACAACATTCTTTGTCATCGACGGGAAGGGGTCTTACAGCCTGCTGCTCGGAAGGGACTGGATACACGCTAATTGTTGCGTTCCTTCTACAATGCATCAGAGCCTGATCCAGTGGGACGGCGACAAGATCGAGATCGTGCCAGCCAACAGGTCAGTTAGCATCGTCAGTGCCGATTTGCCGCTTTGGGAAATCGAAGGCATCAATTGTTTGTGTGGGAAAATCTGGCATGCCGATTTTCTAAATGTGTCCAATTCCACAATACAGCCGATTGGAGATGGCGAGCTGCAGCAGCTGCTTTGAACAAGACATGGTGGAGGGCTCAAGTGTCTTTGGCACGTGTGGAGATTATGGTAATCGGATATCCACATGGCAAGCTTATCCGACTGAAGATAGGGATAGGTTGCACCTGCCAAATGTGTAAACCAACTATGACTTGGGTGTTACGTTGCCGATTGAGGCAACGACCCATAGTCACGGTTTGGTAAGATTGAGGAAACCGACTTAGAGTAAGATAGGGTTTTCGATCTGTAAGCCCGCCTCCCAAGACTATATAAGGGGGGTAAGAGGCGTCCCTTGAGGGATATCAGAAGTTAGATCAGCTTTTCAGCTTTTGTTACGCAAGATCACGAGATCAATAAACACTCGGCGGATCGAATCCCCGAAACAGGAGTAGGGTATTACCTCACGAGAGGGCCTGAACCTGTCTAAACCTTGTTTTCCACCTAACCCATTGTGCTTAGCAATCTTGACTGCACCCCCAAAATTCTATTGCCGAAACCGAGTTTCGACAGTTGGCACGCCAGGTAGGGGCCCGCGCGTCAAGACTTCTTCGACAATCTCGTCGACAAGCACGATGGGGTCTTCTTCAAGCGTCGGCGACTTCGCCACCAACGACTTCAACAAGCTCTCCTTCTTCGACTCGGATTCGGACCAGTCGGGAGGAGAGACCCACTCGGCGACGTTCGGGCTCCCGAACAACGCCAAGATCTACGACGAAATCTTGGATTCCAAGATGCAGTCCACCCACTCTGAGGGAAGACCTCACTCGGCACCGTTCGAACTACCGAACACCGCTAAGATCTGCAGCAATCTTCTCGTATCCCCAACAGAGACAATCTACTCGGAAGAAGAGCGCCGTTTGGATTACCAAACACCGCTGAGATCTACGGCAAGCTCCTCTCTCCCGAGTCAAGGTCGACCCACTCGGAGGAGTCCACGTCCTCAAGCTCTGACTCGGACTACAACGATCCAGATCCGAGCAACCCAGGATCGAGGGAGATCGCCGTCATTCTCCAGCCATTCGGCTCATGCTCATCCTCGGAGCTCAACGAGTATCTCAGCTCCACAGGCTTTGACGACCTTTATGGCATCCCCTTGGACGAAGCCGACGACTCCAACTGCAACAAGGACTACGAGCCGAAGTGCTTTGATGTCCTCATGGCTGAGATGGCCGAGTCCGACTTAGCCATGGCCCGCAGGCTTACGGAAGAAGAGCGAACCAGGATCGAGCAAGAGCGCAAGCTGGCGGAAGAAGAGAAGAAGCGCAAGGAGGAAGCCAACAGAAGGAAGCAGGATCTAAGGGAAGCCGGACGATCCGCTCAAGAGGCTATACTTCAAACGCGGGTCCGCAACACCAATATATTCCACACGTCACAGCAGAACGCTGTTGCTGCCCTCACACTCCTGGACACCATCATCGAGATGGCGCCCCCCGACGTGACTCCAATACTAGACAAGATCAAGACCATCGTTGCAGCTACGTCCAACGGTCATCCCTCCACCTTAGCACGAAGGCCGACTGAGTCTGTGGCTGAAACGCCTGACAGAAGCCGACTCCCACCGCTAAGGTCAAGGGATTACAAGAGGCCTGAGCCAGACCGGTCGACAACGAGGCCAACAGGCCAACGCCACGAGTCCACGCACAAGCATCAGGAGCAAACGGCCGACTCCCGTGGGAAGCAGCAAGGACGTTCACCCGTCCACCACCACATCCGCCGCAACAACAGCTCCAGCTACCGAACCAGCCTACCGAGGACCCCACCGAGTGATCTGCGGGAAGTCCTCGATCATCGCTATCAAGAGCGAGATCAACGCACTCGGGAAGATCGGAGGGGATCACCCGACAGTAATGACGACGGAGTGCCAGCTTTCACTCGGGAGCTTCGCCGAGTGCATTGGCCGAATGGGTTCAAGCCTACCGGAATCGAGAAGTACGACGGCAAGACCGACCCTGAGTCGTGGCTGACCGTGTACACTCTCGCCATCCGTGCAGCAGGAGGCGACAACAAGGCCATGGCCAATTACCTACCCGTGGCCCTCGCCAACTCAGCCAGGAACTGGCTCACGAGCCTGCCAAGTGGCTCAATCGGCTCGTGGAGTGAGCTAAGGGACCACTTCATCGCCACCTTTCAGGGCACCTTCGAAAGGCCTGGGACCCACTTTGACTTATACAATGTCATCCAGAAGCCGGACGAACCTCTGAAGAACTACATCCGGCGCTCTCTGAAAAGCGCAACAAGATCCCCAACATCAGCGACGACATCATCATCGCCTCCTTCCAGAAGGGAGTCCGTGATGAGCTGTTAATCGGGAAGTTCGGGCGCAAGCCACCGAAGACGGTGAAGCAGATGTTTGAGATGGCAAATTCTTACGCCAAATCCAATGATTCCATCAAAGCGGCGCGCCAAGACCGACCCGACAGGAGGGATGACAAGCAGGTGGGAGGAAGCTGTAATCCTAAGAAGGATAACGGCAACAACAACCAGGGCCAGAAGGACCGCAAGCGCCGATTCGAAGACCTAGTCGCCGCAACCTCCAACACCCAACGCCGCCCCCGAGTCGCGGCCTACGACACCATCATGAACGCTCAGTGCACGCATCACCCCAATCACAAGCACGCGACTAAGGACTGCTTTATTTATAAACAGTTCACCAAGCAATATGCGGCACAGCTCAACAAGAAGCCGACTGATGAAGCCGGTCCATCGGGCGCCAAGAAGAACAACACAGCTGAGAATGCCGAGCCCTTTCAAGACCCCGTGGGCGAGCTGAATCACATCTTCGGGGGGCCGCTAGCCTATGAATCCAAGAGGAAATAGAAGCTAACTGACCGAGAGGTCAACGCGGCGCAACCTGAGGTCCCAAAGTACCTACGATGGTCGGAGGTGGCCATCACTTTTGACCGCTCGGATCATCCGACCGAGTGGTTCACCCGGGGCGCTATCCACTCGTCTTAGACCCGGTAGTCCGCAACATCAAGCTCAAGCGCGTCCTCATCGATGGGAGCAACGCCCTCAACATTCTGTTCGCCAAGACCTTAGATGAGATGCAGATCCCGACGGCCGAACTGAAGGCAAGCTCAGCCCCCTTCCACGGAGTTATCCCGGGGCTATCATCTACACCACTCGGGCACATCGCCCTTCCGGTCACCTTCGGAGTTCGAGAGAATTTCCGGACGGAGAACGTTACCTTCGAGGTGGCCGACTTTGAAACGGCCTACCACGCCATCATCGGAAGGCCTGCACTCGCCAAGTTCATGGCGATACCCCATTACACCTACCTCTACATGAAGATGTCGGGTCCCAACGGCGTCATCACTCTTCGCAGCGACATGAAGCAAGCCTTCACCTAAGACAAGGAGAGCTACGACATGGCCCAATCTCGCGAGAGATCTCGTGGCCAGCAAGAAATCCGATTGGCCGCATCGACTTCGGTAGAGGGTGAAATCCCCGCGAAGAAGATAGCCAAATCAGGAACCGGCGACGCCAAGACCAAGAAGATCTCCCTTGATCCTTCGGATCCCTCGAAAACTGCTGTAATCGGCGCTGAACTAGATCCTAAATAGGAAAGCATGCTCGTCACCTTCTTCCAAAATAATAAAGATGTTTTTGCTTGGAAACCATCTGATATGCCTGGAATTCCTAGGGAGGTGATCGAGCACTCTTTACACGTCCAAGATGACGCAAAACCAATCAAATAGCGATTACGCAGGTTCGCGCAGGATCGAAAAGACGCCATCAAAGAAGAACTCACAAAGCTCTTAGCCGCTGGCTTTATCAAGGAAGTTCTGCATCCCGACTGGTTGGCCAACCCGGTTCTGGTCCGTAAAAAGACAGGGCAATGGCGCATGTGCGTTGACTACACCGACCTCAACAAAGCCTGCCCAAAGATCCATTCGGGTTGCCAACTCCTGAGCTTTTTTGACTATTACTCGGGCTACCACCAGATCAGTTTGAAAGAATCCGACTGCCTGAAGACATTGTTCATCACGCCGTTTGGAGCCTACCGCTACATCACCATGCCTTTCGGCCTGAAGAACGCCGGCGCCACATACCAACGCATGATCCAGAGGTGTTTTCAGACGCAGATTGGCAAGAACGTGGAAGCTTATATCGACGATGTCGTCATCAAGACCAAGCAGAAAGAAGACCTGATTGCCGACCTAGAAGAAACCTTCGCAAATATTCGGGCCTTCAGAATGAAGTTGAACCCGGAGAAGTGCACTTTCAGCGTCCCATCAGGCAAACTGCTCGGCTTCATGGTGTCACATCGCGGCATTGAAGCCAATCCAGAAAAGATCAACGCTATCTTGAACATGAAGTCCCCGAGTAACCAGAAGGATGTCCAGAAGCTCACTAGCTGCATGGCGGCGCTAAGCCGATTCATCTCTCGACTCGGCAAATGAGGCATGCCCTTCTTCAGATTGCTAAAGAAAACGGACGACTTCCAATGAACCACGAAAGCCCACAAGGCCTTTGAAGATTTTAAAGAATTCCTTACGACGCCGCCCGTCCTAGCCTCACCTCAGCCCCAGGAGCCTCTGCTACTGTACGTCTCAGCCACTCACCAAGTGGTTAGTATGGTCCTCGTGGTCGAGTGCGAAGAAGAAGGGCGGGTCCAAAAGATTCAGAGGCCGATCTACTTTGTTAGCGAATTATTGGCAGGAGCCAAAATTCGCTACCCTCAGGTACAAAAATACTATATGGTGTTCTGATAACCGCAACGAAATTGGCACACTATTTTCAGGGTCACTCGGTCACCATCGTCACTTCTTTTCCACTCGACGATGTCATCCACAACCGGGAGGCAACTGGGCGCATCGCAAAGTGGGCCCTGGAGCTGATGCCGCTGGACTTAACTTTTAAGGCGAGGACGTCCATAAAGTCACAAGCCCTGGCGGATTTCTTGGCCGAGTGGACCGAACAGCAAGAAGACGTACCTCGGGAAGACCTCCAATCTTGGACCATGCACTTCGACGGATCCAAGAGGATCACCGGCTTGGGAGAAGGAGTTGTGCTGATCTCCCGACCGGGGAAAGGCTAAGATATGTCCTCCACCTCCACTTCTCCGCCTCATATAACGTCGCCAAGTACGAAGCCCTGCTACATGGACTGCGGCTCGCAGTTTCACTTGGGATACGTCGGCTCGTCGTGAAAGGGGACTCCCAGCTGGTCGTGAACCAAGTAATGAAAGATGGTCTGTCTAAACGACACCATGGAGGCCTACCGACAGAGGTCCGCGAACTTGAAGACAAGTTTGACGGACTCGAGCTATCACACGTCCTAAGACACAACAACGAAGCAGCTGACGAGTTGGCGCAGTTCGGGTCCAAACGTGAAGCCCCCCCAACAGACGTTTTTGTCGAACACCTCTACGAGCCAACTGTTGCGGCAAAACCAACTCTCAACGAACAAGCTACAAACGAAGTCGCCATGATTGGCGCCGACCGGAGGACACCGCTCATCAAATTTTTAACACAGCAAGAGCGTCGGAAGACCGGGATGAGGCGAACGTATCCGACGTCATTGCCAAGCTTATGTCATGGTTGACTCCGACTTATACAAGAGAAGTCCCTCCGGAGTCCGATGAGATGCATCACACCCGAGGAAGGACGAGCCTACTCCAAGACATCCACTCGGGCATATGCGGAAGCCACGCGACAAGCACGCACCTTGGTGGGCAAAGCTTACAGACAAGGTTTTTTCTGGCTTACCGCGGTCTCCGACGCGGACAAAGTGGTACAAACCTGTGAGGGCTGCCAATTTTTCGCTCGACAGAGCCATGTCCTAGCCCAAGAGCTACAAGCAATTCCATTATCCTGGCCATTTGCGGTATGGGGCTCAGACATGGTCGGCCCTTTCAAGAAGGCTCCAGGAGGATTCACGCACCTATTCGTCCCAATCGACAAATTCTCCAAATGGATCGAAGCTAAGCCGGTTGCCACAATTACTGCTGACAAGGCACGGGACTTCATCCTCAACATCGTGCACCGCTTCGGCGTCCCAAACAGAATCATAACCAACAATGGGACTCAATTCACTGGAGGCATCTTCAAGGAATTTTGCGAAGACTTCGGAATCAAAATTTGTTATGCATCAGTTGCACATCCCAAAAGCAATGGACAAGTCGAGCGTGCCAACGGCATGGTCCTTCAAGGCATCAAGGCCCGCGTGTTCGATCGCCTAAGTCCTTACGCAGGCAAGTGGGTTCAAGAGCTCCCCTCGGTTCTATGGTCTCTGCGGACCACACCCAGTCGGGCTACCGGCCAAACTCCTTTCTTTTTTGTCTATGGCGCAGAAGCCATGTTGCCAAATGAGATGGAGTATGAATCCCTCCGAGTCCGCAGCTTCAACGATGAACGCTACGACCCAGACCGAGTGGACGACCTCATCCGACTGGAAGAGGCCCGAGAGGCAGCCCTCATCCAGTCGGCGAAATATCTTCAAGGGCTCAGACGATACCACAGTCGCAACGTTCGAGCACAAGCTTTTATCATTGGCGATTTGGTTCTACGCAAGATTCAGACCACCAAGGACCATCACAAGTTATCCCCCTTATGGGAAGGACCATACATAATTGCTGAGGTGACTCGGCCAGGTGCATATCGATTAAAGCGTGAAGACGGATCTATGGTGGAGAACTCCTAGAACATCAAACATCTTCGACGATTCTATGCTTAAATTGACTTAAGTTTCATGTTTCTTCTTGACTGCCAACCTCAAGCAAGATGAATTCTTGAGTTAGCAGTCGGGGGTTGTACATATGTCAATAAAGCATGGTTTTCTTCGATAACCTGTGCGTATTTGGTTTATCATTATCTAATGTTCCTTGATTCGAGTTCAGTGTTTAAGGACTGAGAATTTTTTGATGACCTAATCGAGCTTAGGCTTGGTGACAATCGGACAAAAATTACTTAAGAAATTTTACATAAAAACTCGGATCAAGGCATTAACATAAGCAAGCTGAATATTTACAGAGTATACATCAGAAAGTTGCATACAATGTTTACAAGACAATTAGGCCCGGAAGTTGTTCACTACATCAATGGCAATTTTCTTAGTCGACTCCTGCGCATCACTAATCATGTCCAGGGCTTGCTCATCCGAGGTGCCGTCGGCGAAGCCTTCCCCGACTGAATTGACATCTACCCGGGGGTAGAGGGATTTGGTCTGTGCAAGAGCAAGGCCAGCCCCCATGGTAGCAGCCTCGGTGATGTTGGCCAAGTATTGGTCGGGGGCTCTCCGCAGCTTATCGAAGATTTCGACTGGGTCCAGTGAGCTAGCCCCGACTCCCTGATGAAATAAAGACAGCAGGATTGGTGCTGCTGCGTTGGCAACATCTTCCCGGACCCGTCCAACTTGTTTAACCCTCTCAAGCAGAACGTCGTATTGAGCTCGGGTCTTCACTTTGTAAGCTGAGAAAGACATATGATTACACAGAGCTTTCGGAGACAAAGCAGTTCAACGAACATTGTTTTGAAGGAGCTCACCTTCGAACTCGGCCTCCAACTCGGTCTTGCCGAGGCTGATTGCCTCCAGCTGGACCTGGCGCGAGTGAGCCTCCGACGAATTTTCTACAAACAAGAAAGGCTATCAGCAACCTGGATCAACACGGAAACCATAAAGAGATTGGGAGGGTTAAGCTTACTCCCGACTGAACCCCGGAGGTCGAGGTTTTCTTCCCGGAGTTCAACTATTTCCCTCCTCAGGGCTGCCTCCCTCGACGCGGCCTCTTCTCGAGTGGTCTTCAACTTCTGCTGGACGTCCTCCAGGGAGTTTAGATGCGAGACCAACTTCTCGAGTGCTTCGGACTTGGCCATTGATCGGCAATACTCCTTCTGCACGCAAGATCTGAAGTTGACCGACTAAAAGGAAATGATGATGCAACAATGGAAAAGGACCAAGGCTTACGTTAAGTAGCCGAGTCGCCTCATTCAGGTTGTTGACAAGGGCATCCCTTTCCTCGCTCTCCACTTGCTTATCTAGTTTGATGCCTTGCCTCTGGCCATCTGAATCTCGCCACTCGATCTTGATCGGGGGCGCCCAGGTTTGAGAAGACTGCAACCTGGGATCTCCTCTACTATGGCTGATGGATCAGGAGGAATAGATGAAGACACGAAAGAGTAAAACTGAAGATTGAAGATGAAGTGTTAATTCAAGACTTACCAGTTTCGGCGGCTGAATCCTTGACTGGAGTAGCCCGGCTGGTCTTTTCCTTCTGACTCTTGACCGACTGGTCTTAAGTCGGGGCCTTCTGAGCTGCAGTCGGTGGCTTCTCGGCGGCCGACTGGTTTCCAGTCAGGATGTCCCGGATGGCGGTCGGGGGCTCCCTCCTTGGGATATCTTTGCTTGGAGGCGAGGGCTTTCTACCCGGAGCACTCTTGCTCGGGAGAGGGCTCCGGGGTTTTGGTTCCGCAGGCTTGGATGCCTCGGACGCGGCAGCTGGAGTTGGCCCTTCACTCTTCCCGGCGGGGTCTATATCTTGGGGCCTCCTGCCAAACGAACGACGCGCTCAATCGGAATGAAGACAAAGAAATTTTCAACAAAATGCCTAACGTCAGTCATAATGCGTACCTGGATGACCGGCGGATCTTCGACGCCGCCTTTGGTAACGGCCTTGGAGGGGTCGCTTCGGCTGGAGGGGCTGGGACATCATCGTCCGAGTCATCGATGACGAGCCTCCTCTTGCTTGCCCGTTTGCTGATGTCCTCACTCGGGGCCGCCCTTTTTCCGGCTGGATCGCTCTGGATCTTCACTCCACCGGTTGGCTTCTTGGCAGGGCGAAGCGGCACGTCATCATGAGGAACTTTGTATGGTTTTGAAATAATGGAGGCATTTTCCTGCAAGAAAAATTCTCACAGTACTAAGAGGTATGACATCAAGATTGCAAGACAGTAAAAAGAGTTCAGTCGGCTTACCGAAGGAGGAGGCGATAGAGACTGAAGGGGAGGACTGGCAGTATGAGGCTGCGTTCGAGCGCAATTCCAGTCGAGAAGACCTTGTACATCCGGATTTTCAGGATCTCAAAGCTGAGGGAATCACGGTCTTCCCGATTGGGGTCTCTCTCGACCTTGTACTCGAAGGCTGGCTTCGATCGCTCCTTAATCGGCGCCAGTCGGCTCTTGATGAAATGCCGAGTGATTTGTTCGCCGCGAAGACCTTTCTGTTTTATCTCCAAGATCTTCGCTAGCAGTTTGTTGGCTTCATCCCAATCTTGGGCTACCGGCACGGTGCTCCAAGTATGCTTAGGCACAGGGGGAAGGCCAACAAAGTTTGGCAGGCTGGGTTCAAGATTGCTAATATAGAACCAGCTTGCATGCCAGCCCTTGTTGGAGGATTTCAAGGGAAGAGAAAAGTACTCCTTGCGGAGGGATCCGCGGAGTTGAAAACCTGCTCCACCAACGACGCATGGATGGTCCTTATTCGGATGCGGTTTGAGGTAAAACATGCGACGAAAGAGTTGAAAGTGGGGAAGAATGCCAAGGAAGGCTTCACATACATGAATGAAGAGAGCGATGTGGAGCATAGAGTTGGGGTTCAAATGATAGAGACGAAGACCATAATAATCAAGAAGCCCCCTAAAGAACTCGGAGGTGGGGACCACAGTAGAAGAAAGATGTGAAGACGATGAGCTCACCGGTGTTCGGGGTGGGAAACTCCTCACCCGCAACCAGGCACCAACCCACAATCTCCCTTGGAGGAAGCACTCCGAGCTTCACCATCTCCTTGAGGGTGGATTCCCTCACATCCGAAGTGGCCCATTGCTCAAAAGGGATTTTCCTCTCATCCGCCATGAATGTGGTTTGTGTGGGGAGCAGATCTGGCTTGAAGGATAGGGGTTTGAGAAGGGAATCTTGGGAGCTGGATGCGGAGGCTAGTTTGTGGCGAAGGGCGAGCTCCTGGATCGACGGATTTGGGTGCGCGCGAGCCTAGGGTTTTCCGCAGGGAGCTGGTGAACAGTACTGCGAAAAGAGGAAATTTTTGGGAAGACGAAGTTGCGGGGATGACCTCGAGGCTTTGTAAGAGAATTAAGGGTTGCGCTAGGTTTTCTCACGATTGGGCCGAGCCCATGAGAGACCTGCGGCCCAGCTAAGGTGTGGCTTGACGCGTGTTCTTAGGGACTTAAGTGGATGAACTTAAGCAGATTTGCCTTGGCAATATGCACGTGTCTAAGTGCCCTGTACCTTTGAGAATCCTTTCAAACCACGGTTTGCTTGACTTCATGAGAAGTTAGCATGATGCAATTTGAGAGGTGACCAACAACTAAGCTTTTTATAGTTGTCTTGATGACAAGGGCTGTTTGGTTCTTTAGCATTTGATTAAATGATTATATCAATGCTATTTTTCCACCTTGGTGAAGATCTTTTTAGATTAAGACCAATATTATGGCAGGAGCTATTTAATATTTTGGTCATATTTTTCAGATGATTGAAAAGTTTGATCCGAGATGACTCGGGCAGATCCACTCGGATGAGCATGAGCTTATCGAGTGCTTTTTCATCCATGAGGGTTGATTGAGTTATTTGTTCTGAGATGACTCGGGCTAATTTATTCGGATGAGCACGAGCTTGCCGAGTGATGAGATCTTTTATGATTGCTTTAGCATGAGCTAAATATTTATATGAGTATGATTCTTTATAGTTCTTGATTGTATGTTTGGTCTGTTTTTGGCTAATCATACAGTCGGGGGCTACACTTAATTAGGTACATCATGAGATGTGCCTAGATATTTATTTTTGAGAATTTTTTGGATATTTTCCAGCCCTTCACAGTCTTTGGAGCCACTCGGGAGATTCAGGCAGAGATGATGGAATCACTCGGCGCCAGAAGCACTCGGCCAAAGAGGTTTTTGGCCGTATACTGTCTTGGTTTGAAGCTGAGTTGTCTCGTCGACTGAAAAGGACTCGAGGGCTACTGTGGAGATTATGGTAATCGGATATCCACATGGCAAGCTTATCCGACTGAAGATAGGGATAGGTTGCGCCTGCCAAATGTGTAAACCAACTATAACTTGGGTGTTACGTTGCCGATTGAGATAAGGCAACGGCCCATAGTCACGGTTTGGTAAGATTGAGGAAACCGACTTAGAGTAAGATAGGGTTTCCGATCTGTAAGCCCGCCTCCCAAGACTATATAAGGGGGGTAAGGGGCGTCCCTTGAGGGATATCAAAAGTTAGATCAGCTTTTCAGCTGTTGTTACGCAAGATCACGAGATCAATATACACTCGGCGGATTGAATCCCCAAAACAGGAGTAGGGTATTACCTCACGAGAGGGCCTGAACCTGTCTAAACCTTGTTTTCCATCCAACCCATTGTGCTTGGCGATCTTGACTGCACCCCCAAAATTCTATTGCCGAAACCGAGTTTCGACAGCACGGACACCGCAGACGAAGACGATGTCACGTCGGCCGATGAACTGGAGGAAATTGACATCGGCTCTGGTGACAAACCGAGGCCGACGTATATTAGCAAAAATCTGTCTCCGCATTGTAGATCCCAGCTTATCGATTTGTTAAAAGAATATAAAGATTGTTTTGCTTGGGAGTACTTCGAGATGCCTGGCCTCAGCCGATCAATAGTGGTCCATCAACTGCCGATTAAGGCAGGCTATCGGCCGTTCAAACAGCCTCCCAAGAAATTTAAGGCCGATATGTACAATGCAATTAAAGCCGAAATCACTCGGCTATATGACGCGGGATTCATTCGGCCTTGTCGATACGCCGAGTGGGTCTCAAACATTGTCCCAGTGTTGAAGAAGAATGGTAAACTTAGGGTGTGCATCGATTTCAGAGATCTAAACAAAGCCACCCCTAAGGACGAGTACCCAATGCCGATAGCCAATTTGCTTATCGATGCTGCTTCGGGCCACAAAATTATTAGTTTCATGGACGGCAATGCAAGTTATAATCAGATATTTATGGCCGACGAAGACATCCACAAGACTGCTTTTCGGTGTCCCGACGCAATCGGCTTGTACGAATGGGTAGTAATGACATTCGGCTTGAAGAATGCTAGGGCAACATATCAACGGGCCATGAACTATATTTTTCATGACATGATTGGCTCACTAGTAGAGATCTATATTGACGACGTGGTTGTCAAATCCAGGGAGATAGAGGGCCACATAGCCGATATAAGACAAGTGTTAGAACAGACGAGGAAATATGGCCTGAAGATGAATCCACTTAAGTGCGCGTTCGGCGTATCGGCCGGGCAGTTCCTGGGATTTCTTGTTCATGGAAGAGGAATTGAGGTTACACCAAGAAGCAACTCCGAAGGACAAGAAACAACTCCAGTCATTGATCGGCAAGATAAATTTCATCAGGCGGTTCATAGCCAATCTCTCAGAAAAAATGGAGCCGTTCACACCATTGCTTCGGCTGAAAGCCGATCAAGCATTCACATGGGGGGCAGAGCAGCAAAAGGCTTTGGACAACATCAAGGACTATCTAAGTTCCCCTCCAGTTTTAATGCCTCCACAAAAAGGGATACCGTTTAAGCTGTACCTATCAGCCGATGACAAGTCAACCAGCTCTGTCCTAATCCAAGAGGTTGAGGGCAAGGAAAAAGCCATCTTCTATCTCAGCCGACGGTTACTAGACACAGAAACAAGGTATTCGCCTGTGGAGAAGCTATGCCTATGCCTCTATTTTTCTTGTACGAAGTTAAGGCATTATCTACTATCCAACGAGTGCACAATAGTCTGCAAAGCCGATGTAGTCAAATACATGCTATCGGCTCCAGTGTTGAAAGGAAGAATTGGGAAGTGGATTTTTGCGCTAACAGAATTCAATCTGAGATATCAGGCACCAAGGGCAGTCAAGGGACAAGCTATAACCGATTTCATTGTGGAGCACAGAAATGACTCGATCGGCTCAGTGGAGATTATGCCTTAGACTTTGACGTTTGATGGCTTGGTTTACACCAACGGCTGCGGCATTGGCTTGGTCATTATTTCACCCAAGAGGGCAAGTTTCGAATTTGCTTTTGCTATCAACCCCCACGCTACAAACAACCAAGCCGAATACGAAGCCGTCCTTAAAGGATTACATCTACTCAAGGTAGTTGAAGCCGACGGCATCAAAATAATGGGAGATTCATTGTTGGTCATCAGCCAATTATTAGGAGAATACGAATGCAAAAACAACGCGCTGATGGTCTATTATCAGCAGTGTCGGGAATTAATGGACGGTTTTCGGCTAGTTACTCTGAAACACATCCTCAGAAAGCAGAACACAGAGGCCAATGATTTAGCTCAGGGGGCAATCGGGCTATCAGCCGATGTTGAAAGAAATTGACATAGAGGTTGTCGCCATTACAGCCGATGATTGGAGATTTGATGTTTACAACTATCTCAAAAACCCCTCTCAATCGGCTACAAGGAAGTTACGAGACAAGGCGTTGAGATATGTTTTGCTCGACAAAGATCTATACTATCGGACGATTGATGGCGTGCTGCTCAAATGTTTGGGAGCCGATCAAGCCAAAGTGGCTATCGGAGAAGTGCATGAAGGAATCTGTGGTACACATCAATCGGCTCACAAAATAAAGTGGCTGCTTTGCCGAGCGGGATATTTCTAGCCGACAATGCTGGAGGATTGTTTCAAGTATTACAAGGGCTGCCAGGATTGTCAGAAGTTCGGCGCCATACAAGGAGCATCAGTGTCGGCTATGAACCCAATTATTAAGCCTTGGTCGTTCAGAGGATGGGGCATTGATATGATCGGCCAGATCAATCCACCTTCAAGCAAAGGGCATAAATTCATTCTGGTGGCGATAGATTATTTCACGAAATGGGTGGAAGCAGTTCCTCTGAAGAAAGTGGATTCTAAGGACGCAATCGAGTTTGTCAAAGAACATATTATCTACCGATTTGGCGTCCCACAAACTATAACAACAGACCAGGGATCTATCTTTGTATCCGATGAGTTTGTCTAGTTTGCCGACGACATGGGGATCAAGCTGCTTAATTCTTCACCGTACTATGCATAGGCCAATGGACAAGCCAAAGCTTCAAATAAAAGTTTGATTAAATTGATCAAAAGAAAGATCTCTGAGTACCGCAAACAATGGCACAGCCGATTAGCCGAATCACTGTGGGCATACCGGATGGCATGCCATGGATCAATTCAAGTCCCTCCGTACAAGTTGGTCTACGGGCATGAGGCAGTGCTACCATGGGAAAGCGTCGTCGGCTCAAGGCGCATTCAGCTACAGGATCAACTCACAGCCGACAATTATTATCACTTGATGGTGGACGAATCAGAAGACTTAGTTTATCCAAGATGAGGACCTTGGAAAAAGTTACAAGGGATAAAGAACGAGTAGCCAGATATTATAACAAAAAAGTGGTGCCTAAATCTTTCGAGGAAGGCGAACTCATTTGGAAATTGATACTACCGATTGGATCTAGAGATAACAAATTCGGCAAGTGGTCATCAAATTGGGAAGGGTCTTTCAAGATCCACAAATGCGTCTCTAAAGGAGCTTACATGCTAGAAGGGCTAGATGGAGAAGTATTTGGAAGGGCTCTTAATGGAAAATACCTGAAGAAATACTACCCAAGTGTATGGATCAACTCATGATTCGGCTCTGGTTGCTTAACCAATTTATGACAGCCGATGTCTTGCTTCAATAAGGCATCACCTTTAGGCATTTTTATGCAACATTTTTCCCTGAGTTTTCTACGATCGGCTAATGATGGCCGATAGCGACGACAATGATGCGCGAACGGCTCAAATTCACAATTTTGTCGACACCGAAGCTATCAACAAAACTTGGGAGGCATATACATACATGAGCCGATTGCAAATTTGGGGGGCAGGAAATTTTAAATTTTTATGCTTCGCAATCGGCATCCAGTGCGAAGGCGTCTTAAGTGGTTGGCATCGGCCGTAATTCAGGTATTAAATCGACGTTTGCGATGTGGTTTCGGAATCGGCAAACGTAACGTGACACGAACAGCTAGGGCCGATTTCAGCGCAAGCAATTCAGAGTTCAGTCATACAAAGACACTACATACGGCCGGAGCCGATCTCATCCACAAGCACAGTTGCACAAAACTATCAAGATATATTACACAAGGCCCAGAGCGGATTACAAAAGTTTGAGTAGTCGATCAGATTTCAAGCCCATTACAAGAGTTTGGCAAATATATTACAGGAAGCAGTAGCCGATTTCAGAATGTTAAAATATCACAAGATCATTGTTTCAAGAAATCGGCTATGGCGGACAACGCCGTCCGCCTGATCTGGTCCACCTCTTCAATGGCCCTGACGTCGTCGGCCTCAGACCCAGCCACTGGCCGGATGCCCTTCACCAGGTCCCGTAGATGTGCCACAGCCGCCTTGATACTTTGGCGTTGAGCTTCGATTTCGGCTGGCAAGCTGGCCATGTACTCATTGTGGACATCGATCTCATTCGTGACTTGAACAAGATCGGCCATCAGCTGATCTTGGCGTGAGAGGAGTTGCTCAAGCTTGGCCGCCGGCTCAGTCTTCAGGCGGTCGAAGGCGGCTTTCCGGCTCTCAATGGCATCCTTGGTCGACTGGAGGGTGGCCGACCGCGTTTGGTTCTCGTGATGATCGGCTATTCACTACCGTGACCGCTCGTATTTGAGTTGGTGGGCTTCTAAGAAGGTGGTCGGCACGATGGCATCGGCTAGAGCTTCCGGCAGCTGCCCTTGGATTTCCTTGAAGTGCGCGTATTGAACCGCTGTCGACCACCAGCGCGTCCAGCGAGGCCTCCAGCCGGTTGCCGAGGGTGGCCCTTAGGTCCTCGGCCGACGTCACCAACGCCTCCTCGCCGATTTCGTCGGACTCTTCGAACTCCGACAAGTCAAAGTTGAGGAGGTCGGCTATGTTCTGCAAAGAGAAAGATGATTAGAAAATATTGAGCTGGCAGAGCCGATCATCAAATTCAGTCGGCTTACCGCGGGCACCGGGATTGGAGCGATCAGCTCGGCGTCGTTGCCGCCGCCCGCGGCAGGCACAACGTTCTCGCTGGACGCCTGGGGGCAGCCAACGGAGATCGTGGAGGCTGCAAAAGAAAGGGTTAGCGGTCCAGTCGGCTAAGTTCTATAAGTCAAGTTGCAAAAGACGGTTACCGATGACACATGATGTGGAGTGCGGCCGACCAATTTCTTGACCTGAGAAGAATCGTTCGGTCAGATGCAAAGGATATCGTCATATAGCCGAATTTGATGAGATGAGGGCTTACCGGCCGATTCTTTGCGAGGGGACTTGGGACCGGCGAGACGTCGGCTGGAGCATTGATGGACTCATGGCTCGAGCTCCCGGGTTCGGCTGCCGCTCCAACAGCCACCGACGTCTCCTCGCCGGTGACGGCGTCGAGGAACTGCGCAACGACCGGGTCCAAGGGGGGAGGCTATCGGCTGGCGCTGCTGGTTTCTTCTCTTTCAACTTCTTGGGGGCAGGCGTGGCCGACGGTTGTATAAGAGGTGCAGCCCTTTTCTTCTGGGCAATCGGCTCGCGCACTTGCCCACGTAGCAAAGACGCCAACTTCGGCGCTCCCCAGCCGATCGCCGATGGAGCGAGGTCGCCCCCGTCCAAAACATCTAGACGGTATTCGATGGGGCGCCCGGAGTCGCTCACCGTCGGTTGCTCCGTCTCCGTCTCCTGCAAACCAGAGGGCGAATGTTAATCAGCTATATCAAACGATGATAAGAGGAAGAAAATCATTTGGAACTTGAAGCTTACCGAAGGAATTTCTTCGGGTAGGAGCAGATCGACATAATGAGATGATCGCTGGTGGAAGATGTGTCATTTGATTTCGGCCCACCATTGGTCGTAGGCCACGCTTTTCTTGAGCGCCAGGGTCATCTCGCCGATGCTGCCGAGGGAAGGGCCAACTATATTCAGCAGCCGATGCATTATCAAGTCCTGGCTCACCACTCCCCTCGTCTCGATCTTATCGGCATAATAGAAGTCAATGGGCAGTTGCCCAAGACCGAACTGTCTCGTCGCCGACACCGGGTAATAGAACTCGTAGCTTTTGGCCACTGATCGGCCCTGATGGATCCCGGTCGGCAAGATGCAGGGGGACAAAGCGGCGACGAACAGCTCCCTGCACCTCGGGTTGTCGGCTGAATTGATGTCTTCACAGTTAAAATTGGCCAGCAACTCGAACAGTCCCCGGTCCCAGTAAAAGTACCAGGCGTCGTACAGGGCAATGAACCATTCGGCCAACAGGTCAGCCGATTGCCTTGAGCCCGCATGAGCAGCTGCTGCTTCTCCGTAGCTCATGCATCTGGTGGTGGTGATCTGGTTACCTTCTTCGTCTTCAATCGGCTCTAGCCTTGGGAAAACAGCCTCCGTCAGAGGGAGCCGACCAGCTATTTTCTGGGTAGCCAACACCAACCAGATCTGCAAGAACCACTAGGGGCCGCCGGTGTTGATTGGGGCATTGGCGGCTATCTTCGCGGCGGCCTGATGCAGCATTTGATATATATAGCCGAGGAGGTATTTACCCAGCGCAAGCTTGCCCCCGTCGGCTAGGATTTCGGCTACGACCTGCCAGTTGGCGGTCAACCCGCAGCTTGAGCCGCAGAATAAGAACTTCTCCAGCCACATCATAAGGAATGTGGCGTGTTCCCTGTGGCCAACGGATCCGTCCTTCATATTTTGGGCGATGAAGCCGCTCCATCCGCCGATGGCCTTGGTTTTGAATTGATGCTGCCCCTTTCGGCTCAGGTTGCTAGGGTTGGCCGACGCCAGGATGTCCAGCCCGGTCGTCATGTACACGTCGGCCAGTGTGATTGTCATCGGCCCTTGCCGGAAGATGAAGGCGTTGAAGCTATCATTCCAGAAATATGTCGCAGCCGACAGAAGCGGCTCATCCTTTTCCATGCTGGCGACGGACAGGGCCAAGAACTGGGCAATCTCGGTTTCCTCCCACTGTGTGTATTTGGCCGATCGCACCAACATGTACCACTCAACCCAGGCTGTGTCGGTGGTCGGCCATGACTTGAAGGTCCCGTTCCAGTGGGCTAGGGATGGCTTATTGGTGTTGTAGGGAACCCTGTTGGTTTCGGCAATGATAACATCGGCTGGGTCGGAGTTGCCGATGGGGCCGAGAAAATATCGCCTTTCTTGGGTCAAACTGGGGATGACCACTTGATGTGACAGGTGCTACAGTGTGAAAGGAAGAAACTCTAATCAAGAATGGCTAAACGCAACAGTTTGAAAGGGGAGAAAAGTGCTAATAAAAAACGGCTAGAAGCAGGATGAATGCAACAAGGCTAGAAACATAACTGGAGAAATAAATCCGAAGAAAAGGAGTTCTGGACCGATGGGTGTACCTCAGGGAACTCGATGACGGTGGAGGCCGGTGCGGCGGCGGAAGCTGGTGCGATGGCGGCAGCTGGAGCGGCGACGGTGGCCGGTGTGGCGAAGGCCCCTGATGCAGCGACGGTGTTGGAAGCCATCTGAGTTGTTGGAGATGAAGCTGGGTTCTGATTCATGAAGGGCGCTAAGATCTGACGAAGGACGCCGGTGAATCGCCGGAGAGGAGAGAGAGGAGGCTTGTTTGCGAGGTGTTTTGAGTGTGTTTTGAAGGCGTGATCGTTTCGGTCGAAGTGAAGGGCTATTTAAAGGGCACTCAGGGCAGCCGAAGCGGTTTAGGTCAAGAAAAGAGCAGGAATTTGAACAGGCAAGCAAATCCGTAACACTTCGTATCACGGACTTGGGGGGCATGTGTTAACACCGAAATTTGGTAATTGAATCCTTAAGTCCTGGTAAAGGTGAAGTAGAATCGGATCGGCTGGTTTGGCGGAGAAACAAAGGCCACATCGGCTGAGAAGCGATCGGCTCCGAGGCCATTCGGCTAAGGTTGAATCGGACAAGAGTGGCCGATAGCCAATTCTAGGTTCAGAGAAGATAAAACCATTTCTGGTGCAGATGTTGAAGATAGATAAAAGATCTGGTTATCAGTTTGCGCGTTAAAAGATATTGCCATCTATGAATAGAATCCTGTAACGTCAATAGTATCTGTAATTTAGGAGTTTGTTTAAACTGTTCACTGTAATATGACGTGGGTTCTCCCGGGATAACGTCGTGTTTTAAGTAGTAGTTTAGATAGAGTCCAGGGTTTGTACAGATAATTTTATCTTGGGTATAAATAGGACCCGAGACCCCCTATAATTAGAAATACACACAATCAATCAAACCTTCGGCACATCGCCAACCTTTTTTCTTCAAACGAGCAATTGACTTGGCTACGGGCTGCATCGTTTTGATCCCCAAATCTAGGTAAATGCTTGTCTTTAGTGGTATAATCTGTTGTTTCTAGTGCTTCCATCGTAATGACACAATAGATTCAGGGGTTTATACTGTGCTATTTACCATAATCGCCTATAAACTAGAGCAATGTTTAGATCTATCCTGCTATTGGTCAGTTCTGTCAAGAACCTGCAGCCAATGAAGCTAGATCTAAAGGTTGACTGGTTTATATGCGGTATCCACCGTCTCGAGAGATATAAATCGGCTACAACAGATCGGGTTGTTCTTTTTATACTTAATGTTGCATAAACATTGAACTATTAAGTCATTTTTAGACCCCCAATGATCTGTTTTGTTAGATTCATATTGTTTAGAGACAGTGCCAGGGTTTCAGCCGGCCTTATCTGCCCTGATATGTTTCTTTTAATACATTTATTACTAGATTTATGTTAGGACTGCGTCTTATATTAAGATCCCATTCTTGTCGGACGTCATAAGCCGAAATCGGCCTGCGATCAACAGCCGACGGCTGATTTCCCAGGCTACGCGTATCTGGTTCAAGAATGATATCTTTTCATAAGACTCATCGGAGTACTAGCCGATTCATTGTTAGCTTTCCAGTATCGGCTAGGTTATCAATACATATATTTATTATCCTTTACCGTATTTGGGTTAAACGGCTGATGCTGTCTCGGTATAGCCGATCCATTCCAGTCGCTTGACTTAAATATATTTTAGGATAGCATATATATGCTCATGGAATCTCTCAGCCGATCCAGTGGGGATCTAACCTAACACTTAACGCATATCTCCTTGTTTTTCTTGTTGGTTAACGAGATCAAACCAAGCGCACGCCACACACGGCACGGGCGGCCGAGAAGGACACCTTGCGTTAAGCGAGATCTCCCGAGCCAGCGCGTGAGAGAAATTTCTCATCAACACAAATGCATAATGATTTTATTTTGAAACTACATGTAACTACTAAGGCACATATTGAAAAGATGAATGACAAGTATAGAATTGATGGTAGTAAGGGTAGACAGGAAGTTAAGTTTGAAACGAGCAATTTAGTGTGGTTGCACTTGAGAAAAGATAGATTTCCAGAGTTGAGAAAGTCTAAGTTGATACCCAGAGCCGATGGTCCTTTTAAAATACTTGAGAAGATCAACGATAATGCATATAAACTTGAATTGCCTTCCGAGTTTGGGATTAGTCCCACATTTAACATTTCATATTTGAAGCCATATTTGGGAGAAGAAGATGAGCTTGAGTTGAGGACGACTCCACTTCAAGAGGGGGAGGATGTTGAAGACATCACTCCTTTGGATACACACACTAACACCACTTCTCAAGTTGTTATGTAAGGTCCAATCACTAGAGCTCGAGCCCGACAATTGAATTTACATGTGAGCTTGTTCCTAAGTACATCTTTATGTGCGTTTGAGGATAGATTGCTACCAAATAATTTAATTATGATTAGAAACTATGGAGAGGACCATGGAGCACTTAGAGAGAGGAGGGGAGATGGACAAGGTCGTCATGGACGTTCAAGCCAAGATGGAGGTTCAACTCATATCAAGTTCGAGTCCACCTCGAGCTCCAGGAGCAGTCCACACTAAAATCGCCGCCTAGATTGCAATCGGACTCCGATTTTGGCATTCTACATATGTATGGAAAGCTAACAGGACCACCTTTCCAATGAATCTACTCCCACGTCAATTCCTTTGGAGTCAATGAAAATCGTTGAAACAAGAAGGCATTCGAATATGTCCGGGTGATGCGTCACCGTCTTTGAGCCGTTGGGTCGTGTATCGTGTCGAAGTCCAATAGGGACGTGTCTATGGGTCCAAGGTCGACCCTAGAGCCTATATATTCAGTAGCGTCATTGAGGTAGGGTTGGGTTTTTTAGATTGTTTCTGTCATCGCAGTTTCGCCGATAGTTCGGTTTGTGAAACCCCAACTTTTAGTTCTTAATTAATCATTCATTTTCAATTGAGTTGTTGTTTTTCTAATTCTTGCTTGTGTTCTTTGATTCACATGCAGAGATTAGCCTTCTCAGCAAGGTCAATCGGGTTTCAGCACGGTTGATAATCAGAGGAGATATGGTGCTGCAATGCAGGGTTCGGATCATGTTGATCAGAAGTCGGATCGTGTGTGTCAAGTTTCCGTCAAATCGATAGTTATCTTCACTTGACGGAAGATCGGGCATCCCGTGGCCATCACCCAATTCTTCCTCCGCTCCTTTAGGGGGTTGACCAGAAGGGGTTTGCCTTGCCTGCAAACTTTTTTTTTGATTTATCGCCATTGATCTACATGCCTAGCGTATCCGCTTGACCTCAATCGATGCATATATTTGTTTTTATTGGCAAGATCTGACATTTTTTCCTCCTCGTCAATGCTTTTGGTGTTGTCATCTTTGCAACAAACTAATCCCAGTCGGCCTGCGAGATCCTCCCATCATCCTTGAATGGGGCCCTGTTCTTTTGAACGTAGTATGTGTTTAGATTGGACGTCCACTGTCTCCAACGACCTCCTATTTTTAAGTGCAAACTCTCTCCCCCTAACCTCTGAACCAGGTAGATAAACTAGACATTTTTGCAAAACATTCCATAGCAGGGTGTTAATGCTCTTGTCTACCTTCTCCCACAGCTCTACATTTATTGGCCCGTGGAGTCTCGCTAGAGTTTCGCATGCGTTGCTGAACTTCAACATCACAATCTTTGGATCGATGGGTTTCCCATCCCAGTCAAGAGCAATCACACAATACATTTCCTTTGGCAGTTGGTTCTTATTTCTTTTTTTGCATGTCGTCTTGCACTTACCGACATATCTGTTGGCTCAGGGGCAGTCATGGTTGTGCCTAGCTCTACTTCAGGTAAGGTGGCAGTCTGGCCCGCCTTTCGTTTTGAGCGACGCCGTGTAACCATCTGTATGAACACGTCATTATGATCCATTAGGCAACTACAATCTTTCCATAGGCTAATTACAAAATAGGTTAACAATGTTCGAACTTACTGCCTGCTCGATAGGTACATAGTTGGGGTCATCGTCCCAAAGGGTCATTTGCACTATTTTCGCCGAAAAAGGGTCGCTGGGGGTGCGCCACGTGTCTTCGCTAGACACCGCAACATGATCTCGGCTACCGGCGTTGTCTACATCTTTCCTTTCTTCAGGTGCTACGGGTGCCTCGGAGGGAACTTTGTCGTTCGACATTATGCACAGTCGTTCTTCACAATAAAAAATGAAGCATTTCAAATTTGGCATGTAAAATATATACAATAATTGACCACATTGATTTATCACATGTAAAATAATTACCATATGTCAAATATGACAAGTTAATTTACCACATTAAATTTCCGCATGTAATCACACAATAAAGACATTATCACATCAAAAAAATTTGACATCTCTAATTTTCATTTATTTCTCTAAATTTAATTTATCTAATTATTTTGACATGTCAAATTTTTGAAATCTTCAAAATTAAAATGTGACGTGTCAAACATATACATTAATTAGCCACATACCATCTAAAAATAAATTTGTCATATGTAATCTCACATCAAAAATTTGCACATAATTATCACAATTTCACATTAATCTCACAATCAAATAATCATCACATCTAATTTCACAATAAAAAATCACATTTCATAATACCGGAGAGGGGTCGGTGGAGAGGAGGAGGCCGACACGGCAGCCGGCGTGGAGGACGGTGGAGAGCATGAGGCTGGCGTGGAGGATGGCGATGACAACACGACAGCCAGCTGGAGGACTGCGACGACAACATGGCGGCCGATGTGGAGGAGGACGATGGGTGGCGTGGATGCGGGCGACATAGAGGCAGTGGCCAACGTGTAAGAGAGCGATGATCGACATGGAGAAGGACAGCGACGAGGTGGCGATCGACATGGAGGAGGGCCACAGTCGGCGTGGAGGGCAGCAGCCGACGTGGAGGACTTGGACGACATGGATGTGGGTTGCGGCGATGGCGTGCGGCGTGCGACGTGTTGCGTGGAGGATTTCAGTAGCCTGGCGGCGCTATGCTTCATGGGCTTCGGGACTTGGAAATTTTCCATGTCCCGTCCCCTGCTTATATAGGGTGGATCCTCGCATGCAGGCGGCTTAAAGGCCCGCATGCAAAAATAATCTTTGCATGCGGGCCACTTAAGTACCCCGCCTGCAAAGATCATATTCGCATGTTGTTAGCTTAACTTGCCTGCAAGATCTTTCCATGCGGGCACTTAAGTCATCCACATGCAAATCCTACCAAAATATTATCTGATTACTTAAAACTACATAATTAATTGATTACTAGTCCAAAATTAATTAAAAATGGACTAAAAATATAGTAAATCCATCCAGTTGTAAATCACATCTAGCATTAGTAAATTGACCAACTTTTTCTATAAAAATTACATCATTTGACATCCCTCCATAATCATCTAGACACCTTCAGAACACATTCATTACACCTTCATTACATAAACCCTTAACTTTGTTCCTCCGAAATATGTACATTTCCAAAAACACCTTTTAACGGTTTTTGCAACACCATCGGAACACACATCGAAAACTTCTCTTCATTAAGGGTTCACTCTATGTGATTGATCCTATTATGAACGTCGGTGAATAATGGTAGGTCGTCATACTAGTTGTAATCGGTTACATCTTCAATGTTATCGATGCCTACGATGTGTTGCTTTTTGAATACAATTATGTCTATCTTCTCATCCGAAGGGTCCTTGACATAGAAAACATGTGCAACACGCTCAGCAAGGACCCACGGATCATCCTTATGGCCTATTTTAACAATCGTTAGGCCATAGTCATCCAGGGAAACACATGTTCTGTCTTTCACCCATTGGCATTGTAGCACAGGAATCTGGATGTTTAGTCCATAGTCAAGATCCCAAATTTCTTTTATGATCTCGTAGTATGATTTCTTCTCACCCATCGTGTCGAATGCTTCGACATGAACTCCACTGTTCTACGATGAATTGTTCTTGTCCTTTGTTTTCGTGTAGAATGTATATCTGTTGATGTCGTACCCTTGCCATGAGGTCACTAGACTTGATGGGCCAAAGCCAGCCTTTGTAAAGTTTTTCCTCCAAGGATTCACCAACCGACACATTTTGATCATTCAACCATTGTGGAAATTGACGCTTCTGTTCTTTTGAGACCCAATCAGCGGAGCATCCGGTGTTGCAGGCTCTGAGCTTATTCATGTGTTGTTCAACGTAGGGCTCAATGATAGCGAGTTGTTGTTGCACTACATTGTTGTGTGCCTTCACTACTGCTTTGTAATCGTTAACAAAGAAGCGCTTCTTGCCTACGGTCCCCTTCCCAGTTAACCTTCCCTCTTGTCTAGCAACGGGTATCCCAATGGAATTGTCATCCTCTATGTAATCTATACAGCACTTAACCACCTCTTCAGTTGTGTATCCCTCGATCATCGATCCCTCTGGGTGAGCACGATTGCGGACATACCCTTTCAGAATCAACATATAATGCTCGTACGCCCACATTTGATGCAAGTATAGCGGACCAAGTTCAATAATTTGAGGGACAATGTGAACAATCAGATGCTCCATCATATCAAAATAAGATGGAGGGAAATATATCTCAAGCTGGCATGTTGTCTCGATTGGAAATTTCTGGAGTGGCCAAAGGATGAAAAACCTTCTAGAAAATTCGATTATAAAAGTAACACAATTTTTTATCACTACTTTAGGTTTGACTATCCTTATAGCATTAGGGAGGAAGACCATTAGCATCCTATGATAGTCATGATCATTGTATCCAGAGTTGGTCAAATCTTTCATTCAGACTAGCTTCCTAATATTTGATGAGAAACCAGTAGGCACTCTCACCCCATGCAATCATTTACAGAAAAGCATTTTTCTCTTCTGGTGTCATAGAGTAGCAAGCAGGAGGAATCTCGATATTTCCATTGGCCAGCTCTTTTGGGTGAAGGTCTTTCCTTATGTCCAAATTTGCCAGGTCGTTACATAACTTGAGTCCATCCTTCCTGTTACTCGGGATCTCTAGTAAAGCGCCAATGGTGCTGTCAAACATATTTTTCTCGAGGTGCATGACATCAATGGCATGACGAATCCCTAGGTCCTTCCAGTATGATAAGTACTTGAAGAAAATTGAGTGCTTCTTGAAAGAGAGTGCATTTCCTCTGCTCCTTTCTTCCTCTTTACTACCTTCTTCTTTCCTTTCCTGAAAACGACCTTGTCATTTCAAACACAACACCACCACTTCGTGTTTCAGGTCCTGTCTCCACTATCTTGTCAAAAAATTTGGCCATCATACGGTACTTATGTTTTTTAGGTAAGAACCATCATGCCACATGTAAACTATCTTACTTGAGAAAGTCATATATATGTATGATGTATTGTCAAGGAAGACAAGACATCCAGTCTTCCCTTTAATCTATCCAGATATGGAGAAGTTCGCAAGCAGGTCATTGATGGTAATGAATATGATAGCACGCGGAGTAAAGTACTCCCATTGGTATTCATCCCACCCTCGTAGCCCTTCTTTCATTGATTTTCCATATCCTCCATCAAAGGTTCAAGAAACGCATCTATGTCGATGCCAGGTTGTTTTGGTGCTTGTATAAGGATAGTCAAAAGAATATATTTTCGCTTGTGGCAAATCCATATAGGAAGGTTGTACATGGTGACAAAAACTAGCCAGGTGTTGTATGAGCTGCTTAGGTCACTAAATGGGTTCATTCCATCCATGCTCAATGCAAACCTTATATTTCTTGGATCATTAGCAAATTCTAGATGTAATGAATCAAAGGTCTTCTATTCGCGAGCATCGGCAAGATGTTGA
Organism: Oryza australiensis; assembly: GCA_019925245.2. NCBI lineage: Eukaryota > Viridiplantae > Streptophyta > Magnoliopsida > Poales > Poaceae > Oryza > Oryza australiensis. The sequence goes on along the minus strand of JAIFGZ020000160.1, from coordinate 1,348,585 downwards.
ATCATACCATCGGTCTTCCGGTTCTCTTGATGCTATCTCATCAGCTTGGCATCATTAGGGGTTGAGATTAGGCGCTTCATACAATTTTTCACTGGAAGGTACCACATTACCATGCCTAGAATCTTTTTCATTGTATGCACCAATGAATCTGGGTTGACAACCTCACTATTAGAGGACCTGTTACCCTTTTTGTACTGACTTGTCCCACACGTTGGGCAACTGTCTAAGTCTGCATATTCCTTGCGATACAGTATATAGTGATTCACACATGCATGAATCTTTTGAACACCCGGAGATAATGGACACATGAGTTTCTTCTCTTGATACGTGTTGGATGGCAAGAAGTTAGGCTTAAGAAGCAAAACTATCAAGAGACCCATCAAATCGTTGAAGCTGCTATAGGACCATTCATGTCTAGCCTTCAATCTGAGAAGTTTAAGCACCGAACGCAACACCGTAAAATTCTTATCACAACCCTTGGATTCTTCGTAAAGAAGATCCTTCGCTGACTTCTGTAACACCTTTGGTTCAGCGTGCCACAGCATATCCTCTAGATCAAAATCAGTCTCAAAATCATCTATACCAGTGGAATGATCTTCGTCCATCATATCGTTGGCCACGTCCTCAATTGTAAAATTTTCTGCCGCATCCAACGGAAAAAAGTATCTTTATATTCCGGAATACCGTCACGTTTAGGAGCCACAATTTCCCCGTGATAGGTCCAAACCTTGTAATGCTCCTTAAATCCACGCTCCACTATGTGCCCCAATATTATACTTGGATCTCTTCATAATCTCTGATTCTTGCAATCAAAGCATGGACAAAAAAATTTCCTCCTATTCTCCCTCAAAGTAGGTGTCTTAGCCTAGTCAATAAATTTGGATGCTTCCTTCATGAATGTCTGGTCAATAAATTTGGATGCTTTCTTCATGAACGTTTGATGAGTTCTTCGTGTCTCGTATATCCATGCCCGGTCCATCTATAAATAATTGCAGTACGAATAAAATTAGAGTGCAGGTGTTTCACACAAAACATGACAAAAACATGTATCTCCTCAAAATTAAACTAACATTATATTGAAGCAGTATGCACTAGTTATTACAATAACAATTTGCTAATATGAACAATATATTTTAAGCTAAAATTTACAAAAAGAGCTCAAAAATCCCCTTTATAAAACTACAAAATTTGTCACATTTCACCGATGAAATTTGAAATAAATGGAGGCAAATGAAAGAGGAAATCAAGTATGTACCCTTCTATATGAAATTCAAGCAAAGATTTCAAGTTGAAAACCTCCTCCCTATCTGTTGCTTCGATTTGGAAAGATAAACGTCAGGCTCCAATGGGTGTAGCTCGGCCTTGTGTGGGGATATAAGGTCGATCATTACATGTGGGCCTCTTAAGGGGCCGCATGGGATAATCCATTATCGTATACAGGCCCTTAAGTGGCCCATATGCGATAATGGGTGTATTATGACATACGGACGGCTTAAGGGGCTACATGCTTTATCGCATGCGACGCCTTAAGAGGCCTACCTGCGAAGGCTGCGATAATGTGGCTATTAGCGCACACGGTCCATAACCGACGTCCGAAGGACCGATTTTTATAGGCGCGGACACTTATGGTCCATATGTAATTTAATAAGGGGCTTGTTGTCGTGATAAATCATTTCTGTACCAGTGGGCGTCTAGCTAGATCACCCTCTCTGATAGATTTGGTAAGACTCATGAGTCATGTCAATGAACATATATCATTCCTTGTTAATTAATTTTTGAGCATCATTTTGTGAAGTAGCTTATTAATTTAAGCACGGATTTGACATAAATTTTATAGGAATCATATATTACGTTGTTTTAATTCACTGTTGGAGAACCTCATAATAGTCCCGGTTCATAACCCACTATAGTCTCGTTTCTCGAACCGGGACTACAAAAACGAGACTAAAGATCGGCATCTTTAGTCCCAGGTGAAATAACCGGGACTAAAGATAGTGGCGCCACGTGGCTGGCTTTGCCATCTTTAGTCCCGGTTGGTGTTACCAACCGAGACTAAAAGTTTTTTTAATTTTTTTAAATTTTTTTCTACTAGCTGCTAGCTTGCTGCTTGTTAATTATATATTATGCATATATATTTTACACACATATATATGCAACATGCATATATATGTATAAATATATATTGTACACACATATAAATGAACTTAATAAAGGAAATATATACATATATTACCTTAATATGTACACAAATACAATATCCACATATATTTTGTGTGTCACAAAAAATTGTCTACTTTGTGAATCCAGTGGTAAAATTATTCAAACTAAAGTAGAACTCTCCCGCGGGATCAATGATCTGCTCGTTTATAAATCCCATCAATTTTTCTTGAGCAGCTCGTATGAAAGTCGCATGGGGAAGGTTGTCTCTTACTTGCATAGGCTATCATTAATTTGAATAAAGGACATGTTCAAGGTGATGGCTACAAATAATGATGGTATAGTCTCTTATGAAGAGTTAAATAGTGGAATCGCAAAATTTGGTTCCCATCTTGCAGAATCTGAAGTGGAGATGCTTATTGAAGCTGTAAGTAACCTGGAAGCATTTCACTTGCTTGTTAGAGTTCAATAAAATTGTGTCAGAAACGATAGTTTAATCAGATTAAATTTTCACCATCTTTGGTGATAGCTGATACTGAGTCATATGTTATTTTTCTAAGTCTGATGTCTGGTGCGATGTAAAAGTGTTCCTTTTACACCAGATAGTGGAAAACACTGGCCAATTTTCCCTCTTTGTCCTTTTCTTTTTGCAATAATGGATCAAGGGCATAATCAAACTGTTACTTCCATTTGTACAATCGACCTGCCTATTCTTCTTATTAGTTTGACAAGTTTATATATATATCACTGAGCGTGCTGAAACATTTACTGTTAACATTCATCTTTTTATTTGTCTTTTTGTCCATAGTATGACCATTGTATGAGTCAGACTTGAATATTTGATAATTAGGTGGTCTCAATGGTTTGATTAGTGTAATGCCCCTGAGTATTAATAAAACAAAAGGATGGGTGATGTGCATATTTGATATTTTTATGGTTGGAAAATAGGTGATATTTTCCTATCTTAACAAAAATAAAACCGTGACGTTAGCACGGTCACTATACTAGTCTATACAAAGGCTACTGCATAGATGCTGTCGTTATCTTCAGCAAATAATTACCTAGTACTCCCTACGTCCCAAATTACAGGATATTTTTTAAAAAATATCAAAATTGATAATTCTTGACGAATAATTATGTTAATAATATCTGTTAAAGTATTATACATGTTACATTACTAGTTTCATACTTTAAAATATTTTCATGATATTATTGATAATATAATATAAAATAAATTATTGATCAAATTATGTCACTAAAAGTCATGTAAAAAAATTTATAGTCCTTATAATCTATAATCTATAATCTATATCTATAATCTATAATAATAATAATAATCTATAACTATCTATAAAGCCAGTAGTATTTTCACCCAAATTTTGTTTTGGCTGGCTATCCCTTGTGTTTTTCTGAAATTAACCCGCAATCCGTCAGGCTATTTTTTTAAAAAACCCAGTTATACGTACGATAGAGCTTATGTTAACTACCTAAAAATCTATAACTTTTCGATTATCAAATCGTTTTTCCTCCAAATCTATAAAATTTTTGATCTGTATAACCTCTCGCTCTATTGTTGCCTCACTTTCCTCACCTCCAGCAGGCGAGCCCGACTTACAAGCCTCTTGCGTCGTCGTGCATTGCCCTGAGCAGCGGCCGAGCACACGCTGCACGCGTGAGCTAGCACACCGCCATCGATATACATGCAACTTATCCTATTCATCAATATACTTTTCTAACTAATAATATCCGAGTCATAAATATTTTAAACTTTTACCAAATTTCTAATTGGTTTAAAATACCGATAAGTTAATATCTATTTTCATTATATTTTTTACTTAATTTGATGAAATTAAATTAACTTAGACTAAATGTCTATCTCATACTATTTATTAATCAAAGTCCAGTGGTACATAAAGTTGAAGATACCCTTACTTTTAAATTATATATATATATAATTAACTATCTATAAAGAAAGTAGTGTTTCTATCTAAAATTTTCGTTCGTCTCTGGTTATTTTGCAGAAAACCCCTTGAGTGTTTATAAAATTAACCCGCAATCCCAATGCTGAAAAGAAAGAAAAGGCTTGGTGAAAGAAGATCTTCTATGTCCCTCTCTTCCGTCCCCATCCACGTCGCGTCTGCGCCCCTCCCCCATCGTCGCTCAGAGCTCCCGCGCTGCCGCCTGTACCTTCGCCCTCTGCCTGCTTCTCTCCCTGCGTCGTCGTTCCGTTGCAACGCACAGACATTTTGCTAGTATATATAAAGCAAATAGTGTTTTCACCCAAATTTTGTTTTGCCTGACAATTTGCAGAAAACCCCTTTGTTTTTTCGAAACTAACCCGCAGTCCACCTGTCTATTTAAAAAAACTCAGTTAAAGAAGAAAAAGAGGTTATTTTGCAGAAAACTCTTGAGTGTTTATAAAATTAACTCATAGTCCCAATGCTGAAAAGAAAGGGAGGGCTTGGAGGAAAAAGAAAGACTTCATGCGTCTCTCTCCCGTCCCCATCCGCACCGCGCCCCGCGTCGCGCTTGCGCCCTCCCTCCCGTTGCCGCTCGGAGCTCTCGCGTCGTCGCCTGGACCTTCGCCCTCCGTCTGCTTCCCTCCCTACATCGTTGTCCCGTTGCAACGCACGGGTATTTTGCTAGTTTAGAACAGAGTAAGTATAAACTATGAAACTATCCCAAATATAGGCACATGATGCCCTTGTCATTACTTGAGATTAATTACTCCCACTACTACAGAAATTCTAATAGAAGCTGGTTAGGTCATTCTCAATGGATATTTTATGATCGTTTCATACATATTTAATACAGTGACACGTAGAAGTTTCTGCCTGAAACAAGTAGGAGAGAGAAGGGAATAGCTCTGTTTCCACGTCGTTGGAAATGGCGTGAAACTAGAGTTGAGGCAAAAAAATATTTCGTTCTGACGATCCCGTGCTCCAGCCTCAGGCGCGCGAATCGGCCCGTCCCCAACGATTTCATCCTTCTTGCGCGCGAATCGCCCCCTCCCCAATCCTTCCAATCCTCCTGGCGATTCCCTTTCTTCCCAATCTCGTCAGCGGCGACAATGGATCCGGGAGGGTTCCGGGCGGCGCGCAGCCGGGAGTCCATGGAGTCGCCGCTGCCGCGGAAGCGCAAGAGGGCGCGCTCCGCGTGCTCCCTCGTCGGATCCTTCCACGAGGCCACCGTCGCCCGCAAGCGCGCCTGCCGGGATCCCAAGCCGCGCCCGGAGAAGAAGAAGAAGAATCCCTCCGATGACGCCTCCGGCCAGGGGGGCGTGGTCCAGACGGCGCCTGCCCGTGAGCAGGCAGGCCGCGCCGGAGAGCCCTAGCAGTGGGCTGAAGCGGAAGCTGGGGTGCATCGAGTCCGCCACGCGAATGGGGTGGAAGAAGCGGCCAAGGTTTCGTCCGGATCTGCCGTGCCAAGCAGCGTGCCGCCATTGTGATCAAAGATCTAATGTCCGTGGTGAAGTACTGCCACGAGATGGGTGTCGTTCACAGGGACATTAAGCCGGAGAATATCCTGCTCACCAAGGCAGGAAAGATAAAGCTTGCAGATTTTGGACTAGCTGCATGAGTTGCCGACGGTAATTTTTTTCATCTCAGATTGATAGTGATAGTGATTCTGAATTTGAGGCTCTACAATTTGTCATCAGAAAATGCATTCTTTTTTGTCATCAGAAACAAAAGTGACTCAAAGGTAGTTGAAGATCAACTGAAATTTTAGTATTGAATCATAGATTAAGAGATGGTATCACAAATTTAGAGTTGACAATGTTTTAGTTGAGCTGCATCTAACATGTAATATTTTGTTGTGTTATTGTGATTAGAGGTGGGTGCCAGGTTTCCACCACAATTCCAACTTATTAAATCTTGATCACTATTTTTTACCATGATCACTAGTACTTTTACAAGAAGAAATATGTTCTTTCGGGATACAAACGAGTGCAAGCTGTGTGTTTTGGAGTCTTGAGTTGGTAGCAGTGTCCGGTCACATCTCATCTCCATTTGATAGATATGCTAAAAGAATTAAAATTTGGTGAGTCATACTTGCTAATTAGTTTTTTCTTGGGAGTGTCATAGCTAATTAGTTTTAGTAGTTTGCATGGATTTAAATGTTCAAAACATGTGCTGATGGAAATGGTCTTGTGTACAAATTCTTAGTGATCAGCCGGTCTACGCACTAATCTGAGTCAAACAGCTAAGTGCGCTACTTCGTCTGGTTAACTAATTCATATTTGTGAATAATTAAATTTTCCTTCATGGTATGAGCTACCTTACCTTTTGCTCCTGTTTAAGTTGGCATTGGTTAATTCTTTGATCATAGTCCTGTTTAAGCTGGTGCTGTTTACTGATTTAATGTTTCACATAGTGGATCACCAGTTCAGATAACAGAATAAGCCAGCAATTGGTGATTACTTTCCATTCCTTTTAAGAACAAGGAATTTGTTTCTTGCATGTACTATCTCCTTTTACAGTACTATGCTAAATCAGCCTTCGGATTGATGTACATCTTGAAGACATTTCTCCTGCTAAATCCGAAAATTTGTTTGGTACATCTTGCCGGTTGATTGCAAGTTGGGTTCTGACTATTTTGACCAACCATTTGATTAATTAAGCCGCCCGTTGCAACTTATCAGTACAGACTTAGTCTTTGTTATTTTATTTTATTTCAATCAATATGTATGTCGCATTGTACTTAACTATGCCATTAAGAACATGGTGGCTAGCTGTTTTTTTGCTATAGTTATATTTTACAGGTGAATAAACATAGATCTCATTGCTCTACTTAAAGATATATAGGACTGAATCATTCTGAATAAAAATGCTACCTGACTACATATGTGTGTGTGTAGAAATGTAGCATTTAGTAAAAAATAGTCATTTTATCAAATGCTTTGGTCATTTTATCGAATGATTTGATGCTAAGATGTGTACTGCTTAAGAATCAATGGCATGAATTATATATTTCAATGGCATGAATCAGTGGCTAATGCTGGCTCTATCCTGCTTGGGTTCTCAGTTTTTGAGGCCATCCTCTTGTTGGGGTTACTGGGAATGATTATGCAGAGTGTGCAATATTGTTATATTAATAGGACTCAAGTTTCAGTGATCAACTCCGTGTTTTGTTGAAACCACAGTAGTTCAGTTCACAACCGTCAGAGGCTGCTTACAAGCTTCCTGAAACAACACTAATGTAAACTAAGCAAATTCAGCAGAAATGTACGCTTCCTGAAACAACAGTAATGCTTGTTTGGTGACTTTTGCCTTAATATATGTCACTGTACAATTTGCTGCCTAAAGATACTATTGGTTTTCCTTATTAGGCTATTAATCAGCTAATTAATCAAGAGTTGTTTTCCTTCGCCTAAACAGTACTGATATAAGGTACATGCAAAATATGTGTGAATAAAATGTCATCTTGCACATTTGATCCCAACAAATAATAAGAAATAAATGTTACAAATGTTTATGAAACTGTGCAACGAAATTATTCCATTAAGAGAGGTTATTTTATGTTTCAGCTTTCAAGACAACTGATATTGTTGGAAACAGTGACATGAGAGACTGTCCTTAGAAACCCCTCATAGTTATCGGATTTTCAACCGGCACCCCGAAAACAACACTATAGACCTAGGTTACTGGTGTCGGTCCACAACCGATACTTTTGAGGCGGATGCGAGGCAAAAAAATAATAGGCTCGATGCATTGGCTTGAGTCGAGCCGATGCTTTGAGTCGCTCCCCGTTGCTCCAAATCATTTGTCACAAACAAAATCATCCAAATTCAATACCGATATCATTTGATTCTATTGGTTAGCATGATTTTGAAACACAAAAATCCAATACCGACATCCATAAGAAGAAATCCAATACTCTTCGTTGTTGTCCGCAAACCAACCCCCGTTCGCATCGAGGTCGTCGCTCGTGACAGTAAGGGTTGTCGTCGTCGACAGAGGCCAGGGTCATGGTGGCCGGAATATGTAGGGCGCCTATGGAGGGAGGGTGTCGGTGAGGCGCAGCTTCAGGCCTCCCCGCCGTTGCAAATCAGTGAAGTAGGAGTAGGCGAGGCCGTCATGGCGAGCCATGTGGCCGGAGATTGTGAGAGAGGAGAGGGGCAGGGTGGTGAGGAGGACACCGGCAGGGTAGCCGTGGACGCTAGGATGGAGAAGTGAGGTGGGATGGCAAACAACTATGAAGGTGAATGGGTGACTGAGAGAGGGAGTGAGTCGTCACGCGGTCGTGCTGGGGATGTGATGAGGAGAGGAGGGGAGATGTGGAGAGTAGTGCCAGCCAAACGGGCGGCCCGGCACGGCCGAGGCATGGCCCGTCACGGCACGACCCGTTAGGCACGGCCACTGTGACGGGTCGTGTCGTGCCGGCCCGCGTGCCCCGCCCCGCCCCAAGCACGGCCCACGGGAGGCCGGGTCGTGCCCGTGCCGGCACGGCACGAGTATGGCCCGTGGGCCGTGGTCGAGCCCATGGGTCCACATGGCACGGCCGAAAAAATAGATAAAAATATGAAAAAATAGAAAAAAATAAAAACCCTATTATTTACGTAGATAAAAATTAAAATTGTAAATAAAAGTTAAAAAATGAAATAATGATATATTCGTCACGTTGAAAATATGAAAAGAATAATCTATTCGTCATCTATTCTTCATATTGAAATTATTGAAATAAATATTCACACTTACTATATATTAAAAATAGTGAGTGATCTTTATTGATGTTTATATCATTATATGATACAATGATACATGTTGCCTCGTTAAAAACTTTGTCATGTAAAAACTCATAGGGAAAAGAGAAAACCATGAAAAAAAGTACAGCTCAAAAATCACAACTACTTCTAAGAAAGTTTTATTGGGGTTGGTCTGGATCTAAGTAGAGGTTCTCGAACTGGGCGGCCAATTCTTGGTTCTCAGCAGTATATTGGCCATGTTGTCTAGCTAGCTTCCAGTCTTTAACGCTTAGTAGCATTTTGACGTGGTCGCTGCTCAGAGTTGTCCTCCTTTCTTCGACGATTCGACCGCAAAGGCTGAAGGCCGATTCGGAGGACACTGTTGACATAGGCACCGTCAACACATCCCGTGCAAGTTTTGAAAGCACGGGATATGCCATCTTGTGGTCATTTCATCATCCGAGGACGTTGAAATCTTGTGCTTCATGCCTGATGGCGTCGCTGTCCACATAAGGTGACAACTCTTCGATAACACCATACGAAGAGACGTCTCCACCTTTCAGCCGACGAACTGTCACCCCCTAGCTTGAAGATGAGCCACCCCAAATTCTACCCCACTGTATCTTCCTCTTACCTGTAGTGGGGATAGGAGGGGGTCTCTGCTGGCGAACTCTCTGAAACTTTAGTTCATACTTTTCAAAAACTTCATATAGTTTACTCCTAACCTCAGTATAAAAAGAACTATAATCTACACCTACAGTATCTCCAATAAGTGATAAAATAGTGGAGAATCCCCTTAATTTACCCCTAGGATCTAATATGAAAGCAAAAGCATACAACATAGGTAATTTTTCTAATATTTTAAATATTTTTGTTTCATGTGAAATACAGTTTGGGCTAGAATTTTATCATTTTCATATTCTTTTAACAACGTGGCAATTTCGAGAATATTGTGCAAAATTAAATTGGCAGTTGGATAGTAAACTTGGGACAGAGTAAGAGTAGACTCATTAAAGTTTCAAGAAATTGGTAATATCTTTGGACAATTGTCCAGACGTGCTCACTCAGTATTGGCCCACCGTCGCTGTTTCTTGGGTCATTATGTGACTGGACAAAATCAGTTAGTAAATCACTATAAGGTAAAACAACTTTGAACATTAAATAGGTTGTATTCTATCGATGCTCTATATCCATGGCAAACTTACGTGCTTTCTTACTGGCCACATGGCAAAACCTCTTCCATGCAGCAATGCGCGGGTTAGAAGAAGTTAACCACGCGATTGATTGACGAACAGCGTCGATGTGAACATTTACTCTCTTCATCCCAGTCTTAACAATCAAATTAATTATATGACAAGCACATCGCTGATGGAGTAGAAAAGACTACGCATAAACACAAAACAAAGGTTGCAATATTTTCATTGCCCTAGAATTAGCAGATGCATTATCTAGTGTGACAACAAATATTTTATCTGCAAGATTATATTCATTAATTACCTCCCTAATTCTTTCAGCTATGTTTTCACGTGTGTGAGACATCTATTAACCGGAGGTAACACTAACAGAGAAAGTGCATGTACTAAATAATTTCTTAAGTGCAGTACTACCCTTCTCATAAAAATTTTCTAAATCTCGGGTTGTTATTTGTCTACTAACAGCTTTGAATCTAGGATTATGCGATTGCTGAACGTACTCTTCGAAAGCAGGAGACTCCCCAAAGTTCAAGGGTAAATCTTGTCTGGTGATTAACCGGACAAGATTTTCTCGAGCTACCATGGGATCGTACTCCCAGCTACGTACCGTACCGTCCGGGTTTAGCATCAGTTGTTGCTGTCGCAATTGTATTCCTTGCTTCCTTGCACACGTCTCTCGCATGACGCTTTAGGTATCCTCTACCACCGAAGATCGTGCGAGATAAAGTATTTCTACAAATTCTACATCTAGCTTGTGTTACCTCCTCCCGTCGGGGCGGTCACTTTCACCTCGTCGAAGTGCTGCCACACACCGGAGGTTCTCGATCTTTTCGAGCCGGTGTGTGTCGAAATACTTTCGCTCGCGGATCCGGAAAATCCTTCCGAAGCCGTCGCCGCCGTTTGCACCGGTTCCTCCTCCATAGTTGGTGGAGTTGGAGCCGATCCGGAGGCATCGTCAAACCCCGACATGTAATTGGGGTCGAAATCACCCAAAGTGAACGACGGCGACGATATTGATAGTTCGGATCCATTATGCAATTTTAATCCGAAATAAACAAATTTTAGATATTTATTAAATACACAAACAAAATACAAATAATACATACATATGAATATCACTTACATCTTTCCAACCACAAGCGCTTCACACCTCTACGACCAAACTAATTAACTACAAAACTAATTTTGGTTTAGAATTTTTCAGACTTTTTTTGAATTTTTGGCCTCCAACGGCTAGTTTTAAATTCTAGCCGTTATACTAGTCGTTGGGACACGTGTCAATCACCCATTTGCCAGTTAAAAACGCCACCGCACGGCCCGTCAGCGCCAGCCGCCCCTGCTCGCCACACGTCGCCTTGCCGTTCGCTGTCCCGCCGCGCCATGCCGTGCCAGCCCGTGGGCCGTGCCGTGCTCGGCGCGCACGAAACTTTTGATGTGCTCCGTGGCGTCTTGTGTCGGCCGCGGCGTGGCCGCCGGCACGGCACGGTCCATCGTGTGCGTGCCCGCACGGCCCATCTCGAGGCCATACCATGCTAGGTCAGTGTACAATGCTATCATGCCTGGGCCGGTACGTCTCGACCCGACCCACTTGACTACTACTAGTGGAGAGGCAGATACAAGGGAGGAAGAGAGATAAGGGAAAGACACGTGGACGCGAGAAGGGAAAGAAATGTGGACGCGAGAAGGATCGAGTAGATAAGGTAGGTGGCAGGGATTTTTTTGTTTTTGTCGGCTCGTCTTTAAATTTGGCTCCAATCGGCTCAGCTTTTATTGGGTGTTAGTTTTCTTACGAAACATTACCTATAATATAATATAAATATAGATAATATAATATAAATATAGGTCCTATTTTTTAAAAAAAGCCATAAATTTACTGATTTTTATTTAAAATTAGTATCTGTAATTACTCTATAATTACTCAAAATACCGATTCTATATTTTTCCATTAGAAAATGGTTAATTAAATGAATCAGTACATATGAGCATGTACGTATTAGGGGATTTTGTAGTAGTGTCCATACTACGATAATAATCCCTATATTTGTTCCAAATACTTGTTGTTCTAGTATTTATTTTTTTCAAAATATTTTTCATACACATTCATTTTGAGAGCTAACTTTTCCTTTCTGCCATTCATAAATACAACCATAATAGTACTAGTTACTTCGCACAAGATCTTTTAATGTTTGTTTTGGAAAAAATTGATTGTAACTAATTAATTAAGGTAACTATGTAATTTGTCATATTTTTGGTTGATTTATTAAAATTATAAGTAAATTAAAACAGAGCATGACTATACTCCATATATCAATGCAAAAACACGGCATGTGAAACTGAATAACTCCTCAGTGCCGCCTACCATTTCGTTATTAATATATTTTATCTCGAATCAAATCCAGTCTATGGGCGGAAGTTGGCACTTCCATTATTAAAAAAGGAAACGAATCCAGTATATTTTTAGTATTTCGTTCAAGTGTCGCCAACGTTAGTTCAGCAGCCAATCAATCAAGATTATCCATTTTGAATAAATTAGTTCAAGGCGATTCACCAGCTATATATATGTAGTTTAGTTAACCAAGCTTGATGATTTGAGTGTCCTCTGCTCTAATTGGCAGGATTTGCTCCGATCTGCTGACGGATAAGGACGTGTGACGACTTTGCCTCCAGCTTTTGATCAGCCTCACAGGCTCACACACACACTTGCGAATAATGCATGGCACATGCCAAGAATGCAAAACGGCACATACGTACGAATTTCATGCTCACACACACACTTGCGAATAATGCATGGCACATGCCAAGAATGCAAAACGGCACATACGTACGAATTTCATGCACACGAGAACTTGTTGGAGGGTATATTCCCAGTGCAACCTCGAAAAATATAAACAATTAGATTACGTTGACGCAACAATATATCTATAATAATTATAAAACGATAAACTTTTCCACGCAATTGGTAATCCGTTTATATGGGGCGTTTGTTGAGGCCTGCCAAAACGGAAACGCTATAAAAAACTGTCCATGGTTTTTCCTCAACGACATCCATCGAGATTGACTTAATTATCGATTTGTAGTACATTACTTTGACTTTAACGTTTTTGTTAGTGAATGGGAAAAAATAAATAGCCACCATGCACTGGCAGAGATTGGACTCTGGGACTTTTAACACCCACAGCATGCTTTGACCGACTTCGCAAGGATACATTTTTGTTTAGTTAAAATTAATTCATACTTACACTTACAATGTAACATTATAACTACATACATATATAACTATAGTTATATTTGATATATATTTTGAAAAAATGTTGACTTATTTTTAGATATGTCTGAAATTATATTCATGTCATGGTTATATTATGAAGAAAACATCTCACTACTGAAGAAACGATTTTTTCATGCGGGCCGAAAGGCATCTTCTCGTGTGGAACGCCTGCCCGCATGCGTGAGAAGGTCTAAAAAAATATCATTTTCACGTGCGGGCGGCCCAACCGCACGGGAAGATCGATTATCTCGTGCGGTCGGCTTAAGCGGCCCGCACGGGAAGATCGATTATCCCGTGCGGTCCACTTTACCCGATCGCACGGGATAATCGATCTTCCCGTGCGGTCCGTTAAGTCGTCCGCACGAAAAGATTGTGTCCCGTGTGCCCATTATTTTATGTAAGCTTTCTGTAGCTATTGCCCTCTCTCTCACCCTCTCTCCCTCTTCTCTCTGTCCTCTCTCTCTCCTCTCCTCTCCTCTCTCTCTGTAATATTATCAGTCGATTGATAAGATGCATGTGTGTATATATATATATTTCGCACAAGAAAAAATATTTAATTATATTATTTTCTCATAAAAGATATAAATATACACAGATCATGCATGTTTATATACATATCAAGTTTCGTCTCGCAAATTACAGAAGTCTAGCAACAATTTACAGATCATTCATGGCGGTACTCCTTTTCCCACTCCATAAGTCTTTTGAATTTATCGTCCGTCGCAAGCTCGCTCTTCGGATCGTAGAAATTGCCTAAATGGTTATAGACATCGCGACGGATGAAGTGGCAAAGATCTACAACCAAGTTGAGCATGGTTCAATTGTCGAACCGGTTCGCTACAACTGGAACGGACTCGATCTGTTTCAGGAAGAATACACATACATACGATTAAGAAAATTATACAAGATCGATAACGTGTAGAAAGATATATTTTCTCTGAACTTACTTGTTCTAACTTAGTAGTGTATCTTCCGAAGATTCTGAGCATCTCGCACACGTAGTAGCCGCATAGGCTAGTCCTGGTGGTTGCTTATAACACTGTATGTTGAATAAAATTTATTACGTACGTCAATATTTGAAATTAAACAGTATAAAATGTCGGCATATAGCGAGCATATAATTACTGGCCAATTTGTCTTCACCAGAAGCTTCTTTTTTTTGGATCCTTGACTGGTCCACCGTGTCTCCATGTAGACAAAATAATTGTATCAGTCAATTATTTATTCGAGAGTAAAAACAAACAAAACTTATTATATGGTGCATGATAGTACTTACAGATTTAACACAACGAGAAACTCTTTGAATGTTTCCTAGCTGTAGTGTGACGGATCAAGCACTACGACCACGTGGTCCCGCGAATATACCAGAAATAGTATGTCGTGATCGCTGCGATAGAAGAGATATGTTAATTGTAGGTGATATCGTAGTAAAATATCGGTTGTACGGACGAATATTACGTACCGCAGCGCATAAGGGACCATGAGGACATTTTTGTCTCTGTGCTCCAACATAGCTCTGCCCAAGTAGAATGCTATCACGATCATCTTGTCCTTGTGCATTTGTTTGATGATCGCGTCTTTTTGTTTCTTTGTTTTGCCTTTGAGCTCATTGCAATCTGCATGAAAATGAACCTCGTGTTCCGTCCAACATATCCTTGTTGGGTTAACGTATACAGCTGGATAATTGGTCTTTTTCGCGTCTTTGTATTGCATCCTAAGTAATGCAGCGAGTAATTAATTATTCACAAGTTAGTTTGCAAATGTATTCATTAATAACATTAAGTGCGATTGATACTTACAGGCAAAACACAACAATGAGATTTATATCCATTTTTTTGATCTTGAATAACGCGTGAAGGTAGTTGAAATCGATGACCAGTATCTCATTTGGGCCACTGGTGAAAGCGTTATCCGGGATCTTCATGGTAAGCATGCTGAGCCCCAATCTGGACGCCTTTAGGTATCAGTCGTGCATTAGCCTAATTTCCCAGAGCATGTCTTCCATGACGTGCCACGGCAGGAACGGCTTGTTGTACTCGTACTTTGTTTTCACTTTGTCCGAAGTTCAATTTTGTAGGTCCTCCGCTTAGTTTTTCACCGATTGTTGTGACTCCGACAACTTTGACGGTTGATCATGCGGCTTGTCAGTCGGCCCCCTCCCCCTGAAAGCCAGGAACACTAAGTTTTTCTCGTCTTTGGCCATTAATTCCTTATCATAGCTTGATCTAACCATCTTTGGGATAATCTGACGAGGTTGAAGCTTGCTCGGACTTGGAAGGCTTGTTGTTTTCAGAAGAGGCCTTTGAGGTACCACCAATGCTGACTGTGGTGTCAGAGGAGATTGGTGAATATGTTGGAAATCCGTTGGAGGTTGTTCTGCGATGACTTCAGGGGCTAACAGCATTGGCGAAACAGAACCTTTATCCTTAGGAGGGGAGCGAGGTGGGGAAGCAGGCCGAGGTAGGGAGCGAGGTGGGGAAGCAGGCTCTGGTGGAGAAGGAGGTGCAGGCGCAGCAGCAATCTGAGGAACCGGCTGGACTAGGGATGCTGACGATGTACCGACCAGTAGGATATCTCGTCGATGCCATAGAATGAACTGATTCACCGCATCCCCAAGCAATTCTATCCCTTCAGGTGCTGGAATGTTTAGCTCTAAGCTGTTATGCTCTGCATGCACCTTAGCCACCTGCACCCTTGCATATTCCTCAGGGATTGGCGTGTTGTGAAATTGTCGTCCTGGTATAGCAAGTCCTGTACCCACCTCTTTTCTCTTCCCGGCCCTTCCAATCGGCACGAGGAGGCTGCACGGTGTCGGGCCAGTTATGATATCTAGTGGATAGGGTGCGGTGTCAACTAACCCGACGCTGCTGGGCATCTGTACTGTGGGTTCTTTGGATTGCTGAAACAAGTTAGGGAAGGCTTGGCAATTTTGTGCAACAAGAGAGTAGAAATGGTCTTCAACTTGTTTTGCTATCTTCTCTTCAAGTTTATGTTTGTACTTGTCCCTTTTGTTGTAACTTGCAGCTTCCTCAGGAAACCCTTCTTTCCAACTTGTCTTTGACGATACACCCCTTACTCATCCAGAATGTTCGGGGTTGCCCAATGCAGCTGTCAACTGATCGTGTTCCCTCTTAGCAATAAATTCCCCAGTCTTCTCCTTTTCAGCAATGTCTTTTAGACTTGTGGTCACACGCTCTATATCTGGATCCTCGAAAAGGATCTCTCCCTCGTCGGTGACCTATCCTGTGCTGCGTGCCCAGACTCAGTTTTTGCTTCTTTCTTTTAGTGCATCTACAAGCAGGGGCTTTCCTTGGGCGGCAAACTGTTCTTCGATTGCTCGCTACTTCTCTGCGTGGCCATCGTAGCCGCTAGAGCCCAACTGGTGCGGGTACTTGTTCCTTTTCATGAGGTCGGACATCTTCTTCCTCCGTGCTAAGGCTTCAGGGCTTGTCATCTTCGCCACGAACCTATCCCATTCGGGGACTTGTTCTTTTGCACGTAGTGAGTGTTCAAGTCCGATTTCCACTGCCTCCACCTCCCCCTAATCGTTTTTAAGGCAAACTCTTTTCCCACAACCTCTGAACCAGGCGGATATACAAGCCACTTCTGCAACTCGTTTCATATGAAGTTCTTCAAGTTGTCATCCACCTGCTCCCAGGAATCTACATTTAAAGGGTCGTGGGTACTGGCCAATACCCCGTAAGCGCTGCTGAACTTTGTCATTGCTACCTTGGGCTCTAATGGCTTTCCCATCCTGGTTCAGAGAGGTGATATAATATGTCTCCTTGGGGGGTTGGTTCTTACTTCTCTGACCACGTCTTCTTTTTTGACGTCCTCCAGCACTCGCGGATGTGTCGGTTTCTACCGGACCGGACGTTGTTGTGTCCGTCTCGACTTCGGCAATTACGACAGACTTGGCGGCCTTTCTTTTTGAGCGGCGCCTTGTTTCCATCTGTACGTACAACAGAAAACGTTAAACGAGATCCTATCATAACAATATGGCTCGACTTACTGCTTGCTAGATAGGGATGTAGTCGGGGTCTTCTTCAACCGGTGGTGCTGGTGCTGGCATAACTTCGATCAACGAAGCACTTGGTTCATGCCATGTGCCTTCGCTCGAAGACTGTTCCGTTGATTCGACGTTGGGTGCCTCCGAGGGAGCTTTCTCGTTCGACATTTGATCTACGATTGTTCATAACACACAACTTGTGAAATTTGTGAACGAATGGACTAGATAGTTGTAATATGGTGTATATAAGAGATGTACATGTGCGCACAAAGTCTACCCTAAAAGAATGTTGATCGTAAAGTTTAGTAAACTACTCTAAATTGTGAATGTCGTCTTTGCTGGGGAATGCAATGAGAGTAGCTAAGGGAGCTTGAAGTTGCAAGGGCACAGGCAAAGGCGACAATCACAATGTGAATTTTGTGAACGTTCCTAATTTCGCTCAAAGACTGTGACAAATGCTTATTTATGCTCGTGCTTAACACTAAATAATATAACAGAGGAAAATGTATTTGCCGGATTGCATCTACATATCCTCTGTTATATTATCTAATATAAGGACATGCATAAAAAATATAGAGAAAAAACTAAAGGACGAAGAAGAAGAAAACAATAAATGTATTTTTTTCTTCTTCTTCTCTTTATTTTTTGCTGTAGGTCAGGTCTCCTTCTACCCGAAAAAGACTTTAGCAATGAGAGTAGCTACGGGAGCTTGAAGTTGAAGGGGCACAGGCAATTGTCTGTGTCCCTTCAAGCTCAAACTCCCTTATCTAGTCTCATGGCAATCCCCAGCAAATTTTGCTACGCAAAAGACATAGAGAAAAAAGTAAAGACAAGAAGAAGAAGAAAAATTGTATTTATTTCCTTCTTCGTCTCTTTATTTTTTGCTCAACAAGACTATATGTGTAATATCATGAGGCGTTGTGGTAGGTATGGTGGCTACCAAAAGATCTCCGTTGTGCCCTATGACACAAGGTTTGATGCGGAGATCTTCGGTAGCCACTAAGCCTACAACACGCCTAAATAATTCGAACCGTGTTTGGATGTTGCAATTTGCAATATGTCTGAACGGCTCCAGTTCATCATCGAGCAAAATACAGTAATTTTTTTAAATTTGTAATTAGAGATACATATTTTTAAGTTGAAAATACATATGTTTGACTATATGATTACTTCCATACTTTTAATAATTTCTAACAAAATTTGTCCGTGAGCAGGAGGTGAGATAGGATAGGGGAAACAGATGAGAGATGATAGACCAAGGAGAGGGAGAGGAGAGAGGTCGTTCGGTAGGAAAATCCTAAAATCTAAAATATAACCTAAAATCTAAAATTCATCAAAAATATTCACATGAACTATTTCACATCATCTAATTCACATAAAAATAAATTAAGTTTTACAGTCCATTTATAGTCCAAATAGTCAAATTTTGCTACACAAAAAATTCCCCAAAAAAATCATCAAACATTTACAGTCCATTTACATTTCTAGTGTACATACATTGAGGATAATTGCATAATAAATAATTCACATAACCTAAATCACAAATTCACATACCCTAAATCACAAATTCACATACCCAAGTCATAAATAATTCACATAACCTAAGATTTGACACATGCATATTAACATAGCACATCCATCAAAATCCATATCACAAATCCATCAATAATCACACATCCATCCATAATCACACATCAAAAAATGCATCCATATCACACATCCATCCATATATCACACATCCATCAATAATCACACATACATGCAGCCTCACACATGAAAAATTTCACTAGAAGGCCGAAGAATATACCGGCGGCGGCGGCGGCGGCGGGCGTCGGTGAGGCCGGTGAGGGCGTCACGGTGAGGCCGATTGAGGACGACGTTGAGGAGGCGCGCAGTGAGGGTGTCAGCGAGGACGGTGGTGAGGGCGGCGCGCAGTGAGGGCGCCGACGCCGGTGAGGGCCTCAGCTGTGGGCGCGCCAGGGAGGGCGACGGCGGCCTCGTTGAGGGAGGAGGAGGCGATGAGGGCAACCGGTAGGGAGGGCCTCGGTGAGGGCGGCGGTGAGGGCGCGGCCGGTGGGGAGGCGTCGGGCGACAGCGGCCTCGGTGAGCGCGACGGCATCAGTGAGCGGACCAGCGTCAGATCTGCTGGTGCGGGCGCGTCGGTGAGGCCGGTGACGTCGACGGCAGAGAGTGGTGAGAGAGAGGGAGGGAGCGGGGTGAGGGCGGCGGATCTGGGCAGCGGTTATCGGCAGCGAAATTTGGTAGCCTGGCGGTGCAAAGTGTGTTAGAACTTTTCGCCTGGACTTAGAAATTTTTAGGAGGCCACGCGCGGGTATATATAGGGATCGATTATCGAGTGCGGGCGGCTTAACGGCCCGCACGGGAAAATGATCTTCCCGTGCGGGCCGCTTAAACCGCCCGCACGGGAAGATCGCCCCCCCATGGATATTATCACAGATGGAAAAGCTTGGAACTTATTTTATCTTTGATTGAATATTTGATATTTGATAATCTGGCAACCTAAGATTTATCTTCAATTTAGCACCTCAAATGCGGCAAAGTAGATGAGAAACATCGTTAACAACCAACCCAACATTCACACGAGAGCGGATAGGGTAGGCCGCCGTCGCGGGCGTCAGTGGCGGCTCCCATGGCGCCGTTGAGGCATTGAGACGGGAGAGGCAAGCCATCGATCGCAAGCAAAAAAAGTGCGATTTGCTGAGGTCAGGAGATCTATTTGCAATTTGCAGATGAGGCAGAAAGCATTTGCGGAGCAGCCGTTTTATATACAAGAGGAGTACTACTGCTGCTGGCCCCTGCGCCAAACACCATAGGGAGCCATGTCGCGTGGCCACACGGTCACTTTTCCATCCAAATCGTGTCAAGTTAGAAGTCATGTTTCACAAGTTCGATATAGAATCACACATTCACTCGTAACACCATAAGTTTGATACATTCGCTCGTAAAAACATATTATACACAAAAAACAAACTAGCATTTCATAATTTTTGGATTAACATCCTTCCACACGGATGCAAACTTTGATTCCTCGAAGACACTCTCAATGCGTTTCATCTGCGTAGGAAGATCTGTGAATAACGAAATGGTGTTGTATTGATTATAATCGGACGCGTCTTCAATGTTGTCAATACCAATGATGTGTTGCTTGCCCGATACAATAATGTTCATCTTTTCATCGGAAGGATCCTTCACATAAAAAACTTGTGCAACACGCTCGGCAAGGACCCATGGATCATCCTTGAGTCCAATTTTACTCCGTTCAACACACGTAAATCCAAATTTATCTACCATGTTGTCTTTCACCCATTGGCATCTGAGAACAGGGATCTGAATGTTTAAACCATAGTCAAGTTCCCATATTTCTTGTATGATCCCGTAGTATGATTTCTTCTGCCCTACTGCGTCCAACTCTTCGACACGAACCCCGCTGTTCTGCACTGAGCTTTTCTTGTCTTTGTTGTTTGTGTAAAAAGAATATCCGCCAATGTCGTACCCTTGCCATGAGGTCATAAGGCTTGTCGGGCCAGCTGCAAGTCTTTCTATCGTTTTTTCCTTGAGTGATTCACCAGACGGTAGCTTTTGATCCTTAAGCCACTGAGGAAAAGTGTGCTTCTGTTCTTTCGAAACCCAATCGTCGGATCGCCCAGGATTGCATGCTTTGATCTCGGAAGTGTGTTGCTAAATATAGGGCGCAACGATGGCGAGTTGTTGAAGAACACTGCTGTGTGCATCTGATACCGCTTTGTAATCGTTGTCATAGAAGCATTTTCTTCCCACATTACCCTTCCCAGATAACCTTCCATCATGTCGAGGCATCGGTATACTAATGGGGTTGGCATCTTTCATATAATCTAGGCAACACTCGACAACCTCCTTAGTTGTGTAACCCTCTATCATCGAGCCCTCCGAATGAGCACGATTACGAACATACCCTTTCAGAACAGCCATGTATAGCTCGTACACCCACATTTGATGTAGGTATAGAGGACCAAGTTCAATATTTTGAGGGACAATGTGAACAATGAGATGTTCCATCATGTCGAAGTACGAAGGAGGAAAAAACATGTCTAGCTGGCAAGCTGTCTCGACTGCGAATTTCTAAAGGGGTCTTAATTCTTCTGGTTCAAACACTTTCTATGATACTCGATTAAAAAAATAGCACAGCTTGTTATCACTACCTTGGTGTGCACTGGTTTCACCGCCCTTATAGCGATAGGAAGGAATACCGTAAGCATCTTATGACAGTCGTGAGCGTTGTATCCAGAAATTGACAAATCTTTCATTGATACTAGTTTTTGGATATTCGATGAGAATTGAGTCGGCACTTTCAATGCACGAAGACATTTACAGAAAGCTTTTTTCCCTTCTAGTGTCATTGAGTAGCATGCCGGTGGAATCTCAATCTTACCATTCGTTAGCTCTATCGGGTGTAGATCTTCCCTTATACCCAAATTGACCAGGTCGTTACGTGACTTCAACCCATTCTTTGTTTTACTAGGGATGTCAAGTAAAATCCCGATGGTGCTGTCGAACACGTTTTTCTCGAGGTGCATGACATCGATGGCATGACGAATCTCTAGGTCTTTCCTATACGTCAAGTACTTGAAAAAGATTAAATGTTTCTTGAAGGGCAGTGTGTTTTCTATCACTTCTTTCTTCCTCTTGCCTGAAGTTGTCTTTCCCTTGCCGAACACGACCTTTATGTTCTTTGTCAGCTTGAACACCGTGGAACCATCCTTTTCTTCGGGGGCAGTACCTTCCTCAATCATTTTGTCAAAAAGGTAGCCATCGCACGATACCTATGCTTCTGTGGTAAGAAATGACGATGATACATGTAAACTAACTTTTTTGATGAGGTCAGGTATATGTACGATGTGTTGTCTAGACATATCAGACATCCGATCTTTCCTTTAATCTGTCCGGATAGAGAAAAATTGGCTGGTAGATCGTTTATAGTAACGAATATGATAGCACACAGAGTAAAATACTCCTGGCGGTACACATCAAATAATCGTAGACCCTCTTCCCACATTTCTTGCATATCATCCATCAAAGGTTCAAGAAACACATCTAGGTCGATGCCAGGCTGTTTTGGCCCTTGTATAAGGATAGTCAACAAAATGTACTTTCACTTCTGACATAACCATGTCGGAAGGTTATACATGGTGAGCAGAACTGGTCAAGTGTTGTGCGAGCTGCTTAGGTCACCAAACAGATTTATTTCATCCGTGCTCAACGCAAACCTGACGTTTCTCGAATCATTTGCAAATTCTGGGTGCTTCGAATCAAAGTTTTTCCATTGTCGAGTATCGACGGGATGTCGAATCATACCATCCGTCTTTCGACCCTCTTGATGCCATCTCATCAACTCGGCGTCGGTGGGGTTTGAGAACAATCGCTTCATTCGATCTTTCACTGGCAAGTACCACATCACCATGGCCAGAATCTTTTTTCCTAGCTCGACCAATGCATTTGGTTCGGCAACGTCGCTATCAGCGGCACTGTTATCCTTTTTGTACCTACTCGCCCCACAAGTTGGACACTTGTCCAATTCAGCGTATTCCTTGCGATAAAGTACACAGTGATTAATACATGCATGGATCTTTTCCACACCAAGTGATAATGGACATATCAGTTTCTTGGCTTGATAGGCGTTAGCTGGCAACAAGTTAGGCTTAGGAAGCATAGCTCTTAGGAGACCCATCAAGTCGTTGAAACTAGTATCAGACCATCCGTGCCTGGACTTCAATCTAAGAAGTTCTAGCACTGACCGCAACACTGTATAATCCATATCACATCCCTTTGCTTGATCGTACAAAAGATCTTTCGCTGTTTTCTGCAACGCCTCTCAATTGTTTAAATCTCTTGCTTTCTCTATTAAGACCTCTGGTTCAGCGTGCCGCAACATATCCTCAAGATCAAGATCAATATCAACCTCTGCATCGTCAAAACCAGAGCCGTCAAAATCACCCATCATTTCACGGGACATGTCCTCAATTACAAAATTCTTTGCCTCATCGAACCAAATATCAAGATTCTCTTCCGGAGGGGCGACTTCCCCTTGATAAGTCCAAACTGTATATTTCTCCACAAATCCACGCTGAATTATGTGTCCAAGAATTACATTCGGATCTTTCAACATCTTCGATTCTTGCAATCTATGCAAGGACAAAAATATCCTTCCTATTCTTCCTCAAAGCATGTGCCTTATCCTTATCAATAAGTTTTGATGCTTCTCTCATGAACACTGGATGAGTTCTTCGTGTCTCATACATCCATATCCGATCCATCTAAAAAAAGTGACAACATAAATTAATATTATATTACCGGTGTTTTCTAGATAAACTAATTAAACTTAAATCCTACTTTATAACTAAAACCTCATGCACAACAAATAATAATACTGAGACAAAATTAGTTACCATGCAAAAAATGGTTCAATAAAAATCAAAATATTTGACCTGTAAATTACAAAAATAGCTCAAAATATATAGCAATTCAAACAAGTTTAAATATCTTCGCATTCAACTGATGAAATTTTACAAAAACGGAAACAAATGAAAGAGATGATCAAGCACATTACCTTTTATACTGATTTCAATTGAATATTTCAAGTCTAAAGCCTCCCACAAAAATAAAATGTCTATTATTGAAGAGAGAAATCGAGTTAAAAAAGTTCAAATATCTTCGCATTCAACCAATAGAAATTTTTAAAAATGGAAGCAAATTAAAGAGGAGATCAAGTATGGTACCTTTTGTATTGATTCCAATTGAAAAATTCAAGTTGAAAACCTTCCGCCCTATAATTGCCCTTTTTTGGAGAGAGAAACACCATGTTAAATGTCGGACTGTCGGGTTGGGCGAGAGATTTATGGTGTATCATCGCGTGCGATCCACTTACAGCCCGCATGGGATAATGCATTATCCCGTGCGTGTCCTTAAGTGGGCCGCACGGGATAATTCACCATTATCCCGTGTGGTCGGTTATGTGGGCCACACATGATAATCACATTATCCCGTGCGGTCCACTTAAGCGATCGCACGGGATAATAGCCCATGCGGTCGCTTAAGTGGACCGCACAGGATAATGCATTATCCCATGCGATCCAACAGCCGGCCCCTTGGGACCGGTTTTTCCAGGCGCGACCACTTATTGCCTGCCTAGAAACTATTGGGGGTCTCGTCCAGGAAAATCAAAACTGCAGTAGTGTCTACAGAAAAATAAGTTAACACTACTGAAGAAACCATCTTTGTTTGAAGCACCAAAAACCACAATAGTCCCGGTTCCAATAGAAATCAAGACTAAAAATATTTTTAATTCCGGTTCTAAAGTGCAATGGAATCCTATAATTTTTAGTCCCGGTTGGTGTTACCAACCGAGATAAAAGATTACTTTTAATCCTGATTTAAAAAAAATCTGCGGACCCCATTATTTTTAGTCCCGGTTGGTGTTAGCAACCGGGACTAAATCAACGTTTAATCTGGTTTTTATCCAAACGGGACAAAAGATCTCCTCCATCCTTATCTCCTCGTCCTCCGTGTCGTCCCCTGTTCCTTATCTCTTCTCCTCCTCTCCCCCTCCCTCTTAGTCTCGGATCCATTTGCCTCCCTCTCGGCTAGCTCTCTCTCTCCCTCCCTCCCTCTTCCTCACTTTCGGCGGCGGGAGACGGCAACTGCGCGCGGGGGCGTGCGGGTGGCGGCAGCCACGGATTGCCGCGGGCGGGCATGCGGCCAGCGGCGGCGGCGTGCGGCGCGGCCCGCGCCGCGGGCGGGCGCGTCGGGCGGCCGGAGGCGGCGGACGGGCCGCATCAGATCTGTCTTTTTTGATGTTTTGATGTTTTTTTATGTACTTGATGATGATTTGTGATACATGTATTTGATCTGCGATGTTGTGATTTTGTTGATCTATTTGATATGTGATTTGAAGATGTATTTGATCGTGGAGAAAAAAAGCATCTGTGATATTCATGAATGTTGATGTGAATTTAGGATCTTTGATTTGAGCATATGTGAATTTGATTTTGGTAGGAAAAAACAATGAAAAAAATAAATCTGGGAAGGTGGGGATGTTGGGAGGGTACCTATATTTTTAGTCTCGGTTATTTAACACGGGATTAAAAATTAACATTTTGTCCCGCTTTGGTTGTCTCGGTTTAAGAACCAAGATTAAAAAGAGTTACCAACTGGGACAAGAAACGGTTTTTCTAGCGGTGCAGGAAAGAGAAACTAGAGAGATACTGACATTTTTATCCACTGAAATTTTTGTTTCTATCTCCTTATTAGCATGAATTTATAAATTTCAAGACCATTAGTCGTAACCTCACATTAAATTAATGTGATAAAACTTGATATTCCGCGGAGAGTTCTATACCAACAAATTATCAATATAATAATACAATTTTCATAACAAATTATAGATAATTCCAAACATGTTAACAAAAACCTTAATTATATTAGAAATGTTGACTGTACGATTCTAGCATGTCAGGTAAAAAATAGATATAATAAAGATATAGAATTTGGTAGCGTCCATTGGCATTGACAAGTTGTTGCAACTCTGTGATTTTCACCTTGATGTCCTTTGCCAAAATTCACATTTGCATATTTTATCAGATCTTCCCCAGATTTTGTGGAGAAATTAACTAACTTTTCCCTGCAGTCCATACGGTAACTTCGACGCTAATATAACATGGACACAAGAAAAAAGTCCAATTAGATAACCACGTGAGTATGCATGCGACAAATCTTACTGGACGCGGCCGCATTTTTCACAGCGCGCTGTGTACGTATGCACGTGGTTGTGCACGCCGTGCTTGAAAATTTGCCAAAACTCTGAGTGTCGAGGTTAAAGAAAGGTCCCCCAGATCACCCTACTATACGAAACAGGCTATTACAGACAGTCAAAACAAGTTTTTCATATCAACAGGCTAGCCGCATGCGATCAAAGCTGTGAGAAAATTCACGATCTTTACAGACAGTCAACATGAACATGCAAACATTAACACACAAAAATCAGGTCGCCGTTGCTGAACATGCAAACAAGGATAAAGGCGAAGGGGAAGAGAGAGACGGTCGCCGTCGCTAAGTCGCGGCGTCCAGATCCACCACTGTTGAGGATGGTCACCGAGCAGTGCGGCCTCCTTCCCCTTTGACCAGATCTGGTAGAGTGAGGGAGGGCGAGCTAGATCTGGAAGATGGATGGGAGGAGGAGTGCAGAAGCGATGGTCGGAGATGACCCTTTACCATATCATCACCGCTACGTCAGGAGGAAAGAGCGGTCGTCGCCTCTGAGCCACGCTCCACTCCTCCTCCACCACACTACCCCTTTTATTTGTTGTCGATGACCGCTGTGGCCCGCCACCTTCAGTCATTGCCACCATCAGATTCGCTGCCTCCAGGAACGCCACCATTGGATTTGTCACCTCGTCCAACTAATGTTGCCTCTCTCGACAAACATCACCACACATTTAGGCTGAGGTAGGGATGGAGGCAAAGGCCATCTGGTGGGGGGTGGGGATGGAGGGCGGAGCGGAGGCGGTCCGATGGCTTCCACGACAACGTATCAACGACCTAGAGGGAGAGACAAAGGGAGGGGAGTGAAGAAACCGAGAGAGGGCGGGGTGAGGTGGAGGTGGCAACTTAGCCATGAGATAGAGGGTGAGGAGGGAGTGCGCAAAATTCATCTACTACTAGAGTGTACAGCAACTTCTCCATCTATTCTCATCTATCTCAACTGACCATAACCATCTTTTGTTTAATTTTTTTCTTCTACTTACTAATCTCAACCAATTACAATTTCCAACCAATTCTAAATTGCAAAATTCAAAAGTAGCATCTCAAACAAGCATACTTTTAATGATCTGGCACAACCTATAGTAGATGGATAGACAGTTGTATTGTTAAATATCCAAAGAACGTGGTATTTACTCAAACTGTCTTAATTCGTATATGTACCCATAGACATACATAAATAGAGAGAGAGAGATGGGACTAGCTATATAAAGCGTCACATTTGTTAAAACAGTTTCAATTTTTTGACATTGTAAAAATTACATACTCTCTGTAAACTTCAAAACTAAATTTCGACTCTTGCCATGTAATTTTTTAGTACACGTATATAATAGAATTAGGATAAAAGCATTTTTGTCGGGAAAGATAAAAACAATTGATTTGCCTACTTATTAGAAGGTGAGATATCTGAAAAATAAAAATATACTTGCATGTCGCCCTCCCCAGGGGCGACTCGAGAGGCGACAACCCGATCGCCCCCTTTCCCCCCTCCTCCTCCTCTGCCTCGCCACCACCCGAGCGGCTATCGGCAAAGCCACGCGGCTGCAAGGACGGCGGCGGCGGGGTTTCCGCCGACTGTGAGCGACAACGGGGGAGTTGCCCAGGGCGACGACGGCGGCTAGATCTGGCGACGAGGTGGTGGCTAGTGGCGGGTTGGTGGCTGGCTGGCAACGGGATCGTGCGCGGCAACCTCAGGTAGCTAGCTCGCTCGCTTTCGCAGCAAAGAGCTAGAGACAAAGGAGCGTGCGCTCGTGCGGAGACCATGGAGGTTGTCATCGTCGTCAGGAGTGCACAAGGAGACGGCGTGGGTCACTGACGAGATCCACCGCCTCACGGAGCGGTGAGAGGAAGACGAGCACACAGCAAGCTGCTCAAGGCGAGGTCCCGCCAGCAGAGGCTGTCACGACCGCCGACGAGAGGGCCGAGGAGACCATCTCCAAGCTAACGGCGAGACGGAGGACGATGACCACCCTCCATCAAGCGCACGCGCAGGGAGACGGCGCGGGTCACTGACAACATCCGCCGCCTCATGAAGCAGGAGAGAAAGGCGAGCACGCAGGTGTAGCAGCTGAGCACCAAGCTGCTCAAGGCGAGGTCCCGCCTGGAGGCCATCACGACCGCCAACGAGAGGGCCGAGGAGACCATCTCCAAGCTAACGGCGAGACGAAGGATGATGACGCCCTTGCTCCTGGCCTAGGGTCCGCGTGACACGCGCTCGGGCGGGTGACCTCAAAAAGCCGCGAGAACGGCGGGCGGCGATGGGGTTGGCGGCTGGCAGCGGATGGCCCAGATCCAGGCCGCTCAGCTGCGGGGGTGGCCGTGGCAGCGCGGGTCGGCCTCAGATTCAAAGAAGTAGTAGAAGAGCTCCACCTATGCTCCTCGTCGATGACAACGTAGCCTGTCTCGAGGCGGAACGAGAGCTCGCTGCTGGGAAAAGCGGCTTTAGTCCCGGTTTGTAACCCCCTTTAGTCCTAGGTTTCAAACCGGGGCTACGAAAGCATGACTAAAGATATCTTTCTCTAGTTCCAGTTGAAATTAATCGGGACTAAATATGGAGACGCCACGTGGCTGGCTTCACTATCTTTAGTCCCGATTGATGTTACCAACTGGGACTAAAGATTTATTTTCTTTTTTTTAATTCTGCTCCTGCTGCTTGTTTATATATTATGCTCATCCCCAAATGTTTTTTGTCTTTTTTGTTGTTTTTCTTTTTTCTTCCCAAATCAAATTCACATATCAAATTAACATCCTCAAATCTCCTCCATATCGAGTAATGAACATCACAAAATTCACATATATCACATATCACAGATACACATACATCGCATATCAAATTCAAGTATACAACATCACAAAATTCTAAAAAAAATCACAATGCTGGATCCGACGGAGGGGAGGCTAGATCCGACGGAGGGGACACCACCGCCCCCGCCCCTGCCCGCGGCCCATGGCCCGCCGCCAACCGCCGCTCCTGGAGAGGACGAGGAAGAGGAGGAGGAAAGGGAGGAGGCACCGTCGCCACCTCAGAGCCGTCAGGCCGCCGCCATCTTTGAGGCGTCGCGCCACAGCCACCTCCGAGCCGTTGGGCCGCCGCCATCTTCAAGCTGCTACCAGCTTCCCTCCCACCGGGCGCTGCCGCCACCTATGAGCAGCCACAATCTCCTCCCCTCCCACCGCCGTCGTCGGAGCAAGAGAGAGAGAGCCGAGAGAGGAGAGAGGCTGAGATAGGGAGAGATAGCTAAGTGTTGCATCGGTGGAGAAAACAATGCGTGCTAGGATGTATATACCCCTGGATCTATAGTCCTAGTTGGTGAACCGGGACTAAAGATATATTAGTCCCGGTTGGTAGCACTAACCGGGACTAAAGATCCAATTTTAGTCCCGGTTTGATGGCACCAACCGTGACTAAAGATAATTTTCCGCTATTTCCAATTCATCTTTAGTCCCGGTTGTACTCACCAACTGAAACTAAAGATAATTTCCCGCTATTTTCAATTCATCTTTAGTCCTGGTTGTAGCTACCAACCAAGACTAAAGATAATTTCCCACTATTTCTAAACTTTTTTTCCCAGCTAGCGTTAACAACCGATGTAAAATTAAATAATCCATTAAATCGGGCCAAATTAATTTCATTACATATAGGTTTAAAACAATAATAAGTAATGCATAAAAATTTAATCAAATCACAAAATTTATAAGAAAACATTTAAAATAGTTTAAAACTATTATTAAATTGTAATAATCATATATAATAAACATATGCCAATATAAAATTATTTTAAATTGTAATTAACATAATCCTTTTGAAGCTCGAGTTTACTTGATAATCCTAGACATTGGATCTTTCTATGTGCTCCTCTAGTTATTGTTCCTCTTTTGTTCATCTCTATTTTTTCTTTTGATCTGCTCCTGACCTTTTTTGGAAAAATTCAACTTTTATTTTTCCTTTTTTATATTTTTTTCTCGACTTCGGAGCAAACGAGAGGTAACCACGAGAAAATTTAAGCCTAAACAAGTGAAATACGTGGCATGTGGAAAAATTAGAAATGCGCTCAGAATTGAAAAAAAAACTTCCGGGCTCGAAAAGACAACCTTGTGATCAGTTTTTGGGGAAAATAAAATCGTCGAACCCGACAAAGCGGGGGATGAACGCATCTGAAATTTTTTTATGATCGATTTTTATATATGAAATATCTCAATCGGAGTCCGTATGCAAAAGTTATGGTTGTTTTAAAAACCAACTCCGAGTTAGAGGATAAAACATGAACAATGTGTGCAAAAACTTGTTACACGCGCACAAACTAGACGCGACGGCTAGGGTTTGATGGAAACAAAGGGGAAAAACACACGAATTGGACTCTAACACGATCTAACCAGTAACAAGACGTCGACCCAAACACAAAATCGACACGACGGACTAAAACTGAAATATGCAAAGGCGTTGGCACGGATGGTTCTAGTGATACACCGATCCGGCTTCAGATCAAAAGATCCATGTGTGCAATCTTAGCACCACAACTCCTCTGGTTTTCAACCGATACATAGACCCGGTTGACCTTGCCAAGAAGGCTAATCTCTGCCTGCGCAACGAAGAACACAATCAATAGTGATTGGACCTTGCATGTCCAGTGAATGAATGTTGTGTGTATCCGAAGAAGTGATATTCTTATCAATATTGCGGATCCCTTCGATTTTTATATTATCACCAAAATAATTTCAAAAAAAATTGTATATTGAGAATCATTAGTTAATAACAATATGGTAATTTGTAATTACAATGTAATGATTAAAGTTTCCTTCTATCTTCAATCACCCACCCCCACACAACACCACCCCTTTTCAATACAGATCCTCTCAAATTAATTCTAGGCCATTTGAATCATGCAGCAAAATTATGTCCATTCCTTTACAACAAATCATATTTTTAACTAGCACAGTTAAAAAGACACCTTCACTTTAGTCCTGGTTGATGTTACCATCTAGTACTAAAGATCATTTAGATCTTTAGTCCTAGTTTGTAACACCAACCGAGACAAAAGATACAATCTTTAGTCTCGGTTGGTGTTACAAACCAGGACTAAAAATGACCGTCGGCCTGACAGATTCTGACAAGAATCTAACCGAGCCTAAAGATCCTAGAGATTGTTTCCTTTTTTAACCGGGACTAAAAATATTTTCTAGTCTTGGTTTTATTGTAATCGGGACTATAGTGGATTTTGGCCAGTGGAGCAAAGATCATCCCTCCAGTAGTGGTCGTAGCCCGAGAGGATGGTGACGACGTGGTGGTGGTGGTGGTTCGCCATTGCAGCGGCGACGGAGGTGGCGTCCATGGGGATGGAGTGAAGAGGGCAGGTTGGGTGAGAGCAGAGAGGATGGAGAGGACGAGGTGGTGGAGGCGGAGCTGGTGGGGACATGGCGGCGGCGGTGGTGGATGCCGGCATGCTACGACGGATGTGGTAGCGACGGCAGGGATGGCGGCCGCGGGGACATGGTAGTGACGGATGGCAATGTGACGGTGGCGCAAGGTGGCACAAAGAGGCCCGACCGTCGGTAGTGGAGGTCGGTGGCCGGAGTATCGTGAGGAAGTGCGGTCGTCGGAGGCGGAGGCTGGTGCAACACGACGAGGCGCAGTCGGTGGTGACACGCGAAGGCTGGTTGGCAGGGGCGCAAAGTGCAGTGGTGGGCGGGATAGACTCGGAGGCGCGGGTGTGGTGGCACATCGAGGGGAGGTGCAATGGCGGCCCAGGATCTTGGAAAGCCTCAGCCGATGGCAACATTCTCTAGTGTGTGGAGAGCTTAACGAGGGTTGACGAGGCCAGGTCGACTCTGTGGCGGCTCAGTTGTTCGATGGAGATCAGGAGGAGCAGAAGCAACTTCTCTCTTGCTATGACGGCGACAAAAGAAACAGATCCGAGGTGAGGAGTGCAGTAGCGGGCATAGCATGGCTCTGCGAGGAGTGTAGCGGCGGGCATGGCGTGGCCCCCGCGAGCGACGAGGTGGTGTCCAACGGCAGATGTGGCGAGGCTCCCGCGCGTTGAGTCCTATGAGAGATCTGGATCTGGTGGTTTCACCCCGTCGAACGGGGTTTAGCGTTGCAGCGGCACAACGGCGATGGTACCATATGACGGGGGCTCTTTCGGTATAGTGCGATATGTCTTCCCTAATGTCCAGTTGTCTGGGAGCTCTATAAGGTTTCGACGACCAGTTATGTGTAGTCTTATATTTTTTGTTATATTAATGAAACACCCGCTTGTGTGTTTCGTTTAAAAAAAATATTTGCATATAGCATGCAGTTGGCAATCACGGAGATAGCAGTAATGCTGGCTGGCTCTTCAATCGGTTTAATTAGGTGGTGCACGGGCCATGTGAGCGAACAAGCTACTTGTAATTACTAC
Source organism: Oryza australiensis (assembly GCA_019925245.2). Lineage (NCBI taxonomy): Eukaryota > Viridiplantae > Streptophyta > Magnoliopsida > Poales > Poaceae > Oryza > Oryza australiensis. The sequence continues at coordinate 1,316,067 of JAIFGZ020000160.1, read as the reverse complement.
TCCATGATATTCAGCTAGCATGCCCGGGCCCAGAAATTAGTGACTTGCTTGTCACTGACTATTTCACACTAACTGCCAAGATATCGGCTTCGCATGGCCATGCATGTGTCTCTGTCTGCATGTATCAATATAGATATATATTTTTGGAGCAAGGTTCAATGTCAAGAGGCTGTCAGATTGATCTTGTGAATATCCTCACCTCAGTTTTCAGATGGGGACAGACATCCATCCAAAGGATGGGTCGTTTAATTAACATATGTTTGCGGCAAAAATATCTACTCCAAATGTATAGGTTTTGTCGACGATTGAGTCTTACCTAGCTAATTACTCCAGCATATATATAATGCAGCAACAAAAAAAGACATAATTAATTTGCTAGCTAGCCAAGCTGTATATTCCAAACAGAGCATGAATATAAGCTAATTAAACATGACATATTAATAAGCTAGGTGAAAAGCCCTATGCGCGTAGATTTGCATAATCATTCTGCATACGTAGACAGTATAGACGGACATGCGCATATGGGTATCTATATACTATACAAAAATCGTCATTATTAAGTGTATAGTGTGCGTGGGTGTGTGTATATACCGCCAACTTTAGAGTGCATATATCCCAATACTCTCCTATATGTGCATTTTAAAATTGCAATATAAAATACTGTACACGCATATATATTACATATGTATATACACCGCGTGTTATATTTGAATACTAGAAGGTATGTGTATGCTGGTGCGCCAGGATCGTCCCAATGCAGATACTGATTCAATTACACGTTTTATTAATCTAGTTGATAATAGTATACAGAGAGGCAATCCAAAGTACCGTCCTGTCTATCAGTTATATATATTGGAACCAGCTAATAATGTTGCATTGTGAATTAATTGATAGATCAACTATTATATTATCAAATTGCAGAGAAGCCATTAATATTTGCAACTTGCAGGAGCTTTATTTATAAAGCTAGCGTATCAAGCAGTCGTTTTCATCAACGAAATTAAAGGACGCAACTACAAATCGAACATCATCCACAGAACAACTTTTATCAAATTACTGTCCATGACATCCTTTGATCTCTCTTAAGTGGCTTTATCACATCATCCACAGAATCTGAAGCACCTAATACAATGCAACAGAACTCCACACAACATACACCAACACACCAACAATTAGGATCGAGTCATGCAACAAGACAGATTATATATTGTAAGTATCTCCAAAAAAAATTATCTTAAATAACTAATTATGTACACTACTGTACAGAGATGTGCTTGCCGGTTAGAAATGGCATATATGTGCCGGTTTTTAACCGAAACCAATTAAGTGGTACCAATGCTGCATCTTCAACCGGCACCAATAAGAAATTCCATGATTAAAAAATATTAAGCCGGTTCGAATTGAGCCAACTCGATATTTATCCACAATTTCATCCACAAATGGCATTAACATTCACAAGTTCATCCACAAGTTACAGAAACAAAATGAAATCCCATCATCTGCTACTCACCCAAGAAGATGAGGATGTTGCTGGAAGTCATGGCCACCGCTCACTGGGATGGTACCGTGAACAACCGTCGTTGCCCACATCATCCGTTGTCCATCGCAAATCACACCTGAGAAGACTAGCCCCCATCCGTACCCAAGGACATCGCTGTCAGAGGCTATGTCAGCCAGATCTGGCTGCCCCTGAGCTTGGGGTGGTTGGATATGACGGATGTCTCAATCCATGTCACCGGATCCGGTGGTCAGAGGTCGAGTAACAGAAAATGGAGATAGGATCCCTCCACGGCGGAGGGCAAGAGGTGGAAGAGCGTATGTCGTGGTGGCTAGGGTCGTCGTCAGTGGAGATCGTGGCAGCCAGATCTAGCCGTCCCCGAGCTCGAGGCGGCCATATATGATGGACACCACAGCCCATACCGAGGGAGAGATGGAGTCCGTTGTGTCAGAGAGCAGGAGGTGGGGAGATGTCGGGACCCCAAGTAGGATCCCTCTGTGTATATTGTGCTAGTCCTAGATCAACGCTAGCACACACAGTAACAAAGGATAATATTATAATCATATCATAATTATATTAATAAATAGAAAACAAATATAATTTTTAGTTTGTCTTAAGACCAAGTTTTATACTTAATTGGCCACGTAGGGCCAAACAGGAAAAAGCAACAATGACATGTCATAGGCAGTCGATGATGGTCTTTGGCCCATGAGCAGAAATAGATTGAGGGAGACAGAGATAGAGAGGAAGAGAGATCATGAGACACAAACAGCAGACAAGGGGAGGAAGAAGGAAAGAAAAAGAAAAAGGAGAAAGAGAGGAGGAAGAAAAGGATGAAATTTTCTAGAAAGTTCTAAATTTGGGGGATTTGGAATTTTGGACATTTTTCTGTATTTGGGATTTTTAGGATTTGGGAGAATTCATGAAATTGAGATCCACTTCCAAAGCTCAAATAAAAACCAAATAACTACAATCAACAAACAATAAAAACAAAAGGACATCATAATTAATTTATTTAGTTAAATTAAATATTTTTCATTTGTGAAATTTTCATCAAGTTATTTTAGCATAAACACTTATGTGAATTTTTGAAATTAGAGAAATTTGAGAAGGCGAAAAGGCAGGAGGGCTTTGTTTGTGCAATCTTGCTCGCAACACCCTTAAACAAATCTACCCCCTTAAACGGAATCTCAACCCCGAGATTCGTACGTGCTTGGGAAGAATTTGGAGAACTCCATCTTCAGCTTCATGTTCCGAGGTAGCTTTGGCTGCGCGATGGAGAACTAACGCCACCTTAGCGTCTAACTAAGCACTAGGGATGAAAGTGAGAATAGGAAAATCCCGTACCAACCGACACCGAATACCCAAAATCCCGACCGAATATCGTTTCCGCGAGAAAAAAGGAACTAGAATGGGAATGGTTGGGGTGTTTTTCCAACCATATTCGTAGATCCCGTATTTGTTCGGGAAAATTCCGCGGGAAATTCCCATTTCTTAGGCTTTCTCGACCAATTTCGGCTCACACAGTGTAAGTTCAAGTGTCTTAATTTGGTTTTGTGATTAATGATAAATTTAATTATGTGAAACTAATGTTTTTATGAGCTTATCTTTGACTAGTCTCATTTGGATACGAAAATAAAAATGATGAGAGGTATGTATTGAACTTCACATATTATAGATTGGTCTCTCTTGTGGATCAAAAATATAGTGTGAGCTCCCTCATTCATCTTGATTGATTATGTGCATACGCGTTTCTTTATATCCATATGTATGCACATCTTGAGGGGGAGTTTATTCTATATTTTGTTTTTATAAGATCTCTATATTGATTTGAAATTATCTTTCGTCTCATCTCTTTATATTGTTTATATGGGGTTATTATCTTTCACAAAAGAGAGAAAAGATTGAAAAATCTTGGATTAAATAATTTGTGTAATTGTTGCTTTGATGATAGATGATAAACCAATATTTATGGGATTAACCTCTCTTTTACATAAAGTTGTCAATTAGGTTATTTCCCGATAATGAGATGTGGTAGACATGCATTCTTTTGCGATGGATCTCAATCATAACGAGGATGAAATGCATGGAGATAAAACGATATGTATCACTTCTTATCTCCTACTTTTGAATAGGTTCATATATATGATTTTCATGTTATTGTTATATAAGTGTGAGACTAATGATTACTTGAGTCTTATCTTATTTAGTCTCCTTTACTTTGAGAACATAGAGATCATGAAGGTTTGTATTTTTGTTTATCTTTATCTTTGCTACATGCCTTCTTCATGTGTATAGGATAAACCACCTTGGTTCTTCTTTACTTATGCATACACTTGTCTCTCTTGTATATTTCTTTGTATGCATATACTTATGGGGAGCAAATCCTATATATTTATTGTGCATGTTATAGATCCATGTTGTTCACCTATTATTGATATCGGATCTTTGCACTTGAGTTTGCATACGAGTATATGATACTTGTGGTATTAATGAATTCTCAACAAATATATCCATATCTTTCATATGCACCGGTTGATCATCAAGTGAAAGATGACAACCAATTTGTTGAGACTAATGTTTTTCTTTGAGTTTGTCTAATTGTGGTGAGGCAAATGGTCACCAAACCAAGGACATCGCCTTATTGACAAGAATAAAGTCAACCTTGTGATGAGAAGAAAGTCATGATAAAAAAAGGACGAAGACCTCGGCATAAACATGGTTCAACCGAATGGTCACAAGTGTGATCTCGGCTCAAGCTTGACCCCAAGTTGGATGGCGCAAGGCAAAGGTATAATGGAGCTAAGAATGTTTTCTTAGTCTTTCCCCGGTCTTGGTGTTTGGTGTAGACCGGATTTGCTAGATAGGCGTCGTACTATCAAGAGGGGTCTATGAAGCGAGCATGTGGATAATCTTGTGCCATACTAGTTCATATGCATATAGGTACATTTTGTGTGCTTGTCTAGCCAAGTGTGATGAGTTTTCTCAAGTCCCAAACAAAAAGAGAAGTGGGTATATCCTATAGTTTGGGTAGCCTCATATGGTTTTATCCGGTGAAGTATCCCTTGAAGTGTGAGCCCTTTATCCATGTTTTAAGTTGTGTTTCTTGGATGGATTGTTTATGGGTTGGATATCCCTTTGAATAAGATTTCCATAGAGTCCAAGAACGTCAAATTCCATTACCCGAATCAAGAGATATCGTCGTTTTACTAACGGTGGGCTGTTCTGAAAAGTGACCTGCGGTCTGACCGCAGGTATTACGGAGGTCTGACCGGGGCTATAGGGAGGTCTGACCGGCCGTTACCCACCGGTCTGACCGACCGGGTGGATGCCGGTTGTGCGCTGGATCCAGAGCCGCCTGAGCCGAGGTCGGTCTAGCTGAAATTCCCGACGGTCTGACCGAGCCGAGGCCGGTCGGACCGGCCGAGGCCGGCCTCGAGACCGGCCGCTGGCGGTCCGACCGGCTAAGCCGAGTGGGCTCAATGATTACCCTGTAACGGCTAGTTTTCTAGCCGTTACAAAGTAGTCTGGTTTGACCGGCCACCCTATGGCGGTCTGACCGGTGGTGCACAGAGTTGGGGTATTTCGCCTCCAACGGCTAGTTTTTGTGAGTTGGGGTATAAATAACCCCTCATTGGCTGCAAGGGGAAACTCTTGGCACTCACTTCATTTGCATACACCCCTTACATCTCTCCCACACTCACTTGAGCTAGTGTTCATCCATTTGTTGTGGTTGAGGGTTGATTTAGCCAAGAGCCAAGTGCATTGCTTCATTGTAGACCTAGTGTGACACTTGATCATCTCCGAGTCGCGTCATTACTTTTTACTCTTGGAGGTTGCCGCCTCCTAGATGACTTGTGGAGGAGTTGCCCGGTGACCTCTCCGAGAAGATTGTGGAGGAGGCCCGACGCCGGTTTTGTGAGTGGTTTGGAGTTCACCACCTTCGGAGCGAAGGAAAAACTACCCCTAGTGATCGAGGCTTGGGTAGTCCTCTCCATGGGCTGGCTCCCACCTTGCCCACCCCTTGACGAAGGGGGCGTGCGGTGGCTTCATGGTTGAGCGGTGGAGTTGGGCTCGCCTCAACGGGGATTAGGAAACCGGCGAGTTTCCGAACCTCGGGTGAAAAATTCCTTGTCTCTTGTCTCATTTACTTATTGCAATTACTTTTGTGCAATTTATATTTGTAGAGACATACTTGAGCCATTATCACTCTAGGTTTGCAAAACATAACTTAGTTGCTTAGTTAGACTTGTTCCTCACGAAACCTAGCAACTTAGGTTAGTTTTGATTGAGTGCCACTTAGTTTTAAATCGCCTATTCACCCCCCTCTAGTCGACATCTCGATCCTACACACAGCCACACCCCACCCGGGCACCCCCTACCGGCCCAGTAACGCATGTTCCAAACCCTAGCTGGAGGACTTGTGCTGTAATGCATGGTAAACTTGTGAGTTGTGAGTCACTGAGTTGTGATATGTTGCTTTTTAATTTGGACTTGTGTTGTAATGCCGTTGGATTATGCATGGTTGCAATTGTTGTGTCGAGTAACTCTTTGAAGTGGTTACATGTTTGTCGACGTTCCCCTTTTTTATCGTTTCCCGACTGTTCCCGATGTCTCGTATTACCAAATTCGTTTTCCCGTCCGTCTTTTCCGTTCCCGTTCCCTATCTATAACACCCTAAAAATCCAAAGTTTTAAAAATCGAAATACAAAAATCAAAACTTACAAAAATCTTTTGATTGATTGCATCTTGTCGAATTTATTTGCCTCTTATTTACAAATCTTCGATGCCAAGTTAAATAAATGAATATTTATTTTGAAAGGGAAAGTCGATAGGGTTTTAAAATCCTAAAAGAAAGGAAATTACAAATATCGAAATAAAATTATAAAAATAAAGATTTAGGGAAGAGTTAAGGTTTAATAAAAATTTGCTTCGAACAAAAGGATATTGAATTTTGTGTACAATACAAAGTTATAAATAAAAATAAAAGTATAAAAAATAATAAATAAATAATTAAAATAATATATATGTATAAAATAAAGTGGGAAAAAACATAAAAATCTAATTAAATTACAATTGGGCCAAAAATTCTATTTAGTTTATATGTGAAATACAAAAGGAATTGATAGTAATAAATAAATAAAAAAGAATAAAATTAGAAAAATAAAAAAATGCCTTTGTTCATTATGCGCCAACCCGATCCGGTCCCGAGCCCCGCGCGCGCGCGCCATCCCGTCCCTCGCGCCTCGCGCACGCCGCGCGCGTCACCTCTGCCCGGCCACGCGTCCCATCGTCGCCCTTGAGCCCCGCGCTCCCTCTGCCTCTGCCGCATTGACGTCGCCATCGCCGTGCCTCCCGTCGCCCTCGCTATCCCATTGCCGCGCGTCGCCGTCGCCACGCCGGCCCCCTTGCGCCCCGCACGCGCGCATCGCGTCACCGCTCAGCCACACGCCCGTTCCGTCGCCGCGCGTTGTCCCATCGGCCGCTGAGCCCCATGCCGCCGCGCGTCCCATTGGCCGCCGAGCCCCGTGTCGATCACGCCGTCCCATCGGCCGCGAGCCCCATGCCGCCGCGCGCCGTCCCATCGCCGTCGAGCCGGTGCCGCCGCGCGCGTCCCGTCGCCGCCAGCCCCGTGCCGCCCGTGTCGTTCCATCGCCGTCGCCCTCTCTCTCCCCGAGCGCCTATAAAGCCCTCCCCACCCTCCTTCTTCCTCCCCACACCCTCAATCCTCTCCCCCACTCTCCCCTCTTCTCTCCCGTGTGCCGGAGCTCCATGCCGCCGCTCTCCCTCGCCGTCGCCACGCCTGTGCCATGCCGCGTCGCCTCCCTCCTAGCCGCCGGGTATGCCCCCTTGTTTCCCCCTTTTTCCTTCGCTGCTGCCGCCGCCGTGCGCCGCCTCGGTCGGGCAAGAGAGGAAGAGAGGGAAGAGAGGAAACAGAGAAGACGAGAGGAAGAAGCGAAGGAAGGAAGAAGAAAGAGAAGGAGAGGAAAGAAAGAAAAAAAGAAGAAAAAAAGAAAATATAAAAAATTAAAATATTTTTGTTGAAAAAGATTTTTAGTACAAATCTATTTTATTTCCTAAAACAAAATTTGTTTGGGGATGATTAAAAAATAGATATAGTTATAATATTGGGGATTTTTAAAATTGTGATTCAAGTTGCTAGGAAACCCTAATCCTACCATATGAGTCCTTCTTGAAATTAGTTCTTAAATTATTAAACACAAAATTAAGTTTAGAATAAATTACCTAAGAAGTTACTACAATTTAATTCATTAGCAAAAGAAGACCTAAACTTCGGCATATAGAAATATTAGGGTTAAGATCCAAATTAGTTAGAATAATATTACGTTTAGGGTAAAATATTTAGAATTCAAATTTATTGCAACCCTAGGATTTGTCGGCTCGTTAAATTGGAAATAAAATTTGAATTAACCACTTCCTTTGTCGGTATAATATTTTTTAATTGTCGACCGATATCTCTTTCTCTAAATTATAATAGACTAACTCGAAATAACATCACCTTATAATTAATTAAGTCGATAAAACACGAAACTTCAAATTATTGTGTCTCGTTCATTTTAACTCGGATTCTATCGAAACTCGAACCTAAATTCACCTAAAATCATAGCCTAGTGTTAGAAGCCGCTTTTACGATTTATTTGGCTTTTGGTGATTTTTATTTGAATTCTAATCGAACTCAATCGGTTTGATCACACGTTATTATAGAGTCCGAGGGAGCACCTGAGTGCGTTGAAGATCTAGGTCAACAAGGTTGCGAGCAAGGCAAGTCATCACTCCCTTTGAACATATTGATCCTATTTGCGAACTTGTGTTGATTCGAAAACTAAAATGTGCATGCTATACACAAAAAGAATACCTATTCTTGTTATGCCATGCCTTGATATTGATTACCTTTAGTTATATTCTTTGTAACCCTCGATATGATGTAACCGAAAGAAATCTTCGGTAAAATGCTTAGCCATGCTATTATTAGATTCATGCATACTCATGCTTTTGCAAAGAGCTATATGCTTGGGCAACTACCTTTGGGAAAGGTAGTAAAGATACGGCATGTGGAGACATGAGCGCCACATTGCCATGAGAATGATCAAATGAGTTTTGATGAAAACTAAAAATACCAAACAAATGTTTTAGAGGGCGGCTGGATGATTAGGGTGGATTCCGGAAAAGGCAAGTGCCGACCCAGGTCAGTGGGACCGAGCCATGGGATAGCCGGAAACGAGCGGCACAACCGTACTTCTCGAATGGGTATAGACCTAGCGGAGTAGATAGCCGAGCGGAGGCGGTACCCCGCATAGTGGTTCTTATGTATGAGATGAGACTGAGAATGGATGATTGAAAATCGAAGTTAATTACAACTTGAAGAATGAAGTTTTCCCTTACCCCAGGAGCGCTAGAACTTCTCACACTGCTAGGAAAGGATGGCTAGAGTTCAAGAGGATTTAAGTTCATGGAGCGGGTACTGCTAAAGTGAGGTTATTGAAAGGCTTTGCCGTGACACGTCTCATGTGTTGGGATGTAAGCTCATTTGTTGGGCAGTCGCGGAGTACGGGTAAAGTGTACATCCACTGCAGTGTGAATGAATCAATCTATTCGATTAGTCGTGCTCGTGGATATAGAGAATCGTGATAAGACTTTCGCTTGGCCAGACTCTAAATTTTAAAATGATGGGATGAGTTTGCATGATGATTTTTATGCAGTGGTGGATCAACTCCTCGAAAGGCGAGAAGGGGTAGACTCCCCGAAAACCATGACGATCCGGAGACGGGAAGCCATCCTTGGAATCACTATGGATGGTAGACAGAACCATCGCAGACTTAATGAACTATGGAACTAAAACTTAACTTGTCTAGATGCTAGGTTTGTGAAAAGATTTCTAGGTTTGTGAAAAGATTTGCAAAGTTGGCTTTGTGCAAATACTTGGAGGATCCATATGCCTACTGCCAGGAGGGCAAAGAAGACGATGGCGCCTGCTAGGTCTTAGTCTCCGGTCATTGCCTGTGGCAATCAACAAGCCGCTGCCTTCCATTCCGCTGCCTTACCTAATTTCTGCTTTTGGTTGTATCTGGACCATGAGGTCCTATATGTTGGATATTGCCTTCGGGCCTATATTGTAATACTTTTGGTGTACGACTATTCGTGCGTTTGCACCTGATAATTCAGTACTGTATTTCGTGGGTACCAAACTACTCGATCCAGGAAAATGGTACTATAAACACGAAAGATTTCCGTTCCGAAAACGGGGGTCCACACTATCCCAGCTAAAAAATACGGAAATAGGAATGGTTAAGGTCTTTTTCCGACCGTTCCTGACCATTTTCATCCCTAAGCACACGAAGATCGAAAAAGGATAAAAGCACACCACACTAGCACTTCACCCTACGTCTGACAACAGAGAGAATTATAGGGGTACAAGTGTCAGATTGAAAAGTAGTTAAGCAATAAGAAGAGTCGGGTGGGTTAATTAATCATGTCAATTTTTCTTTTGAAAATAATTTTGAATTTCAACCGACCATTCTATCTAAGGTTGCATCCTACAGTTGACATGGCTCTGATACCATCTTTGTCAGGACCCCAAGTAAGATCCCTCTGTGTATACATATACACATGCTAGTCCCAGATTAACGCTAGCACACAAAGTAACAATGAATTTGAATTTTCAAAATTAGGCAAATTTGATAAGACGAAAAAAGGGACGTGACAGGAGGCATGGCGGAGGCAGAGGTGGATGGGTGTTGGCAGCGACAAAGGTGGATGGGCAACGACGAACGTGAGAGAACTCGAGAGGATGAGGGGGTGGTGAAAGCAAGAGGACACGAGGTGAGGACGCGAGAGAACGACTGATCGAGCTTGCCTATAATATATTAAGGGTGTCAATTCGGCTCGGCTCAGTTAGCCATGTAGGGTGTTGGTTTTATAAAAAAACCAACATATATAATATATTATAGGTGCTTGTTCTTTTAGAAAAGGACACTTATATTATAAGAATATAAGTGTCATTTTTCTAAAGAAGCTGACACTTACAATCGATTTTAAATTTTAGACCCACTCAGGTTCGTTGCCTTAGATAATGTTTTTAGTAAGGCTCACGAATTTATCTTGGCTCTCTGTCAATCTGTCTCTTAAACGTGTGTTAAAAAGGAATGCATTCATGGGTATATGAATGTGGTGTGCATTGTGTAGTAGTATGCATATGTGTCATGTAATAAAAAAAATCAAATATAACAACACCTCTATTTCCTCACAGTGATTACAATATCTCAAATCCTGCTGCAACAATTAATATCACAAACGAGTACTATGTTTGTAAATGTCCACCACAAACCTGCAACACAAATTGTATAGGATAAAAAACTTGATGCAAAATGGGCAATCTCTTGCTTCAACAAATGGGAAGAACAATTGCAATGAAATAAGACTTTTTTCTACAACGTCCATTGAAAATAATGTATCACAACATAATGAAAACAAACCACTACAACAATTTGACTTGATGCAACATTTCGACCGAGCATCTGCACCAGGTAACACACCACAGGTGACATGCATAGTAGAGAAAGTCCTAGCGGTATCCTCAACCTTGTAGAGATGACAATGTTGTATGTCTGAGTGCAAACACTACTTGGAGAAACAATCTTTGGTTGAAGCGCCAAAATCCATAATAGTTTCGGTTGGAGTTGTACTCCGGACTTCCCGGTTTAAAAAGGCAAAGGCTCTCTAGGATCTTTAGTCCCGGTTCATGTCATGAACCAGGACTAAAGATCGTGTCATGAACCAGGACTAAAGATCATCTTTAGTCCCGGTTAGATTCCCGTCAGAACATATCAGAGCGCCAGGAATCTTTAGTCCTGGTTGGTAACACCAACCGGGACTAAAGATAATTTTGATCTTTAGTCCCTAAATACAGAGTTACTTTTTATACTTCTTCTTCCTCCTCCGGCCCGAGTCACGTGCATTTGTCTTCAAACTTTTGCCCTAGCTAGAGTCTTGTCAAAATTTTTGTGATTTTGTTTTGGTGATAATACTCAAATCTTTTCTATCTATAAGGTTAGCAACTTCTTTTTCTTATGATCTATGCTTACCATGTTTTTCTATATATTTTTATCTCTAGATATGCTATGCAAAAATGAACAGAGAGAAGTTTAGTTTGGGACTAATTATTTTACTAAGCACATTACATTGTGTGAAAAAAATATTTGGAAAAATGAAGAGGAAGAATAGTATAGTTAGCACGTTACATTTGTAGAAATTTATTACGTATAATTTTATCTCAAAAAAAATTTATGAAAAATAATGAGAGAGAAACTTTTGGACAAAAAAATTATAAAATAGATGACAAAGGAAAGAATATAGAAAATTTGATAGTAGATTAGAAAAATAAGGTAATTTAAAGATCATTAAAATAGTTAGAAATATGTACACTACATACATTAAAAAGAACTTTTAAAATAATTAATTAATTTTATGTTTACAACTTTAAAAGAACTTTTAAAAATAATTCTAATTTTTTTAGTACAACACATTACGTATGTTGAATTAGTATATAATTATTGTCTGATTACATATATATAATTATTATAATAATATTTAAATGGTTTGACTTTCGTGGATTTTTCTTATGATTTTTGTGCATTCCTAGATGGATCGGCAATGGATGTACAACATGGATCGACGGTCGACAGAGTTTATTCAAGGCGTGCATTATTTTTTGAGTGTGGTCGATGCCAACAAGCAGAAGGGTTTCATATGTTGTCCATGCAAAAGTGCAAAAATAAGAAAGAGTATTCAACATCAAGAATTATTCATGCCCACTTGTTTCAGTGGGGATTCATGCCTCACTACAATTGTTGGACATCGCACGGAGAGGTGGGGGTTGCAATGGAAGAAGGCGAAGAAGACGACAATAGCATTTTAGATTGTGGTCAATACGGTGGGTTTGAAAAGAATACAGCAGATGAGGCGAGCGGGGATGCTGAAAAAAACGACGGTGCCGATGACCTTGGTCAGATGTTCCACGACGTACAGGGAGACTGCGAAGGTGAAAAGGAGGTGCAGAAATTAGAGCGTATGTTGGCGGACCACAAAACTTCCATGTACCCAGGCTGTGAACAGGGGGCACAAAAAGTTGGGTACCACGTTGTAATCCTTGCAATGGAAGGCCAAAAATGGTGTCAGTGACAAGGCATTTGGTGAGTTACTAAAACTCGTGAAGAACATTCTTCCAGAGAGAAACGAAATGTTGGAATCAATGTACGAGGCTAAGAAGTTAGTCTGCCCTCTAGGACTGAAGGTACAGAAGATACACGCATGTCCTAAAGATTGTATCCTCTACCGCGGTGAGGAGTACGAGAACCTAGAAACATGTCCGGTTTGTAAAGCACTTCGATACAAGATCAGACGAGATGATCCATGCAAAGTTGACGGATGACCTTCGAAGAAAAGGGTTCCTGCTAAGGTGATGTGGTATTTTCCTATAATACCACGGCTGAAGCGTCTGTTGAGGAACAAAGAGCATTCAAGGATGATGTGCTGGCACGCGGAAGAACGCCTAAAAGACGGCATGCAAACCGTCGATGGGTCGCAATGGCGAAACATCGACAGAACATTTAAAGACTTCGGCGAGGATGCAGGAAACCTAAGGTTTGGCTTAAGTACGAACGACATGAATCTTTTTGAAGAGATGAGCAGTAGGTGTAGCACTTGTCCTGTAACGATGTGTATCTACAACCTCCCACCTTGGCTATGCATGAAGCGGAAGTACATTCAGATGCTGGTTATTATTCAAGCCCGAAGCAACCTGGTAATGACATCGATGTGTACCTGAGACCGCTGATCGAAGATCTAAAACTGTTGTGGAAGAAAGAAGGTGTCCCCGTGTGGGATGAGGATAAACAGGAGCAGTTTAACCTACGAGGGTTGCTGTTTATTACCATCAATGATTAGCCTGCACTTGGCAACCTATCCGGACAGTCAAACAAGGGGTACAACGCTTGCACCAATTGTATGGATGAGACGGAATGTACGTACCTGAAACACTATAAGAAGGTAGTGTACATGGGCCATCATCGCTTTCTTGTTGTAAGCCACCCTGTCCGGAGAAGAGGCAAACAATTTGATCAAAAGGCAGACCATCGTACTAAGCCAAAGCATCGCAATGGAAAGGCCGTGTTTACCATGGTGAAAGACCTCAAAGTAGTATTTGGAAAGAGACCTGGCAGCCAACCTATAGCAAGTGAAGGTGGTCACACGACGATGTGGAAGAAGAAGTCAATTTTTTGGGAGTTGCCCTATTGGGAAGTATTGGACGTCAACCACGCCATCGACGTGATGCACCTCACTAAAAATTTTTGCGTACACCTGCTGTGCTTCCTAGGTGTATATGGAAAATAAAAAGATACACTTGAGGCACGTAACGATCTAAAACATATGGCACAACGCGACGGCCTTCACCTACAACCAAAGGAGAAAGGAGCCCACTACCTAAGTCTAGCCAGCTACACTCTGAGCAAGGTAGAAAAGGAAATAATGTTTGAATGCCTAGAGAGCATCAAGGTACCGTCTGGATACCCCTCGAATATAAAGGGAATAATAAGCACGAAGGATAAGAAGTTCACAAATCTAAAGTCCCATGACTGCCACGTCTTGATGACATAGCTGCTTCCCGTTATAATTCGGGGTATCCTTCCCGATAATATCCGGGCAATAATAACAAAGCTATGTGCTTTCCTGAATGTAATTTCACAGAAGATCATCGATCCAGACAGATTTGAAAACTTTCAAAATGATGTGGTCCAATGTCTTGTCAGCTTTGAGATGATCTTTCCGCCTTCCTTCTTCAATATCATGACACATCTCCTATGCCACCTTGTCAAACAGATCTGTATCCTCGATCCGGTATTCTTACACAACATGTTCTCTTTCGAGAAGTATATGTGCGTTCTAAAGAAGTACGTCCGTAACCGTTCTCGTCCAGAGGCCAGCATCGCCAAGGGATATGGAACATAGGAGGTGATTGAGTTTTGCGTCGACTTCATTGAAGACCTTCATCCTATCGGGGTGCCTGAATCAATCCATGAAGGTTGACTACGGGGGAAGGGAACTCTTGGAAGGAACACAATAATGACCATAGACAATGACTTATTCAGGAAAGCACATTGGAACATGTTGCAACAATCTTCCTTGGTGGCTCCTTACATCGAGGAGCACTTGGCGATTGTTCGCTCGAAAAACATCGGTAAGACGGATGCCTGGATCACACGCCATCACATTGATGCATTCCCTGCTTGGCTGCGACAACGTCTCATGGGCAACACGAGCATTGACCAAAAACTAGCCTTCTTGGTGAGGGGACCATTTTGCTCGATCACCATATTCCAGGCATACGAAATCAATGGGAACACATTTTACACACGGGCCCAAGACTTAAAAAGCACGAATCAGAACAGCGTTGTCCGCATCGATGTTGTGGGATATGATGGTACGACTAGCACATATTATGGTAGCATCGATGACATATGGGAGATGCACTATGGACCTCTGAAGGTCCATTTGTTTCAGTGCCAGTGGGTTAGGCTTAGTGGGATGACAACGGTCGACCTGAGCAGGTTGGATACTCAGACGAACCCTTCGTCCTTGCCAATGATGTATGACAAGTTTTCTATGTCAAGGACATGGCTAGAAAAGCAAAGAAGGGGAAAGGGTCCGACGAGCTAAAGCGCCATGTGGTTCTCCCAGACAAAACGAAAAACGTGAGAGTCGAGGATAGAACTGACAAATATTACGATCAGTTTGACGGGCAGCCTCCGTTCGTGGTGGTGGTTGACCCAAGCATCCTCTTATCAAATGAGGACACCCCTTACTTATGCAACGATCATAACGAAGGAACAATTGTGTAGAGAAAGTACGTGAGGACAACCATCACTTAGCTAAATTTTTGTATGGACAATGTAAATTAGATTGAATTATTGAATTTATTGTAACCATTTTAATTTATTGTAAATTATTAAATATTATTGTAAATTATAGATGATTGTTACAATTTAAAATACTTTTGAATAGGGCAATGTTAATTATATATTATTATTTAAATTTAAATACTTTTGAATAGGTCAAATGTTAATTACATATGATTGTTAGAATTTAAAATAGTTTTGAATAGGGCAAATGCTAATAACATATTATTATTTAGATCTAAAATATTTTTCAAATAGGTCATATATTAATCATATGTGAATTTAAAATATTCTTGAATAAGCCAAATGTTAATTCTATATGCTTATTAGAATTTAAAATAGTTTTGAATAGGGCCAATGTTCATAACATATTATTATTTAAATTTAAAATATTTTTCAAACAGGCCATATGTTAATTATATATGAATTTAAAATATTTTTGAATAAGGCAAATGTTAATTCTATGCTTATTAGAATTTAAAATAGTTTTGAATATGGCAAATGTTAATAACATATTATTATTTAAATTTAAAATATGTTTCAAATAGGCCATATGTTAATTATATATGAATTTAAAATACTTTTGAATAAGGGAAATGTTAATTCTTTAAAATATTATTTTTAAATTTAAAATGTTATTTTTGAATATAAAATGTTATTTTTAATAAGGCAAATGTTATATATGATTGTTAGAATTTAAAATAGTTTTGAAATAGGGCAAATGTTAATTATATATGAATTTAAAATATTTTTAGTAGGGAAAATGTTAATTCTATGTGATTATTATAATTCAAAATATATTATAATAGGGTTAAATATTTAATCCCGTTTTAACATAAACCGGGACAAAAAATTTGGAAAGAGCGGAAAAACACCTTTAGTCCTAGTTGGTGGTTTCAACCGGGACTAAAGATGCTCACCTACCAAGGGACACGTGGCTACTTCACCATCTTTAGTCTCGTTTGGTGGCTCTAACCGGGACTAAAGAGTTATCTTTTGTCCCGGTTGGAGCCACTAACCGGGACTAATGTATCTTTAGTCCTGGTTGGTGGCTCCAACCAGGACAAAAGATCCCGATGACTATATATAGCAGGGGCCGCGGGGGATCCAACATATAGTTGTTTTCGCATCCGCGCTCTTCGTCTTTGTCGTTGTCGTCGAGCCCTAGGATTTCGTCGCCGCATGTCGTCTTCTCCAGCCGTCGCCGCCGTCGTCGGGGTGCCGCTGTTGTCGGGAGCCGCCGCCGCCGCTGCCCGTCGCAAGGTAAGTCCAAAGCCGACCGTAGCTATTTTCGATCATCTCTGTGTGATGCGCGTGCGTGGTTAGGGTTTAGGGTTTCTGTCGTCATCGCCGCCGCCATCGCGGTCGCGGTCGCCATCGTCGCCGCACCCTACCTCCCTTCTCGTCGCTGCTGTCGCGCGCCCTTGAGGCCGCCGCCCTCTGCCTCCCTGCTCCAGCGTGTCGGCCGCCCCTTGCCTCCAACCGGCGCTACCCCTGCCGCCCTCCGCCACCGCCACCGCCCCCTACATTGTATATAAATGGACTTTATGTTTAAATTTTGTATGTACGAACGAATTTTGAATTGTGAATTTTGAATTGTATATATGCTTGAAGAATTATGAATTTTGAATTGTATATATGCATGAAGAATTGTGAATTGTATATTGCATGAAGAATTGTGAATTTTGAATTGTATATACATGAAGAATTGTGAATTTTGAATTGTATATATGCACGAAGAATTGTGAATTTTGAATTGTATATATGCATGAAGAATTTTAATTGTGAATATGGATGATTTTATGTATAAATGGACTTCTATTTAAATTTAAATGCATGAAGATTGTGAATTTTCAATTGTATATATGCATGAAGAATTTTAATTGTATAGATGGATGACTTTATGTAAAAATGGACTTTTATTTAAATTTAAATACATGAAGATTGTGAATTTTGAATGTTTATGTGTATGAATTTTGAATGTGTTTGGATGACTTTATATACAAATGGACTTTATGTATACATTTTGTATTTACGAATGAACGAGAATGATAAATTCAAAGAACAGACATGAACGAACGACCGAACGAACGAACGAACGAGTTTCGTTCGTTCGTTCGGTCGGTCGGTCGTTCGTCATTACAACGTACCTAGCCATGCATCGTCCTCTCTTTCTCTCCTCTCCTCTCCACTTCCTCTCCCTCTCCACCTTATCTCCCTCACGTCATCCTCCTCTCTTTGTCTCCTCTCCTCTTATCTTCCTCTCCTCTGCACGATAGAATGAACGATAGAACGAACAGACGTGAACGAACGATAGAACGAACGGACGTGAATGAACGAACGAACGAACAATAGAACAGACGTGAACGAACGAGCGATAGAATGATCGGTCGGTCGATCATTCGTTTGTTCGGTCGGTCGGTCGTTTGGTCGGTCGATCATTCGTTCGTTCGTTCGGTCGTGTTCTAACAAAGAGAAACAAAGAGAAGAAGGAAAATATAGATGAAGTCCGACACATACTCGAGCCAAGTGTGCATATCTATAACTGCGACATTCTTTAGAAGTCTCTTCTAGGATTGAGAGAATTTGTGATTCTGAATCCTCTTCGTCATCAAAAGGAAATCATTATGGGCAATGGAGAACACAGTGGCAATGGGCTCCATCGCCATTGTGTTCTCCATCGCCATGATGATTTCCTTTTGATGAGGAAGATGATTCAGAATCACAACTGATTCTCTCAATCATGGAAGTGACTTCTAAAGAATGTCACCATTATGGATGTGCACAATTGGATCGAGTATCTGCCGGATTTCATCTATTTTTTTCCATCTTCTTATCTTTATTCTTTCTCTATGTTTTTCTAGGTAGACATACATGATTTAACTAAATAATTGATACATGTATTACCTGAATAATTTTTTCCTTGTCGAAATTCCTTGATTAAGTCCTCGAACTCACAACAATCAAATGGTTGATCATGAGGACGAACAGTTTCTCCTTGACGAGATCGCACAGGGTAGCAACCAATATTATATTGAGGAGGGGAATGAGGATCCAAATCAATACCTCAACGAGGAGGAGAACGAGGAGAGGAATGATGACACCCCAGCCATTGGAGAGAAGAGGGCACGCGGGCAATGCGGTGTCAGCAAGCGAATTGAGGGTCGACATGTCATAATGGAAGTAGCACCGGACGGTCGACCATGTGCCCCAGCCGACGCTGCAAGGAAGTTTGTGGCACACAGCGGATGGGTGGTGAGGGATCACGTGCCCATCAGCGTTGTGAACTAGAGGTGATCAAGAACAGGAGGAGATGAGCAGAGCTATCTCCCGGACACAGAGAAAGAGATGTTGTGGACGACAATGCTGTAGACTTCACCATCCCAGACTCCGAACAAGCAAAGGTCAAGGAATGGACGTTAAAAAAATGGTTAAGCTCTTCAGGAACTATAAGAAGGAGTTACACAAGAAATACATCCTCAAGGGCCAGAACCCAGACTTTGACAAGTTTCCAAAGCTCAGAGATCACTGGAAGGCCTTTGTGCAACACAAGACTGTGGAGCAAGCGCAAGCCCTCATTGAAAAGAACAAGGCCAACACAACCAAAAAGAAATACCATCACAAGCTAGGGTCGGGCGGCTATCAAAAGGCAATGCAGAAATGGGAGAAGATGGAAGCCGACCTGGAAGCACGAGATATCGTTCCGAGCACAGCGAACTGGCTGGAACGATCAAAACATTGGTTCTATGCACACGGCGGATCGCTTAATCCCACAGATGGTGTTAGTGATATGCCCTAGAGGCAACATGGAGATGTTGGATATCACGTCAATGTTTATGTATTTATGAATAAAGTGTTATTCAGTTCCATGAAATAGACATCTTGTATTGATCAATAAGTACGTGACTTATTTATGAGACTCTTTATGTATGAATCTATTTCTAAATGATCCCGATCATATGTCATATTGTTGGAACAAATATGATTCTAAGATCGGCATGTTTATTGATTGATGATCATGTCTCATAGATCATGGGTATGAAGATACCAAATCAATAAACATGGACATATGTGTTGGAGAACACATTATTGGATAGACCCACCATGAGACACTACGGGAATTAATGTGCCATTAGTTGGTCTCGGGTAGTGTTGGTACAAAGTCCTTAGACCTGAGATCACCATGGATTCCAACATGTGTAGTAGCCTACTTTGGGACTACCAAACGCTATTCCGTAATGCTGGGGTAGTTATAAAGGTAGTTTTCGGGTTTGCTATGAAACATGGAGTGGGATATGAGTGATCAAGATGGAATTTGCCCCTCCTTTGGAGAGATATCTCTCGGGCCCCTCGAGGTAATGGATTATGGAAATGCATGGCTATGCTAAGTTGATTGAGGAGTCAATCAACGCAGACGATAATCCAATACGGTTCGAGTGAATGGTTAAGCTATTGAAGGGATGGCACACATCTTGCCTATAGCTTAACCGGTATCGTGAGGCAAAGGGATTTGTGTACACATTACGGTTCGAGCCGATATTATATTCTTGTATACTATGGTGTCAATATGTGCTGCTAGGCGCCGTCGTTGATGTGTCGGCGAGTTGGACTCGAGCCGACGGTCGGCTAAGTTAGACTATAGCCAAAACCGAGTATACCTGAACCTACTGTGGTCGCACGCTTAAGGGGATAAGAACAGGCATTCAAGTTGGACTCGGATACGGCTCGATCGGATAGGGATCCGATCGGATAGAGTCCTATGGGCTTACGACGTATGGGCGGCCAACTCGTGAGATTCGGATAGGATCCGATTCAAAATAGAGTCCCGATCAGCCACTAGTCCCGTCGGCCAACTCTATATAAAGGAGGGAGGGTGGAGAGCTGCGGCACGTCAATTGCATCGCGTGCAACGAAGTCACGAGATCAATCTCCACGGAAACCCTCCCCACTTTCGAGCCAAACCCTAGCCTTGCATCGCGTGCTAGCACACGGGTGTACGGCGTTTTGTCCCCGGACGTGTGGATACCGGTAGAGGCGCCGCTACGTTGCGCGCGTTGATCGGCTTCGGATCGGCTACGGCATCTGCGAATCGGCTGATTGGCGACCTCGGTCGGCTTGCGAGAATCGGCTACATGTTTCGGATCGGATAGCCCGATTGGTCATTCCATGCACACTCCAATCGGTAACGATCTATCGGCCCTTACTTGCAAGTGTTCTCGCTTGCGCGGTAGAAAATTTTTGTTTTCGGCTAGCGTAGCTTCCGCGTAACCCGTTAGTGGTATCGAGCTAATCTTGCTTAGTTCGGGTTTTAGATTGGATCCGGAACAAGTTTTGCGCACGGGTTGATTAGATCAATCGGTTTTACGGGATCTCGTTGAGGAGAGTTAATGGTAATTGCGTTCCTTGATAGTGTATCGGAACGGCATAATGTGATTACGTCGAAGCAATTTCCATATAACTCGGTTTGAGTTGGGTTCGAGATAGCGTTCCTTGATAGTGTATCGGAACGGTATAATGTGATTATGCCGAAGCTATCTCGTAGTCCGATCTTGTTAGCTGCCTCGCGCCTACGCAAACCATCTCCCTTGATAGTGTATCGGGACGGCATAATATGATTATGCCGACATGGTTCCGTAAGCGATTTCATAGATTGCATCTATGAATTTCGTGTGGTGTTCCGGGCGCTGCCCGGAAGCCCGCGAGGGACCGCCGTGTGCGTACCCCTTATAGGTCGTCTCGATGCCGTAGCTCGCAATAAGTAGAAAACGTTTCTACGCCTAACTTGTTTTTGCGAGAGAATGCTTTGAGATGGTATGGCCCTATTGTATGTATGAGATGTATGAGATGCATGTGATGCATGTAATATTCTTTCATATGTGCAATCCCGTAATATTCTTTCATACGTGCAATGCTTGTAATATTCTTTCACGACCTGCGAGTCGATGTAATCTTCAATTAGAGCTTCTATAGTAGTAGCTTAGTTTGAAGAAATCAAGCATTCGGCACTCGAAAGAACGGTGATGAAGATGGAGATCCTGTACACCGGCATGCGATGGAGATCACCATGTGAAGGGGGCCATACTATTTCACTATATGCTATTCTTCTTGCTTTCATATGTGATATGTTTGTTTGATAGGATAGCATCCCTCGCAAAATTAAGTAGTAATGATGCCCTTCCAAATGTTGCACCCGTCACCGTTATGCTCGTCAATGGTGGGTCCGCCAAACCGAGTGCCATTCTCTATCATAACACGAGGGGGTATATGTCGACATATATACATGCAGGAGCATTTGGTTTACTTAACAAGGCTATCAAAACAGCTTTTGGGCCTTGGGGCATAGGTTGGTGCCGGGCATGGAGATGCCACACCAACAACAAGAGTCACATAGATATGTGATTAGCAAGGTGTTGCTTACCGATGTTACTAATTTTCTAGCAGTGATACCAAAGCTCACTAGAAAATTAATTAACATGTGGATCTTGACCCAATACGTAACCTAGAGGGAAGGTGAAAATACGTAATGGGAGTCTAATGTTAAATTGTTTAACAATAGACATAGCATAAACATTGTGCTAAACTTTGCTTTTTCATTTGTATAATAAATGGTGGCTAATACTACACCCAGTACCTTTAATTTGCGATCTATTCTCGAAAAGAAAAATTAAATGGAACAAACTTTATGGATTGGTATCGCAACTTGAGAATTGTTCTCAAGCAAGAGCGTAAGGAGTACGTTCTTGAAGTACCCTATCCCGAGGATTTGCCAAATAATGCCACCGCAACTGCACGGAGAGCTTACGAGAAGCACACTAATGATGCCCTAGATATAAGTTGTCTCATGCTTGCTACAATGTCCCCCGAGCTTGAAGCAATATGAGAGCAGCGATGCTCACACTATTATTCGGGACTGCGTGGCATGTTTGAGAACCAAGCTCGGGCCGAGAGGTTCAACACCTCAAAGTCCTTGTTTGCGTGCGAGCTTGTTGAGGGAATCCCGTCGCCCGCATGTGATAAAGATGATTGGCTATATCGAGAGTCCGGAAAAACTAGGTTTTCCCCTTAGCCAAGAGTTGGCTACCGATGTGATTCTCCGGTCGCTCCCTCCGAGCTTCGAGCCATTCATATTAAACTATCACATGAACAATATGGATAGAACCTTGGCTGAATTGCATGGGATGCTAAAGACACCAAGAGAGTGTCCGAAAAACGGTCATCATGTGATGATGATGCGAAGGCAAAGCGCAAACCACTGTCAAGAAACTTTGCACCAAGAGGAAGTTAACTCCCGATGAGATCGCGTGCCTCCAATGCAAAGAAGGGCAAGAAGGGGTCGGCGGCATCGATGCCGTTTGCTTCTATTGCAAGGAGACAGCCATTGGAAGAGGAACTGCAAGAAGTACATAGAGGATCTCAAAAAGAAGCAAAGTACGACTTACGCTCGGTATTAATGTTATAGACATTAATCTTGCTACTTCACCTACCGACTCTTGGGTATTTGATACCGGATCGTAGCTCATATTTGCAAATCGTTGCGGGGAATGAGAAGAAGTAGAGGATTGAGAAGGGGCGAGGTGAACTCGCGCGTCGGCAATGGAGCAAGCGTTGCTACGCTTGCCGTCGGCACGACCACTTCATCTACCTTCGGGATTAGTTTTGGAATTGAATAATTGTTATTGTGTTCCAATACTATGTCAAAACGTTATTTCCGCTTCATGTTTGCAAGCGGAAGGATATGATTTTAGATCAATGGACAATGGTTGTTCAATATATCTCGAGATATGTTCTATTTTCATGCTCCATTGGTGAATGGATTATACATTTTGAATCTTGAAGCGTCTCCCATCTATAACATTAATACGAAAGGCAACTCTCTAATGATATAAACCCCACGTTTATCCGGCATTGTCGCTTAGGCCATATAAATAAGAAACGCATGGAGAAGCTCCATAAGGATGGATTGCTTCACTCTTTTGATTTTGAATCATTTGAGACATGTGAGTCTTGTTTACTTGGTAAGATGACAAAGGCACCTTTCACGGGGCACGGTGAGAGAACAAGTGACTTGTTGGCACTCGTACATACCGATGTATGTGGACCAATGAGCTCAACGGCCGAGGTGGTTATCGATACTTCATTACCTTTACCGATGACTTTAGTAGATATGGTTATATCTACTTAATGAGGCATAAGTCCGAATCCTTTGAAAAGTTCAAAGAATTTCAGAATGAAGTACGAATCATTTAGGGAAAACAATCAAGTTTCTACGATCGATCGTGGAGGGGCATACTTGAGCCAAGAGTTTGGTAATCATCGAAAGATTGTGGAATTGTTCCACAGCTGACTCCGCCGAACTCCACAATGGAACGGAGTGTCCGAACGGAGAAATCGCACCTTGTTGGACATGGTGCGGTCGATGATGAGCCAAAGTGATCTTCCGTTATCCTTCGGGGATATGCTCTTGAAACACTGCGCTCACACTAAATAGAGTTCCATCTAAGTCGCTTGAAAAGACACCATATGAGATATGGACAGGGCAACCCCCTAGTTTGTCTTTTCTCAAAATTTGGGGATGTGAGGCTTATGTAAAACGTTTACAATCCGACAAGCTCACACCCAAATCGACAAGTGCTTCTTTGTGGGATATCCTAAGGAAACTAAGGGATATTACTTCTATAATCGGGAACAAGGCAAAGTGTTTGTCGCCCGACATGGTGTCTTCTTGGAGAAAGAGTTTCTTTCAAGAAGGGTTAGTGGGAGCGTGGTGCATCTTGAAGAAGTTCAAGAAACACCGTAAAACGTTTCACGACCACGTAACCACAACAGAGGAACAAAGTGTTGCGCCACCGGTTGTAGATACACCACCCCACGGAGGTCTGAAAGATCACGTCGTGCGCCCGCAGTACACAAAGCGAACAACGTGATATATTGTTGTTGGACAACGATGAACCTAAGACCTATGAGGAAGCGATGGTGGGACCCGATTCCAACAAGTGGCTTGGAGCCATGAAATCCGAAATAGAATCCATGTACGACAATCAAGTTTGGAACTTGGTTGATCCACCGATGGTGTCAAAACCATTGAGTGTAAATGGGTTTTTAAGAAAAGGCCGATATGGATGGAAATGTTTACATCTATAAGGCGCGATTGGTGGCAAAAGGTTTTAAACAGATTCAAGGAGTTGATTATGATGAAACCTTCTCGCCCGTCGCAATGCTTAAATCTATTCGGATTATCCTAGCGATTGCTGCATATTTCGATTATGAGATATGGCGATGGATGTCAAAACGGCTTTCCTAAATGGAAACCTAAGCGAGGATGTATACATGATACAACCTCGGGTTTTGTCGATCCGAATACCGAAAGATATGCAAGCTACGAAATCCATTTATGGATTGAAGCAAGCATCTCGGAGTTGGAATATTCGTTTTGATGAAGTAATCAAAGGGTTTGGTTTCATCAAAAATGAAGAAGAGGCCTGTGTTTACAAAAAGGTCGTGGGAGCGCAATTGTATTTCTAATCTTATATGTGGATGACATATTACGATTGGAAATGATATCCCTATGCTTGAATCCGTCAAGTCTTCATTGAAAAATAGTTTTTCCATGAAAGACTTAGGGAGGCAAGCATATATATTAGCATTCGGATCTATAGAGATAGATCCAAGAGGCTAATTGGATTAAGCCAAAGTACATACATTGACAAGGTGTTGAAAAGGTTCAACATGCATGATTCCAAGAAAGGTTTCTTGCCCATGTCACATGGCATTAATCTTAGCAAGAATCAGTGTCCTCGGACACATGATGAGCGGAATAAGATGGGTATGGTTTCATATGCTTCGGCAATTGGATCCATCATGTATGCCATGCTTTGTACACGCCGCATGTCTCATACGCTTTGAGTGCTACGAGCAGATACCGCCGATCCAGGTGAAGGTCACTGGATGCCGTAAAGAATATCCTTAAGTACTTGAGAAGAACTAAGGATATGTTCCTAGTCTATGGAGGTGAAGAAGAGCTCGTTGTAAGTGGTTACACCGATGCTAGCTTCCAAACAGACAAGGATGATTATAGATCGCAATGGGTTCGTGTTCCGCCTCGAACGGAGGCGCAGCACTGGAAGAGTTCCAAGCAGGATACCGTTGCGATTCTACAACGGAGGCCGAGTACATTGCGCTTCGGAAGCCGCAAAGGAGGCCGTTTGGATCAAGAAATTCGTTTTTGAGCTTGGTGTGATGACTAGTACGACGGTCCAATGTCTCTCTATTGTGACAATAGTGGAGCCATTGCGCAAGCCAAGGAGCCGAGGTCACATCGAAGTCCAAACACATACTTCGGCGATATCATCTCATCCGCGAGATTGTGGACAGAGGTGATGTCAAGATATGCAAAGTGCACACGGATCTCAACATAGCCGATCCGCCGACAAAACCTCTCCTCGCCAAGCATGAGGCGCACACAAGAGCAATGGGTATTAGATACTTACATGATTGACTCTAGTGCAAGTGGGAGATTGTTAGTGATATGCCCTAGAGGCAACATGGAGATGTTGGATATCACGTCAATGTTTATGTATTTATGAATAAAGTGTTATTCAGTTCCATGAAATAGACATCTTGTATTGATCAATAAGTACGTGACTTATTTATGAGACTCTTTATGTATGAATCTATTTCTAAACGATCCCGATCATATGTCATATTGTTGGAACAAATATGATTCTAAGATCGGCATGTTTATTGATTGATGATCATGTCTCATAGATCATGGGTATGAAGATACCAAATCAATAAACATGGATATATGTGTTGGAGAACACATTGTTCGATAGACCCACCATGAGACACTACAGAATTAATGTGTCATTAGTTGGTCTCGTAGTGTTGGTACAAAGTCCTTAGACCTCGAGATCACCATGGATTCCAACATGTGTAGTAGCCTACTTTGGGACTACCAAACGCTATTCGTAATCGGGTAGTTATAAAGGTAGTTTTCGGGTTTGCTATGAAACATGGAGTGGGATATGAGTGATCAAGATGGAATTTGCCCCTCCTTTGGAGAGATATCTCTGGGCCCCTCGAGGTAATGGATTATGGAAATGCATGGCCATGCTAAGTTGATTGAGGAGTCAATCAACGTACGATAATCCAATACGGTTCGAGTGAATGGTTAAGCTATTGAAGGGATGGCACACATCTTGCCTATAGCTTAACCGGTATCGTGAGGCAAAGGGATTTGTGTACACATTACAGGTTCGAGCCGATATTATATTCTTGTATACTATGGTGTCAATATGTGCTGCTAGGCGCCGTGTGACAGGATGTCGGCTGAGTTGGACTCGAGCCGACGGCCGGCTAAGTTAGACTATAGCCGAAACCGAGTATACCTGAACCAACAGTGGTCGCACGCTTAAGGGGATAAGAACAGGCATTCGAGTTGGACTCGGATACGGCTCGATCGGATAGGGATCCGATCGGATAGAGTCCTATGGGCTTACGACGTATGGGCATCCAACTCGTGAGATTCGGATAGATCCGATTCAAAATAGAGTCCCGATCGGCCACTAGTCCCGTCGGCCAACTCTATATAAAGGAGGGAGGGGTGGAGAGCTGCGGCACGTCAATTGCATCGCGTGCAACAGAAGTCGCCGAGATCAATCTCCACGGAAACCCTCCCCACTTTCGAGCCAAACCCTAGCCTTGCATCGCGTGCTAGCGTGAGAGCGCCGCTACGCGTTGCGCGCTGTTGATCGGCTTCGGATCGGCTACGGCATCCGCAAATCGGCCGATTGGCGAATCGCCGTCCCCGGTCATGTCGGCTTGCGAGAATCGGCTACACCGTTCCGGATCGGATAGCCCGATTGGCAGCTTTCGCCGCACACTCCAATCGGTAACGATCTATCGGCCCTTACTTGCAAGTGTTCCTGGTTTGCGCGGTAGAAAATTTTGTTTTCGGCTAGCGTAGCTTCCACGTAATCCATCAGATGGATCAGTAATCTTTCGCGCTGAAATCCAAGAAGCCGATACAAGATTAGAAGAAGCGCCGGAGGCCTCGCCTCGGGCTCGTTCAAGGCCGACGGAGAGAAGGACGAGCTAACGCTCGCACTCCGGAACCTCGAGCATCCAGGACGAACGCGAGAAAAAGGCGTCATTCCCTAAAAATACGGTTTCAGCGGACGTCGACACATATAGGAGCCGCATGAGGATGAAGCAAGAGACGGATGTGAGGTTCGCAGAAATGGAGATCCGTCTCTCGCAGATCGATCAGATAGTGGACCAAAAGGTGGCCGAAAGGATGGAAGAGGAGCCGAGCCACTGGGTTAGCCAACACCGGATCCAAAGCAACAACATCTCAACTACGGTAGCGCGCAGCAGCCTACGCTTCAATGTGATATGAAGGCGAATTGGCCCCACAAGCTCCAGTGTGTCCACCATGCCCTGTTGATGATATCATGCAGCCAGACACCGTGTGAGCTGCACATTCCACTCAAGAACATAACAATCAAGGTATGTTCATAGTTTTATGTTGTATATTTCCTTGAATAACTTGACAATCAAGGTTCATTACTAATTAATAAGCTATCTTCTCGAACAGGTGGCGTAGGGCATGGCAATTCCAATAGACCGAGATGGCACCTACCACTGCAGACCCGTTCCACCTGGGTACTCAAAAGTGGAAATTGAACAGGTGGAACACGGATACAAAGATCTCGAGCTGGATATCCCCGGAGGAGATGGGGAGACGATGCTAGGAGAAACAACCCACGAGATTTATCTTTGGAGGAAGCCCTTCATCATATTCCCCGATCGAGAAGCGACGCCTTTCGTTCCACCGCCGTCGCCTTCACGTGGACCGTCTCCTCCGCCTCCTCCACCTCATGCGTCGTCTCCACGAGCACCGACTCCTAAACGGTCCTCTCCCACTCCACAGCCTTCTCCGCCTCGTCCGTTGCCACAACGAGCACTGACTCCTAAACGGTCAGCACCTCTTCCTCCTCCACCTCCATCAGATCCTAAGGCCACAGCTCGAGGCGCGCAATCATTATCAACTGGTCTACCAAGAAGAAAGCTACAAAGAATTGACCCGGTCCCGCCACCCGCAAAGAAGCTATCATACGAGAAGACTCAACAGGAGTTGGACGAGGCTGTCCGAGCCGAGGTCAAGGCCCACTTCAAGAAGAAGTCTACTGAGAAGCCTCCTGAAATCGCCCAGGAGACCAAGGACTTTTTTAAGAAGACGTACCTAACGCCCCAGCCTAAACCGCAACCTCAACCACAATCCGACTATGACAGGACTATCCGAAAGGCTGCTGGCAAGGCGCAAAGAAAGGGCAGAGATGTACCACAGCTCAGCATGCAGCCTCAAAAACCCTTGGAGTTCAGCACGATTTCAACTGTTCGAACCAAGTTAAGATAATTGTCGACGGGTGAATCGGCAGTCCACCAAGGAGGGTCCTCGAGGAGGTAGAAGAGAGTTTGATAGAGATGCTGTCCTCCGATGGATCCGATGGTCGACTCGAATCCTAAGATGAGCCAAGAAACGAGACGTGAGGGTTTATACTGGTTTAGCCCTCCCAGAGGATAATAGGCCTACGTCCCGTGTGTGTGGTGTTCTTTCTCAGGGGTGGATGATGAACAAGAGTTACAAGCATCAGAGGGAATCTCTCCTCCTCTTTCGGCCTTCACCCTGCCCTCACTTTTATACATCAAGGGGGCAGGAACAACCAAACTTGGGGGCCAAGAAAGCTAAGACTAAGAGAGACAAACAGTGGGGTACAAAGAATATCTGATAAAGTACATGCTGGTATGCTACGTCCTGTACATCGTGGATGTCTTGCATTCCTGCCAGTCCCAGACCCTGCTCCTATGCCGCCAGGTGGTGTTAGATACTGCCAGGCTGTCTCCTCCCTCTTTCTCCTTGCCCGCCAAGTTTCCTCCCGAGGACGCTCGAGGTCGGGCGACGAGTCGGAGTCAAGTGAAGGGGCCAAGGTCGGACTCGGGGGAAGGCCGGCATGCCCGATCCCCGGGGGGGTCAGGCTCTTCGTCACATCCCGAGGACACTCAGTTTGACTTCTATTGAGGTTCAACCCGGGTTTTTGAGGCACCTCGGGGTGACACCTCCCACAGCAGCCCCCGAGCCTAAGAAGGGATGAAACATCTATCTTTAGGGTCAGAGTTCTTTCAGAGTATTGTCTTCGCGTAATCCTTGGAGCTTCGAGCCAAGATTTTTGTAGGTGCACCACCCAGGTGCACCTGCTAGGTGTAGCCCCCGAGCCTAGGGTCGGATGGCATATCTGAGCCTAGGGTCAAATCATCAAGAGCATTTTGCCAATCTCCTAATGATCCGGGCGATGCTCGAGATCCTCCAAAAGGGGTTAGCCGAGATGAACAGGTCTGCCGTCCGAAGGCGTTTGGCAGTCCCTGTTTCGACCGAGGAGGAGGCAACTTGGCCTTTAGCCCCCAAGTCGGAGAGTTCACTACCCAAAGGCAGTAAGGGTGGGTGAGGTGTTCGGGGCTACAGGCCCTGGGCCTCGAGGTAGCCCCGACCTCACTTGTGACTAGCTCGGAAGCCCACACTTGAGTCGTCAAGGTCACCGCCCTCGGGGCGACGAAGAACATGGTTATTGTCGAGACTACTACCCGAGGGCACACGGTAGTCCCGACCTCAACCAAGGGCTAGCTTGGAAGCCTGCCCCGAATCGAGAAGAACCCGACCCAAATGGGGTTTTGCTAGTATCAAAGAGAAGTCTTCTGACATTCTCTGCTGTAGGGTTCCTGAGTAGGAAGGACAAAATATTTTTATGTCAATATCAGGGTCTCATACCCTATCCTCTTGTGTAGCCGTGCTGAAGGGTATTCGACTGAGGCATGCAAGGGTTCGACTTCACCTACTTGTATCGTTCTCGACGTTTAGGCCTTAGAAAATGATCTCCGCCTGGAATAACCGGGAGGATTCTCTAACCGGGTTTTGTCAGGTTTCATAACTGTCGTTCATCTTACGAACTAGGCGAAGTGAAGGGTCTCAGAAGACCGAATTTCCCGAGTAGCTTGATTATACGATGGGCCATTCTTGCGTTTCAACTTCAACCCAAGTTCGACTCCAGGAGGGAAAATCCAGCTCTGACCGGAGGGAAATGGGATTAAAGAGAACGCGTCGGGCAAAGTCGTATTTCTTCGATACTCAGACAAGAGCCGATTGGCAAGTAGTCACCGACTCAAACGATAACATTTTGTCCCGAGAGCCCTGAGCACATGGGTCGGGCCACTGTCACATCCTGGGTTTTTCCCTAATTCATTTAAATAATTTACCCCGAAATAATCGAAATTTTTGAAATTAACTCGAGTCAACCTATAATTTTAAAATGCAATTAATAAATGGAAATGACATGGTAGGATTTTTCTTGAATTCTTCATGTCAAAATACGCTAATGAATTTTTACTGGAATTTTTAGAGCACTCTAAGTATTTTTAATCAATTAAATAAGAAAACAGAATTTAATTAAGTCCCTAAATCCCTTTTTCTTTTTCTTTTTCCTTTTTCCTTTTTCCGTACGTCCGTACGGTTTTTCCCGCCCGTCGCCGTAACGGGCCGTCGGCCCGCCCCGCGCGCGCGCTTCCCGCGGCCGTGGCCGAGGCCCACGTGCCGTCCGCATCGCGCAAGTCCGGCGCCTCCCTTGCGCTGAGGGCCACCGGCAGTGGGCCCCACTGTCGGAGCCGCCTCCCTCGCGCCCGGCCGGCCCAACCGCCGCCGCCGCCATAGCCGCGCCGCCCGCCGTTTTCATGCCGTTTCCGCGCACATCGCGCCGCGTGGCCCCACGCTCGGCCCGCCCGCGCGCCGCACCCGTGCCCGCTTCCCGCACGCCGAAACGGCCGTCGTCGCCCGAAACGACCGCCGGATATCTCGCTCTCTCTCTCTCCGAGTCCGAAACCGACGGCGAGGGATTCGCGCTCAACCCGTGCGCAATCCGCCTCTTCCGCCCCTATAAAGTCCCCTCATGCGCCACCGCGTTTCCCTTTGTTTCCGTTCGCCTAGCCCCAAAATCGTCACCGCCGCCGCCGTCTTCCCCATCTCCGTGAGTTCGCCGCCGCTTTTCCTTCGGTTTCCCGTGTGCCGTTGCCCCGAGCCGTTTTCCCGAGCCGCGCACTCTCCGCCGTCGTTTCGTGCATCGCGCCGCCCGCCGTCGTTGTTCCCGTGCCGACGAAGTCCGCCGGCCGCCGCGCGCCATGGCCGCGAGCAAGCTTGAGCCGCCGCCACCGCGTCCCAACCCTAACCCTAACCCTAGCGCGCCCTCGTGCCGTCCCGATCTTGCGGACGGACGGATCCGCGCTGGTCCGATCGCGACGGGATCCGCGCCGTCCGATCGCTGCTGTCCGGCCGCTCCGATCGCGCCACGTCGCCGCAATCCGGCCGCTCGGATCGCGCCACGTGGCGGCAATCCGGCCGCGCGCGCCTCGGCGCTGGGCCAGGCGGCGCACGCCGCCCTAGGGCCGACGCGCCCGCCGACGCCATGCCGACGCCAGCCCCGTGCCGCGCAAGGGTGACGTCACCAGGGACTTAATTGCGCAATAAATAATTTAATCTTTTCTTTAGTTTAAAAATTGCAATTAAACTTCTAAAATTCATATCTTTTGAATCCGAGCTCCGTTTTAGCCCATTCAAATTTCATTAAATCCAGAAAAATGTCAAGAATCCATTAAAAATACTTTTCAGTGCTGTTTCAGTAGACTTTTTAGGGTGTTTGTTGAGTGCTTTGTTTGTCGTGTAGATCCCGAGTTTTCCGGCGAGCCCGTTCTCTTGAAGTAGTCGCCGGTTCCTCGCCTCGAGCAAGGCAAGTCATACCTTACATTGACCATATTGTACCTATTTTATGTAAATACCTCTATTTCATTCAAATATCGCATATGTTTTAGAATGTCATTTCATGGGATGTTTTATACCTATTGTACTCAACCATAGGATTGTTTACCTTATACCATTGATAACTTGGGATCCAATGTGACTAGATGATAGTTTAAGGTTGCTTAGTCATGCTTAGCGCAACTAGCTCACTTAAGGGAGTCACACTAATCAAGTTTATTTCTAAAGTGGATCTTCCGACGATATTAAGATATGACTTTGGTTTTAATAATATTGAATTATGAGAAAGGTGGGTCGTGAGCACATGGTTGGACTTTGGTTAGCGTGCTCATGACGATTAAGGACCGGTTCTCGAAACCTTGGAAGAAATGCCGTGCATACCACAAGCCAAAGATGGGTAATGGTGGGCCCGTAGCATAGCTGTCTCTAGTTAACGTATCCCGAGAGGGTGAGCGTGATGGAGTTGGGTCGGCCCCGGTTTTAAGGGTTGATCAGCTTCCGATTCACCGCGGCACTAGAGGGGCTGCCCATTGCCCGATGGGGATTGGGGCGAAACCTTGGTGTGGTACGATTGATTAGAGGGGGTTGTGTGAAAGGTCCTGTCACAATTCCTTTCCGGCACCGTGGTGGTGCACCGGCGCACGGTAACGTGTTGTGGGATTGTGTCTTGTGGGTACAGCTTGTACACCTCTCGATCGTAGTAAAAACTATTCGAATAGCCGTGCCCACTTACGGGCGATCGACCGAGCATTCACCTTGATTAGTCTCATTTATTTTATTCGAATAAAATGTGGAAGCTTGACTAGTGCGGTGGATGGATGGGCCTCGTTGCAACGTGGTTTGAGCGTTGGACGTTGTTTATTTAATACCGCTTAAATATTACTACCGTTTTACTGTCTTCAAATATTATTATTATATACCGCAAACGCCGTTTATGCAAATTGAGCCCTTGACCTTTCCTTGTTATTTATCTTGCATCATGTCCCCTTTTCGGTGTGACTTGTTGAGTACGGTGGTTGTACTCAGCCTTGCTTCTTTTCCCCCTTCGCGAGGGTTGAGATCGAGGTCTCCGAGGAGGTGTAGGCTTGTTCTCGTCAAGGTTTAGCCGTGGAGTTGGAGTTCCGCTTCGCTCGTGTCAAGTTTAGCTTAAGTCGCTTTTATTTTCCTTTCCGCCGCATTTGTGTAACTCTTTATATTGTTTCTAAGACGAGGATTCTCAGATTATCAATAACGTCGATTTGTGTACCTCTACTGATTCCCGGACGAGGATGTAATGCACAATTAGCCGCAAATTCCGTGTGAATTTCGGGCGTGACAAGTTGGTATCGTAGCCTTCCCGTGATCGTAGGACAAGCCAACTGGAAACTTTAAGAGCCCTCTAATTCTTTTCATGTGCATATGTTTTTTAAAAAAGGGTGTTTTGAAAAGTGGAGGCAGCCTAGGGTTTAGGAAATTGTGAAAATGGGATGTGGTCGTGGGTTTTGAACATGTTTTGATTTTCCCACTCCTTTGTTTCTATAGATGGCAGGTTCCCCAAACGCACGCGGAAAAGGGATGACATGTGTTTCGTGGCGTAGCCGGCGCGTATGGCCCTTGCAATGGATATCCCGAAGCACCGGAGTATACAACAGCTTGCGCCTCTCGGTGGCGAGTTGCCCTACCGTGTTCGGTTGGAGGTTCATGGGTTTGTGGGAACGTGTCTTCCCAACATGGAGGTCACACTTCCTGAGGCACGTCGATCACGCTTGTTAAGAAGCCGCCTACCCGATGTTGGCTAGGATGAGGGAGCCGCATGATGCCGACCTTCGCACCTCCTCCTACCGCTACCATCCCCGTCGAGGTAGTTCCTCGAGGTCGCTGCATTCAAGTCTACGGCAGAGGAGAATGACACTACCTTCGGTCACATGTGCACTATGCTCAAAGGACTGGATCGATGCACTCGACCTACACAAGGCGACCAAGGAGCCGAACGACAAGAAGATGCCGAGGATCGCGCGACGCAGGACGAAGTGGTTCGTCCGAAGAAGGAGGTAGCCGAGTTGAAGGGACTCCCGCCACCGCTTGGGGTTAGACTCCGCACTACGCCTCGGAAGACCACCACCGCGCCCGTCCGTATCCACCGGGCACCTCGGATTCCACCGCCTCTCCAGCCTCCACCCGCTCCAGCCTGGCGCCGGCTCAGCTTCCTCCTGCGCAGTCCCGCCCTCACCTTTGCTCCAGCTTCGGCAAATCCAGCGAGGTGGAGTAATGGTTGGATCTCCGTCTCCAAAGTGACTCAAGCTCGGATAATTCGGTGAAGACATGGACTCCGAAGAGACTCGAGATTCCTGAGGGAAGAGGCAGGATCGGTTGGGCTACGGCAACCGACTCGAAGAGTCCAAGTTCCGAGGTGACGCCCGAGGACTCCAGAGCCATTCGGAAGAATGGGGATCTTCGAAGGAAGCAGCGACTCCTCGTCTCGTGGATCGTTCTAGTTGCCCTCTTTAGTTTTACCGTTTAAATTAGTTTGTCTTCTTGGTAGTTGCCGTGTGTTAGGCCGTCGTGTGTGGATAGCCGGCGCGATATCAAGTGTGATATGACTGACCAATTATGGATGTTTGGTGCTTTTCCTTGTTTTTAGTCAAGATCGTAACAATGCATTTGAATTCAAATAATAAAGATTAGTCCTAAGTCCATGCTCTTTTTTTCTTCTTTTCTCTCTCTCGGTGGTCCGTCTCCTTCGATGGTGAACACCAGACCGGCCGGGTGAACAAAGAACAATGGGCGATCAGTGCCGACAACCACGAGGCTCACGACGCCAATGGCAATGCTCCTCCACCGCCACCCGAGAATCCCACCATTGCTCAAGTGCTCGCTTCACGATTACGCATGATGGCTGCAATGATGCAGCAAATGCAACAACAACACCACCAGATAACAGAGATTGCTGCAAAGAAATGCAAAGAATGCAATACACCGCTTGCCGCCCCACCACCCCACCCAAGCCGCCGAGTTCCTTCGTGTCCGACCGCCGACCTTCTCCAAAGACCACTAATCCCATGGAGGCTAATGATTGGCTTCATGCCATAGAGAAGAAGTTGGATCTGCTTGCACGGATCGAGAGAAAGTCTCTTTTGCCACTCATCGCCTGTGGTCCCGTCTTCACTTGGTGGGACAACTATTTGGTTACTCACCCGGCGGGAGCAAAGTTACCCGGGAAGAGTTTCGTCGGTAGCAGGACCGCACATATTCCTCGGGAATAGTTGCACGTAAAAGCGTGAGTTCCGTTCTCTTGAGCAGGTAACAGATCGACGCTTATCGAGTATCCGCATGAGTTCAATCGTCTTGCCCGTTATGCCCCGAAGATGTGCGCACCGATGCGAAAGGCGTGAAAAGTTTTTGGCTGGTTTGGATGATGAACTCACGGACAAGCTTATCTCCTGAGAGTATGCTAACTTTGAGAAGTCGGTTAACAAGGCCATTCGACAGAAGATTAGCGCAACAAGATGATCAAGAAGAGAAAAGTATTCCGATACACGACCTCCTCAACAGCAGGGAAATCAGCAGGCCGCGTTTCATGTCCGGAAGTCGAGTGGACCTACCACCATGATTGTTCGTCGCATCAACCTTATCACCCGGAATTTCCAAACCGCGCGAGTGGCGTGGTCGCAACAGATACTCCAGCCCGCGCCCTCCAACAAATGCGCCATCCCAAGAATAATACCCAGCCACCACCTCCAAGGAAGGACTCGGGAGGAAAGCCGAGTCTCGTTTCAACCGTGGTGACCCAGGGCATTTTGCGTACAAGTGTCCGGCCAAGACGCGCCGGGCCAAGGTTCATCCAGCTCGAGTCAATCATGCGTCCGCCGAGGAAGCACGACCGCTCCCGAAGTTATACTGGGTATGTTTCCGTAAACTATACTCCGCCACGTATTATTTGATTCTCGCGCTACACATTCTTTTATCTCAAAGCAATTTGTTGGGGCACATGGGTTGTCGAGGGGGACTTAAGATACCTATGCGGGTTCAAACCCCGGAAACCACTTGGAGACCACTCGCATTGTCCCTCGCGGCCATAGAAATCCAAGGATCTATGTTTCTAGCCAACCTTATCCTCCTTCACCAAAGGCATAGATGTCATTCTTGGGATGGATTGGTTGTCCAGACATAAGGGAGTAATTGACTGTGCTAGTCGCACCATTACTTTAGTCAACATGAATGGAGAAAGAATTGTTTTTCGCTCTCCCATGCAAGTCAAGCCCGTAGCAAGTTTGAATCATGTTTCCACCGGGAATCGTCCGAAATGGCGGCCAAGACCCTCGTGAAGTTAGAGGATATCCCCATCGTCGAGAATACCCCAAGTTTTCCCGAGGATTTAACTCGATGCCGCCAAAAAGGTAAATTGAATTCCGGATTGACCTAGTACCGACCGCTCCAATACACAAGAGGCCATATAGGATGGGAGCCAACGAGTTGGCAAGTAAAGAAGCAAGTGGATGAACAGTTGCAAAAAGGGTATATTCGCCGAGCACGTCGCCTTGGGGTGCTCCGTGATTTTTGTGGAAAAGAAAGACAAGACCAAGAGAATGTGTGTGGATTATCGAGCCCTCAATGAGGTTACTATCAAGAACAAGTATCCCCTACCACGGATTGATGACTTATTCGATCAACTCAAAGGGGCCAAGGTATTTTCCAAGATAGATCTGCGATCGGGCTATCATCAGTTAAGGATTCGGGAAGAGGACATTCCCAAGACCGCCTTCACCACTGTGTATGGACTGCGAGTGTACGGTCATGTCTTTTGGTTTAACCAATGCACCAGCTTTCTTTATGAATCGATGAACAAGGTGTTTATGGAGTTCTTGGATAAATTCGTGGTGGTGTTCATTGACGACATTTTGGTCTACTCTAAGTTAGAGGAGGATCATCAGCAACATCTTCTGACAAGACTCGAAAAGTTGAGAGACCATCAACTCTACGCCAAGTTTAGCAAGTGTGCTTTCGGTTAAAGGAGGTACAGCTCTGGCCACATTGTGAATGCCCAAGGAGTAGCCGTGGATCCAAGAAATGTGGAATCGCTTACTAAGTGGACCCCGCCTAAAACAAGCCACGCAGATCCGAAGTTTCCTTGGACTTGCGGGTTACTACCGCCGCTTCATTGAGAACTTCTCCAAAATCGCCAAGCCAATGACTCAACCGTTGAAGAAAGATGAGAAGTTTAAGTGGTCTCAGAATGCAATAGGAGTTTTGAAGAGCTCAAGAGGAAGTTGGTGTCTCGCACCAGTTGATACCGCCCGACCCAAAGAAAGGACTTCCAAGTTTATTGTGATGCATCTCGCCAAGGGTTGGGATGTGTGTTGATGCAAGAAGGCAAAGTGGTCGCATATGCATCTCGTCAATTGCGCCCACATGAAAACAACTACCTCACTCATGATCTGGAGTTATCCGCAAGTGGTTCATGCATTGAAGATCCGCGACACTACCTAATTGGTAATCGTTGTGAAGTGTATACGATCACAAAAGTCTTAAGTACATTTTCACCCAACTGATTTAAACCTCCGCAGAGAAGATGGTTGGAATTGATCAAAGATTATGACTTAGGGATACATTACCATCCCGGCAAAGCTAATGTGGTTGCGGATGCACTAAGCCGAAAGAGTTACCGCACCACCCTCGTGTCGAAGGAATGTGTGACCAGCTGCAAAGCAGGAATTCGAGAATC
Source organism: Oryza australiensis (assembly GCA_019925245.2). Taxonomy (NCBI): domain Eukaryota; kingdom Viridiplantae; phylum Streptophyta; class Magnoliopsida; order Poales; family Poaceae; genus Oryza; species Oryza australiensis. The sequence continues at coordinate 1,278,037 of JAIFGZ020000160.1, read as the reverse complement.
TAAATCTACGAGTGGTGGATTTTGGTTTTGTGGCTGCTCTGGAAGCCCAACCCACTCTCATTGATCAAATTCGGGCTGCTCAGCGCCGATCCCGAGATAGCCGAACTCAAGAAGAACATGAGAGTCGGAAAAGCTCGTGGTTTTACGGAAGACGAACATGGCACAACTGGATGGGAAAGAGATTGTGTGTTCCAGAGGACAAGGACTTGAAAAGACGATCCTTACGGAAGTTCACCAAACCTAATACTCAATTCACCCAAAGACAAAGATGTATCAAGATCTTAAAGAAAAGTTTTGGTGGGTCAAGCATGAGGAGGGAGATAGCCGAGTTTGTTGCACTTTGTGATGTTTGTCGCAGTGAAGGCGAACATCAACGGCCCGCCGACTTGCAACCCCTTCGCATTCCGAGTGGAAATGGGAAGAAATTGGGATGGATTTCATCACGGGTTTACCCCGCACAACGTCGGATATGACTCGATTTGGGTCATGGTGGACCGACTCACCAAGGTGGCCCACTTCATACCGACATACTACCTACTCGGGAAGAAGTTGGCGAGCTTTATCTCGCAAGGATCATGTGTTTGCATGGCGTGCCTAAGAAGATCGTGTCCGATAGGGAAGTCGCTTACTTCCAAATTCGGAAGAAGTTGCAAGAAGAACTCTGCACTACTTTGAATTTCAGCACGGCCTATCATCCGCAAACAGATGGCCAAACCGAGAGAGTGAATCGATTTTGGAAGATATGCTAAGAGCATGCGCGCTCGATTTTGGAAAAGCGTGGGACAAAAGCTTGCCCTATGCAATTCTCTTACAACAACAGCACTGTGCCGCATTCAAATGGCACCGTATGAAGCACTCGTATGGACGGAAATGCCGCACACCCCTATTCTCGGGATCGACGGTGAGCGCCGCTGTTTGGCACGGAAGTAATAAGCGAAGCGAGGAAAAGGTCCGAGTGATTCGGGAAAGGTTGAAGATTGCGCAGCCCCCGACGAAGAGCTATGCCGATAATCGTCGAAGAGATCTCGCTTTTGAAGCGTAGGATTTTGTGTATCTTCGCGTCACACCACTCCGGGAGTACACCGTTTCCAAACCAAAGGTAAGTTGGCACCACGTTTCGTGGGACCATACAGATTCGGGAACGTCGAGGAGAAGTGGCCTATCACCGGAGCTTCCTCCAACATGACTGTATTCACGACGTGTTTCATGTGTCCCAGCTTGAAGAAGTGTTTAAGGGTACCGAAGAACAAAGTAGTCCAGCCAAAGTTGAAATCCAAGAGGACTTAACCTACGTAGAGAGACCAAAGACGTATTCTTGAGGTCGTGAGAGAAGGACTCGAACAAGGTTATCGGGTTTTGCAAGGTTCAATGGACTCATCACTCCGAGGAAGAAGCTACTTGGGAACGAGAAGATGAGCTAAAGGCCGCGCACCCGCACCTCTTCGCGTGCCTCCGAATCTCTGGGTCGAGATTCCGTTTAAGGGGTAGGTTGTCACATCCTGGGTTTTTCCCTAATTCATTTAAATAATTTACCCCGAAATAATCGGAATTTTTGAAATTAACTCGGAGTCAACCTATAATTTTAAAATGCAATTAATAAATGGAAATGACATGGTAGGATTTTTCTTGAATTCTTCATGTCAAAATACGCTAACAGATTTTTACGGAATTTTTAGAGCACTCTAAGTATTTTTAATCAATTAAATAAGAAAACAGGAATTTAATTAAGTCCCTAAATCCCTTTTTCTTTTTCTTTTTCCTTTTTTTTCCTTTTTCCGTACGTCCGTACGGTTTTTCCCGCCCGTCGCCAGTAACGGGCCGTCGGCCCGCCCCGCGCGATCCTCTCCGCGGCCGTGGCCAAGGCCCACGTGCCGCCGCATCGCGCAAGTCCGGCGCCCTCCCTTGCGCCGAGGGCCACCGACAGTGGGCCCCACTGTCGGAGCCGCCTCCCTCGCGCCGGCCGGCCCAACCGCCGCCGCCGCCATAGCCGCGCGCCCCGCCGTTTTCTCATGCCGTTTCGCGCGCCGCGCCGCGTGGGCCCCACGCCGGCTCCGCCCGCGTCGCCGCACCCGTGCCCGCTTTCCCGCACGCCGAAACGGCCGTCGTCGCCCGAAACGACCGCCGGATATCTCGCTCTCTCTCTCTCTCCGAGTCCGAAACCGACGGCGAGGGATTCGCGCTCAACCCGTGCGCAATCCGCCTCTTTCCGCCCCTATAAAGTCCCCTCATGCGCCACCGCGTTTCCCTTTGTTTCCCGTTCGCCTAGCCCCAAAATCGTCACCGCCGTCGTCCGTCTTCCCCATCTCCGTGAGTTCGCCGCCGCTTTTCCCCTTCGGTTTCCGTGTTGCCGTTGCCCCGAGCCGTTGTCCCGAGCCGCGGCACTCTCCGCCATCGTTTCCCGTGCATCGCGCCGCCCGCCGTCGTTGTTCCCGTGCCGACGAAGTCCGGCCGGCCGCCGCCGCGCCATGGCCGGCGAGCAAGCTTGAGCCGCCGCCACCGCGTCCTAACCCTAACCCTAACCCTAACCCTAGCGCCCCACCCCCGTGCCGTCCGATCTTGCGGATCGACGGATCCGCGCCGTCCGATCGCGACGGATCCGCGCCGCCCGATCGCCGCCGTCCGCCGCTCCGATCGCGCCACGCCGCCGCAATCCGGCCGCTGGATCGCGCCACGTGGCGGCAATCCGGCGCCGCGCCCGCCCGCGCGCTGCCAGCTGCGCCGACGTCGCCCTAGGGCGACGCCACCGCCGACGCCATGCCGACGCCACCCGTGCCGCGCAAGGGTGACGTCACCAGGACTTAATTGCGTAATAAATAATTTAATCTTTTCGTTTAGTTTAAAAATCGCAATTAAACTTCTAAAATTCATATCTTTTGAATCCGAGCTCGTTTTAGCCCATTCAAATTTCATTAAATCCAGAAAAATGTCAAAAATCCATTAAAAATACTTTTCAGTGCTGTTTCAGTAGACTTTTTAGGGTGTTTGTTGAGTGCTTTGTTTGTCGTGTAGATCCCGAGTTTTCCGGCGAGCCCGTTCTCTTGAAGTAGTCGCCGAGTTCCCCGCCTCCGAGCAAGGCAAGTCATACCTTACATTGACCATATTGTACCTATTTTATGTAAATACCTCTATTTCATTCAAATACCGCATATGTTTTAGAATGTCATTTCATGGGATGTTTTATACCTATTGTACTCAACCATAGGATTGTTTACCTTATACCATTGATAACTTGGGATCCAATGTGACTAGATGATAGTTTAAGGTTGCTTAGTCATGCTTAGCGCAACTAGCTCACTTAAGGGAGTCACACTAATCAAGTTTATTTCTAAAGTGGATCTTCCGACGATATTAAGATATGACTTTGGTTTTAATAATATTGAATTATGAGAAAGGTGGGTCGTGAGCACATGGTTGGACTTTGGTTAGCGTGCTCATGACGATTAAGGACCGGTTCTCGGGAAACCCCGGAAGAAATGCCGTGCATACCACAAGCCAAAGATGGGTAATGGTGGGCCCGTAGCATAGCCGTCTCTAGTTAACGTATCCCGCAGAGGGTGAGCGTGATGGAGTTGGGTCGGCCCCGGTTTAAGGGTTGATCGCTTCCTGATTCACCGCGGCACTAGAGGGGCTGCCCATTGCCCGATGGGGATGGGGGCGAAACCTTGGTGTGGTACGATTGATTAGAGGGGGTTGTGTGAAGGGTCCCGTCACAATTCCTTTCCGGCACCGTGGTGGTGCACCGGCGCACGAACGTGTTGTGGGATTGTGTCTTGTGGGTACAGCTTGTACACCTCTCGATCGTAGTAAAAACTATTCGAATAGCCATGCCCACGCTTCGGCGATCGACCGCATTCACCTTGATTAGTCTCATTTATTTTATTCGAATGAAATGTGGAAGCTTGACTAGTGCGGTGGATGGATGGGCTCGTTGCAACGTGGTTTGAGCGTTGGACAGTGTTTATTTAATACCGCTTAAATATTACTACCGTTTTACTTGTCTTCAAATATTATTATTATATACCGCAAACGCTCGTTTATGCAAATTGAGCCCTTGACCTTTCCTTGTTATTTATCTTGCATCATGTCTCCTTTTCCTGTGACTTGTTGAGTACGGTGGTTGTACTCGGTCTTGCTTCTTTTCCCCCTTCAGCCGAGGTTGAGATCGAGGTCTCCGAGGAGGTGTAGGCTTGTTCTCGTCAAGGTTTAGCCGTGGAGTTGGTGTTCCGCTTCGCTCGTGTCAAGTTTAGCTTAAGTCGCTTTTATTTTCCTTTCCGCCGCATTTGTGTAACTCTTTTATATTGTTTCTAAGACGAGGATTCTCGTATTATCAATAACGTCGATTTGTGTACCTCGGCTGATTCCGGACGAGGATGTAATGCACAAATTAGCCGCAGAATTCCGTGTGAATTTCTAGGCGTGATGTACCACGAAACTCGAGCGGTCATGAGCACTTGCGCAGAAGTTATCGAATCGTTTGGTCGTTACTTGTCAACCGGGAAGCATCGGAGCCCCGAGCGGCAAAAGCAAGCTCGACAAACAACCTACTGGAGAACCCCAACCGGGGCAGTCGGGCCGCGTAGCTCGGGGTTGGCCATAAGCTGTGCGCGGGAGCTGTCGAAGGCGTGTTGCCAGCTCGCTGAACGGGACTAAGATAGAGAATGCAGGAACATGTAAGGATTATGCTTTTTGGAAACTGAAAGAGAAGGAAAAGAAGACGTATCTGTTCGAAGACTTATTCGGAAAAGGTAGATCTCCATCGGACCACCTCAGACGAAGAACATCGCCCCTACCTGACGCGCCAACTGTCGACGGGTGGGTCGGCATTCCAACAAGGGGGGTCCCCGAGGAGGTAGAAGAGAGTTTGGTAGAGATGCTGTCTCCCGATGGATTCGATGGTCGACTCAAATCCTAAGATGAGCCAAGAAACGAGACGTGAGGGTTTATACTGGTTCAGCCCTCCCGGAGAATAATAGGCCTATGTCCAGTGTGTGTGGTGTTCTTTCTCAGGGGTGGATGATGAACAAGAGTTACAAGCGTCGAGGGAATCTCTCCTCCTCTTTCGGCCTTCTCCCCGCCCTCACTTTTATACATCAAGGGGGCAGGAACAACCAAACTTGGGGGTCGGGTGACAAGTTGGAGTCGAGTGAAGGGGCCGAGGTCGGACTCGGGGGAAGACCGACATGCCCGATCCCTGGGGGGGTCGGGCTCTTGGTCATATCCCGAGGACACTCGGTTTGACTTCTGTTGAGGTTCAACCCGGGTTTTCGAGGCACCCCAGGGTGACACCTCTCACAGTAATTTATGGAATCTGCTGGAATAACAATGGACCAATTATCCGGGCATGCACCCCTCACGAAGGCTCCGCTGAAGTATAAGTTCAAACTTGGAAAGCCTCTTGTAAAGCCGGATCAAGTTAAACATCTACCTACACAGATGCACCGCTTCCATAAGTGATACATGCAAGAATTCAGCAGAGGTACAGATATAGTCGTGGGCAAATACTCACTTGACTATTTCTTCGATGGAGGTGACCAATTCTTTATCCAATTCGAAGACATATTCGACCTATAGCAGCTGGATGCCCTTGACCTCTCTCTTCTAGCCACGCGGGTTCTGTAAGTATCGTTCAGTTATATTTATTTTGTTCCTTAGCTCCTTGTATTTAGCTAACTAAAATTCTTTTAACCGTTATAGAATGACGATCAAATATTGCAACAAGCAAGAATCTCCCAAACATGGATTCATGGACCCATGAAAAATCAACACCGCGTTGGTTGATCAATATCCGGAGCAAACAGAAGATAACATATATAATGTGCTGGTGCAGCACCACTACAAGACGTTTATCCTTCTGCCCTACAACACAGTGTGAGTTTTTCTACCTTCCGTACCAATTTCAATCCCGTGCATACATAAAGTTTCATATGTGTCATCTCACACAATTTGCATATTTCACTAGGCTCTGTTCGTAATTGACATGGATTACTCGTGGATCCATGTCTTGTACTCAATGGATAAACCAGAGTCCACGTACGTAAAGATCTTTGAACTGTTAAACAGGTAATGCCATCTTACTTGCTATTGTATATATGCGGTTCTCGGATAATTACTAGCTAACTTTCAACTGCACGTGGGGCATGGGCATGGCTTCGGGTGAATGTTCGCGGAAATAGGAAAGATAAGCTCACTGTGAGGATGAACTTTCTAGTGAGTAATATGCTTCAAGGTTGTATTGAATCATTAATTTGTTCTAAAATATGAAATTGTTATTCAATCTGTCGTTGTTTCTCCTTTAGTGTACAAAACAGACGCAGGGGACCAACTTATGCGGCTACTATGTCTGCGACTACATTCAGCGCTTTGTTATCGAAGTGACAAGTCTCGACGATATAGATGTACGTATAACAACCATTCATACATTACGTCTCGATTTTTTATTCATTTTACATATTTATTTCTCGTTTATTCGAATTAATGACAGCTTATGCAAGTAAGACAACCTCCCCCGTGCGACTTTCATACAAGCTGCTCAAGAAAAATTGATGGGATTCATAAACGAGCAGATCATTGATCCCGCAGAAGAGTTCTACTTTAGTTTGAGTAACTTTACCACTGGATCTAAAAATTGTTTGTAACAAACAAAATATATATATGTGTACATATTATATTTTGGTAATATATATATATATTCTTTATTAAGTTCATTTATATGTGTATAAAATATATATTTATATATATATGCATATTGCATATATATGTATAAATATATATGTGTGTAAAATATGTATGTATAATATATAATTAACAAGCAACAAGCTAGCAGCTAGCAGGAAAAAATTAAAAAAATAAAAAACCATTAGTTCCGTTGGTCGTAAGACCAACCGGGACTAAAGATGGTAGAGTCAGCCACATGACACTGTCATCTTTAATCCCGGTTGGTATTATCAAATGAGACTAAAGATCTCTTTTTAGTCCCGGTTTGAAAATCAGGACTAAAAATATTACGAATCGAGACTATTGTGAGATTCTTTAGCAGCGAAACAACGATGAACTCATTGTTACGCGACAGAAAGATCTTGTTGGTTGATTCAGCGCTGTTGTAATGACATATTTTGTAACAATAAAAAGCGTTAAGATTATACTGCGGCTTATCTTTATACGTATTGTGATTAGGGAAATGGTAAATTGATTGATCATCTTTTAGAATGAGTCCGGCGGTTTCTCCTATCACCGTATATATGTTTTTTTTCTTACACTAAAATTTATTAATTGTGTGTGTCCAATGGCAAAAGCCCAAGACGTAAACCGTTTTTATTATAAAAATAACATGAAGATCGAGAGACAATGCTGAACACGTGCATGAATTTGGAGTAGATATATGGTCATGGAGGCCGGTCCCATAGGAAACTTTAATTTTGAAAAGTGAATTGGCGTGTGGTGTCGGAGAGCAATGAGAACAAGTGTCGAAACTTGGTTTCGGCAATATATTTTATGGGGTCGCAGTCAAGATCGCCAAGCACAATGGGTTAAAAGAAGAAGAAGATTTAGACAGGTTCGGGCCTCTCGAGAGGTAATACCCTACTCCTGTTTCGGTGGATTCGATCCGCCGAGTGTCTTTATTGATCTCGTGATCTCGTGAATCTAAAGCTCTTGCTTATCAAGTCTAATATATCCCTCAAGGGACGCCCCTTACCCCCCTTATATAGTCTTGGGAGGAAGGGTTTACAAGTCGGAAACCCTATCTTACTCTAAGACGGTTTCCTCAATCTTACCAAACCGTGACTATAGGCCGATTGCCTTATCTCTATCGGCAACCGTAACACCTAAGTCAAGTTCGCTTACGAGATATAGCAAGCGCAATCTATCCCTACCTCCAGTCGGATAAGCTTGCCATGCAGATACCCGATTGCCACAATCTCCACAACAAGCTAATCAAACAAGCAAGCCAGAGCACAATTAGCTAGCTGCCGGCCGGTCGATCGATAGAATGGTCATCATCCACTCAGCAATCAAGGAATTATGTGGGGCAGATTTTCTCCTCGATCGATCAGTCGCTGGCCGTGCAGTGTCAGCATACATACATACATACATATATACATACATCATACATACATACATACATACATATATATACATACATATATATATATATATGGGTTATTGTGTGGCGCGTCACACAGTCTCATCCCGTGTGACATGGTCGAATCTCTAATTTGAAAACTCAAATTGAAAATTCAAACCGTTCAAGTTGTTCTACATATTAATATCGCCTTGTATATCAAATTTTATATTTTTTTGAATTTTTTACTATTTTATCAGATAGGTCAAAGATGCAATAAAATAGATACTCCGAAAATCGTTGGATTAATGCATCTTTGACTGATCGATAAAATAGTAAAAAATTCAAAAATATAAAATTTGGTATACAAGGCAATATTAATATGTAGAATAATTCGAACGGTTCGGATTTTCAATTTGAGTTTTTAAATTAGAGATTCAGCCATGCCACACGGGATGGGGTTGTGCACGCGTCACACGGTAGCCCATCTATATATACATATATATATACACACATATATATATACATATATACATATATATATATATATATATATGGTAGGGCTAAAATGCACCTACGTGCATTTCAGTCTTACATTGCACAGGGGCCGGATGGACCAACCAGGCGCGCGCGTGACCAAGTCGTGTCGCGGCGCAACGTGACACAGACCGAGTCTACACCGAGATACAGACACACATATCCTCGCCTTATCTTATGCTCGTGCTTGAACCAATCACACAACCATCGGATCCCACTAGATAGCAGATCCTATTAAAACTCTAAAGTTAAGCGTGCTTGGGCAAGTAATATTAGGATGGGTGACCTCATGAGAAGTGGGTGACATTTTGAAAAATCTAGTTGTAACTTTATTTACACATAAATTGTAACTTGATCTAAACATCAGTTGCAACTCCACCAGTTTGTTACACCAGTTGCGACACACCAATATCACCGACTGCCCAATTGCAACTGTTTACAACCGTCCAGTTGCAACTTCATCTAAACACCAGTGGAGTTGCAACTTCATCTAAACACCAGTTGCAACTGGCGTGTAGGTCTAGTAGTTGACCAGTTGCAACACACTTGGTATGTTAGTTGCAACCTAATCTAAACACCAGTTGTAACTTCATCGGAGGACTTCCCATGAGGTCAACCATCCTAGTACTACTCTCATCCAAGCACGCTTAACTTCAGAGTTCTAATGAAATCCGGTGCTTTAGTATCAGTCCCTCTAAACACCAGTTGCAACTCCGCCGGAGGACTTCCCATGAGGTCAACCATCCTAGTACTACTCTCATCCAAGCATGCTTAACTTCAGAGTTCTAATGAGATCCGGTGCTTTAGTATCAGTCCCGACGAATCAGCCGATGGGTTCACACTTGGTATGCTGGTTGCAATCTAATCTAAACACCAGTTGCAACTCCGCCGGAGGACTTCCCATGAGGTCAACCATCCTAGTACTACTCTCGTCCAAGCACGCCTAACTTCAGAATTCTAATGAGATCCGATGCTTTAGTGTCGGTCCCGACGAATCAGCTGGTGAGTTCGCATGTGGATTAGTGCGTCTGATTGGTTAGATCTGGTCTAGGTGTATTCTGTGCCTCAAATGCACCTAGGTGCATTATAGACACACAGTGTGTGTGTGTATATATATATATACTAGCAATTGTGCCCGTGCGTTGCAACGGGTAAAGTCGAGGCGCGACACGGATGGGGACGACACGGAGGGCGCGGGAGCTCGGCGGCGATGGGAGGGAGGAGCGCGAGCGCGATGCTGGGCGCGGCGCGGATGGGGACGAGAGGGAGGGGGCGAGGAAGGGAGGAGCGAAGGGGGTCTTTTTTTCATCCAAGCCCTCCTTTTCTTTTTAGCATTGGGATTGCGGGTAGGGCTAAAGAAATACTCGTGGCTCGCTAGCTCGTTCGGCTCGTGGATGGCTCGGCTCGGCTCGTTGAGAAATGCTAACGAGCTGCGCCAAGGGTTTAGCTCGTTAGCTATAATGAGCCGCTCGAATCGCTCGCAAGGTGCTCGTGAGCTCAACGAGCCGATGCAATGTACAAAGTAGGGCCTAATGTTTTGCTTGTTTTGCTATTTTTTTGCTTGTTTTGTTGTTGATATGACAATAAATCAATAATTTTTATAATTTTGTGATGGTCAATATGGATCTAATGCTTTAGATTATAATAGTAATAATATCTAATCTAGTTGCATCATTATATTTGCATGGATAATTATCGATGGACAAGTGTTATTACGTTAATTATGGACTTAATGTATCACTTTCTATTTTTTAATTGTATATTTGCATGTTTAATAGACTAAAAAAATAAAATATAATTTGTACATAAATTGCCTTTGTATTAAAGTGGCTCGTGAGCTAAACGAGTCGGCTCACGAGCGAGCCTCCTCGCTTGGCTCTCTCCGAGGCCGGCCGAGCCGAGCCAAGCCGAGAGCCGAGCCTCCTGGCTCGGCTCTCTACCGAGCCGAGCCGTATCCACCCCTAGCTGCGGGTTAATTTTGGAAAAATCAAGGGGTTTTTGCAAAATAGCTAGGCGAGAATAAAATTTTGGATAGAAACACTACTTGCTTTATAGATAGCTAGCAAAATGTCCGTGCGTTGCAACGGACGACGATACAGGAGGGAAGCGGTTGGAGGACGAAGGTCCGGGCGGCGCGCGGGAGCTCGAGCGACGACGGGGGAGGAGGCGCAAGCGCGGGCGGATGGGAGCGAGAGAGAGGGACGTAGGAGGTCTTTTTTATCCAAGCCCTCTCTTTCTTTTCAACATTGGGACTGCAAGTTAATTTTATAAACAGTCAAGGGGTTTTCTATAAAATAACACTTTTTCTTCTTCTTTAATTGGGTTTTTTTAAAATAGCCAGACGGACTACGAGTTAATTTTGAAAAAACTCAAGGGGTTTTCTGCAAAATAGCCAGGCAAAACAAAATTTGGGTGAAAACACTACTTGCTTTATATATAGGTATATATATATATATATATATATATATATATATATATATATATATATATATATATGCAATGCATGCATCGCTTGGGCAATCGATCAACATTGGCATAATTTTTTTTAAACACGATACAAATGTAAGCTCTTATACTTACTGCTATAAACACTTATGAGCATCTCGCTAGTACGTGTGCAATGCATGTTGCGTTAATCATGTCGTTGCAGCCTGCATCGATCTACCTCACGAGCACACATGCACGTAAGTACACGACGTGCTGAGAGAGAGAGAGAGAGAGAGTTGAGTTTACACTGTTCTGGAATCAATGGCAACATGCATGTGGAGCTAGCTAATTAAAGCTAGCTGGAGTAGCTAGCAACTGTTGGTTGTTGTCGGCTTCTTGTTTCTCCTGCGCTATTTCTGCTGTTTTGCTGGAGCGCAGTGTTCAGCCTTCCTACAATGTCCTCTGCTGTGACACTCGACCCGTCCTCCACCTGTTGGAAAGAGTAGATCGAATTAATATGCATATAGAACGTTATTAAGCTAGTCATCATTACGAATGCAGACTCGCGAGAGGTATAATTTCATGAGAGTTTTGACGAATTTCGTGGAGGGTTTATAAGCGATCCATAGTACTGGTATAATTTTAGTGCAAATGTATTACTGGTTTTAAACTTAATTAGTGGACGCGCAATTTATATATACCTGCTATACGTATCCACTCAACGACCAATTATATATACTCAGATTTTGTGAGAAGATACCACTAAAAAATGAATTGACATTCTAATTGATTTTCTGTATGTCTTTTGATTTAAAAAATCCCCTCGCAGCCGCTTTCATCAAATAAATATTGTTGAGGAGTACTGCTGCTATCTATTAAAAAATAATGGTGCTGCCACGCAAGCGTATTAATTAAATACAGACGCATTGTTAATTATTTTGGTTCCGGTGCATAAATCAATCAATCAATCTCACTTGCCTTCAACTTGCTATGTTTGTACTATTATTTTGTTTGGCACAATGTACATATTCAATAAATGCATTCAAACCAATAATAGACACGTATAATGTCAGCAAATTTTTAGCAAAGATACAACAGGCACTAGAATTTAAATTTATGTAAATTTAATGGATGAAGTCATGCATTTACTTGCTCTATTCTACTAAATAAGATGTACACATATTTTAAAATTTTTTGATATATATCGACAGACAATTAGCTAGTCTAATATAAATTAAACTGCATTTGATGAAAACAATATCATTTGTCAACATTTACATTTACTTTTCTATGGCTATCATTTTATTGCTTTAACTATTATGTTATATGAGAACTAACAGTCAAAGATTAGTTTCGGTGATCATGTTTTATACCGTGATCGGGACAGAGGGAGTATAAGTACGTCTACCACCACAGCAAAGGAGAGCATGATTCCTGACGTGGCAAGTTGGGAAACATGAAGCCATTTTTCTTACTTATTGAAAACAAGGAACGAATGAAGTAGAATAAAAGACATTATATATGTAAGATATAGTTCTGATTAGGTGATAAATATTACCCTATATATACATATCATAGCCAAAATTTGTTTTCCATGATATTTTAGTTGACTATACTACTCCAAGTACTATAATTTTATCCCAATCCATCTTATTTTCCACATATACTGTGTGTGTGTCAATGTCTTCGAAAAGAAGTAGTTTAAGTGTCTCAAGGGAATTAAGAAGTACATAAAGAATGACTGTAGTCATAAGATATGTTATACATAAGATGACTATCATCATGATATATACCTTATGAATTTTACTGTTCTTATTACTACAGTCAGCAGAAGGCAAACCCTTACGCTGTAGCAAAAGTTTCTGCTCGATCCAGCACCAAGTGTAAAATATTTTTACTTACAGCTTTGTCGTCGCTTTGTTAAAGAGGATTAATCTGAATATTCTTAGATCGAAACGCTTGTGTTCTATATGTTTAACCTAACTTTTCTAAACTAATTAGGACTGGTGCTACCAATTCTAAAGCATATAGGTCATACATGCACATGTACTCCCTCCATTCATTTATATTTGATCTTGAGAGAGCTAACTAGCTATAGACTCCTCTGTCCCAAATTATAATCCAAAATTATAAAGTTTATAATTTTTAGACGATTTTTGACACACTTTAATCATTAATTTAATTAATGTTTAATCATTAATTTAATTAATGTTATATTATCAATAAATATAAAATTAATATTATATTAAACTATTTTAAAGTATAAATGTAATGATATAACATTCATGATACTTCTCACGAATATATTCTTAATATGATTATTGGTCAAAAGTAATCAAATTCATTTTTTTAAAAAAACAATGGCGTTTTAATATCTGCTATTTCTCCCAACATCAAATATATTTTAACAGAGGAAATATTAATTACAAGACATGTCGTTTATAAAAACAGATAAAAATTCTCCAGTTAAAACGACCAATATTTCTCTTACCTTTGCCATGATGGTTATGATGGCAGTGCATGCCGAGAACGGCATGACATTGGTGTGCGTGATGCCGAGGTAGAGCCCCTCAACCGCGGCGAGCAGCCTCACCAGCAACCCCTTGTCATTCTCGCAGTGGATCCTCACCATCACGTTGCCATGCGAGATCTTCGCCTCGATCTCCGGCAGAGAGTTCCTGGCCGTGCTGCTTCCGGCCACCGCCGCCGCCAGAGCCGACGGGTAGTCGTCCGACGCGGCGATGCACGGCTTCTTGACGAGCACCGCCGACTCGACGCCGCCGTTCTGGTGTTCGAGCTCGCTGAGCTTCTCTTGCAGCTCCTTGACGTACCTCACCGCGTCGGAGAGGATTGTCGCCTTGTCCATCTGATCAAATCGATCGTCGGACCGTCGGTTGTGTTGAGAGATGGTGAGAGAAATGTGCAAGAAATGGATGGAGTTCGGTTGGGAGTGAGACGGTGTCGGTGATACCTTCTTGAGGCCAGGGATGACGGTGGAGAGCTCGATGAACCGCTGGTTGATCTTCTCCCGCCGCTTGCGCTCCGCTATGATGTGCTCCTGCGCGTACGGCGCCGCCGACGAGGAGCCCGTGCCACCGCCGTTGCCCTTTGAGGAGGCTCTCCGTGTCGGTGGCGATGGCGACACCGACACGGCCGCCAGCTCTTGGACGCCGCCGCCGTAGCGCACTCTCGTCGCCGGGTTCGGCGTGGCCTCGTTACACGGCTGTGTCATGGCCGACGAGAAGTTCCAGCTCACGGGCCAGAGGCCGCCGCCGCTACCCGGCGCGCACCTGACCGAATTTGGCGACGGCGACCATCCATCGTGCTCCATGACCGCGGCTGATGTGTGGCCGCCGCCGCCGGACACGCTGTCCGTGTCGCCCGAGCTCCAGCTGTTGGAGGCTCTGTGGCCTTCGTGCGCCGTTGGCTCCGGCGGGGCCATGCCGTTCTGCGACACCGACTCGCGGAGCTCTTGGAGCGACGGAAACGTAGTGTTGTCTCCGGCGTATCCGCCGGCAGGCGGCGGCGCCGGTGGCGGGTGCAAGTGCTGCAACGTCTCCATGGCCCACTCCATGAAGAGGCTCGAGTCTTCCATATCTCCAAGAGAGAACTCTAGCTACTACCTAGACAGAGATCAAAACGAAAATCACAAAACAAAACAAAATAATCAAACATTTCACTCTGATCAATGTCGATCTAGATGACGCATAGTTCTCTCCAAGATTCGACGAGCTAGCTAACTACATGATGCAAACAAAAAATTGACTGGTCGATGTGAAATTGTGAATGATCGATCAGCAGAGCAGTCAAGAACAAAACTGCACCCACTCTGAAGAAACTACTTGGCTACTTGTCTAGTGCCTACAGCCTACTGGCAAACAAGCACAGAGATCCATCCATGCATCCGGGAGACAGATACAGCTATCAATCAGCAAAAAGAACTGTACCTGACTTGATACCGCTACAGATTGTCAATTGAATTGGAGCTCGTGAAACACACAGAATCGTTTGTAGCCAAGACAATGGGATAATAGACTTACTATATCAAGAATCTCGGATCCTGCTTAACGTGCAAATAATATTGGGACAATATATGGAAGAGAGTCTGAAGAAGACCACTCAATACTAGTCGAGGTTTTTTTTTGTGCTTGGCCTAACCACATAATCATGTCAGATGCTTTTCTCTTCTTAGACATATATAGAGCACCTCCACTAGGACGAGTGATCCCTTTGTTTAGTCAATTGCATATATTTTGGTTAAACAATGATGGGATTTTTCATGGTACTTTAGGAGTTGTCTATAATCCAAAGATTTCAGATACTAATTTATTGGTATCTCTTGATATCTCAACACAAAGATATCCCTAACATTGTATGGTACCCCTTCAATACTTTCTCAGATACCTTAAAGAGGAGGAGTGATATTATGGTCCTTAAGCAGACACCGAGAGCTACCAAAATTTGTAGTGTAAGTTGTTGAATCTTTTCATATAGACGTATTGGTACCTTGTAGAACCGTAAAATTTCTCCTTAAACAAACATTGATTTGCATGTGTTAGTGCTACCTCTTGTACCTATATAGATCAATTATAGTAACATTGCAAAGTGAAATGCAGGTCATGAATAGCCAGTGTACATATGGAGTTAATGATTTGGAACAAGAGAGATGATATGTTGTGTTTTGTGTGTGTGGGGGGGTGTGTGTGGTGTAGGGTGTGTGTGTGGAGGGGGGCTGGGGATTTTTTTTTGTTGCTATTTTTTTTTGCCAGCGCGACAGACTACAGTGAAATGATAGTAAAAGGGTCATATTGATCCTGCATGCATATAAATGTACCTTACGTTTTGAAAGAGATTCAAAAAAATTATACATGTCTTGCATTCAATTTTTTCTGTAATTAATTTTCTCATTTAAAAATGAGACGATTTTGTTTTCTATTCTTGGTTGAATCACCTCGTCTTGATAAATATCTATACCGGCTCGCTTTTGTCATGAATCCACCGATGGACTGCAGCGATAACGTTAGATATAGAATCAAAACAAAAGGAAGAACAGTTTATAGACGTGCTTTTAGGAAACAAAAATAAACGTGCAGTAACTACACTTTTGTGTTGGCTTTAATTTTGACCTGCTATGTCCTCTCCACAATTGCCGCTAGGCTAATCCAATAAAAAATTTCATATTAATGTTTTTAAGACAACCATATAAATATAAATAAAACAAAATGATGTTTGAAACTACTCTCACCAATACATAATTATTTATACTGTGGTTTCGTAGGATCAAAACATATTTAATTAAAAGTTGATATTCGTGTATACATGATTTTATCTAGATAAAACCGGTTTTTTTAAATTTTATGTAATATTATCAAATAATCCTACGTAAGATATATACTAATTAATATACATAAGATCTCATAAAACTCATCACTAAAAATAGCCTAATATATACTTATATGCATACGACTCTGCATCACCTCTCCCTTTCCCCCACAAAGGACAACCAAAAGCGACGGAATTAATATACAAATCATTTCTGGCGATTGCGATTATCTGGCCTAATCCTACCAAAATGATACTCGTAACCCACTGTCAGATTATCATATAGGAAGACAAAGATATCCACATCTCATGATGCAACTAGTAGCTAGCCAAATCTATTAATTGTTGATTAATCGCTAACCTAACGTGTGCATACAAAGCTCTAAGTAAGTATTAATTATTTTCAATGCGGCCGGATCCTGAAGAAATTGCGCTGCTTTCAGTAAGTTCATTTTTTTATTTCAAACCACCATGAGAGAATGATTATGATTAATGAGTGAAAAACCAAGTTAGCTCGCCGCCACCAAATATCCAAGCTAGCTAGAGTCCCATGCATGCTCGAATGCGATCAGGTGCACTTTTGGATAATGGAAATCTATTCAGACTCTACAACTATAGGATATATATTTCTTCTTAGTTAAATTTTACCATCTAGTATTGTATGTTGAAACTACTATTACCGGAGTTCATTCAAGGGCACAAGAGAGTTTAGTTATTACTAGTATGTATTTCCCCGAGATATAATTCATTTCACTATTAAAGAAATATATATTAGCTATATATATAGCTTGTGAATTTTGTTTACATGGATTTTACAAATTAGCTTAGCCATACTATTAAAGAAGACCCTAATTTTTACCAAGTGGCTGGAGTTTAATTACAAAAGAATATGACGAAGAATAGCCACGTGCCTGATCCTCATGTACCGTGTACGTTAGACCAAGTACTGGAGTTTCTGCGTTGCTAATTTTAGTTCGCGGCATCTTTCCTGGAAGAACACCAAACAAGATTATTTTAGTACAATCAGCTCGTGACGGCACAGTGCCGGTGACAGTCTTTTCCTGTGCGGGCGGTCGTGCAAAAATAGTGTACAAGTCATGTCACTGCTGGTGATAAACTTTTGATTTCTTGTCAGTCACTTCAATTACGGCACGGACCAAAACAAATGCGTTTTTTCATTCTTTTAGATCGAGAAAAGCAGGATGCGTTACCGAAAAACTCATATTTGCCGAATGTAAAATTGTTTGTCGAAAGATTTATATCGAGCACTCGACGAACAATATATTTGTCGAGCAGACTCTCGGCAAAAAACCCTCGGCAAAAAGGATACTTTTGCCGAGTGTTTGCTCTCGGCGAACAAAAACACTCGGCAAAAAATCCCTTTTGCCGAGTGCCTTCAAAGGGCCCTCGGCGAAAGTACAATTTTGCCGAGTGCCAATAAGGAACACTCAGCAAAACAGTAACCGCCGTCAACGAATACCGTTTGGTACTATCTTCGCCGAGTGGCAGGGCTAGGCACTCGACAACATACCACCTTCGCCGAGTGCCAAGGCTAGGCACTCGGCAAAATACCACCTTTGCCAAATGTCTTTCCCTGGCTCTCGGCAAACATGTGAAAATTTTTCCTCATCTATCCTCTAAACTTTTTTCTATTATGTAAATACAACATGTAATCCCTAATTATCAAATTTGGTAATTTTTCGATTGGTTTTGCTATATTTCTTTTATTTATTGTATTTTCGTGAATTTTTTTTGCAAGTCTCAAATTAGAACAGTAAGTGGTTAAAAAAATAAAAAAGTAGTGCAAAAATTATATTCATGTTATTTAGACCCTTTTGAGTCAATATGTGGTAAATGAACAGAAATTGAGATGTTTTTCTTCATGCAACATAGTTAGGAACGTGTTGACCGAATGATTTCAAAATTGTAAAAATAGCAAATGAAGTCGAAAAATCATAAAATTTGTTAGGATGTCATGATATCATACGCCGAGGCTGGGGTAAAAAATCGAGAAGGCTTCGAATATTTTATCGGTATGACGCTCATAAAACCGAAGATTCTCGAAGAAGATTATAAGGGTTGAGAAGGATTGGTTAAATTTAGAGAGAAAGTGACGGCCGAATTATCGTTTCATTTCAAATCTTTTTCCGTAGGCAATAAATATCATATATTGGTTTATGCAAAAATTTGGTAATTTTTGAATCTGTTTAATAATTTTTAAATTATTAGAAGCGTAACAACTAAAGTTTTTTTTCGAGTGTAGCTCTCGGCAAAGTATCACACACGGCAAAAAATGTACAAAACCGTAGTGCGCAAAACTTTGCCGAGTGTCTAGAGTAGAACACTCGACGACATTAGTATTTGCCGAGTGCCCCGATCGGCACTCGGCAAAGCTTGTTTTTGCCGAGTGCCAGATCGGGGCACTCGGCAAAGCCTCGGCACACGGCAAAGTTTTCTAATATGCCCGCCTCCTCCCGTGCCACGCTCGGTTTCGGACTTAGGCAAAATAAGCACACGCGACCGCCGCCTCCCAGAGCTCATCTGCGCCGCCTCGTCCCCGGCGTCGCTGCCACCCGCCGACCACCGGCCCCTACCGACCGCCGCCCCGCCGGTCGCCGCCTCCGTGCGGTGCGCCCCCGGCCCGGCCTACGGGTTCCTCCTCCGCCGACGCCCTCCCCGTGCCAGTGCCTCCCTGCCGCCGGCGGTCTCCTCCTCCGCCGACGCCCCCCACCTCCCCTACCGGCCAACGCCGCCCCTACTCCCCGGCCGACGCCCCTCTTCTCCTCGCCGGCCGACGGCCACGGGCGACGCCGCTCCCCTCCTCCCGACGCCCCCACCCCCTCCGCATTTTTCGGTAAACATGTTTTTACTTATTGCAACATTTCTTTGTTATTGTAACATTTAGTTCAAACAAAATTAGATTTGTTATTATATAAACATTTAGTTCAAACTATGACAATATTTAGGTTATTATTGACACATCAAAATAATATCATGTATTTAGGTGTTTATTAAAGCGAGTGATATTTAGGTATTTATTAGAAACAAATATATGGTAAAAACAATGGTATTTATTAGATACATATATATACTCCTTTGATTTGATTTGAGTAGAAAATATATGCAATATGCACGTATATATTTTTGAAGTTTATTGTATGCACATATGTTCGAAGCCTTTTTTTTGAGATGATGAATGGAGTCGCATCGCGCAGCCATGCCGTCACTTGTGTGCCGGCCATCGAGCCGTGCTTCCCTATTTTGCAGGTGCCATTATCTTTACCGTCGTTTGTCTGTGTATAACGTAACCTTAGGCGTCTCCCGTTCGAAAGAGATACGGATGAAAATATGTGTCTTCTTGCATATCTTTAACCGTATCTTTTTCGAATTGTCCACGTTTTTTGGACAGCCCGAGGATGTGTAGATGAGTTTAGTTTCCATGGTCTAGTATTTTGGTCCGACTCAGAATTTCGGTAGTATCTCCCAGTTGTTCTCCGGATACACAATCTCCCTGTCGGGACGTGTATTTGGAGAACGGGAAGGTCTTCTGCCGAAATTCGTCTCAGACGGAGTACTAGAGCATGGGAAGTAAACTCATCTACACATCCTCGGGGTGGGATTAGGACCTACCATTACCTATTAGACATTAGAGGCACTCGGTAGATGGAAATAATATTTATATGATTATTCGATATGATAGAGGATGGATGACCGTGATTGGATGTATACGGGCTGCTCAAGTCACGGTTCGTTGGTGATGAATGGATCGAAAGACCAATGCTTTCTTGGAACTTGCATTTGCCAAGGTTAAAGGAGCGCATACCACATGGTGTCTCGTAGCAAATGTGGTAACATGAAGCGACAAACAAAAGAGATCATGGGCAAACACCTTTGCAAGAATGGTTTTCGTGATTATACCGGTGGACGTTCCATGGTGAAGCCTACCGTGGGAGAGACGAGGTCGTCCGACAACGCATCGAGGAGTTTGATTCGATGCGGGGTAGGAGACATGTTAAATGACTACGAAGAAGCACACTTCGATGAAGGATGTAGGGAGGAGGAGCCGGAGCCTACCGCAAAGGCGTATTACGACATGTTGTGCGGCACACAACCCCTTCATGGGCATACAAAAGTTTCTCAGCTGGATGCCATTGCCGTAAAGTCCCAGTTTAGGTTTGGAGTAGAGAGGCCTTTGATGTTATGTTGACAGTTGTTGGGAGCTGCTTCCGAATGGTCACCTTCGCCAAAGAGCATGTATGAGACACAAAAACTCCTTCGTGCACTTAAGATGCCATATGAGCGAGATACATGCTTGTCCGAACGGATGTATCCTATTTAGGAAAGAGCATGCGAAGCAAAATACTGTGCAAAGTGTGGATCCTCTAGGTTCGTAGAGGTAGACTCAGTGATGGGCATAAGAGGCAGCTCGCTATCCCCATGAAGATCTTACGGTATCTTCCGTTCATACCGAGGATACAACGGCTTTACATGACCGAGGAATCAGCGAAGCAGATGACATGGCACAAGCTTGGACGTCGATACAATCCGAGAAGCTTGTACATCCATCCGATGGTGAAGCTTGGAGAAGGTTTGATGTGATTCATGCAGGGAAAGCTCTAGAGGCTCGTAATGTACGGGTTGCGTTGGCAACGGATGGGTTCAACCCTTATGGAATGACGGCTGCCCCATAAACATGTTGGCCCATGTTCGTTATTCTCCTCAATCTCCCCCCGGCGTCATCTTCTAATGATCGAATATATTCTTGTCGTTGATAATTCCTGGACATCCGGGGAAGAATATGAGTGTTTACATGGAGCCTTTGATTGATGATTTGGTCCATACTTGGGAGGAAGGGGTATGGACATATGACCGAGCTACAAAGACAAACTTCAAAATGTATATTTGGTACCATAACTCCTGCATGACTTGCCGGCATATGGGTTATTCTGCGGATGGTGTGTTCACGGGTAGTTTCCATGTCCGGTATGCAAGGCAGCTCGAAGTTCATCCGGTTGGTGAAGGGTGGTAAATATTCTTATTTTGACAAACATCGACAATTCCTCCCTCTTGACCATCCATTCAGTCGGGACATCAAGAACTTTACAAAAGATGTAATAATTACCGAGGCTACACCACAGATGATGACAGGTGTCGAGGTTCGTGCTTAGTTAGAAGCTCTTAAGATCAATGAAGAAGACGGTTGTTTTCTGGGATATGGTGAGCAACATGCACGGACTCAAAAATCGCCTTGTGGAGGCTCCCATATTTTCAAGATCTCCTTCTTCCACATAACATTGATGTGATGCACACCGAAAAGAATGTCGCCGAGGCACTTTTTGTACAATCATGGACATTCCTGATAAGACAAAAGACAACGTAAAAGCTCGAGTGGATCAAACTATGTTATGCAATAGACCAAAACTAGACATGGCGCCTCCCAGAGGTGGCAAGTCATGGAGAAAGCCTAAGGCTGATTTTGTTCTGACGAGGGCCCAAAGGAGGGAAGTACTCGAATGGTTCCAAACTTTGATGTTCCCTGATGGGTATGCAACCAATTTGAAGAGGTGAACTTATCTACCATGCGAATCAACGGGCTCAAGAGTCATGACTACCACATATGGATTGAGCGGCTTCTCCTGGTGATGGTTCGTGGCTATGTCCCTCAGCATGTCTGGCTAGTCCTTGCAGAGTTGAGCAATTTCTTCCGTCATTGTGTGCTAAGGAGTTATCTCCGACGTGATTGACGAAATGGAAAGAATGGCGCTGTGTTGCTATGTAAGTTAGAAGATCTTTCCTCCCGGCTTCTTCAATCGGATGCGGCATTTGATTCTGCATCTTCCACACGAGTGCTTGAATGGGGGCTGTGCGGTGCCGTTGGTGCTATGTAATTGAGAGATGTCTGAAGGATTTAGAACGAAATGTAAAAATAAATGCAAGATTGAAGCTTTCATTGCGAGAGGCATACATTCGGAGAAGGTTTCAAATTTCACATCAAAATACTATGCTTGACAACCTTCCTAGCGTGTATAATCCACCCCTCGTTACAATGCTTGGCGAAGATGAATTGAACCTCGGTCTTTTCCGAGGCCAACTTGGAAGTGCGAGTGAAGCGACCAACAAGAGATTGAATCATCATGAGTGGCGCAACATCATGCTATACGTGTTGACCAACCTCGATGAAGTGGAGCCGTACATGCGGTAAGTTCTCAAGAAATTTGTTACCAATTAGTCACTATTCGATTGTTCAACCCTCTTGTTCTCGTTCGTACGGGAATTTCAACATCAATTCTGGTGTCAACCAAGGGAACCTACCCCGCAAGAAGTCGAAAACCTTCTAAGGCGGGGTGCGGGAAATGGAATGCCCGATTTCATTTCTTGGTTTAAAAATAAGGTACTATCGAAAACCTTCTAATGCTTAATCTTTTTGCTTATCTTTGCGAGTTTGACTCTACAACGCTTTAACTTGCGGGGCCAAACGATGCGTCTATGAGTGCCGAGTTGAGACAAGTTTCGTGTTTGTTCCTATAGGGTTAAGTCATTTTTCGGCTATGATGTGAATGGATATCGCTTTCACACAACAAGCCATGAGCGAGTCGACCCAATCGAAGAACCACAAATCTTGGAGTTTTTACTCCGGGGCTTGATGGGGTTGATTACTATGGAAGAATAGAAGAAATATATGAACTCGAGTTTCATGGTTGTAGACCTCTTAATCTGTCATATTCAAATGTCATTGGTTTGATCCTGCTCAAGTGAGACAGACTCCTAATCTTGGCCTAGCGAAATTCGACAGTCAACCATCCTAGCAGGAGACGATGTGTATATCGTTGCTCAACAGGCGACACAAGTTTATTATCTGTCATATCCATGCCAAACCGACGACCGTCTTCGGGTTGGGATGTTGTGTACAAGGTATCGCCACACGGTAAACTACTGTATCAAACAATGAAGACTACAACATGGACCCAAACACATATGACGGAGAGTTCTTTCAAGAAGATGGACTACAAGGAAGTTTTGAGATAGACTTAACCGAAGCGATGAGGATGGATGTAGGCAATGAAATGGTTGTTGATGAGGACGCTGGAGAAGAGGTTCGTAATGTGAAGGACTTAGAATTGCTTCAGCGGTTACATTTAGGAAATGAGAGGGATGACAACATTCCTCCTGCCGAGGAGGAACCTAATGATTATATTAACATGGCTGATAGTGATGATGACAATTATGATCCAGCTAATCCCGACCATGATGACTATTTCTAATACATGTATGCACTGCGTTAACTATATTCTATTTATCTATTTATTTTGCATCTCTCTCTTCGTATTTTTGTATATCTGCACTAATTGGTTTACCTTATCTATGTGCAGGTGATTGAACAAAGATGATGGGTGGTTTGAGGAAGTGCGCGTCGGTGTTCAGAAGAGCTAAAGATGCCATTCGAGGGCGATGCGGTGCAGGGGAGTGCAGTAGGAGTCGTGGCGGGGTCGTCGCAAGGTTTGTCTTGGCGGGGATCAAGGGAGGATACCCTCCCTGTGCCGTCCTCTAGTGACGACGAGCGGGGAGGAGCGGGTGGAGGAGAAGCGGGGCGGAGCAAGAGGCAGGGTTCTGCCTCTAGTGAGGAGCGGGGGAGGAGGAGGAGGGAGTGCAGTGTCTCGGCTAGGGGTTACGCTTCCGCGGAGTGCCTCGGGTTTGGTTGCGAGGTCCCTCGACCCTCCCACGGTGACCGATACCTTTCGAGCGACGCCCGCTGATTCAGCCTAAAGGGACTCGGTAAGTAACCTTGGATGTTGTCAATACTTTTTCATTTGATTTGTTAAAAAATTACAACTAAAACTAATAATTCATTGCATTTTCACTTGGCAGGTGTTGGACTATGATCAGAGGAGGTGATCACAAACGCCAAGTCAACGGCATCCTGGGTCTTCTGTGGAGAGTACACTTTCCTGGCCTTGTTCAGTACGTCGGAAGGTCGGAGCTTGCCTACACGTTTGACCACTACATCGCCGTCCCCGATTTTCCTGATCGAGAAGGAAGGATCTTCAACAACGGGCGGAGCGGGTGAAGGCCGAGTTGTGGGTAAGTCTTCTGTCAAACCACGTCCCTCAATACATCACATTCATTGCACATTATTGAAACAATGGCTCAATACATCATGTGTTTATACAGGATTTTTTTAGATGCCAGACAGGATACGAGGCAAGAGCGGCTACGGTGGCTGACAAATCCTGTCGCAAACTCCTGACTGACATGCATTACGAGGCGCGCATCCAGGCCATCATTGCATACAACGCTGCATACAACAACTGAAGGTCACCAAAACCGAAGCAAGAACCATGACTCGACAAAGGAACAATACATGCTTTGTAAATATAACATCGATTTTTGAACGATTAAATACATTTGATTTGATCTAGGTATATCTCTTATACTTGATGACGTGTAGGTGCATTTGGTGGTGCGGCCGGCTTCTCGATTCTTGGGAGCGCATGGTGGATAGGTGGTGCGCGCCGTGGCGGAGACGCACTCCGCTTGCCGGGAGCGGCGTTTGATGATGCCAGGTGCACCACACCACCAAGACAGCCTTAGCCTCAACCAGTATGCAGCTAGATGGGTACATGAATTCTATTTTTCATTTCAACGACCAACGCTTAATAGTTCTTAACCATACTATTGTTTTATTCGCATCGGCGTCGCATGATGGGCAACCTATCTCCCGAGTTCAAGGCATGGGCTTTGGCCCACAAGGGCAAAACGACGTCCGACGTCAACTACAACCCAGAGGACGGGCCCTCGGCATACACCAATGCGACCGTCCACAGCCGCCTCAGTGAGTACACCACGATGGCAAGGGAGCTCCATGGGGAGGATTTCTATCCTACTACCGGGATATTGATGGAGAAGTCGTCATGAGGGTGGAAGGAGGCAAGAAGCATGGGCGGCTTGGATTGGCGACAACCTCCTCGACACAACCAACACCTACTCCGTCCACTTCGAGCAAGGAGCACGGCGAAAGCACGGCAATACGCACACGACCGACCGCTTCCACGGACCAAAGTGTAGCAACTCCGGGTGAGAAATTTTCGGTTTTGTGCTCAATTCATTGATATTTACTGATTGTTTGCTTCGTTTTATAACATTGGGATGAAATATTGTAGGACGAGATGGAAGAGGAGAGAAGAAAAATGCAGGTTAGAAAATTCTTTTTTCTCAATTCATTAATATTTACTGATTGTTTGCTTCACTTTGTAAAATTGAAATGGAATATTATAGGATGAGTTGGAAGAGGAGAAAAGGAAACGGCGGGAGATTGAGATGAGGATGACTGAGATGTACAGCTACGTGCAAACAATCAGTCAAAACATGGGTATTCTTGTCGTACCGCCACCACAGCCTGTGGTATTCACTCCTCCACATCCTATTGTTGGCACTCCGTTGAGTCACTTAACATCGCATTTAATTTTCTTATTTGCGAATTGTCGAAACTTGGTTTCGGCAATAGAAATTTGGGGGTGCAGTCAAGATCGCCAAGCATAATGGGTTAGAAGGAAACAAGGTTTAGACAGGTTCAGGCCCTCTCGTGAGGTAATACCCTACTCCTGTTTCGGGGATTCGATCCGCCGAGTGTCTTTATTGATCTCGTGATCTCGTGTATCTAAAGCTGAAAGCTGATCTAACTTCTCATGAAGCATATGATCTAAAGCCGATATCCCTCAAGGGGCGCCCCTTACCCCCCTTATATAGTCTTGGGAGGTGGGTTTACAAATCGGAAACCCTATCTTACTCTAAGTCGGTTTCCTCAATCTTACCAAACTATGACTATGAGCCGTTGCCTTATCTAATCGGCAACGTAATACCCAAGTCGTAGTTGGTTTACATATTTGGTAGGCACAACCTATCCCTATCTCCAGTCGGATAAGCTTGCCATGTGGATACCCGATTGCCATAATCTCCACAGTAACCCCCGAGTCCTTTGCAGTCGACGAGATAACTCAGCCTCGAACCAAGACAGTACACATCCAAACAACTCTTTGGCCAAATGCTTCTGGCGCCGAGCGATTCCATCATCTCTGCCTGAATCTTTCCGAGTGGCTCCAAAGACTGTGAAGGGCTGGAAAATATCTCAAAAATTCTCAAAAATAAATATCTAGGTGCATCTCTGATGCACCTAATTAGGTGTAGCCCCGACTATGTGGTTAGTCAAAAATAGACTAAACATATAGTCAAGAACTATAAAAAAATCATTCTTATGTAGATGCTTAGCTCAAGCTAAAGCAAGCTCGTGTTCGTCCAAGTGAATTTGCCCGAATCATCCCGAGCAAATAACTCAATTAACCCTAGTGGGTGGAAAGCACTCGGTAGGCTCATGTCTATCCGAGTGGATCTGCCCGAGTCATCTCGGAACAAATATTTCAATCATGCCTCATGGGTAAGAGATCAATTCGCTCGGTAAGCTCATGCTTATCCGAGCTGATCTTCCCGAGTCATCCCGAAATTTGCTCGAGTCATCTCGGAACAAATAATTCTCATATAAATGCTTAGCTCAAGCTAAAGCAATCATCAAAAATCACATCACTCGGCAAGCTCATGCTTATCCGAGTAGTTCGCCCGAGTCGTCTCGAACAAACAATTTAATCAACCCTTATAGGTAAGAAATTAATTCACTCGGCAAACTCATGCTTATCCGAGTTGATTTGCCCGAGTCATCTCGAAACAAATAACTTAATTGACCCTCGTGGGCAAAAAACACTCGGCAAGCTTACACTTATCCAAGTTAACTTGCACCGAGTCATCTCGAGACAAATAATCTAATCAACCCTCATGGGTAAAAAACACTCGGCGGGCTCATGCTCATCCGAGTTAACTTGTCCGAGTCATCTCGGGACGAATAATCTAATCAACCCTCATGGGTAAAAAACACTCGGCAAGCTCATGCTCATCCGAGTTAACTTGTCCGAGTCATCTCGGGACAAATAATCTAATCAACCCTCATGGGTAAAAAACACTCGGCAAGCTCATGCTCATCCGAGTTAACTTGTCGAGTCATCTCGGGACAAATAATTTAGTCAACCCTCATGGGTAAACAAATTTTCAGTCATCGAAAAATACGACCAAAATATTAAATAGCTCTGCCATAATATTGGTCTTAATCTAAAAAGATCTTCACCAAGGTGGAAAAAATAGCATTGATATAATCATTTAATCAAATGCTTAAAAACCAAATAGTTCTGTCATCGGGACAGCCATGAAAAGCTTAACTATTTGTCACCTTTCAAATTGCATCGTGCCAACTTCTCATGAAGTTATGCAAACCGCGGTATGAAAGGATTTTAAAGGTATTGGGCTATGTGACACGTGCATATTGCCGGGCAAATATGCTTAAGTCCATCCACTTAAGTCCCTAAGGACACGTGTCAAGCCACACCTTAGCTGGGCCGCAAGTCTCTCATGGGCTCGGCCCAATCACGAGACGACTTAGCAAAAACCCTCAAGTCTTTTTACGAAGCCTCGAGGTCGTCCCCGCCACTTCATCTTCCAAAAATTTCCTCTTTCGTGTCACTGTTCACAAGCTCTCCACGGAGAACCCTAAACTTGCGCACGCACAAATCCATCCATCTAGGAACTCTTGTTCCATCACAAGCCGTCTTCCGCATCCAGCCTCCAAGATTCCCTTGTCGTCTGAGGTTCAGTCGGGAGTAAGTTTAACCATCTTGGTCTCTTTATGCCTCCGATGTGAACTTGTAGGTATCTAGCTTATTTATGTTAATGCCTTGACCCGAGTCTTCATAGAAAATTTCTTAAGTAATTTTTGTCCGTGTCACCAAGCCTAAGCTTGATTAGGTCATCAAAAATTCTCGGTCCTTATCTATTGAACTCGAATCAAAACACTAAACAATGATAAACTAAATATAAACAAGTTATCAACCATGCTTTATTGACACGTATGCAGCCCCCGACTGTCAACTCAAGAAGTCATCTTGCTTGAGGTTGGCAGTCAAGAATAACATGAAACTTACGACAATTTAAGCATAGTATCGTCGAAGATGTTCAATATTCCAGAGTTCTCCACCATAGATCCATCTTCGCGCTTTAGTCGAAATGCTCTGGCCGAGTCACCTCGGCGATTATGTATGGTCCTTCCCATAGTGAAGATAATTTGTGATGGTCCTTGGTGGTCCGGATCTTGCATAGAACCAAATCATCGACAATGAAAGCTTCGCGAACATTGCGACTATGGTATCTTCGAAGTCCTTGAAGATATCTTGCTGACTGGATCAAGGAAGATTTTCTTCGTTTTAGCGTCGCCTTGTCCCGACTTGGCTATCTTCTTTGTAGGAATTTCACCCTCTTCAGATGTTGATGTAGCGGTCGGATTTCTTCCGGCCACGTGATCTCTCACAAGATTGGGCCATATCGCAGCTTTCTTCGTCGCAGTGAAGGCTTGTTTGACGTCAGCTGCGCGGGTGATGCGCCGTTAGGGCCGGGCGTCTTCATGCAGAGGTAAGTGTAGTGTGGTATCGCCATGAATTTGGCGAGTGCAGGCCTTCCGATGATCGCGTGGTAGGCCGTCTTGAAATCGACCACCCCGAAGGTGGTATTCTCCGTTCGGAAATTCTCGCGAACTCCCGAGGTGGCCGGAAGGGCGATGTGCCCGAGTGGTGTGGGCGACGCCCGGGATCACTCCGTGGAAGGGGGCTGAGCTTGCCTTCAACTCAGTTCTCAGGATTTGTATCTCATCCAGGGTCTTGACGAATAGGAGATTGAGGACGCTGCCCCCATCGATGAGGACGCGCTTCAGCTCGATGTTCGAACCACCGGGTCAAGTACCAAGGGATACGCCTGGGTGAACCACTCGGTCGGGATGATCCGAGCAATTAAATGTGATGACCACCTCCGACCATCATAGATGTTGTGGGACTTCGGTTTGTGCGCGTTGACCTCGCGGTCCATCGGCTTTGCTTCCTCTTGGACTCATAAGCTGCGGCCCCGAAGATGTGATTCAGCTCGCCCACGAGGTCTTGAAAATGCTCTGAATTTCCAGTCGGGTTGTTCTTCTTGGTTCCCGATGGGCCGACTTCATCGGTCGGCTTCTTGTTTAACCGTGGCTCATATTGCTCGGTGAATTGCTTGTAGATGATGCATACACTGAGCGTTCATGATCGTTCATGATCGCGTCGTAAGCCGCAACTCGGCGACGGTGTTGAGAATCGGACATTGTGGCAACCAGGTCTTCGTGCCGGCGCTTGCGATCTTTCTGGGCCTGATTGCTGCTGCCGTTATCCTTCCTCGGATGCCGGCTTCCTTCCGAGTGCTTGTCATCCCTTTTGTCAGGCCGGTCTTGACGAGCTGCCTTGATGGCATCGTTGGATTTGGCGTAGGAGTTTGCCATCTCGAACATCTGTTTCGTCGTCTTCGGTGGCTTACGCCCGAACTTCCCGATTAACAGCTCATCACGGACTCCCTTCTGGAAGGTGGCGATGATGATGTCATCGGTAATGTTGGGGATCTTGTTGCGCTTCTCGGAAGCGCCGGATGTAATCCTTGGAGGCTCGTCGCTTCGGATGACGTAGTATAGATCGAAGTGTGTGACGGGCCTCTCTAAGGTACCTTGGAAGTTGCCAATGAAGTGGTCCCTTAGCTCGCTCCATGAGCCGATTGAGCCTCTTGGCAGGCTCGTGAGCCAGTTCCTGGCTGAGTTAGCGAGGGCCACGGGAAGGTAGTTGGCCATAGCCTTGTTGTCACCGCCTGCTGCGAGGATGGCGAGAGTATACACGGTAAGCCACGACTGGGGTCGGTCTTGCCGTCATACTTCTCTATTCTGTTGGCTTAAAACCATTCGACCAATGCACTCGGCGAAGCTCCCAGTGAAAGCCGGCACTCCGTCGTCACCGCTATCGGGTGATCCCCTCCGATCTTCCCGAGTGCATCGGTCTCGCTCGTAGCGGCGATCGAGGACTTCCCGCGGATCACTCGGCGGGGTCTTCGGTTGGTGGTTGGGTAGTAGGCGTTGTTGCGGCGGACTCGGTGGTGGACGGGTGGACGTCCGTGTCGTTTGTCGCGGGAGTCGGCCGTTTGCTCTGAGCCTTACGTGTGGACTCGCGGTGTGGGCCTCCCGGCCTTGTCGTCGCTCGGTCCGCTCGGGCCTCTTATAGTCTCCCGACCTTAGAGGCGGGAGTCGGCTTTTGTCCGGGTGTTTCAGCCATGGACTCGGTCGGCCTTTTGTGCCGAAGTGGTGGGATGGCCGTTGGCTGTGGCTGCGACGATGGTCTTGATCTTGTCAAATATTGGGGTCACGTCGGCGGGTGCCGTCTCCATGACGGTGTCCAAGAGTGTGAGCGCGGCAATAGCATTCTCTGTGGTGTCCGGAAGATGTTGGCGTTGCGGACCGCGTTTGAAGAATGGCCTCCTGAGCGGATCGTCGGCTACGCGTAGATCTTGCTTTCTCTTGTCGCCTCTTCCCTGCGTTTCTTCTCCTCTTCGGCCATCTTGCGCTCCCGCTCGATCTTGGCTCGCTCTTCCTCGGCAAGCTTGCGGGCCATGGCTGAGTCGGACTCGTCCGGCTCAGCCATGAGGACATCGAAGCACTTCGGCTCGTAGTCCTTGCGGCGGTCGGAGTCGTCGGCTTCGTCGAGGATGCCACGGAGGTCGTCAAAGCCGGCGGAGCTGAGGTATTCGTTGAGCTCCGAAGATGAGCATGAGCCGAGCGGTGGAGGATGACAGCGATCTCTCTTGATCTGGGTAGCTCGGGTTTGGATCGTTCCAGGTCCGAGTCGAGCTTGGTGATGCGGGCTCCTCCGAGTGGGTCGACCTCAACTCGGGGAGAGGAGTTTGTCATAGATCTCGACGGCGTTTGGTAATCCAAACGGCACCGAGAGGTCTTCTTCCAAGTAGATCGTCTCCGTCGGGGAGACGAGAAGATCGGTGTAGATTCTGGCGGCGTTCGATAGTCCGAATGGTGCCGAGTGAAGTCCTTCGTTGGAGAGGGTAGACTGCATCTTGGTCTTCAAGATGTCGTCGTAGATCTTGGCACCGTTCGAGAGCCCGAACGGCGCCGACGGGTCTTTCCTTTCGCTGGTTCGAATCCGAGTCGAAGGAGAAGTCGTCGAAGTTGTTGGCGGCGAAGTCACCGAATCCTGAAGGAGATCCCATCACGCTTGTCGGCGAGATTGTTGAAGAGGTCTTGACGCGCGAGCCCCTACCTAGCGCGCCAACTGTCGAAACTTGGTTTCGGCAATAGAAATTTGGGGGTGCAGTCAAGATCGCCAAGCATAATGGGTTAGAAGGAAACAAGGTTTAGACAGGTTCAGGCCCTCTCGTGAGGTAATACCCTACTCCTGTTTCGGGGATTCGATCCGCCGAGTGTCTTTATTGATCTCGTGATCTCGTGTATCTAAAGCTGAAAGCTGATCTAACTTCTCATGAAGCATATGATCTAAAGCCGATATCCCTCAAGGGGCGCCCCTTACCCCCCCTTATATAGTCTTGGGAGGTGGGTTTACAAATCGGAAACCCTATCTTACTCTAAGTCGGTTTCCTCAATCTTACCAAACTATGACTATGAGCCGTTGCCTTATCTAATCGGCAACGTAATACCCAAGTCGTAGTTGGTTTACATATTTGGTAGGCACAACCTATCCCTATCTCCAGTCGGATAAGCTTGCCATGTGGATACCCGATTGCCATAATCTCCACACGAATGTTACTATCTTGACAACCTATACTATTCTATTTTCCTTTTGTGCAGCCTCAGTCGGCGGCATCAAATAACCCTAGTAATGACCACGTAGGTTGGGCGCCGTGGCCACCTCGGTAATTTTCTTTGAACAATTGTAATTGTGGACTATCTACTGTGAACTACTATGTTTTCTTTGAATTTCGTTTGCGAATTGTGGACTACGTACTGTGAACTACTATGTTTATGTGTTGTGGATTGTGACTGTGACTACGATTGTGGATTATATTTATGTCTTGTGGATTGTGAATTATGGCTAAGCTGTTGTGATTGTGGTTGTCGATGTGGTTATGCTGATTGGGGATGTGGAATGATGCTTATGGGGTGTTGGAATGATTGGGGTTGTGAATGTGATGTATATTTTGAAAATTTGTGAAATATGCGGCGAACAAATAAAACAGGGTTAAAATTGTCACTTTGCCGAGTGTAACACTCGGCAAAGAGGTCCTTTGCCGAGTGCAATGGCCAAAACACTCAGCAAAGAGGGCAAGCGGGGATTCTCGGGAACCCTCTTTGCCGAGTACCCAAACTTCGCGAGAGCTGTGACAAAAGCACTCGGCGAAAATTCCCTTCGCCGAGTGTTTTTGCCAAAGCACTCGGCGAAGTTTTCAATTTCACCGAGAGCATTTGTAAAAACACTCGGCGAAGTTCCCTTATCGCCGAGTGTTTTTGATGGCACTTGGCAAATGAGAACTTCGCCGAGTGTTTTTTTGCTGGCACTCGGCAAAATTTTTCGTCACCGTATACCCAACCTAACGTGTACTTATTTTTGCCGAATGTCGAAGGGACACTCAGCGAAGATTTTGCCGAGTGCCCGATGGAAACCACTCGGCAAAAAGCTCTTTGCCGATCCAAAGTTCACCGTGTGAGCTATGCCGAGTGCAACACTCGGTGAAGTGTTCGTCGAGTGTTTAACAGCCTTCGCCGAGTGTCCCAGGCACTTGGCAAAAAGGGGATTTCTCGTAGTGATGAATGAAATATATTGATAAAATCATTTTTTTGCCTCGACTTAATAACTACCATGAAAACCAAACATTTTTTCAAACGGTCAAAAATGCTTTGTTTATAAGTGGGTGAGGACTGCCCACCTCTAACCAAAGTCCTAAATAAATCATTTTCGCATGTGATTTCACACCAGTGTGTGAAAGTCATATACATTTTTTTAAGATTTTCATCTACGAAAATCGATTTATAGATAGTTAAGCTACACCGTTTGCTTCATCACTTGTACAAATATTTCTTGGCGCTAGAAAAACATCTGTTCCTCATTCGTACATCAGGAACAAATCAAAACCGAGATAGCACGATCCAGATTTCAGCAGTAGAGCAAATTAATTAAATGTTCAACGAGCAAAATGCATCAAACAACCATTACTGGAGAAAGCCACACTAGTCCTGGTTAGTAACCCTCAGTAGTCCCGGTTGTCAAACTGGGACTACGAATCCGAGACTAGAGATGGGCGACCTCTAGTCCCGATTAAATAACCGGGACTAGAGATGGGCGACCTCTAGTCCCGGTTAAATAACCGGGACTAGAGATGTATTTTAGTCCGGTTGGAGCCACCAACCGGGACTAAAGATGACGAGAGCCACGTGGCCGGCTCCGCCATCTTTAGTCCCGGTTGGTGACTCCAACCGGGACTAAAATTTTTTATTTTTTTAATTTGCCCTTTCTACAGCGATCTTGCTACATATATATATATATATTACACACATATATTATATTACACATATACATATATATGCAACATGCATATATATATAAATATATAATTTACACACATTTAAATGAACTTAAGAAAGGAAATATACATATATTACCAAAATATGTACAATATTCATACATGTTTCCTAGCTAGCTTATAAAAAATTGTCTCTAAACTACTTTGCTTTGGATGGAGTGGTTTGGCTACTAAAACTAATGAAGAACTCCCCCGCGGGATCAACGACCTGCTCGTTAATAAATCTAATCAATTATTCCCGAGCGGCTTGTATGAAAGTCTCGTGGGGGAGGTCATCTCTTACTCGCATAAGATGTCATTAATTAGAATAAACAAGAAATAAATATATAAAGTGAATAAGAAATCGAGACGTAATGTATGAATTGCTGTTATACATACATCTAGATCATCGACAGTTTTAACTTCGGTCACAAAGCGGTGAATGTAGTCGCGGACGTAATATCCACATAGGTTGGTGCCTTGCGTTTTTGCACACTAAAAGAGAAACGACGACAAATTTAATATGCATTTCATATTTTAGAGCATAATAATGATTCAATTCAAATTAGGAGCAGGCATGTTACTCACTGGAAACTTCATCCGCACAGAGAGCTTATCTTTCCAATTTCCACGAACAGTGACCCGAAGTCGTTCCCATGCCCTACGTGCAATTGAAATTAATTATCCGAGAACCGCATATATGCAATAGAAAGTAAGATGACATTACCTGTTAAACAGTTCAAATATCTTGGAGTACGTGGACTCTGGTTTATCCATTGAGTCAAAGACATGGATCTTCAACTGACCCATGTCAAGTACTAACAGAATCCAGTGGAATCTGCAAATTGGTTTAGATGACACATATGAAACTTTATGTATGCATGGGATTGAAATTAGTTCGGAAAGAAAGAAAAAACTTACGCAGTATTGTAGGGCAGAAGGATGAAGGACCGGAAGTGCTGCTTCACAAGCGCGTTGTATATGTTGTCCATGGTGTCATTAGGAAACTGATCAAACAATGAGCCGTTGATTTTGCGTGGATCCATGAATCCATGCTTGGTGCATCCGTGCTTGTTGTAGTATTGGATCGCCATTCTACAACGGTTAAAAAGAATTTTAGTCAGCTAAATTCAAGGAGGTAAGAAATGAAATAACAGGGCGATACTTACAAAACCCACGCGGTTAGAAGTGAGACGTCGAGGGCATCAAGATGGTATAGGTCGAATATATCTTCGAATCGGCGATAGAGGTAGTCACATCCATTAAAGAAGTAGTCAATTGAATATTTGCATGTTATCATGTCTTCACCCTTGCTGGATCGTTGCATATACCACTGATGGAAGCGGTACATCTGAGTTGGAAGCCTTTTCACTTGATCCGGCTTGACGAGAGGCTTTCCAAGTTTGAACTTGTATTTAAGCGGAGCCTTCGCCAGGGGTGTACGCCCGTGTAATTGATCCATATTAATTCCAGCTTCTTCCATGAATTGTCTTAAATCGGTTCTAATATTTGGAATCGTGCTTTGAACTCCGGAGGCTTCAGTGGCTGCATGCTAAGCTGAGGTACATCTTTGCCTGCTTTCTTCGCCCTGCCAGCAGCCTTCCGAATAGTCCGGACGTAGTCGGACTACGGTTCAGTTTGCGGTTTAGCTTGGGCCCTAACTTCACCTTGGATGGCCTCGCGCAGCTCGTCATCGATCTTCTCATAGGAAAGCTTTGGTGTGGGTGGCAGCGTCTTCTCAATTCTCTGAGTCTTTCTTGGACGACCGCTTGTTATTGACGGCGCGCTCTTTGATGATGACCGTTTAGGAGTCGGTGCTCGTTGTGGCGCGGAGGAGGGTTGGAAGGCGGTGGAGTTGGAGACGGCCATTTAGGAGTCGGTGCTCGTGGAGGCGGAGGCGGCGAAGGAGGTGGAGGAGACGGCCCACGTGGAGGCGAGGCGGTGGAACGATAGGAGACGCGTTC
Source organism: Oryza australiensis (assembly GCA_019925245.2). Taxonomy (NCBI): domain Eukaryota; kingdom Viridiplantae; phylum Streptophyta; class Magnoliopsida; order Poales; family Poaceae; genus Oryza; species Oryza australiensis. The sequence goes on along the minus strand of JAIFGZ020000160.1, from coordinate 1,242,274 downwards.
GTCAGGGAATTTTATGAAGATCTTCCTCCGAGACAAATATTCCATGAGCCATTTCTCCTAGCGTCGTCTCCCCGTCTCCTCCAGGGATATCCAGCTCCAGGATCTTCAAAGCCGCGTTCCACTGTTCAATTTCAACCTTCGAGTACGAAGGTGGAACGGGCCGAGTGGTAGGTGCCATCTCGGGCTCTTGGAATAGCCATGCCCGACGCGACACTTCGAAGATTGCTTATTAGTTAGTAATGAATGTTGATGGACAAGTTATTCAAGAAAATATACGTACAACATAAAAGTATAAACATACCTTTATTGTTATGTCTTTCGGCGGGATGTGCGGCTCACACGAGGTCCGTGTGTGATGTCATTCACGGGGCATGGCGGACCCGGTTGAGCTTGTGGGGCCGGCTCGCCTTCATTTCCGATGAGCGCAGCGCAGTTCTGCTGCCTTTGTTGGAGTTTTGCGGTTGTTCTTGGATCCAGTGTTGGCTAACCCATCGGCTCCGCTCCTCGGCCAACCTTAGGGCCAGCCTTTCATCGACAATCGATCGATCTACGAGAACTTCATTTCCATCTCGGCGAATCTAGCATCATTCTCTCGCTTTGACCTCATTCGGCTCCTGTATGTGTCGACGTCAGCTTGGAACCCATATTTCCACGGGACAACGCCTTTTCCTCGCGTACGCCCCGGGTGCTCTGGGTTTTGGAGGACGAGCGTTAGCTTGTCTTTCTCTCTATCGGGCTGAACGCGTCCGAGAACCGGTATGCACCGCGTCCTCTAACCTCTGTCCGGCTTGAATTTCATCACCAAAGATCAACTGTGCCATCGACGGGATTAAGTGAGCCGCCGTGAGCATAGAACCGTTCTTTGATCATTACGGCCGTTCTTTGTGCACGGAACGATATCCGTGCTTCTAGGTCGGCTTCCATTTTTTCATTTCTCCATTGCTTTTTTATAGCCGCTTGACCCAAGCTTGTGATGGTATTTCCTTTTGGCTGCATTGGCCTTGTTCTTTTCTATGATAGCTTGCGCTTCTTCACGGTCTTGTGCTCAACAAAAGCATCCCAATGATCTCTGAGCTTTGGGAACTTGTCAAAGTTTGGTGTCCGGCCCTTCGGATATATTTCTTGTGTAATTGTTTCTTGTAGTTCTGAAGAGCTCGCCATTTTCTTCGGCGTCCATTCCTTGACCCTTGCACGATTCGAGTGCAGGATGGTGAACGTCTGCGAGCATTGTCGTCCACAACATCTCTTTCTCCGAGTGCGGAAGATAGCTCGCTCCTCTCCTCCTTTGGTTGACCGCCTCCGGTTTGGCAACTCTTACGGGCAGGTGATCCCTCACCACCCATCCGGCTGTGTGCCACAAACTTCCTTGCGGCGTCCTGCAGGGCAATTGGTCGGCCGTCGGGTGCCATCTCCGTTATGACATGTCGACCCTCTATTTTGTCGAAACTTGGTTTCGGCAATATATTTTCGGGGTCGCAGTCGAGATCGCCAAGCACAATGGGTTAGAAGAAGAAGAAGGTTTAGACAGGTTCGGGCCCTCTCGTGAGGTAATACCCTACTCTGTTTCGGTGGATTCGATCCGCCGAGTGTCTTTATTGATCTCGTGATCTAAAGCTCTTGCTTATGAAGTCGTATCTAGAATCTAACCTCGATCAAGTCTAAGATATCCCTCAAGGGACGCCCCTTACCCCCTTATATAGTCTTGGGAGGAAGGGTTTACAAGTCGGAAACCCTATCTTATTCTAGGTTGGTTTCCTCAATCTTACCAAACCGTGACTATAGGCCGATTGCCTTATCTCTATCGGCAACCGTAACACCTAAGTCAAGTTCGGCTTATAGATATAGCGGGCGCAATCTATCCCTACCTCCGATCGGATAAGCTTGCCATGTGGATACCCGATTGCCACAATCTCCACAGTAGCCCCGAGTCCTTTTCGATCGACGAGACAACTCGCTTCAGACCAAAGCAGCACTCAACCAAAAAATCTCTTTGACCGAGTGCTTTTGGCGCCGAGTGATTCCATCATCTCTGCTGAATCTTCAGAGTGGCTCCAAAGGCGTGAAGGGCTGGAAAAATATACATAAAAATTCTCAAAAATAAATATCTAGGTGCATCTCTGATGCACCTAATTATAGGTGTAGCCCCGACTATGTGGTTAGTCAAAAATAGACTAAGCATATAGTCAAGAACTATATAAAAATTATTCTCATGTAGATGCCTAGCTCATGCTAAAGCAATCATAGAAATCTCATTACTCATCAAGTTCATATTCAACCGAGTGAATTTGCCCGAGTCATCTCGAACAAATAATTCAATCATCCCTCATGGGTAAAAACACTCGGTAAACTCTTGCTCAACCGAGTAGATTCGCCCGAGTAATCCCGGAATAATAACTCAATCAACCTAGCGGGTAAAAACTTGGTAAGCTCATGCTTATCCGAGTAGATCTGCCCGAGTCATCCGGAACAAATACTTTAATCATCCCTCATGGGAAAATAAGTTCTTTCAATCATATGAAAAATATGACCAAGTTATTAAACGGCTTTTGCCATAATCTGGTCTCAATCTTATAAAGATCTTCACCAAGGTGGAAAACAAACAGCATCGGCAAGATTACCCGACCAAATGCTTTGAAAAACCAAACAGCCCTTGTTCACCAAGGTGGCTATAAAAACTTCTGCTTGTTGGTCACCTTCCAAATTGCATCGTGCCAACTTCTCATGAAGTCGAGCAAACGCGGTATGGAAGGATCTTTTAAAGGTATTGGGCACTCGGACACGCGCATATTGCCGGGGCAAATCTGCTTAAGCTCATCCGCTTAAGTCCCTAAGGACACGTATCGGACCACACCTTAGCTGGGCCGTAGATTTTCTTATGGGCTCGGCCCACTCACCGAAAAACCTAGCGCAACCCTCAAATCTTTCTTTATAAAGACACGAGGTCGTCCCGCCTCTTCATCTTCCAAAAATTCCCCTTCTCGCAATCTTGCTCATCGGTTCATCGCGGAGAACCCTAGGCTTGCGCGCTCCTCAGTCCATCCGCCAAGAAGCTTGCTTGCCGCGACAACTAGCTCCTGCGGCCAAAACTCCCACATCTATCGCCCAAGATCTAACCTTTCTCGACGGATCCGCTCCCCAACAACCTCGCTCTCATGGCGGAAGAAAAGAGGATTCCGTTCGACCAATGGGCCACCTCGGACGTGAGGAAGTACACCCTCAAGGAGATGGTGAAGCACGGCGTGCTTCCGCCCAAGGAACTTGTGGGATGGCGCCGGCGGCGGGGAGGACTTCCGACCCCAAACACCGGTGAGCTCGTTGTCTTTACCTCCTTTTTCTATTGCGGATTCAGTCTTCCCACCTCCGAATTCTTTCGGGGCTCTTGAATTACTATGGTCTTCACATCTACCATCGAACCCCAACTCGATGCTTCACATAGCACTCTTCATTCATGTGTGTGAAGCCTTCCTTGGCATTCTTCCTCACTTCAATCATTCCGTCGTATGTTCTACAGAAACCCCATCCGAACAAGGACCATCCTTGTGTCGTTGGCGGGCAGCTTCCGGCTCGCGGATCTCTCGCAAAGACTACTTCTCTCTCCCCTTGAAATCCTCGAACAAAGGCGCACGCGAGGTTCTACATCGGCAATCTTGAACCCGGCCTTCCTGCCTTTGTCGGTCTTCCTCCTGTCCCCAAACCATCTTGGAGCACCATCCCGGTAGCCCAAGAATGGGATGAAGCCAACGATCTGCTCGCGAAGATCACGGCGATGAAGAGAGGAACCTTCGTGGGGAACAAATCACTCGGCACTTCATCAGGTGCCGGCGCGCCGATCAAGGAGCGGTCGAAGCCGGCCTTGAGTACGAAGGCGGAACAGACCAATCGGGAGGACCCGGATCCACTCACATACGAGATCACGAAGATCCGGATGTATAAACTCTTTTCATCCGGAATCTCGGTCGAGCGGGCCCTCATTCCTGTCCTTCCATTCGGCATCCACCGACCCCTCCTCCGGTAAGCCGATCGGATGCTTCATAGTATCTTTCGATCTTGACGTCTTGCCGTTTAATGTTGCACTTTCCCTTTTACGCGAGAAACGCCTCTATCACCTCCAAGCCATATAAGATGGCTCATGATGACCAGCGCGTCGCCCACAACAAGCCGGGGCGGGATAAAAATCAAGCGATCCGGTCGGGAAGCGGGCGGCGCCGAGTGAGGACTCGAACAAGCGCGCAAGCAAAGGCGGCGATCATCGAGGACTCGGATGACGACGTCCCGGCTCCTCCGGTCGAGACCCCGCCTCTAAGGCGATCGCCGCGGACTTGCACCAAAATCCGCCGATCAACCGGGTAAGCTCAAAACCAAAGTCCTGAGCTCTTTCGTAGAAAACTTTTCTTTATCTTGTTGTATTTATTTGTGCGGAAGCCCCGGATATAGATCCTGTCGGAGGGTTGAAGGGCCGACCCGGCCGCTGCTCCCGAAGCGCCAAGGCCGTCGAGCCAAAACCCGGAGCCCGCAACCAAGTGCGAGCGTTCCGGAGAAGCACCCTTCTCCTCGAAGGAGAGCGCCCCCGAGGGAAGAGCCCCGACGTCCGGCGGGATATCCCGACCGGAGACCCGGTCGGTGCGGGAACCCTCGGGCTGTGGCCGCGCCCTCGGCGAGGGTCACTCGGCACATAGCCGAAGAAGAAGAAGGGCCCGGCTGCCCCACCTAGGCGGCGACCGCAAACCGGTGAGACTTGCTTGAACTTTCCTTTGTTCTTTCAATTTTGAATCTTTCATGTCTTCATTGGTTTTTCTTGTTTGCCGGCCACGGTAGAAGAGATCCCAGTTACGGTCTTCGAGACACAGGTTCCTCCACGTCGAATCGAGTGGCGGGACTCGGAAGGCGAGAGACGGGCATCATCCTCGACCGGCGGGCTGAAAAGGATGAAAGGGATGCCCTCGTCGAGAGCCGAGCACGAGGCGACCCGACTGCTCAACGTAAGCCTTCATCTTTCTTTTTGATTATATCTTCGTTATCCTTGATCGATCATCCTTACGCCCGCATGCGAAAGAATATTGCCGCTCAATGGCAAAATCCGAGTGTCTTGGAAAAGGCGGTGCCTCACTTAAACTCCTTGGAGGACGTTCGGCGACAGTGAAGGTCACTCGGGAGGAGGCCGCTTCAAGGGAGGCCGCTTTAGGAGGGAGATCTCGAGCCGGGAAGCGAACCTCGACCTCCGCGGATCAATCGGAAGTAAGCTGCCTCTCCCGCTTCATCATGATTCTTTTGTTGATCTTGTCTATTGATAATCCTCTTTTGTTGTAGAAAATTCTTGAGGTCCACTCGCTTCAAGTCCAGGTGGAGCGGTCAACCTTGACAAGGCCGAAATGGAGGCCGAATTTGAAGGTAACCTTCTTTGAAGTTGAATCTCATGTCTTGCTTCATTCCCGAGTGCTTTGAACGATCGGAACTCCATGCGGCTTATAAGATGAAGACCCGAGCCCAGTATGACGTCTTACTCGGGCGGATCAAATCCAGCGACGAGATACGGGAAGAGGTCGCCAATGCCGCCACGCCGATCTTGGCAGCCTTGTTTGATCAAGGGGTTGGGGCCAGCTCGGCTGGGCCAATTGAGATCTTCGACAAGCTCAGGCTGGCTCCCGAGCGATATCTAAAACATCATCCGAAGCGGCCAACATGGGGGCTGGTCGGCTCTTGCACGAGACCAAGTCCCTCTACCCAGTGGATATTCATTCAATCGGGAGGGCTTCGCGAGGGGACAACAGCCGAGGCCTTAGATATGCTCGGCGAGGCGCAAGAGGCGGCGAAGAAGATCTCTTTAGATGTAGTAAACAATTTTAAACTACGAACTGTATTTTGACTTTGCTTTATGAATGTCATGTAATCGTAACACTCTTGTCATGAAATCTTTGTGCCTATTTTTAGTTTATTTATGTCAATGCCTTGATTCGAGCCTTTGCGTGAAATTTCTTAAGTAGTTTTCGTCATTTGTCACCAAGCCTAGGCTCGATTAGGTCATCGGAAAACTCTCGGTCCTTAGACACGAGCTCGAGTCGAAGGACATTAAACAATGATAAACCAAATTATGCACAAAAATTTGACGAGAGAAAATTCGAGCTTTATTGATATGTGTATCGGCCCCATTGCTAGCTCAAGAAGTCATCTTGCTTGAGGTTGGCAGTCAAGGAAAACATGAGGCCTTAGCCAAATTAGGCGTAAAACCGCCGAAGATGTTCGATGTTCCGGGAGTTCTCCACCATAGACCCGTCCTCGCGCTTTGCCGGAGGCACCGGGCCGAGTCACTTCGGCGATTATATAGGGTCCTTCCCATAAGGAGATAACTTGTGTCGGTCTTTGGTGAGTACGGATCTTGCGTAGGACCGGTCGCCAACAATGGCTCGTGCTCGCACGTTGCGGCTGTGGTATCTTCCGAGCCCTTGAAGGTATTTGGCCGATTGGATGAGGGCTGCCTCGCGGGCCTCTTCCAATCGGGTGAGGTCATCCACTCGGTCGATGTCGTAGCGTTCATCGTTGAAGCTGCGGACCGGAGGGACTCAAACTCCATCTCATTTGGCAACATGGCTTACGCGCCATAGACCGAAAAGAAAGGAGTTTGGCCGGTGGCCGCTGGGTGTAGTTCGCGCGACCATAGGACCGAGGGAAGTTCTTGGACCCACTTGCCGGCGTAAGGGCTTAGCCGGTCGAAGACGCGAGCCTTGATGCCTTGAAGAACCATGCCGTTTGCTCGCTCGACTTGCCCATTGCTTTTGGGATGAGCTGCGTGCGTAGCGAATCTTGATTCCGAAGTCTTCGCAGAATTCCTTGAAGATGCCTCCGTGAATTGAGTCCCATTATCGGTTATGATTACGTTTGGGGCGAAGCGGTGCACGATGTTGAGGAAAAATCCCGTGCTTTGTCGGCGGTGATTGTGGCAATCGGCTTGGCTTCAATCCACTTGGAGAACTTGTCGATTGCGACGAAGAGGTGTGTGAAACCTCCTGGAGCTTTTTGAAGGGGCCAACCATGTCCGGCCCCATACGCGCGAACGGCCGGGAAGTGGGATTGTTTGAAGCTCTGGGCCGGGACATGGCTTTGTCGGGCAAAAGAACGCAGCCTTGCGGGTTCTTACGACTTTATCCGCGTCGGAGACCGTGGTAAACCGAAAAATCCTTGTCCGTAAGCTTTGCCGACTAGAGTGCGTGCCGCCGCGTGGCTTCCGCATATGCCCGAGTGGATATCTTGGAGTAATTGTTTCCCTTCTTCGGTGTGATGCACCTCATTAGAATTCCGAGAGGGCTTCTCTTGTATAAATCGGAGTCGACCATGACGTACGCTTGGCAACGACGCCGGACGCGTTACGCTTCATCCCGGTCATCCGGCGGCTCTTGCTTGAGTTAAGAATTTGATGAGCGGCGTCCTCCCGGTCGGTATCGATCATGGTGACTTCGTTCGTGGTTTGCTCGTTGGGAGCTGTCTTTGCCGTGACGGTTGGCTCGTAGAGATGTTCGACAAAGACATGCATCGGGCGGCTTCGCGCTTAGATCCGAGCTGTGCTAGCTCATCGGCGGCTTCGTTGTTATGTCTCGGGACATGTGAGAGTTCGAGTCCGTCAAACTTGTCCTCAAGCTTGCGGACCTCTTGTCAGTGAGGCCTCCATAGTGTCGTTTAAGCAAGACCGAGTCTTTCATCACTTGATTGACGACCGGGAGTCGCCTTTCACAATAAGTCGACGAATCCCGAGTGAGGCGCAAGGCGCGATCCATGTAAGAGAGCTTCGTATTCGGCGACGTTGTGTGAGGCGGAGAGTGGAGGTGAAGGGCATATCTTAGCCTTTCCCCGGTCGGGGAGATCGGCACAACTCCTGCTCCCAAGCCGGTGATCCTCTTGGATCCGTCGAAGTGCATGGTCCGGTGTTGGAGGTCTTCCCGAGTACGTGTTCTTCTTTGTTCATCCACTCGGCCGGGAAGTCCGCTAAGGCTTGTGACTTAATGGACGTCACAGGCTTAAAAGTTAAGTCCAGCGGCATCGGTTCCAAGGCCCACTTGCGTGCGCCCGGTTGCCTCGCGGTTGTGGACGACGTCGCCGAGTGGAAAGAGGTGATGACGGTGACCGAGTGACCACTGAAAGTAGTGTGCCAATTTCCTCGTGGTTATTAGAACACCATAAAGCAATTTTTGTACACAGGGATATCGGATTTTGGCTCCCAATACTTACAGACAAAGTAAATTGGTCTTTGAATCTTAGGCCCGTCCTTCTTCTTCTCGTTCAACCACAAGTACCGTGTGACCACTTGGTGAGTGGGTGAGGCGTACGGCAAGAGGGTTCTGGGGGTGAGGTGAAGCCGGGACGGGTGGCGTGGTAAGGAATTCTTTGAAATCTTCAAAGGCCTTGTCGGCTCTACGTGGCCCACTTTGGAAGTCGTCTGTCTTTTTCAGCGATCGAAGAAGGGCATGCCTCGTTCGCCGAGTCGGGATATGAAACGGCTTAGCGCCGCCATGCGGCCGGTGAGCTTTTGGACGTCTTTCGATTACTCGGGGCTTCATGTTTAAGATGGCGTTGATCTTTTAGGTTTGCTTCAATGCCGCGATGTGATACCATGAAGCCGAGCGGTTGCCGATGGGGCGCCGAAGGTGCACTTCTCGGGTTCAACTTCATTCGAAGGCCGGATGTTTGCAAAGGTTTCTTCTAAGTCGGCGATCGGGTCTTCTTTACGCTTGGTCTTGATGACAACATCGTCGACATAAGCTTCAACGTTTTTGCCGATCTGCGTCTAGAAGCATCTTTGGATCATCCGTTGGTATGTAGCTCAGACGTTCTTCGAGCCGAAAGGCATGGTGATGTGATAGGCCCGAACGGCGTGATGAAAGATGTCTTCAAGCGGTCGGATTCTTTGGACTGATGCAGTGATAGCCGAGTAACAATCCAAGAAACTCGGGAGTTCGCAACCAGGGTTGAGTCGACGACTTGGTCGATGCGAGGCAGCCGAGCGGATCTTTGGGGCGGCTTTGTTGAGGTCGGTGTAATCGCGCACATGCGCCATTGCCCGTCTTCTTGCGGACCAAGGCTGGATTGGCTAGCCGGTCGGGATGAAGGACTTCTTTAATGAAGCCGGCAGCCAAGAGCTTTGCAAGTTCTTCTTTGATCGCGTCTTTTCGATCTGTGCGAACTGCGTAATCGTTGTTTTATTGGTTTGGCGTCATCTTTGACGTTCAAAGAGTGCTCGATCACCTCCCTAGGAATTCCGGGCATATCGGATGGTTTCCAAGCAAAAACATCTTTATTATTTTGGAGGAAGGTGACGAGCGCGCTTTCCTATTTAGGATCTAGGTGGCGCCGATTACGGCGGTTTTGGAGGGATCGGACGAATCAAGGGAGATCTTCTTGGTCTTGGCGTCGCCGGATCTGATTTGGCTATCTTCTTCGCGGGGACTTCGCCCTGCGAAGTTGATGCAGCCAATCGGACTTCTTGTTGGCCACGTAATCTCTCGCGAGATTGGGCCATGTCGCAGCTCTCCTTGTCGCGAGTGAAGGCTTGCTTCACGTCGGCTGCGAAGAGTGATGACGCCGTTGGGACCCGGCATCTTCATGCAAAGATAAGTGTAGTGAGGATCGCCATGAACTTGGCAAGCGCAGGCCTTCCGATGATGGCATGATATGCCGTTTAAGTCGGCCACCTCGAAGGTGACGTTCTCCGTTCGGAAATTCTCTCGGGCTCCGAAAGTGAGGGAGAGAGATATGCCAGTGGTGTTGAAGATAGCCCGGGATAACTCCGTGGAAGGGCTGAGCTTGCTTTGAGTTCGGCCCTCGGGATGCGCATTTCGTCCATAGTCTTGGCAAACGGGATGTTGAGGGCGCTGCCCCGTCGATGAGGACGCGCTTAAGCTGATGTTGCGGACTACGGGGTCCGGGGCGAGTGGATAGCGTCCGGATGGACCACTCGGTCGGGGATGATCCGGCGGTCAAAGGTGATGGCCACCTCCGACCATCGCGAGATATTGAGGACTTCGGGTTGAGCCGCGTTGACCTCCGGTCGGTTAGCTTGTTTCCTCTTGGATTCATAAGCTAACGGGCCCCGAAGATGTGGTTGAGCTCCCCAGCTGGATCTTGAAAAGGTTCGGCATTTTCAGCCGTGTTGTTCTTCTTGGCGCCGGACGGGCCAGCCTCGTCGATCGGCTCCTTGTTGAGCTGCGCCGCGTGCTCAGCTTGCTTGTAGATAAGCGATCCTTTGCCGCGTGCTTGTGATTCGGATGGTGGGTGCCTTTGGGCGTTCATGATGGCGTCATAGGCGGCGACTCGGGGACGGCGTTGAGTATTGGAGGTTGCGGCCACGGTCTTCGGATCGGCGCTTGCGATCTTTCGGGCCACAGTTGCTGTTGTTGCCGCCATCCTTCTTAGGATTTCGGCTTCCTCCCGCTTGCTTGTCCTCTCTTGTCGGGCCGGTCTTGACGGGCGGCCTTGATGGCGTCGTTTGATTTGGCGTATGAATTCGCCGTCTCAAACATCGCTTCACCGTCTTCGGTGGCTTGCGTCGAACTTGCCGATAAGCGGCTCATCACGGACTCCCTTACGGAAGGCGGCGATGATGATGTCATCGGTGATGTTCGGGATCTTGTTGCGCTTCTCGGAGAAGCGACGAATGTAATCCTTGAGAGGCTCGTCCGGCTCACGGATGACATTGTAAGGTCGAAGTGCGTGCCGGGCCTCTCGAAGGTGCCTTAGAAGTTGGCGATGAAGTGGTCCCTCGGCTCGCTCCACGAGCCGATTGAGCCTCTTGGCGGTTTGGTGAGCCAATTTCGGCCGAGTTTGCGAGGGCCACGGGCGGAGTAGTTCGCCATGGCTTTGTTGTCGCCACTGCGGCTCGGATGGCAAGGGTATATACGATTAACCAAGATTCGGGGTCGGTTTGCCATCGTACCTTTCTATCCCGGTGGGCTTAAAGCCACTCGGCCAATGCACTCGGCGAAGCTCCCGAGTGAAGGCCGGTACTCCATCGTCGCCGCTATCGGGTGATCCCCTCCGATCTTCTGAGTGCGACGGTCGCGCTCTTGGTAGCGGCGGTCGAGACCTCCGCGAGATCACTCGGCGGGGTCTTACGTTAGTGTTGGGTAGCTGGAGGCTGTGCGGTGGACTCGGTGGTGGACGGGTGGACGTCCATGTCGTTTGCGGCGGGAGTCGGCCGTCTGCTCTTGGTGCCTTGGCATGGACTCGGGAGGCGGGCCTCTTGGCCTAGTTGACGGCGAGCGGCTCGAGCCTCTGTAGTCTCCCGACCTTAGGGGTGGGAGCCGGCTCTTGTCGGCGTTTCGGCCACGGATTCGGTCGGCCTTCTTGCCGAAGGGTGGGAGGGCCATTAGCCGTGGCGACAACGATGGTCTTGATCTTATCCGATATAGGAGTCACGTTGGCGGAGCCGTCTCCATGACGGTATCCAAGAGCGTGAGTGCGGCGGCGACGTTACTGTGCGTAGCGTGGAAGACATTGGTGTTGCGAACCCGTGTTTGGAGGATGGCCTCCAGGCGGTCGTCCAGGCACGCGATCCCTTCCTTTTATCGCCCTCGTCTTTGCGTTGTTTGTCTTCTTGGTGTCTTGCGTTCAAGCTCCACTCCAGCTCGCTCCTCTTGGCAAGCCTTCACGGCCATGGCTGAGTCGGACTCATCGGCTCGGCCATGAGGACGTCAGCACTTCGGCTCGATCCATATGGCGGTCGAGTTGTCGGCTTCGTCGGAGGATGCCGTAGAGATTGTCGGCGGCGGAGCTGAGGTATCCGTTGAGCTCGAAGATGAACAGGAGCCAAAGGACGGGAGGATGACAGCGACCTCCCTTGATCTGGGTAACCCGGATCTGGATCGTTCCGGTCAGTCGGAGCTTGGGGATCGGGCTCTTCCGAGTGGATCCTCGCCAACTCGGGAAAGCGGTTGATTGTAGATCTTGGCGACGTTTGGTAACCCAAACGGCACCGAAAGGTCTTCAGCCGAGTAGATTGCTTCCGTCGGGAGGCAAGAAGATTGGCGCAGATCTCGGCGGTATTCGGTAATCCGAATGGCGCCGAGTGAAATCCGTCGTCGGAGAAGGTGGATCGCATCTTGGTCTTCAAGATGTTGTCGAAGATCTCGGCGCTGTTGGAGAGCCCGAACGGCGCCGAGTAGGTTGTTCCCTCCGACTGGTTCGAATCCGAGTCGAGGAGGAGTCGCCGGCGAAGTTGGCGGCGAAGTCGCCGAGTCTTGAAGGAGATCCCATCACGCTTGTCGGTGAGATTGTTGAAGAAGTCTCGACGCGCGGCCCCCTACAGCGCGCCAAGCCGTCGAAACTTGGTTTCGGCAATATATTTTCAAGGGTCGCAGTCGAGATCGCCAAGCACAATGGGTTAGAAGAAGAAGAAGGTTTAGACAGGTTCGGGCCCTCTCGTGAGGTAATACCCTACTCTGTTTCGGTGGATTCGATCCGTCGAGTGTCTTTATTGATCTCGTGATCTAAAGCTCTTGCTTATGAAGTCGTATCTAGAATCTAACCTCGATCAAGTCTAAGATATCCCTCAAGGGACGCCCCTTACCCCCCTTATATAGTCTTGGGAGGAAGGGTTTACAAGTCGGAAACCCTATCTTATTCTAGGTTGGTTTCCTCAATCTTACCAAACCGTGACTATAGGCCGATTGCCTTATCTCTATCGGCAACCGTAACACCTAAGTCAAGTTCGGCTTACGATATAGCGGCGCAATCTATCCCTACCTCCGGTCGGATAAGCTTGCCATGTGGATACCCGATGCCACAATCTCCACAATTTTCTTGCTTAGGCCGCGTGGCCTCTTTCGTCCGGCGGAGGCGGAGGCGGAGCCCTCATTCCCTCCTCGTTCCTCGCTCGTCTCCCCCTCGTTCCCTCCTCGTTGAGGTATGCGATCTCGGATCTTCGTGTCCCTCCTCGTTGTAAAACTCGTTCCTCGTGCGATCTCATCAAGGAGAAACTTTCCTCGTCACGATCTGCCATTTGATTATTGTGGGTTGAGGACTTAATCAAAGAATTCTGAAAAAAATTATTCGGTTAATACATGTATCAATTATTCAGAATATCATGTATGTCTACGTAAAAAGACAAAAAAGAAGAAGATGGAAAAAATAGAAGAAATCGAGACGGACACTAGATCCAATTGTACACATCCACAATGGTGATATTTTTCGAAGTCACTTCTGGATTACATCCACACCGAACGACCGAACAACCGAACGACCGAATGACCAAACGAACGACCGACCATTCGTTCAATCTATCGTTCACGTCTCCGTTCGTTCGGATCCTTAACCCCAACCCTAACCCTAAACTATCATTTGTTCACGTCCGTTCGTTCGGACCCTTAACCCTAACCCTAACCCAAATCCTAAACTATCGTCCGTTCGTTCTAACGTTCGTTGACGTCCGTGAGTAAGATCATCTGGAGGAGAGGAGAGAAAGAGAGGAGAATGATGTGAGGGATATAAGGTGGAGATGAGAGGAAGTGGAGAGGAGAGGAGAGAGAGAGGACGTTGCATGCCTATGTACGTTGTAACGACCGAACGAACGACTGTGGAGATTGTGGCAATCGGGTATCCACATGGCAAGCTTATCCGATTGGAGGTAGGGATAGATTGCGCCGCTATATCTCGTAAGTCGAACTTGACTTAGGTGTTACGGTTGCCGATAGAGATAAGGCAATCGGCCTATAGTCACGGTTTGGTAAGATTGAGGAAACCAACTTAGAATAAGATAGGGTTTTCGACTTGTAAACCCTTCCTCCCAAGACTATATAAGGGGGTAAGGGGCGTCCCTTGAGGGATATCCTAGACTCGATCAGAGATTAGATTCTAGATAAGACCTCATAAGCGAGAGCTTTAGATCACGAGATCAATAAAGACACTCGGCGGATCGAATCCACCGAAACAGAGTAGGGTATTACCTCTCGAGAGGGCCTGAACCTGTCTAAACCTTCTTCTTCTTCTAACCCATTGTGCTTGGCGATCTTGACTGCGACCCCATAAAATATATTGCCGAAACCAAGTTTCGGCGGTTGCGCGCTGTAGGGGGGCGCGCGTCGAGACTTCTTCAACAATCTCGCCGACAAGCGTGATGGGATCTCCTTCAAGACTCGGAGACTTCGCCGCCAACTTCGCCGGCGACTCCTCCCTCGACTCGGATTCGAACCAGCCGGAGGGAACAACCTACTCGGCGCCGTTCGGGCTCTCCAACAGCGCGAGATCTTCGACAACATCTTGAAGACCAAGATGCGATCCACCTTCTCCGACGACGGACTTCACTCGGCGCCATTCGGATTACCGAATGCCGCCGAGATCCGCGCCAATCTTCTTGCCTCCCGACGGAAGCAATCTACTCGGCCAAGACCTTTCGGTGCCGTTTGGGTTACCAAACGTCGCCAAGATCTACAAGCAATCGCTTTCCCGAGTTGGCGAGGATCCACTCGGAAGAGCCCGATCCCCAAGCTCCGACTCGGACCGGAACGATCCGATCCGGTTACCCAGGATCAAGGGAGGTCGTCGTCATCCTCCCGTCCTTTGGCCCTGTTCATCTTCGAGCTCAACGGATACCTCAGCTCCGCCGGCTTCGACAATCTCTACGGCATCCCTCCGACGAAGCCGACAACTCCGACGCCATATGGACTGCGAGCCGAAGTGCTGACGTCCTCATGGCCGAGCCGGATGAGTCCGACTCAGCCATGGCCGAAGGCTTGCCAAGAGGAGCGAGCGAGTGGAGCTTGAACGCAAGACACCGAAGAAGACAAACAACGCAAAGACGAGGCCGATAAAAGGAAGCTGGATCTGCGTGCACGGACGATCCGCCCAGAGGCCATCCTCCAAACACGGGTTCGCAACACCAATGTCTTCCGGACGCCACGCCAGAACGCGCCGCCGCACTCACGCTCTTGGATACCATCATGGAGACGGCTCCGCCAACGTGACTCCTATACTGGATAAGATTAAGACCATCGTTGCGCCACGGCTAACGGCCCTCCCACCACTTCGGCAAGAAGGCCGATCGAATCCGTGGCCGAAACGCCCGACAAGAGCCGGCTCCCACCCCTAAGGTCGAGAGACTATAGAGGCCCGAGCCGGCTCGGCCGTCAACTAGGCCAAGAGGCCCGCCTCCCGAGTCCATGCCGAGGCACCAAGAGCAGACGGCCGACTCTCGCCGCAAACGACATGGACGTCCGCCCGTCCACCACCGAGTCCGCCGCAACAGCCCAGCTACCCAACCAGCCTAACGTAAGACCCCGCCGAGTGATCTCGCGGAAGTCTCGACCGCCGCTACCAAGAGCGCGACCGTCGCACTCAGGAAGATCGGAGGGGATCACCCGATAGCGGCGACGATGGAGTACCGGCCTTCACTCGGAGCTCCGCCGAGTGCATTGGCCGAGTGGCTTTAAGCCCACCGGATAGAAAGGTACGATGGCAAAACCGACCCCGAATCTTGGTTAACCGTATATACCCTTGCCATCCGAGCCGCAGTGGCGACAACAAAGCCATGGCGAACTACTCCGCCCGTGGCCCTCGCAAACTCGGCCGAAATTGGCTCACCACCTCGCCAAGAGGCTCAATCGGCTCGTGGAGCGAGCCGAGGACCACTTCGTCGCCAACTTCCAAGGCACCTTCGAGAGGCCCGCACGCACTTCGACCTTTACAATGTCATCCGAGCCGGACGAGCCTCGAAGGATTACATTCGTCGCTTCTCCGAGAAGCGCAACAAGATCCCGAACATCACCGATGACATCATCATCGCCGCCTTCCGTAAGGGAGCCGTGATGAGCCGCTTATCGGCAAGTTCGACGCAAGCCACCGAAGACGGTGAAGCGTATGTTTGAGACGGCGAATTCATACGCCAAATCAAACGACGCCATCAAGGCCGCCCGTCAAGATCGGCCCGACGAAGAGAGGACAAGCAAGCGGAGGAAGCCGAAATCCTAAGAAGGATGGCGGCAACAACAGAACCGGGGGCCCGAAAGATCGCAAGCGCCGATCTGAAGACCCGTGGCCGCAACCTCCAATTCTCAACGCCGTCCCGAGTCGCCGCCTACGACGCCATCATGAACGCCAGCACCCACCATCCGAATCACAAGCACGCGGCAAAGGATCGTTTATCTACAAGCGGTTATATGCAGAGCTGCGAGCTCAACAAGAAGCCGATCGACGAGGCTGGCCCGTCCGGCGCCAAGAAGAACAATGCGGCTGAGAATGCCGAACCTTTTCAAGATCCAAAGGGGGAGCTCAACCACATCTTCGGGGCCCGTTAGCTTATGAATCCAAGAGGAAATGTAAGCTAACCGACCGGGAGGTCAACGCGGCTCAACTCCGAAGTCCCTCAATATCTCGCGATGGTCTGAGGTGGCCATCACCTTTGACCGCTCGGATCATCCCGACCGAGTGGTCCATCCGGGACGCTATCCACTCGTCCCGGACCCCGTAGTCCGCAACATCGAGCTTAAGCGCGTCCTCATCGACGGGGCGCGCCCTCAACATCCCGTTTGCCAAGACTATGGACGAAATGCGAATCCCGAGGGCCGAACTCAAAGCAAGCTCAGCCCCCTTCCACGGAGTTATCCTGGGGCTATCTTCAACACCACTGGGCATATCTCTCTCCCGTCACTTTCGGAGCCCGAGAGAATTTCCGAACGGAGAACGTCACCTTCGAGGTGGCCGACTTCAAACGGCATATCATGCCATCATCGGAAGGCTGCGCTTGCCAAGTTCATGGCGATCCCACACTACACTTATCTTTGCATGAAGATGCCGGGTCCCAACGGCGTCATCACTCTTCGCACGATGTGAAGCAAGCCTTCACCGCGGCAAGGAGAGCCGCGACATGGCCCAATCTCGAGAGAGATTACGTGGCCAACAAGAAGTCCGATTGGTGCATCTACTTCGGCAGAGGCGAAGTCCCCGCGAAGAAGATAGCCAAATCGGATCCGGCGACGCCAAGACCAAAAAATCTCCCTTGATTCGTCCGATCCCTCCAAAACCGCCGTAATCGGCGCCGACCTAGATCCTAAATAGGAAAGCGCGCTCGTCACCTTCCTCCAAAATAATAAAGATGTTTTTGCTTGGAAACCATCCGATATGCCCGGAATTCCTAGGGAGGTGATCGAGCACTCTCGAACGTCAAAGATGACGCCAAACCAATTAAACAACGATTACGCAGTTCGCACAGGGATCGAAAAGACGCGATCAAAGAAGAACTTGCAAAGCTCTTGGCCGCCGCTTCATTAAAGAAGTCCTTCATCCCGACCGGCTAGCCAATCCAGCCTTGGTCCGCAAGAAGACGGGCGTGGCGCATGTGCGTCGATTACACCGACCTCAACAAAGCTCGCCCCAAAGATCCATTCGGGCTACCTCGTATCGACCAAGTTGTCGACTCAACAGCGGCTGCGAACTCCCGAGCTTCTTGGATTGTTACTCGGGCTATCACCGGATCGATGCCTGAAAGAATCCGACCGCTTGAAGACATCTTTCATCACGCCGTTCGGGGCCTATGCACATCACCATGCCTTTCGGCCGAAGAACGCCGAGCTACATACCAACGCATGATCCAAAGATGCTTCCAAACGCAGATCGGCAAAAACGTTGAAGCTTATGTCGACGATGTTGTCATCAAGACCAAGCGAAAGAAGACCCGATCGCCGACTTAGAAGAAACCTTTGCAAACATCCGGGCCTTCGAATGAAGTTGAACCCGAGAAGTGCACCTTCGGCGTCCCATCGGCAAACCGCTCGGCTTCATGGTATCACATCGCGGCATTGAAGCAAACCCAAAAGATCAACGCCATCTTAAACATGAAGCCCCGAGTAATCGAAAGACGTCCAAAAGCTCACTGCTGCATGGCGGCGCTAAGCCGTTTCATATCCCGACTCGGCGAGCGAGGCATGCCCTTCTTCGGCTCTAAAAGACAGACGACTTCCGGTGGACCACGAGCCGACAAGGCCTTTGAAGATTTCAAAGAATTCCTTACCACGCCACCCGTCCCGGCTTCACCTCACCCCCAGAACCCCTCTTGTATACGTCTCGCCACTCACCAAGTGGTCGCACGGTACTTGTGGTCGAACGAGAAGAAGAAGGACGGGCCCGTAAGATTCAAAGACCAATTTACTTTGTCGGCAAGTATTGGCAGGAGCCAAAATCCGATACCCCTGTGTACAAAAATTGCTTTATGGTGTTCTAATAACCGCGAGGAAATTGGCACACTACTTTCAGTGGTCACTCGGTCACCGTCATCACCTCTTTTCCACTCGGCGACGTCATCCACAACCGCGAGGCAACCGGCGCATCGCCAAGTGGGCCCCGGAACCGATGCCGCCGGACTTAACTTTTAAGCCCGACGTCCATTAAGTCACAAGCCTTAGCGGACTTCCCGCGAGTGGACGACAAGCAAGAGCACGTACCTCGGGAAGACCTCCAACACTGGACCATGCACTTCGACGGATCCAAGAGGATCACCGGCTTGGGAGCAGGAGTTGTGCCGATCTCCCGACCGGGGAAAGGCTAAGATATGCCCTTCACCTCCACTTCTCCGCCTCACACAACGTCGCCGAATACGAAGCTCTCTTACATGGATCGCGCCTTGCGCCTCACTCGGGATTCGTCGACTTATTGTGAAAGGCGACTCCCACCGGTCGTCAATCAAGTGATGAAAGACTGGTCTTGCTTAAACGACACTATGGAGGCCTACTCGACAAGAGGTCCGCAAGCTTGAGGACAAGTTTGACGGACTCGAACTCTCACATGTCCCGAGACATAACAACGAAGCCGCCGATGAGCTAGCACAGCTTCGGATCTAAGCGCGAAGCCGCTCCGACGATGTCTTTGTCGAACATCTCTACGAGCCAACCGTCACGGCAAAGACAGCTCCCAACGAGCAAACCACGAACGAAGTCACCATGATCGATACCGACCGGAGGACGCCGCTCATCAAATTCTTAACTCAAGAAGAGCCGCCGGATGACCGGATGAAGCGAACGCGTCCGGCGTCGTTGCCAAGCGTACGTCATGGTCGACTCCGATTTATACAAGAAAAGCCCCTCCGGAATTCTAATGAGGTGCATCACACCCGAAGAAGGGAAACAATTACTCCAAGATATCCACTCGGGCATATGCGGAAGCCACGCGGCGGCACGCACTCTAGTCGGCAAAGCTTACGGACAAGGGTTTTTCGGCTTACCGCGGTCTCCGACGCGGATAAAGTCGTAAGAACTCGCGAAGGCTGCCAGGTTCTTTGCCCGACAAAGCCATGTCCCGCCCAGAGCTTCAAACAATCCCACTTTCCCGGCCGTTCGCGGTATGGGGGCCGGACATGGTTGGCCCCTTCAAAAAGCTCCAGGAGGTTTCACACACCTCTTCGTCGCAATCGACAAGTTCTCCAAGTGGATTGAAGCCAAGCCGGTTGCCACAATCACTGCCGACAAAGCACGGGATTTTTCCTCAACATCGTGCACCGCTTCTGCGTCCCAAACAGTAATCATAACCGATAATGGGACTCAATTCACGGGAGGCATCTTCAAGGAATTCTGCGAAGACTTGAATCAAGATCTCGCTACGCATCGCAGCTCACCCCAAAAGCAATGGGCAAGTCGAGCGAGCAAACGGCATGGTTCTTCAAGGCATCAAGGCTCGCGTCTTCGACCGGCTAAGCCCTTACGCCGGCAAGTGGGTCCAAGAACTTCCCTCGGTTCTATGGTCGCTGCGAACCACACCCGGTCGGGCCACCGGCCAAACTCCTTTCTTTTTGGTCTATGGCGCGAAGCCATGTTGCCAAACGAGATGGAATATGAGTCCCTCCGGTCCGCAGCCTTCAACGATGAACGCTACGACATCGACCGAGTGGATGACCTCACCCGATTGGAAGAGGCCCGCGAGGCGCCCTCATCCAGTCGGCCAAATACCTTCAAGGGCTCGAAGATACCACGTCCGCAACGTGAGAGCACGAGCTTTCATTGTTGGCGACCTGGTCCTACGCAAGATCCGCACCACCAAAGACCGACACAAGTTATCTCCCTTATGGGAAGGACCGTATATAATCGCCGAAGTGACTCGGCCGGTGCCTACCGGCTAAAGCGCGAAGACGGGTCTATGGTGGAGAACTCCTGAACATCGAGCATCTTCGACGGTTTTATGCCTAATTTGGCTAAGGCCTCATATTTTCCTTGACTCGCCAACCTCAAGCAAGATGACTTCTTGAGCTAGCGTCGGGCGTACACATGTCAATAAAGCTCAAGTTTTCCTCATCAACTTTTGTGCATAATTTGGTTTATCATTGTTTAATGTCCTTCGACTCGAGCTCGGTGTCTAAGGACCGAGAGTTTTCGATGACCTAATCGAGCCTAGGCTTGATGACACTGACGAAAAACTACTTAAGAAATTTCACGCAAAGGCTCGAATCAAGGCATTGACATAAATAAACTAAAAATAGTCACAAAGTTCCACATCAAAGTGTTACAATTACATGATATCTACAAAGCAAAGTCGAATACAGATCGAGCTTGAAATTGTTCACTACATCCAAAGATATCTTCTTCGCCGCCTCTTGCGCCTCGCTTAGCATATCTAAGGCCTGCTCGTCGTTGTTCCCTCGTGAAGCCCTCCCCGACCGAATGGATATCCACTCGGGGTAGAGGGACTTGGTCTGTGCAAGAGCCAGACCAGCCCCCATGTTGGCCGCTTCGGTGATGTTCTTCAGATACTGTTCGGGAGCCAGCCGAAGCTTGTCGAAGATCTCGATTGGCCCCAACGAGCTGGCCCCAACCCCTTGATCAAACAAGGCTACCAAGATCGGTGCGGCGGCATTGGCGACCTCTTCCCGTATCTCGTCGCTGGATTTGATCCGCCCGAGTAAGACGTCGTATTGGGCTCGGGTCTTCATCTTATAAGCTGCAAGGAGTCCCGGATCAGTCAAGGCACTCGGAAATAAAGCAAGACACGGATTTGACTTTAAAGAAGGTTACCTTCAAATTCGGCCTCCATTTCGGCCTTGTCAAGGTTGGCCGCTTCCGCTTGGACTTGAAGCGAGTGGACCTCCGAAGAATTTTCTACGACAAAAGAGGATGATCAATTGACAAGATCAACGAAAGAATCATGATGAAGCCGGAGAGGCGGGCTTACTTCCGATTGATCCGCGGAGGTCGAGGTTCGCTCTCGAAGCTCCGAGATCTCCTTCCTTAAAGCGGCCTCCCTTGAAGCGGCCTCCTCCCGAGTGACCTTCACCGTCGCCGAACGTCCTCCAAGGAGTTTAAGTGAGGCACCGCTTTTCCGCCTCGGATTTTGCCATTGAGCGGCAATATTCTTTCGCATGCGAAGGCGAAGGATGATCGATCGAAGGATAACGAAGATATAATCAAAAAGAAAGATGAAGGCTTACGTTGAGCAAGTCAGTCGTGCCTCGTTCGGCTCTCGACGAGGGCATCCCTTTCATCCTTTTCACTCTGCCGGTCGAGGATGATGCCCCTCTCTCGCCTTCCGAGTCCCGCCACTCGATTTTGATTGGAGGAACCCAGTCTCGAAGACTCCAACCTGGGATCTCTTCTACCGTGGCGGCAAATAAGAAAGACCAATGAAGACATGAAAGATTCAAAATTGAAAGAACAAAGGAAAGTTCCGAAGCAAGTCTCACCGGTTTGGCCGCGCCTAGGTGGGGCAGGGCCCTTCTTCTTCTTCGGGCTCGTGCCGAGTGACCCTCGCCGGGGCACTCGGGCCGCAGTGAGGGTTCCCGGCAACCGACTGGTCTCCGGTCGGGATATCCCGGCTGGCAGTCGGGGGCTCTTCCCTGGGGGCGCTCTCCTTCTGAGGAGAAGGGTGCTTCTCCGAACGCTTGCACTTGGTTGCGGGCTCCGGGTTTCGGCTCGACGGCCTTGGCGCTTCGGGAGCAGCGGCCGGGGTCGGCCCTTCATTCCCTCCGACAGGATCTATATCCCGGGGCTTCCCGCACAAGTAAATACAGCGAAGATAAAGAAGAGTTCTCTACGAAAGAACTCGGGACTTTGGTTTCGTAGCTTACTGGTTGATCGGCGGATCTTCGGTGCAGTCCGCGGCGATCGCCTTAGAGGCGGGGTCTCGACCGGAGGAGCCGGACGTCGTCATCCGAGTCCTCGATGATCAGCCGCCTTTTGCTTGCGCGCTTGTTCGAGTCTTCACTGGGCGCCGCCCGCTTCCCGACCGGATCGCTTGGATTTTTACCCCGCCGCGGCTTCTTAGCGGGCGACGCGCGCGTCATCATGAGCCATCTTATACGGCTTGGAAATGATAGAGGCGTTCTCTGAAAGAAGGAAGGCGCAACGTTAAGCGACAAGACATCAAGATCGAAAGATACTATAAAGCAATCAATCGGCTTACCGGAGGAGGAGGTCGATGGATGCTGAATGGAAGGACTGGTAGTATGAGGGCTCGCTCGACCGAGATCCCGGATGAGAAGAGCTTGTACATCCGGATCTTCGGGATCTCGTATGTGAGCGGATCCGGTCCTCCCGATTGGGGTCTGTTTCGCCTTCGTACTCGAAGGCCGGCTTCGATCGCTCCCGATTGCGCCGCCGCACGATGAAGTGCCGAGTGATTTGTTCCCCGCGAAGGTTCCTCTTCTTCATCGCCAGGATCTTCGCGAGCAGATCGTTGGCTCATCCCATTCTTGGGCTACGGACGGTGCTCCAAGATGGTTTGGGGACAGGAGGAAGACCGACAAAGGAAGGAAGGTGGGTTCAAGATTGCGATGTAGAACCGCTCGAGTGCCACCTTTGTTCGAGGATTTCAAGGGAGAGAGAAGTAGTCTTTGCGGAGAGATCCGCGAGCCGGAAGCTGCCCGCCAACGACACAAGGATGGTCCTTGTTCGGATGGGGTTTCGTGTAGAACATACGACGAACAGATTGAAGTGAGGAAGAATGCCAAGGAAGGCTTCACACACATGAATAAAGAGTGCGATGTGAAGCATCGAGTTGGGGTTCGATGGTAGATGTGAAGACCATAGTAATCCAGAGCCCCGAAAGAATTCGGAGGTGGGAAGACTGAATCCGCAATAGAAAAAGGAGGTAAAGACGACAAGCTCACCGGTGTTAGGGGTCGGGAAGTCCTCCCCGCCGCCGGGCGCCATCCCACTAGTTCCTTGGGCGGAAGCACGCCGTGCTTCACCATCTCCTTGAGGGTGTACTCCCTCACGTCCGAGGTGGCCCATTGGTCGAACGGAATATTCTTCTCCTCCGCCATGAGATCGAGGTTGTCGGGAGTGGATCCGGCCGAGAAAGGTTAGATCTTGGGCGATGGATGTGGGAGTTTTGGCGCAGGCTAGTTGTCGCGGCAAGCAAGCTTCTTGGCGGATGGACCGAGGAGCGCGCAAGCCTAGGGTTCTCCGCGATGTACCGATGAGCATTTGCGAGAAGGGGAATTTTGGAAGATGAAGAGGCGGGGACGACCTCGTGTCTTTATAAAGAAAGATTTGAGGGTTGCGCTAGGTTTTCTGGTGAGTGGGCCGAGCCCATAAGAAAATCTACGGCCCAGCTAAGGTGTGGTCCGATACGTGTCCTTAGGGACTTAAGCGGATGAGCTTAAGCAAATTTGCCCTGGCAATATGCGCGTGTCCGAGTGCCCTATACCTTAAAAGATCCTTCCATACCGCGGTTTGCTTGACTTCATGAGAAGCTGGCACGATGCAATTTGGAAGGTGACCAACAGCAGAGTTTTTATAGCCGCCTTGGTGAACAAGGGCTGTTTGGTTTTTCGGCATTTGGTCGGGTAATCTTACCGATGCTGTTTGTTTTCCACCTTGGTGAAGATCTTTATAAGATTGAGACCAGTATTATGGCAAAAGCTGTTTAATAACTTGGTCATATTTTTCATATGATTGAAAGAACTTGTTTTCCCATGAGGGATGAATGAAATATTTATTCCGGGATTACTCGGCAAATCCACTCGGTTGAGCAAGAGTTTACCGAGTGCTTTTTACCCATGAGGGACGATTGAATTATTTGTTCTGAGATGACTCGGGCAAATTCACTCGGTTGAGTATGAACTTGCTGAGTAATGAGATTTCTATGATTGCTTTAGCATGAGCTAGGCATCTACATGAGAATAATTTTTTATATAGTTCTTGACTATACGCTTAGTCTATTTTTGACTAACCACATAGTCGGGGCTACACCTATAATTAGGTGCATCAGAGATGCACCTAGATATTTATTTTTGAGAAATTTTTATATATATATTTTTCCAGCCCTTCACAGCTTTGGAGCCACTCGGAAGATTCAGGCAGAGATGATGGAATCACTCGGCGCCAAAAGCACTCGGTCAAAGAGATTTTTGGTTGAGTGCTTGCTTTGGTCTGAAGCTAAGTTGTCTCGTCGACCGAAAAGGACTCGGGGCTACCGTGGAGATTGTGGCAATCGGGTATCCACATGGCAAGCTTATCCGATTGGAGGTAGGGATAGATTGCGCCGCTATATCTCGTAAGTCGAACTTGACTTAGGTGTTACGGTTGCCGATAGAGATAAGGCAATCGGCCTATAGTCACGGTTTGGTAAGATTGAGGAAACCAACTTAGAATAAGATAGGGTTTCCGACTTGTAAACCCTTCCTCCCAAGACTATATAAGGGGGTAAGGGGCGTCCCTTGAGGGATATCCTAGACTCGATCAGAGATTAGATTCTAGATAAGACCTCATAAGCGAGAGCTTTAGATCACGAGATCAATAAAGACACTCGGCGGATCGAATCCACCGAAACAGGAGTAGGGTATTACCTCTCGAGAGGGCCTGAACTGTCTAAACCTTCTTCTTCTTCTAACCCATTGTGCTTGGCGATCTTGATGCGACCCCATAAAATATATTGCCGAAACCAAGTTTCGACAACGACCGACCGAACGAACAAACGAACGAACGAACGAACGAGTGTTCGTTCGTTCGTCCATCCGTTCGTCCACGTCTGTACGTCCGTCCGTCCGTCCGTTCGTCCTCTATCGAACGAACGTACACTCGTTCGTTCGTTCGTTCGTCCGTCCGTTCACATCCGTTTGTTGATTTTATCGTTCTCGTTCGTTCAAAAATACAAACTTCACAAGTCACATGCACATTCAAATTTAAATCTATTCATGAATTTAAATTTAAATACACATTCAAAATTCACAATTCACAATATTCATGCATTAAAATTTAAATAAATAGTCCATTTACATATAAAGTCCATACAAATTTACACATACACATCGAAATCATATTCACAAATTTACACATACACATCGAAATTATATTCAAATCCTCCTCATTCATTCACATTCACATAATTTGCAAATTTAAACATAATTTGCAAATTCATAGCACGCCCAGCGGCAGCGCGTGACGGCGGCATGGAGGAGGCGGCGGCGGGATGCGGCGGCCGGCGGCGTGGAGGGAGGCAAGGTTTAAGGGTTTAGGGGGCAGCCGACCGGTGTGGGGATCAGGGAGGGGCGGCAAGGGGAGTGGACGGCGTGGGGAGGGGGCGGCGGCGATGGCGACGGCGGCCACGACAATGGCGGCGATGGCGATGGCATCGACGGCGGCCTAAACCCTAGCGCACATCACGGAGAAAAAAGGGGGCGGCGGCGGCTAACCTGCGGCAGCGGCGGCGACGGCGACGAAGATGGCGGGCGGCGGTCCTCCGGCGACGATGACGCGTGATGAAGACAGCGAGAGACGGCGTGCTTGCTGCGGCGTCCGGTGCTCGCGACGACGGCACGAAGAAGACGATGCGGTTGTGCGAAGTTGTGCGAAACGGCTAAGTGTTTGGATCCCAGTGAGGCCCTTGCTATATATAGGTACGACATCTCTTGTCCCGTTGAAGCCATCAGTCGGGACTAGAGATACTATAGTCCCGGTTAATGGCTTCAACCGGGACAAAAGATATGATCTTTAGTCCTGGTTGAAGCCACCAACCGGGACTAGAGATGGCGAGGCAGCCACGTGGCCCAGGTAGGTGGCCATCTCTAGTCCCGGTTGAAGCCACCAACCGGGAATAGAGATGTTTTCCCGCCCACTGAAATTCACCTCTAGTCCCGATTGGTTTTAAAACCGGACTAATTATTACAAGCCCTATTATATTGTGTTATATCCACATATAATTATAATTAACATATGTTTATATATTCATATATAATTAACATATGTTCATATAATTAACAAAAAATATTTTAAATTAAAATAATAACATATAATTAACATTTGTCGTATTTAAAACTATTTTAAACCATAAACCCTAAACCCTAAACCCTAAACCTAAACCCTAAACCTAAACCCTAAACCATTAACCCTTAACCTAAACCCTAAACCCTGTTTTAAACCCTAAACCCTCGTGCGCCCTGTATGATTGGCATGTAGAAGTACTGCGACACGAGCTGGAACGTCAATGCCTTCTCCTCTGATCTAACATCGTCTCTCATGGTCTTGGAGGCTGCTCCGTTCTCATCACTGTAATAGAGCAGTAGCAATCCCTTCTCACTTTGTTCTACCTTGTTCTCCGATTGCTCCATCTCATCCAAATACTTCAGCACATCATCTTCAAAGATGACACCAAGCTCGTCTGCATGGCAAGAAACAAGTGTCTAAGCAACACAAATCCAGAAAGCACCATTCCTTTTCGATTAGAAAAAAGAGAGCATCATTCTTGCATTGATCCGCGAATCTATAGGAGGAAGAAGTTGCTAACCTTGTAGGTAGCAAATATTTGTGTATTATCACCAAAGAAGTTGCTAACCTTGGCAGCACCGGACCTCTAGCTAGAGAAAATTTTTGAAGATGTACAAGTGTGGCTGGCTCAGGATGGAGAAGGAAGAAGGAGTATATAAAGCAAAATCTCTAGTCTCGGTTGGTAACACCAACGGGACTAGAGATGGCATCTCTAGTCCCGAGGCAACGGTTTAAAAATTCAACGGCTCTCTAGGACCTTTAGTCCCGGTTCATGTAAAGAATCGGACTAGAGGTGACGGTTCAAACGTTGTCGGGCGCCGGGCACCTTTAGTCCCGTTGGTAACACCAACCGAGACTAGAGGTGTGATCTCTAGTCCCGGTTGGTGTTACCAACCGGGACTAAAGTGCCGGCGCTCGACACGCTCGACAATATTTGAACCGGGACTAGAGGTGATCTTTAGTCCGGTTCGTGACACGAGCCGGGACTAAAGTTCCTAGAGGGCCGTTGAATTTTTAAACCGGGACTAGAGATCATCTCTAGTCCCGGTGCAACTCAAACCGGGACTACGTGGTTTTGCCACTTCAACAAATGATGGTTTCTCCAGTAGTGAACAAAGAAAAATGTTCTGCTCGAAGCCATTCCGCACATGCTAGCCTCGCTAGTACGTTGAAGTTCGATGCGGTGGGATGCTGCATGGAGGTCCTCCTTGAGGGCAAAGACAAGGTCCAGAGCTGAAAAAGATAAACAGTGACAATCACGTAAAGGAGGCACTACTGGAGAAACCATTTTCGGTTGAAGTGCCAAAATTCACAATAGTCCCGGTTTGAATAGTACCCGGGACTAAAAAATGTTTCTAGTCCCGGTTTAAAAAGTCTACGGATTTCTAGGAACATTAGTCCCGGTTCGTGACACGAACCGGGACTAAAGATCATCTTGAGTCCCGGTTCAAATATTGTCAGAGGTTGTCAGAGCGCCGGGTGTCTTTAGTCCCGGTTGGTAACACCAATCGGGACTAAAGATGCTATTTTTTGTCCCGGTTGGTGTTACTAACCGGGACTAAAAATGCCCGGCGCTCTGACAGGTTCTGACAAGCTCTGACAGCCTCTTTAGTCCCAGTTTATAGCACCAATCGGGACTAAAGATCCTATTTTTTGTTTCGGTTGGTGTTACGAACCAGGACTAAAGATCATTTAAATCTTTAGTCCCAGTTTGTAACACCAACGTGGACAAAAGTGAATGTGCTTTTTTTTAACTGAACCTAATAAAAATATACAAATTTTGCTACATGATTCAAATGGCCTAAAATTAATTTGAGGAGATCTATAATTTTAAAGAGTGTGGTGTTGTGTGGGGGTGGGTGATTGAAGATAGAAGGAAGCTTTAATTTAATCATTACATTGTAATTACATATCATCGTATTGTTATTAACTAATAATTCTCAATATATAAAATCTTTTGTAAAATTATTTTGGTGAAAATATACAAATCGGAGGGATAACTATATATTCATAAGAACATTCAAACCCTGGCCGTCACGTCTAGTTTATTTGCGTGTAACAAGTTTTACGCGCATTGTTCCCGTTTTGTCCTCTAACTCGAGTCGGTTTTAAACGGCCATAACTTTCGTATACGGACTCCGATCGAGATGTTCCGTATATGAAAATCGATCAGAAAAAATTTCGGATGCGTTTGTCCCTGCTTCGTCGCGTTCGGCAATTTTATTTTTCCCAAAACGCCTCGAAGGTTGCCTTTTCGAGCCGAAAGTTTTTTTGATTCGAGTGTGTCTTCGAATTTTCACGGGGCACGTCTTTTACTTGTTTACGCTTAAATTTTCTGTGGTTACCTCTCGTGTTGCTCCTAAGTCCATAAAAAATATAAACAAAATAAAACAGAAAAACTGAATTTTTCCAAAAAAAAACAACAACTTCAGATGAATATGAAAAATAGAGAGGGACAAAAGAGAAAGAGTATCTAGAAGAGCACATTAATGTCTAGGATTATCTATGTTTGATTAAATTTTAATATTATTGTTTTAAACCTATATTTAATGAATTTAATTTGGCCCTATTTACTAATTATTTAATTGTTAACCCTAGCCGAGACCAAATAAATTTGGAAAAATAGCGAGAAATTATCTTTAGTCCCGGTTGGTGGCACCAACCGGAACTAAAGATGAATTATAAATAGCGGAAAATTATCTTTAGTCCCGGTTGGTGACACCAACCGGGACTAAAGATGAATTGAAAATAGCGGGAAATTATCTTTAGTCCCGGTTGGTGACACCAACTGGGACTAAAAATTCAGGGCTATATATATCTCCGGCGCGCATCCTCTTCTACATCGATTCAACACTTAGCATATTTTTCAGATCTCTCTCCCTCTCCCCTTAGCTCTCTCCCTCTCCCTCTTCCTCTCCCTCTTCCTCTCCCCTTGGCAAGCAAGGGGAGGAGATGGCGGCAGCGGGGCGCCATCTCCTCACCGGCGGTGAGCGGGAAAAAGGCGGCAGCGGCGAGCGGGAGCCGAGCGAGAGCCGGCGGCAACTGCGAGCGAAAAATACTTATTGTTGTTGTATTTTGTTGTATATATAGTGTGGACGATTTTGTGGATAAATTTGTGGACAATTTGTTGTATATATGTGTGAATTTTGTTGTTGCATTTTGTTGTATTCGATCGTTAAAAAAATAATTTCGATGTTGTTTGCATATATATGTATGTGATGTGTTATATATATGTGTTATGTATTTACACATATATATGCAAATATGCAAATTTTTATATGTATATATATACGTGTGTTTAAACAAGCAGCAGCAAGCTAAGAGCAGGTGGAAATTAAAAAAATTAAAAAAACTTAGTCCCGGTTGAAGCCACCAACCGGGACTAAAGATGGCGGAGCCAGCCACGTGACGCCGCCATCTTTAGTCCCGGTTGGTGGCTCCAACCGGGACTAAAGATAGCGATCTTTAGTCCCGGATTCGTAGTCCCGGTTTGACAACCGGGACTACAAAGGATTATCAACCGGAACAAATATGCTATTCTCCAACAGTGAGGGGAGGCAGCGAAGATGGTCCTTAAAGGCGAGTAACTTGAGACTGAGCGAGCAGTCGGAGACAAAAGGCGGAGCGAACACATGGTTCTTGCTGCATGCAGGGCTCCCGCTCCACTGTCATGGATGACCTCCCCTGGATCCGTCCGCCGGCGTCATAAACAACCTCGCCTCGCCTGAATCTGCCCGCTACCGTCGTCGACATTGCCATCATTAAGCACCTATACCACCAACCTCCACTCCACAGCCCACAGCAGCCGGATCCGGTGCTTCCAAGGCCATTGTCGATGGATCCGCCTTGACCGACCTTGATAGTAGCGCCACTACCACAAAAAACACACCAAAAGACGACACTATAGGTGCTAGAAATGCTAAAACCGGTATCTACAGACTTTTTCCATCCGAGGCGCACGCCTGCGAGGCGCCATCCTGTAGAACCGACATCTTTGTGGAGAGATAGTGCCGATTTTTAATAAAAACCGACACATATGACTCTTGTCAAAGAAAGGTGTTGGTTTCTATTGAAAAATGGCACCTTTGAGTACTTATAAATGCCGTTTTAAAAAAAAATACACTCGATAGAACCGAGCTGAGCCGATGGCATGGAGCACGAGAAAGAAAAAAAAACGTGGTCTTCTCCTCTTCCCCTCATGTGTCCTTATCCCCTATCCCGAACCGCTTCTCCTCTTCGCCTTCGTTGTTCTCCTCTTCGCCTCTCACTCTCCCCTTCTTGGCCATGCCCGCCGGTGCTGGCCCCTCTCCCTTTTTCTCTACCCTACGCGGCAGGCCAACACCATCACCTCTCCCACACCTCCTCCTCTCTGTCCCTTTCCACCAACGCTCGGGGCCGGTCGGATCCGGCACCACCCCTCCCCACCAGCACTCGGGGGCGAACGAATCCGACGTTGCCCTTTTCCTCTTCGCCCCTCCCCATCAGTGCACAGGAGCGGCAGGATCTAGCACCGCTCCTCCCCGCCGGCGCTTGGGAGCGCCTGAATCTGGCGCTGCCCCTCCTCTTTGCTCCTTACTGGCGCTCAAGAGCGGCCAGATTTGATGTCGCCCCTCCTCCTCTCCGTCCCTTCCCACCGGCACGCAGGAGCAACCAGATCCAGCGCCACCCCTTCCCACCGCCACTCGGGGACAGCCGAATCCGGCACCTCTCCCTTCAGCTAGGGTACTCATGTCCTTGTTAGCTATGGTGGCCATAGCATACTATTGTGCTGACACATTATTTAAGTGATGACGAGGATGACTTGCTTTCAAAAATTATAGATTTACTCAAAGTTTCAATAATATCAATGATTTGTTAGGATATAAAATGGTGTTGCCCTAATATGCTTATGTGGAATCCAAGGTCATGGTAGACGTACACAAATCATGGTGGAGCTACACCATATTAGAACCGATCTCTGAAATATTATGTAGTCGATTAGTGGTTTGTATATCAAGTCTTGCAAGAAATACATTGGCTACAAGTAGTAATGAAGCATTTTAAAATTATTTCTATGCCTTACTTTGTCATAGCTAACCTTAGATACACTACTGGAGAGATGATCTTTGCTCCACTTGTCAAAATCCATAATAGTCCCGGTTGCAATAGGAACCGAGACTAGAAAAAGTTTTTAGTCCTGGTTAAAAAAGGCAACGACTCTCTAAGATCTTTAGTCCCGGTTAGATTCCTGTCAGAGGCTATCAGGGTGCCGGGAATCTTTAGTCCCGGTTGGTAACACCAACCTGCGCTAAAGATCCTATCTTTTGTCCCGATTGGTGTCATCAACCGGGACTAAAGATCATTTTGATCTTTAGTGCCTACTGGTAACACCAATCGGGACTAAAGTGAAGGTGCTTTTTATACTTCATCTTCCTCCTCCAGTCCAAACTAGTGTCTTCAAACTTTTGCTCTAGAAGAGAGGTGCTTCCAAAATTTTTTGTGAATTTGTTTTGGTGATAATACACAAATCTTTGCTATCTATAAGGTTAACAACTTAATCCTCTTATGATCTATGCTTAGCATATTGTTTTTTGGGGTTTATTTCTATACATTTTTATCTCTAGAAAATAAAAAGAGAGAAAATTGGTTTGGGAAAATTATTTTACTAAGCACATTACATTTGTTTGAGAAAATTGTTTGGAAAAATGAAAAGAGAGAAAAGTATGCTTAGGACATTACATTTGTAGGTATATTTTACTTACACTTTTATCTCTAAAAATGTTTATAGAAAATGATGAGAGAGATATTTTGGAAAAAATGTTATAAAATATATGACAAAGGAAAAAATATATAAAATTTGATAGTAGATTAGAAAGATAAGGTAATTTAAACATCGTTATAATAGTTAGAAATAAGTACGCTACGTACATTAAAAATATTTTTACAACTTTAAAAGAACTTTTAAAAATAATTCTAATTTTTTTGTAAGTACGACACATTATGTATGTTGAATTAGTATATAATTATTGTCTGATTATATATATATATATATAATTATTGTAATATTGTTTAAATTGTTTGACTTTCGTGGATTTTTCTTACGATTTTTGTGCATTTCATGTAGATGGATCGGCAATGGATGTACACTGCGGATCAATTATTTTTTGAGTGTGGCCGATGCCAACAAGCATAAGGGATTTATATGTTGTCCACGCAAAAAGTTCAAAAACGAGAAGAAATATTCTACATCAAGAATTATTCATTCCCACTTATTTCAGTCGGGATTCATGCCTGACTACAATTACTGGACCGGTAATGGATGTACACTGTGGATCAATTATTTTTTGAGTGTGGCCGATGCCAACAAGCATAAGGGATTTATATGTTGTCCATGCAAAAAGTTCAAAAACGAGAAGGAATATTCTACATCAAGAATTATTCATTCCCACTTGTTTTAGTCGGGATTCATGCCTCACTACAATTGCTGGACAATGCACGGAGATATAGGGGATGCAATGGAAGAAGATGAAGAAGACGACGACAACATTCCGGACTGTGGTTAATACGGTGGGTTTGAAGAGAATACAGCAGGCGAGGCGGACAGGAATGCTGAAGAAAACGACGGTGCCGATGACCTTGGTCAGATGTTGCGTGACGTACAGGAGGACTGCGAAGGTGAAAACAAGGTGCATAAATTGGAGCATATGTTGGCGGACCACAAAACGTCCTTGTAACCAGGTTGTGAGTAGGGGCACAAAAAGTTGGGTACCATGCTGAAATGCTTGCAATGGAAGGCCAAAAATGGTGTCAGTGACAAGGCATTTGGAGTTACTAAAACTCATGAAGAACATTCTTCCAGACGGAAACGAATTGCCGGAATCAACGTACGAGGCTAAGAAGTTAGTCTGCCCTCTAGGACTGGAGGTACAGAAGATACACGCATGTCCTAATGATTGTATCCTCTATTGCAGTGAGGAGTAAGAGAACCTAGAAGCATGTCCGGTTTATAAAGCACTTCGATACAAGATCAGACGAGATGATCCAGGCGAAGTTGATGGACGTCCTTCGAAGAAAAGAGTTCCTGCTAAGGTGATGTGGTATTCTTCTATAATACCATGGTTGAAGCGTCTGTTCAGGAACAAAGGAGCATGCAAGGATGATGCGTTGGCACGTAGAAGAACGCCAACAAGACGGCATGCTGAGACATCCCACCGATAGGTCACAGTGGCAAAACATCGACAGAACATTTAAAGACTTTGGCGAGGATGCAAGAAACATAAGGTTCAACTTAAGTACAGACAGCATGAATCCTTTTGGAGAGATGAGCAGCAGCCACAACACTTGGCCTGTAACAATGTGTATCTACAACCTGTGAAAACGGGGGTCTCGTGCGTGTTTCGGCCGACCAAGGTGCCCGTTCCAGTGAAAACGTGGGTCTCGTACGTGTTTCGCCCGTCCCTGAGAAAACGTGGGTCTCGTACGTGTTACGGCCGACCGACTGTCGTCCCGTGAAAACGTGGGTCTCGTGCGTGTTTCGGTCGACTCACTGCCCGTCCCGTGAAAACATTTGGCTCGTGCGTGTTTCGACCGACCGAGGCGCATGTCCCTATGAAAATGGGTCTCTTGCGTGTTTAGGCCGATCGACTGCCCGTCCCTGTGAAAACATGGGTCTCGTACATGTTTCGGCCGACCGAGGTGCCCGTCCTGTGAAAACTTGGGTCTTGTGCGTGTTTCGGCCGACCGACTGCCCGTCCCATGAAAACGTGGGGCTCGTGCGTGTTTTGGCCGACCGAGGCGCCCGTTCTGTGAAAACGTGATCCCGCTCCTGTTTAGGTGGACCGACCGCCCGTCCCTGCAAAAACGTGGGTCTCGTAAGCCTATCTCAGTGTTAAACTTCAGGGTTAGTGAACTATGGTATTATCTTCACCTTTGCATCTGACAATCTCCGTCACCGTGAACGTCGATCACTTCGTTCGCGTCGTTACATCAGCGCCATCTCCGTCACCGGGCACGTCTGATGCTTCACCATATGCTCCATGTGTTTGCTCGCCAACTTTTCGGTTACACGTAAGCCTATCTGATCAATGTTAAACTTTAGGGTTGGTGAAGCTATGGCACTATCTTTACCTTTGCATCTGACCTTTTGCATAATACCATGGTTAATCCAAGTTTGAAATGTAGCCTTGCAATTACTGGAGGATTATATATTGTTATTAGAATTTAAAATACTTTTCAATAGGGCATATGTTAATGATATATGATTATTAATTAGAATTTAAAATACTTTTCAATAGGGCATATGTTAATTATATATGATTATTAGAATTTAAAATACTTTTCAATAGGGCATATGTTAATTATATATGATTATTAGAATTTAAAATATTTTTAATAGGGCATATGTTAATTATATATGATTAGTAGAATTTAAAATACTTTTTAATAGGGAATATGTTAATTCTATATGATTATTGGAAAATACTTTTCAATATGGCCTTGTTTAAATGTTTACTCTCGGTTTTTAACACCAACCGGGACAAAAAAATATTAGGAAATAGCGGGAAAACATCTTTAGCCCCGGTTGTTGGATTAAACCGGGACTAAAGATATTTGAAAATAGCGTAAATACATCTTTAGTCCCGGTTGGTGATACCAACCCGGACTAAAGATTCTCACCTACCAGGGGTACGAGGAATTTTAGTCCCGGTTGGAGCCAACAACTGGGACTAATGGTTGAATCTTTAGTCCCGGTTTAAGCCACCAACCGGGATGAGGATATCTTTGGTCCCGGTTGGTGGATTCAACTGGGACTAAAGATATATTTAGTCTTGGTTGTTTGCTCCAACCGGGACCAAAGATGCTGATATCTATATATAGCAGAGCATGCGGTTGATCCAAACACGTAGCCATTTTTCCATCGTCCCTTCATCTTTGTCACCGAGAACCCTAACCCGCCGACGCCATCGTCGTCTTCTTGCGCCGCCGCCATCGTCTCCCGTCGAACAGCCATCGTCGCCGCAGTCTGGGTATCATCCTTACCCTAACCCCTACACGTCTCGCCGAACCCTAATTAACCCCGGCCCCGCACGCCGTCACCATTACTGTCGCCGTCGCCGCCATCTCCGTCGCCTCCGCACGCCGCACGCCGCCGCCACACGCCACTGTCATTGCCACTGCACGCCACCGTCGTCTTTGCCGCACGCCGCCGCTATCATCGTCGCAGTCGCACGCCGCCGCTGTCGTCGCCGCAGCCGCACATCGCCGTCACTATGATATATGGAGTGTGAATGTGAATTTAGAATTTTGAAGTTAGATGGATGTGAATTTAGAATTTTGAATGTATGGATGTGAATTTAGAATTTTGAACATATGGATGTGAATGTGAATTTAGAATTTTGAATATATGGATGTGAACCGTAAATGGACTGTTAATGAACTTGATATATGGATTGTGAATTAATATATGGATTGTGAATTTGATATGGAGTGTGAATGTGAATGCTAATTAATTTTAAGAAAATTTTTGTCTAAATTTTGTTCGTTCGGTTGTTCATCGGACGTTCGGTCGTTCGTTCATTCGGGCATTCGTTCGGTCGGTCAATCATTCGGTCGTTTGGTCATTCGTTCATTCGGTCGTTCGGTCAGTCATTTGGTCGTTCGTTCGTTTGGTCGGTCGTTCGTTCTCTCGTTACAAGGGAAAAAAGAGAATCAACCTCACCATCCTCCTCTCTTTCTCTCCTCTCCTCTCCACCTCCCTCATGTCATCCTCCTCTCTTTCTCTCCTCTCCTTTCCACTTCCTCTCCTCTCCACCTTCCTCACGTCATCCTCCTCTCTTTCTCTCTCAGAAGACTAAACAGATTTTGAATGTGAATGTGAGTGGACATAATTTTAATAGTTTATACGGAAAAAAGAGAATCAACCTCGCCATCCTCCTCTCTTTCTCTCATTTCCTCTCCACTTCCTGAAAGACTAAACGGTAATGACATGTAAAATGTAAAATACAAGATATAAGTCTATTTTACAAGTTAAAATATAGTCAATATATAAAAACTTAGAGGAAAAACCCAAAGAGAAGAAGGAAAAAACTTTACAATTTTTTCTATATTGACTATATTTGTCGGATTTCATCTAAATTTTCCTTAGTTATATATTTATTGTTAAGGATGTCCAGAAATCCTACTGTTAATGATGACTCCTATGCATTAGGAATCACACATGTATTAACTGAATCATTTTTTCCTTGTCAAAATTACATGATCAAGTTGTCGAAGCTCAACAATCAAATGGTTGACCGCGAGGACAAACAGTTCATCCTTGGTGAGATCGCACGGGGGTCTGAGCAGTATTTCATTAAGGAGGGGAATGAGGATCCCAATCAATACCTCAACGAGGAGGGGAACGAGGTTATAAATGAGGAGGGGAATGAGGGCACACCAGCCGTTGGAGAGAAAAGTGCACGCAGGCAACGCGGTCAGTAAGAGGATTGAAGGTCGACATGTAATACCAAAAGTGGCACAGGACGGTCGACCATGTGCCCCAGCCGACGCCGCAAGAAAGTTTGTGTCACACAGCAGATGGGTAGTGAGGGATCATGTGCCCATCAGCGTTGTGAACTGGAGGCGAACCAGGACAGCAGGGGATGAGCAGAGCTATCTCCCGGACACAGAAATGGAGATGTTGTGGTCAACAATGCTGCAGACCTTCACCATCTCAGAGTCAAAACAGGCAAGGGTCAAGGAATTGACGCTAAAGAAGATGGCCGATCTCTTTAGGAACTATAAGAAGGAATTACACAAGAAATACATCCTGAAAGGCCAGACCCTGACTTTGATAGATTCCCTAAGCTGAGAGATCACTGGGAGGCTTTTGTGAATCACAAGATAGGAAAGCAAGCACGGGCGCTTATTGAGAAAAACAAGGCCAACGCAGCAAAGACGCAATACCATCACAAGCAATACTATCAGAAAGCAGTGCAGAAATGGGAGCGGATGGAAGCCAACCTCCTAGCATGAGATATCGTTCCGGGCACAGTCAACTGGCCGAAATAATCAAAACACTGGTTCTATGCTCACGATGGATCGCTCAATCCTGCCGATGGATGAGTAATCTTCGGCGCTGCAATCCAAGAAGCCACTAGGAGATTGGAGGACGCAATGGAGGCATCTGTCTCGGGCTCGTAAAAACTAGACAAAGAGAAGGACGAGCTAACGCTCGCACTCCAAAACCCAGAGCATCCGGGATGAACGCGAGGAAAAGGCATCGTTCCCTGAAAATACGGGTTTCAAGAGGATGTCAACACCTACAGGAGCCGCATGAGGAAGAAGCGAGATACAGATGCGAGGTTCGCAAAAATGGAGCTTCATATCTCGCAGATCGATGAGATAGTGGACAAAAAGTTGGCTAAAAAGATGGCCCAGCAGCGGAGCTACAATGTGACCCAACCAGATCCAGCAACAACAGCACAACTACAGCAGCAACGCAGCAGCTGCGCTTCTACAGGAAATGGCGCTGAACTGCCCGTACAAGCTCAAGCCTACCTGCCGTGCCCCATTGACGAGATCACGCAGCGGACACCTTGTGAGCTGCATATTTCACTGAAGAACCTGTTGATCAAGGTATGCTCATAGTTTTATGTTATATATTCCCTTCACGAACTTGACAATCAAGGTTGATTACTAATTAATAAACTCTCTTCTCGAACAGGTGGTGTCGGGCATGGCGATACCAGTCGAATGAAACGGGACCTACCACTGCATGCCCATTCCACCTACGTACTCTAAAGTCAAAATTGAACGGGTGGAACGCGGCTATGAAGATCTCGAGCTGGATATCCTCGGAGGAGACGGGGGGACGACGCTAGGAGAAACATCCCACAGGATAATTCTATGGAGCAAGCCCTTCATCGTCTTTCCCGAGCAAGAAGCGACGCCTTCCGTTCCTCCGTCTCCACTACGTGGACTGTCTACTCTGCCTCCTTCACCTCCTCCGCCTCCTCCGCCTCCTGTGTCGCCTCCAAGAGCACCGACTCCTAAACGCCCGTCTCCCACTCCCCAACCTTCTCTGCCTCCTCTGTCACCACAACGAGCACTGACTGCTAAACAGACTGCCTCTCAGCCTCCTCCGTGGCCTCCTAAGCGTAGAGCTCGAGCCACGCGGTCAATGTCAACATGTGGACCAAGAAGCAAGATGCCAAAACTTGACCCGCTCCCGCCAGCCCCAAAGAAAACGTCATACGACATGACTCCCGAGGAGTTGCACGAGGCTGTCCAAGCTGAGGTGAGGGCACATTTCAAGAAGAAGTCTCCTAAGAAGCCTCCTGCAATCGCCCCGGAGACCAAGGCCTTCTTTAAGAAGATGTACTGTACGCCACGGACTAAACCACCGCCACAGTCCGATACGACAGGACGATCAAGAAGGCGGCTAGGAAGGCGACAACAAAGGGCAAAGATGTACCGCAGCTCGGGATGCAACCGCAGAAACCCCTTGAGTTCAGCACGTCTCAACCTATTAGAGCTGATTTAAGAAAAGTTATGGAATCTGCGGGAATAACCATGGACCAAGTATCCGGACGTGCACCTATCGAGCTGAGCTGAAGTACAAGCTCGTACTAGGGCGACCTCTAGTAAAGCCCTAACAGGTTAAAAATTTACCTAAATAGATATACGCTTCCATAAGTGGTACATGCAGAAATCAAGCAAAGGTACAGAGATGTTCATGGCAAGGTACTCAAACGACTATTTCTTCGATGGAGGTGACGTCGTGTGGCTTCGATTCGAAGACATCTTTGACCTATACCAGCTGGACGCCCTCGACGTCTCTCTTATGGCCATGTAGGTTTTGTATGTATCGTTCAATTATATTTATTTTGTTTCTTAACTCCTTGTATGTAGCTGACTAAAATTTTTTTATCCGTTGGTAGATTGGCGATCTACAAACGCAACATGGACCAACTTTGGATTCATGGACCCCTGGAAAATTAACACCGCGATGGTAGATCAATATCCGGCGCAAACAGAGGACAATATCGTCAAAATGCTGATGCAGCATCATTACAAGACATGGATACTTCTGCCATACAACACAGCATGAGTTTTCACTACCTTCCGTACCAATTTTAATCCCATGCATATATACAGTTTCATATGTCATCTCACGCAATTTACAGATTTCGTTGGGCCCTT
Organism: Oryza australiensis; assembly: GCA_019925245.2. Lineage (NCBI taxonomy): Eukaryota > Viridiplantae > Streptophyta > Magnoliopsida > Poales > Poaceae > Oryza > Oryza australiensis. Next base: position 1,202,954 of record JAIFGZ020000160.1, on the reverse strand, counting down.
TTCGTAATTGACGTTGGCAGTTCGCAGATCCACGTGTTTGACTCAATGGATAAACCAAAGTCTACGTATGCAAAGATTTTTGAAATGCTAAACATGTAATGTCATCTTAGTTGCTATTGCATATATGTGGTTCCCGAATAATTACTCGCTAGCTTTCAACTACACGTAGGGCATGGGCACGGCTCCGTGAGACGGTTCGCGGGGCTTGGGAAGAAAAGCTTGGTGTGAGGATGAATTTTCCAGTGAGTAACATGCTTCAAAGTTATATTGAATCATTAATTTGTTTTAAAATAGAAATATATATTAAATCTGTCATCGTTTCTCCTTTAGTGTGCAAAATAGGTGAAGGGTACAAACTTGTGCGGCTACTACGTCTGCGACTACATTCACCGCCTAGTTAATCATGACACATGTCCTCACGATCTGGATGTACGTGTAACAACCATTCATACATTAGGTCTCGATTTTGTATTTATTTTAAAATTTTATTTCTCGTTTATTTGAATGATAGATTATTTGCATAAGGGACAAACTCCCCCATGTGAGTTTCATACAGGCTGCTCAAGAAGAACTAACAGGATTTATCAACGAGCAGATTATTGAGCCTGGGGGAGAGCTCTACTGGGATTTGAGTGGCCTAAACCCTCGATCCACAACGTAGATAAATTTTTGTAACATACGATATAGAACAGTAAAAATTAATTAGAAATGTAATATATGTGTATATTTATGTGTATACATATTTTGATGATATATGTATACATTTTCTTAATTAAGTGTATTTATATATGTGTAAAATATATATTTATACACATATATGTATATTGCATATATATATGTATAAATATATAAGTATGTTAAAAATATATGCATAATATATAATTAACAAGCAAGAGAAGCAAAGTAAAAAAAGAAAAAAATCTTTAGTCCTCGTTGGTAACACCAACCGGGACTAAAGATGGTGGAGCCAGCCACGTGGCTTTGTCATCTTTAGTTTCGCTCGGTGTTACCAATTGGGACTAAAGATGCATCTTTAGTAGGGTGGATAGCGAGCCGGCTTGGCTCGGCTCGGCTTAGCTCGTTAAGATAACGAGCTGGCTTGGCTCGGCTCGTTATCCTAACGAGCTAGAAATCAAGCTCGACTCGGCTTGTTTAAAAGCTCGAGCCGGCTCGTTAGGCTCGTGAGCCGGGGCTCTGCTAGTAAGCCTGAGCCATCAACTAACCAGTGTACTACTACTACGCAACACCACTTCAATGGAACATTTCAATAGTACTGCATTAGACATTTAGAGAAGATAGAAATCAAGGAAAACCTTGTGCGAAATTAGAAATTAACAAACTCTGCATAAACCAAATCCCAATATTAGAAATTTAGTCATGCTGCTATAGTTTGAAGCAGAAACTCTAGACTCTTTCTATAGTGGAGTGGCGACGGGGCAGCTGTGGCCGGGGCTGGGGTGACGAGCTTCGACGCTGGCGCTGCCGCTGGCGCACTAGCGCTGCCTGCCACCGAGAGGCGACGCCGGCGCTCGAGGGCCGGCGCAACGCACCGGCGGTCGCGGCACCGGTGGTCGGGGCCGGGCAGGGGCACTCACGTGCGCGCCACGGTCACGGCCGGGCGGGGGGGGGGGCCGGCACGAGCCGAGGGCGGCGCGCACGGCGCCGTGGCGGCCGCGGCGGTGTCCGCGCGGGGCCCCGTGCACCGCGCCGCGCGGCGACGCGTCGCCCACCGGCCGTCGTGGCGTGCGGGATTGGGATCGGGAGGGACTTAGGTTAGGGCAGGGGAATGGATGTGCGGTGCGGATGGAATGGAAATGCCAGCGCCGCTGATGGCCCGATATGGTGCGACTGTTTGATGGTTGCTGCTCTCAGTTCGGCTGCACAGGCCCAGCCGACATGCCTTGGCTCGTTTAGGCTCGTGAGCAGCTCGCGAGCTATCTCGAGCTGGCTCGTTATCACTAACGAGCTTTAAAGCCAGCTCGGCTCGTTTGGAAATAGAAACGAGCCGAGGCGAGCCAAGCCGAGCCTATCACGAGTCGAGCGAGCTAACGAGCCACGAGCTTCCCATCCACCCTAATCTTTAGTACCGAGTATTTTAACCGGGACTAAAGAAGCGATCTTTTGTCACGCTTTCGTAGTCCCGATTTGATACCGAGGACTAAAGAGGGTTACAAACCGGGACTAAAGCCGCTTTTTCAGCAGTGATAGGATCTATATTGATACAAGGGTTTGGGTTTTTATATAATAAATATCTTGTCCTTTATGCTCAAAGGAGAAGAGAAGCCGACGAGAAAGCTAAGGTACTCATGTTGTCAGGTAGCTATGACAACTATCGTAGCATACTATACTATAATGATGGATCAGTTATAGTTGGTTTTTAGATACATTACTTGTAACAAAAATGATAGATTTAGCTCAATTTTTCACTAATTTAAATGAATTATTATTATATAAAATGCCAACATGCATCTCTGAAATCCTAGTCCAGTTGCGGAAAACGTAAATCAAGATGATAGAACTGATCTCGATCCTCCGAGATGAGAATTTTGATCACAAGCTCCAGCTAGCATGGATGCGCAGCTTGCCAAATATTGATCCCCTCGGTCATATACAGTGAGGAATGATGTTGTAACTCTCTGCAGTATATTCTCCCTTGTTAAACCATCGATCTGTCTTTAATTTCCTCCATGAAAAATGAGAGAGAGAGAGAAACACTAGTCATCTCCTTCAGAAAAGGCAGGGCCCAACGACAGTTACAAAGAAACGTGCTACTACAGGGTCCTTGCCATGCTAATTTGTGGATGACACAATGGTACTCCCTTCCTTCATTTTATATTATTAACCGTTTTGATTTCTTTTAATCAAATATTTTTAGATTTGATAAAATTTTAAAAAATATATAGCAACATTTTTAACACAAAACAAATATATTATTAAAATATATTTAAATATAT